>OY292315.1:36157834-36834705 GCA_958496155.1 Sisyra nigra | reverse complement strand
ATCCATGTTACGTATAGTATATTCCCATATTGTATTTCAATCAAATAAAATAAAAATAGCTTCTTATCAATTACCTTCCGGAAAATATGAAAAATATATAAAACTGAAAACGGAAAATATTTTTAGTAATGTAATATATCTAAAGAAAAGCTTATATTTGATTTTCTATTATAATATTTTTTCTTAAAAATCCTAAGAGAAATTATTTTTATACCAATATATTTTGGTGTTCAACATCTTGAATGCTAATAAAATAACAAATATTATTTTTAAGCTCTGAAGTTGTACTGTAATTAAATAAATGCAAGAGTATAATTTTTATGTCAAATTCAAATGCAATTAATGTCCTGGAAAGGAAGTTATTTCCAACATAACATAAGTTAATGTAAAATTTTTATCAAACTAAACCTTGAATTTCTTTTTTGAGTTTCTTAGAAAAACGATAAAATTCAAATTTTTTCCATATTAGGCAAATGATACAATCAAAATAAGTATTGGTTAAAATAGCAAATCAAAACCAAGAAGTCGTAATCATTCGAAAATTAAAAGAGTATAAAACCAAAGGCAAAACATCAAATAAAAGCAAATAGAAATGTTTTTCTTATGTTCTTTAAGATAAGTGTAAATACAACTAGGTGTACAAATAATATCTTGAGTAGTTTATTGACGTGTAAAAAATGTGAAGCGATTCTTACTTCTGGAATTTTTATTTCGTTTTTATTTTTTTATATTCGGTCATATTTATTTAACTATTTGTCCGCGATACAGGAAGTTGCTTCGATAACTAAGAAAATATTTGTTTTTATTTCTGTGACAATAAAGTTTTATTGCACAATTTGCATGTAAATATGTAAATTTTATCAATTGGTAATAAATATAAAGCTTTATTTTAAGATGTGTGGATAATACAGACGACTCAAGAAAATAATAAAAAATAATCGATTTGTTTGAAGTACCCTAAAAAATGAATCTCTTAGACTGTTAGACTGTTTTCTGTTTATCATCAAATACTTCAAAATTTGCACAGAAAATTATAATGACCCACATTTTTAACGTATTTAAAACGTCTAACATAATAAGTGTTTGTATTTACTAACATTTGTATTGACTCTTACATGTAGTAATTCTAAGATAAATTTCTTAAGCCTTGTTACGCACGGAAGTTCCAACTTCCAGTTATTCATTTTATTAACTAAGTGCAACTTTGTTTACTAAAAAATATATTTCAGGTTTTGTTGATTGTAAATTTCAAACATGGTTTTCATTTGCTTATAATAAATTGCAGAATTAAAATTTACGAATTCAAAAAACCAAATCCTAATTTATACATTGCAATGATAAGATCACTACTAATTATATTTTATAATATTGTGATGCTTAGATCAATTTTTAGTAAATAATTAAGATTTCAGAAAATATAAAAAATCTGGTGTTTTAAAACCAAATAAAATATTAAATATTCAGTTTTTTTTTTATAAACCTGACCTCAAATAGCACAATTTACAACTTGAAACTGACCTAAAATATTTATGACACTATGCTTGGAACTGTAAAGCATTTACCACAAAATGGTTATTGGTTTGGTGGTTTGATAAAACATATTAAAATTAATAGTTATTTGTTCTCTTTCAATAGATTATATTATATACATTTGCTTAATAGCATTACATTGATTCAAATGTTCGTTAACTAATTATAGTTTAAAACATAAGAAGACAATGCGTTTATTTTCATCGAATCTCTTTACACTTAATACACAAGAACCCACTAAGGGGTGAAGATATTTACGAAATATATGATGTAACTTTAGAGCAATTTAAAAGTAATTATTACGTTTTACTACCTATGCTTACTTCTGATTGTCTAGCTTTTTTTTAAGTTTTTCAAAATTATGCAATTTAAGATAGTTCCCTCAGGTTCCTAAAAATCGCTTTTTTAAAAAATCTACATATTCAACTTTATTTTTCTCAAACCACAATTTTAATATTTTCATCTATTTTAAGAACATTGAAATAAAAAATTATTTACAATTTTTTTGCTTATAATATTTCGTCAATATATTATAAATGAAAATGTTTCTTTATAAATAACAGAAAAATAGAATACGAAAATGGAAATAAAAGTGATGAATTTTTTTATCGTCCCCTCCAGTTCGTTTGTATGGAAACTCCTTTCAATTTTTTTACTCCGACTTTGCAGACCAAAAGAAGTCTCATTAAAGAAAACTTCCTCTTGTAATCACCTATTGAAATACTAGATCTTTATTAGCATAATTTTATTATTTACTTTAACAAAAGTACCTGATGGTTGTTTGTTTGAAAGAGATGTTAGATAATAAAAGCTTAATTTAAAAAAAAATAATTATTCATAAATACGCTTTGTTCTTGGAAAACTTGAAGATACATTTGAAATGTAAGCTTAGAGGGAAGAAAGGGCAATTTTCATGAATTTATATTGTGAAAATTTGGTAATGCTAAAGTAACTCTTTAATGAATTTGTAACGTTCTTACCATAAAAGATCAAGAATAACATCAACCCTAATTTTAAACTATTGGAAACCATTTAAAGATTAGAACTTCTCGTTGTTATTAATTTTAATTAATTAAAAGCGTTAAAGGAATACCACAACAACATAGCTAAATTTTTTGGCTCCGAAAAGTATTGACGATAAACTGAGTTTGGTGTGTTAAAAATGATTTAATAGATGGATTTAAATTTTTTATAAAATGGCTTACACATTTAATCTTAAATAAAACAAGAAAAGTGATTACTATTATTGATTTGCTTTGATTTTTAAAAAAAGGATTAATAAAGGCACTGTAAGTTTATAAACTAACAAAATTTTAAGAAAAGAATTAAAATTTCAATTTTATGGGAAGACAAGAATAGACTTTTTAAATACATATCATCAAATGGTTTGAAATTAAATTACGTAATATTTTCAAGTATAAAACTTCAGTTAAAAATCTCAAGACTATAGAAAATCTCTTGTATTTTAGTTTAATGGTATTTTTTGACATTGGAATGTATAGCTGGTGTAAGAATGATAAGGAAGAATAGCATTTACGTATTAAGGGATACATCAAGCCAAGTAATTGGGTATTTTGTAAGGCAAATTAGGGTTGAAATTTTAACTTGAAAATCAAATTACTTGCAAAAACAAAAATTATTGCCTACTTAATATTTAAATTTTTTGCTGGTGGATGCACTGGAAAGAACCATTGAAGCCAACCGAGGGAAAGGGAAAAGAAGACTCAAAATGATCAATGACATAAAGAAGGGAAGCTATCTTGCGATTAAGCGACTGGCAGAAGACCAAGAGGGATGGTGAGAGATCATATGATGGCCCTACTTACAAGCAGAGCACTCAAAAAAAAAAAATTTAAACATTAATATTTGGTTTGAGTTTGATTTTTATGAAGATAAATTTAAGTCAAATAACTTGAAAATGAAGTCAAAATGTTTAAAAATCGAGTCAAGCCCAAGTCAAGTGAATCTTTTCTCATATTATTTATAAGATATTCTATAACACTATCTTGTTTGTATACATAGGTACTTAAATTGTTAGAGTCAGAGTGTTAAGGATATCATTTGCGTATTAAGTCGAGATATATCAAGTCAAGTAGTTAGATATTTTGTAAGACGAATTGAGACTGACATTTTGAATTGAAAATAGCTTACAGAGTCAATGCTTGACGTGACTTAGTAAGTAATTGCCAAGTAATATTTGACTTGAGATTAACTACATTTCAAGATAAACTTACGTGTAAGTCAAATAGATTGAGAATTTAGTTATGCATTATCAGTCTCTAAACATTCAACGTCTTAAATCGGATGTTATTATTAATCAAAAAATTTGTAACTGTGCTTTTTATGGGACAGTTCAGAATTGGAATTTGTTAAAATCAAAAATCAATGTATCAATTTACAAAATTATATTGGATTTCAAAGAAATCCGTCCTTTGGCAAGCCCCGTTTTGAGGTCGTCACAAGTTTTTGTGCAGAACCTTTAGTACAATTTCAATTGTAATGCAAGAAGGAAGTGGCTGCACAATGCAGGCCGCCAGTCTGCGACAGGTTTTACATCCACCATATTTATATAGAGCGAGCTCGTCCAGATTTTTTCAAGCGGTTTTTAAAGCTATATACGGAACGTGAAACAGTTTCCTATGTCACATTCTACACATAAGTTCAATAGCCAGCCAATTGTAATTTATTGCATAACTACACATTTTGTACACGGACTCGTCAACAAAATGCAAATATTTGACATTGATGTGATTGTATGAACAATTATTCTTAACACAAATTCCAATCAATTTCATATAAATATTTATTCACATATTTTCATGTTTGATAAATTTTCATAGATGCATGAAACAATAAAATTAAATCAAATCAACGTTTTAATTAAAAATTACAAATATTGATTTTAATTTTCATAAAAATGTTTTGTTATTACAATCTTGTTTTAATTCTTTCAACTTTTTCGTTTCACTACTTATATAAAAATCGACATAAAAACTAATATTCAAAATCTTTTCAACTTTCAAGTATAAAGATTCCTCTTGATACGAAATATATAAATTTAATATTTATAATATAGAAAGGCTACCATAATAAATGGCTAATTTAATCACAGAATTACTTCTCTTTAAAATATATTTCTGTCTTTAAGAATTCCATGCTGAATTTCAAAGACGTACTTTTAAGATGTAAATATATAATCCAATGTCACTTGAAATGAATCTCAAAATAAAATATAAATTGAAAAAATTCTAAGATCAGATTTTTTATATTTCTTCTTAATTTAAAATGTTTATGAAAGACGCAGGTGAGCTTCAAGGTAATGGTAAATATTTTCTTTAAAGCTTTTTTTAGCAATTATATTTGAACGATAACTGTACGAAATAAATATATAAGAATATTTTTAACTTTTATATCTAACTTTAAAATGTCGTCCTACTTTTATATTTAATTAAAATTTAAAAATGTGTTGTTTCAGAAATTAGTAAAAACGTGGAGGAGGCCATAAAGAAGGACAATTTTGTTATTAGTCTGAGGCATATAAAACCTCGACGTCGGCATCGTGGTGGTCCTGAAACTCTTTTCTCCATCACTTTCCCTGGATCGGAACAAAAGTTTGCCATTTTGTTAGACCGTAAAATGAAACGAGGTAAATGAAGAAATTAACGCCGGTCGATTAAATTCTTAACTAAATCCAATCGTATCAATTAACAGTAATTGTCGAATCAATCGAGGAAGAATTGAATCGCAAACAGCATTTCGCCGTTGATTCATTAACCGAGAATCTTTTGATACGATCATTAGTTCTGGGATTTGACCAAAAACAACCGGGAGCCCACGTGTCATTACACGTGGATTGCGTGTCCCACGGAATTGTCGCTACCCCTCAATCAATTCGAGATATGCTCGAAAACATGGAAGATCCTCAATTACAAGTGGTAATTTTTTAAACAAAATAATTTTTTTATTCAGTCAATGAACTTTAAGGTTTTAATTTCTATCAAATATTATTAACTTAAATTAATTTTATATGGTATTAAAAACAAGTAGAACCTGTTCGTAATAAAATGGAAAATTAGGCTTAGTTATTGAATTTAATGTTTATGTAAGCGAGTGTTGAAAAAATCTCAACCTTACTCAAATCTTAATTTATTCTTGAGGAAATATTCTAATTGTCGGCAAAAAATGTAAGTAGAAGACCTTGTATAAGTCAAAAAAATTACATTTTCAAACCTCTCAATTTGTGTTCCAATATGTATTCATAAATTACAAATTCATAATTTAATATGGAGATCTCCTCCTATTTAAATTATTAATTTGAACACTTTTACATTTCCCTGTTAATTACTTTTTTGCAAAAATAAACTTTGAAGGTCTTCTTAATTATGTAAAATCTTCTTTTTTTAATTTTATCAATTAAAATTTGAAGATTCAAAATTCTTATCTTCAAAATTCCCTCGAATGATTTCTCGAAAAACAAATTGAGAAAATCAATTTTTAATGAGTAAAATAGCTTGAGGAAATCGTTGTTGCGTTTTCAAATAAATAACTTTAATCAGTTATTCATATTCAGAAAAATTAAAATTTCAATCTTGCTTTATTTCGAAGGAAGCATCGTAATGTAAATTTATTACATTGGTCTTCGAATTAAGATATCTATTCGGACGTAATAATCGTCCGAAAGACAGTCTCTTAAAATGACGTTAGTGACGTAATGATATGTAAATTTGAAAAATCGAAATGTTTATAATGCATTTGATTATATCATTGTGTTCATTCGGTGAAATAACAATAATTTATTGGTTGATGGCAAGGCTGTGTATAATGTGGGTCGGATCGTAAAGCGTGGGCTTAACTCATACACAAAATAGTAGTTGGTCGAATTCAGCTAATTGAACCACTCGGCTGTCAAGAATGATTTTCAATTATTATCTTATTTAGCTTTTCATTCCGGAAGATTTTCTTAACGAAATAAATAAGCCAACTTGAATATTCTTAGAATTCAACTCAGCTTAAAAATAAAATTTACTAATTAAAACTAAATAAGTATCGATTAAAAATCAGATTTACATTTTGAGTATACCATAATATTCAAATCAATATACTTGAATATTCAAATATTTTATTGAAATATTTAGTATTTTCTTATCATAATTTCATAAAATTTATCTAGTAATTTTGTCTAAAAAACATATTTCATAACTCGACTGTTGAAATTTATTGAAGGTAAATGATTATTTAATGACTGCAACTAAGCAAAATATCTACGAAAATACTTACATTAGAAATGTTAAATTTCAGTCACAGATGACACTTTTAAATGATCAAGCATTTTTTCATTCAAAAAAAGATCTTTTATAAAGACATATGCAATAAAGAAAGTCATTATCTTTTACAATCGAAAAATTTTCCTTTATAAAAACCATTTGTGAGTAATTTCTATGTAAATCTTTCTGTTGTAAAATGCTATATACATCATGTAAATAGATGTACATACACTTTGTGTATTATCATTCTCAAATATCATATTTTTACGACATCAAGTTTATTATAATGATACGTTAGGGAAAAATATATTATTGTGTCAAACAGCAGAAAAGTCATATTTAAAAATATTGGAAAATATAAAGTTATATATGATTTAGAAGATTTGTAGGAAACTTTTGCTTCATTTTTCTTTGTTAGGTCACTGATCCTTCCATGTGATCTACACGTACTTTTACGTCTTTATTGTGGTATGATTTAAATCTTTTGGAAAACTAGTGTGACATAGACTGGAGATTCATTGACATACACTAAAGAATGATAGTCATAAAAAATTAGCATTTTAAGAGGTAAAAAATAGAAGCTAATTATGATTGGAACCAAAAATTACATTAATACATTCTTATAAAAGTTATTGGTTTTTCGAGCTTACTCCTTAAAATTTGTTTTTTTTTTATATAGAGTAGTGCTGGCGAACCTATGACCCTTGGGTCAGCCACTGGCCTTAGAAAACTTTTTAAATGACTTACGGGTTAAGTTGCATAAACTAATTTTTATAACACGAAATTAAGAACAGACTATTAAAAATTAAAATAAAAATATATAATTCATGGTATCACTACATACTGACTTTAAATTTTTTCTCTTCACTTGTAAAAGTAAACTTTTCAAAATACTTGATGCTTCAATTTCTTTTTCAAAAATCTAAAATTTGTATTACATATATGACTTTATTTGAGGTTCATAATTTTAACGAGAATCATTAGAAATCTTGCCTTCTGAAGTATAACATTTACCTTTATCCATTTATAAAAATTTCACATTAATTCAATATGAACTCTGAACAATCTCAAACATGAATTCTGACCTTTTCTATCAATATCTTAATTCTCCATAAACAAATGTACCTTTCAGATTGAAAGCTATTGAGTCAACTTCTGTAATAAATAATTGATAGACAATATTATAAACCAACTATTATCATTATATAGTGATGATATTGTTAGAAAAATTAATCATCCTGTGTTGTTTCTGTGAACAAAAAAATTGAAATCGTCTAGACTTTAAAAATTAGACTTAAGAATTACGTACATGAGAGGCAATTATAAATACTTTAACTATAAAAAGCGTTTTAATGATTCAAAATGTAAATTCTAATTAATTAAATGATAATTCCAATAACTGTATTAGCCGTTACAAGGGTGTTTGAAGAATATTTTTTTACTTAAGAAACACCGTGATATGCTCGGATAGAAAAAATATTAATTTCATTAATGATTTTGTAATTTTCTTAAATATTTTCGTCGATTTTTGTAAATTTAAGATCAAACTTCTGAAAAATACATTTTTGTTTGTATCGTGGTTCAGAATTATTCTCAACTCTCAAAAATTCAGGATTATATTTATAACGATATTTTTGATTCTATATAGTTTTTTATTCATTTTCATTAAAACCATTATTTAATAGTTTTAGTTATATTAGGAACCAACCAGCTCAAATACCATTCACATACGCAAATCTTTTAAAAATTAAGACTACACGTAAAAATAAATTAAAAATTTATCAGAGTTATAATTAAATAACTATAAGTACTGTTTTATAAAATTGCACTAGCTATAAAAATGCTATGACAAATACTGTAATAAAGAAAGTTTCATTTTTGTCTATGATATTTATTCACAAGTAATTTTAACTTTGTTACATCAAAGAAGTGCAAAAAAAATAAAATAATTTTTATCTATACGTAGCATTTTTTAGCATTTTTGCATTAGCAAAACCTAACAAAAAATTAATTAGTCATAAAATTTAAGGTGTTTATAAAGTAGGAAGTCTATTGTATTAAAATAATTCTTGGTGAGTAGTACAAGTTAGAAGTGTCCTTCCATTGTCCTTTACAATTTAAAAAAAAAAACCATTTTGGTATTTTATATTCAAACAACATAGCTATTAAGAAATGTTAAAGCCTACAATTCATTAAATAAAATAAATAAAATTTTAAATTTTATCATAGTTAAACATTTTCAAAAAACTTTTTACACTTTATTATAGTTTCTTTTATAATAAATAATAATTAAAAATTAAATGAAAATATCTAGTTTTTTAACACTTTCATCTTAATTTTAGAAAATTCAAATTTTAGTTTCAACTTTTACAAAAACTTCCAATATGCAAAATTTAATAAATTATCTTCTCAGGTTTTTTTCGATACTTTATCTACCTAATAATTCTGATAGAAACTAAAATTTTAAAATTAAATATTCACTTTGATAAATTCAATCGAAATACTTTATCGTTAAATATCTCAAACTATTTTTGAAATTTTAATTAAAATTATGATACCTTTATACATCAAGAAGTATTAAGTATCAAAAACTTAATCTATCTTGAAACAATATTATGTCTATACTTTCGGTAAATATAAGCAAATCTCAAGTTGATTTCATAATATTTGTTATAAGATTTATTAGATACTCTTAAGATATCTTGAGGTTAACTTTAATAAAAATCAAATTGTATTAAACAAGTGTTTTTAAATATTCATGATATGCAATGACAATCTGCTTTATAGTGAAGCGCCAAATATTCCCAACATAGAAGATAATTCCATTTACGGATAGTGATTTACCTAGGAGACTATTGCGTCAATTAGAAACAATAACGTGGAATACAAATGTGTTATTTTCTCAGAAAAATCAGATTTACAGGTATACACTCTACATATCTTATAAGCAATTGTGTAATGCATTTCATGTTGAAGTATTAGGAGTGAATGTTTTGCAACAATTGTACTCGTATGAAGTATTTTTAACGGCGCCTTCGTTCATCCTTCAATTCATCAAGAAACCGCACCATATACCAATTAATTAAAATTATTAATTGGAAAATTAAGATATTATTATGAAAAATACATAATTTGATGTTTTGTAATCGATAGGTATTTCTCAATAATGTTATTAATGTTATAACTATAGACATATGGTGTGTGATAGTTAGTCGCACATTATATCAAGAATTTCCACAACGGCTGTATTTGGAAATGATAGGAAATCAGCTACAATTACTATGTGGGACGATTGTTTTAATTCAAAAACAATCAACAATAACTTAGATGTTTCTAGATTAATAAAATAAAACTGTGTTTTTATTATGGATAGAAAGAAACTTTCTAAAAATCAGGAACCAAAAATGATAAGAGCTCCATTTTAGGTTCGTGAAAAGCGATATATCATGGATGTGGAAGTAAAACGTAGCTTGCAAAATGTTCTAGTCCATAACAACTGTCCAGTTTCTGATATATCCAAAGAAGATATTGAAGAGCAAATGCAAGCGGTTGAACCATCACCAACTGCTAATGAGATATTATACAATCGTCGTGGAGATATTACGATAACTCATTTAGATCTGGACGGTAATTTACATTTTAAAAAGTATTAATTTCTATTTAAGAAAAATCGTTGTCAATTACTAGATGAAAGATTGTTAAAAACATTAAACGAACTTTTATCAACTGTACGAAAGTTACAAATCGAAGTTGATCATCAGCGCACTGAAATCAAAAATTTACGCGATTATATCAATAACTGCGATGCCTGTAAACCTGGAAGACCTGAGCCAATTCGAATTTCTTGTGCAAATAATCCATTGCCATGTTTCCAAGGAGTTCAATGTTATGACACCGTGCAAGGACCTCGTTGTGGAGCTTGTCCTCGTGGATATATCGGAGACGGAGTTCGTTGTCGTCCAGGACGAACTTGTGCCGATAGGCCATGTTTTTCAGGAGTGCGATGCTATGACACATCCGAAGGCTTTCAGTGTGGACCGTGTCCTTCAGGTTACGAAGGCAATGGAGAACACTGTTCCAGAAGAACCGGATGCCAATTTAACCCATGCTATTCAGGTAACGACTATGAAAACGATGACTTATCCTCATCGTAAACTCAATGTAATATTATTTTGACAAAATTGTTTGTATTAATGTAATTTTAAAAGTCTGCAATATTGGAATAAAATAACTTAGGAACAACATTTTTAAATTTTATTCAAAAAATCCAAATTCTGAAAAGTTCTTTTCGACTTAGTTGTTAAAAAAGAGATTTGGAAAATTTCAATAAAAATGGGGAAGTAAATATGATCTCTATTCCTTAAAAACTCCTTAAATCTTCGTATTGGTAAGTAAGAAAAGCAAGAATATATCTTACACATGCAAACTCTTTAATTCTAGATTCACACTGCATAATCCTTGTTAGTTCATTTTTCAATTTTCTGTAATTACATTTTTTAAATTAATACAAACTACATAGTACTTACTTATAGCTTCAACATTAAAAATATAAATTTTTTATTTTTGTTAACTAGGAGTTCAGTGTCAAACTATTGATGCAGCACCGTATTATCGTTGTGGACCATGTCCAGTTGGTTCTACTGGAAATGGAACCGAATGCCACGACTTGGATGAGGCAAAAACTAATTCTTAAATTAAAATCATCAAAATATAACTTTAACATATTTAATTTTAGTGTGATTTGGCAGAGCCTTGCGATCCACGAGTACGGTGTACAAATCTCACTCCTGGTTTCCGTTGTGATGGTTGTCCTGCAGGATTTACGGGAAGCAACGGACTTCAAGGAGTCGGCTTAGATTATGCTGCTCGCAATCGACAAAGATGTTACGACATCGACGAATGTGCAGACCGAAATGGTGGCTGTGCCCTTAACTCACTATGTACTAACACAGAAGGATCATTCCATTGTGGACCTTGCAAGTAAACGCATAAAATCAAATATTCTTCAAATAAGTAACCAAATAATATTTAGACCAGGATTTATGGGAAATCAAACAATAGGGTGTCGAAATAATCCTGGATTATGTCCAGATGGCAACATTTGCGATAAAAACGCCGATTGTCGACATGCTGGTCGTAACACGTACAAATGTAAATGTCGAGTTGGATGGGCTGGAGACGGGTTCATTTGTGGACCTGACCGAGATCTTGATGGATGGCCTGATTATGACTTGGGATGTCCAGATACTCGCTGTCGAAAAGTACTTTTTAAATGTTTTTTTTTTATAAAAAAATAAAAAATTCAATTTTAGGATAACTGTGTAACTATTCCAAATTCAGGACAGGAAGATGCTGATAAAGATGGTGAAGGTGACGCTTGTGACAAAGACGCTGACAATGATGGAATACTAAACAGCCCTGATAATTGTCCATTGGTACATAATCCCGATCAGTTAGATACTGACCAAGATGGAGCGGACAAAATGGGAGATGCTTGCGACAACTGTCCTACCATACCTAATTTGGACCAAGAAGATGTAGATAAGGATGGCATTGGAGACGCGTGCGACGACGATATTGACAACGATGGCATTTTAAATCACTTAGATAATTGTCCAAAGAAAGCAAATCGAGATCAACGTGATTCCGATGGAGATGGCTTGGGAGATGTATGTGATAACTGTCCTCGAGTTCCAAATCCAAATCAATCAGATCTTGATAACGATTTAGTTGGAGATGCTTGTGATAATTTGAACGATCGCGATAGGTAAACATTTTATTTTTATATTTAAATTTTAACAACTAATTTCTACTTGAAAAATTAGAGATGGAATCCAAGATAGTCGGGACAACTGTCCTAAAATAGCAAACAGCGATCAATTGGATACAGATAATGACGGTAGAGGAGACGCGTGTGATCCAGATATTGACAATGATGGAATTCCAAACCATCGAGACAATTGTCCATTGGTTTATAATCCAGATCAAGAAGATGCTAATGGTACGAAAAACCTTAATACTGAAATTTACTCTACTAATGTTATTCTAATATATACAGGAGATGGAATGGGAGACATTTGTGAAGATGATTATGATAGAGATACAGTTCCAAATTACCTCGATAACTGTCCTAATAATTCTAAGATTTTTTCGACTGACTTTAGGTAAGATAAAAACACAGCTCTCAATGCAGATTTAAATTAAATTTCTCTGTTTTAATTTTAGTACTTATCAAACAGTAGTCTTAGATCCTGAAGGAGATTCTCAAATTGATCCTAATTGGGTTATTTATAACAAAGGTGCTGAAATTGTTCAAACTATGAATAGTGATCCAGGTCTTGCAGTAGGTTTTGATGCTTTCGGTGGAGTTGATTTTGAAGGAACCTTTTTTGTCGATACCGAAATTGATGACGATTACGTCGGATTTATATTCAGGTGATTCGCATAACTATGCTATTTTTTTATTTGTATTTAATTTAAAAAAGTTAAATTATAATTGACAACCTTTTGCACATCTCTTTGTTACATTGCATGATAAATAATTTATCAAATACTTTCCTAATATCAAAAACTTTCAAACAACTAAACAATACTAAGGAAAACTATTTTTACAGTTATCAGAACAATCATAAATTCTATACTGTAATGTGGAAGAAAAATACGCAAACTTATTGGCAAGCAACTCCTTTCCGAGCTGTTGCAGAACCCGGAATTCAACTTAAACTTGTCGATTCCAGCACAGGTCCAGGTCAAATGTTAAGAAACTCATTATGGCACACCGGAGATACCGAAGATCAAGTAAAACATACAATTTTTAATCTTATCATTGAAATTATTATTTGATTTACTCTTTTTAGGTTCGTCTATTATGGAAAGATCCAAGAAATATGGGATGGAAAGAAAAAACTGCATACCGTTGGTTACTATTGCATCGTCCGAAAATTGGGCTTATTCGTTTAAGAATATTTGAAGGCGAGGACGTTGTGGCAGATTCAGGAAATGTTTTTGATTCCACTCTTAAAGGTGGACGATTAGGTGTATTCTGTTTCTCACAAGAAATGATAATTTGGTCAGATCTTGTCTATCGCTGTAACGGTAAGTTTAACATTTTTTGTTTTATAAATTAGGTCAGAGGTCACTTAATGGCTTGGAGATAAGATTGTTGTCCTACATGAGAGTGGTTCTAGGGTTGACTCCCATTGGAAGCCCGAAAGTTTTCTTAGGTTTTCGAACTCGCCGGTCTCTAATAACGAAATTAGTAAATGTGGTCTTAAAATATTAAGTAAAACCAATGTTGTAGTTAAGGTCTAGTTGCTATCTTGATTATCACAAACCAAAAAATCATTAAATATTAGATCCATTATGAAAAATTTTCACACAATTATTTATATTACATTAAAATCATCATTATTTATTGATAAATATTTAAATGGCGTAGATTAAAAAAGCGTTTTTTTCACTGTTTTTGACCCAAAAGAAATTGTAAAAATCAAAATGTTAATATAATCGTAGAAGCCGCAAAAGCCATTTATGTATAGGATATTGGTTCAAATTTCAATCGGATCGGTTTTGCAATTGTCAAGAATTGACTACCGCCGACCAAAAAACCACTTCTTTGAGGAAAAGCTATTAAAGTTTTGTTTTAGAAATAAGTCTTCTGAAGACAATGACACAATTTCTGTGTCAAATCACATTATAAAATAATATAGTTAGACTACTCCGATCTTTTTAAAATTTTAGTATTTTAGCACAATACTTGTTCATGTATTTATACTTTAATATTCTTTGTTTTAGATAACGTTCCTGAAGCGATTTATCGTGAACTTCCACCAAGGCTTCGATCTGAAGTTCACATTGACGACTCAAAACTTCCCGTTCCCCATTAGAATAAATAAAACTACTAAATTAATAATTTGAAAATTAATTATTTTTAATACTCTGTGTGTTCTGTGTGGATTTTGTCTGGATTTTCATCTTACCATCGACTACTTAGAATTGTTTAAACTTAATAAAATTGAAATAGGAATGAAAGAAGTATTGTACACGTAAAACTTATATTTTTATTAATACAATATAATGAAATTATATGTATAAATTACATTAAATTATTAAAGTAATGAAAAAAAGTGAATTTTTATGTTATAATTACGTTTTTACTACTACAATGTAATCGTTTAATGCAACTTTGTATATAATTTTTTAAAGAATATCAATATTAATAACGTACGTATAATCATTTTTAAAATTGTATTTGATCTGATTAAAATTTCTCAAAAATATTTTTATTTTTTTTTTTTATTATCTTTTGTAGCGTATTTCAACCTTTTCCAATTGATAGTTGTTAGAAATGTAAATGCATTTGATTTAAAAATTTTGATTTGTTCCATTAGTAAGTGTAGCTCTTTTATTTATTGTTTTTCTTTAAATTCGCTATGATCTACGTTTACGTTGGTCCAAAGTGGCTGATTTTGGTCGGATATTTTTCTCTACTTACTACTGCGGTTTAGAAAACTAAGTTTTCAAATGCTAAGTTTGGTTTTTATTTTTCGTAATCTCAAAATAGTATTACAAATTAAACAATCTCAAGAGTCTTAAGTACAACCAGTATTTATCAAATATTCCTTGTATGATATTGCCAACCTTCTTAAAACGATTTTTTTTTGCTTAAAAGTTAAAACTTTTAAAAGTAACATGCATTGCTAAGTTTATTTTTTTAACTTTTAAACCAGTTTTTCATCGAATTAATGAGTAATCAAGTTGTATAGAAAAGTTGACGATATGACTTTTGAAAGAATTGATGCAAATCGTCCTTTTGCTATTTGCGTTTAATTTGAAGAAAAAAAACAAGTAATAACAAGAATTTTACGATAAGTATTTGCATTTAAAATGTTTGTCTTTTTTGCTTTAATCAGGCATAGCCCAGCACTTACTCTAATCCACAAGTAGTTGTAAACAAAGCCACGATAAAATCCAATTCTAGAGTGAAAGTAAAATCAAACTACTTTAAATCATATTTTTAATGAATTTTGAAACAACCAACAATTTTCAACTTTAACACAAATAGCATAACGACTTGCTAATTCATTTAAAATTTATTTTCGAGTAGATTTGGCGTTAAAACAATAACCAACATTCCGTCACAATTCATATTTGAATAGCTATTTTGAGATACGTTTTCTAATTAAATCCATTATAAAAATTTTAAATATATATCATTTCTTGACGTTGCATTGTTATAATTATCATTATTGACTTTTTAATATAAGCTACAAGTTAAATGCTGATTTTAATTAGATAATAAATATTTTTCCAATCGACTAAGAGCAAATTAAAAAAACAAATATTGACTAAAACAATATTTTATTATATACATACATTGATTAGTGATATTATTAAACATTATATGTCTTTAATTAAACAAATTCGTAAAGCATAATCTCAATAATGGCACGTATTAACAACAACAAAAAAAGTAAAAAATCACGCTTCGATAGAAGCAATTATAGTTTGCAAAATAAACATAATGAACACTGATTTATTACGGTATTATCTCTAACTAAACATTGATAGTTTTAATTCAAAAAGTTTAGTTTTGAACTTATAGATTCATTGTGATATGTATAAAAAATAAATAGAAAACTCAACGAACATTTAAATTTTACGGGTGTTAACTTAATTTTTTAGTGTCTTCAAAGGTAACTGATTTATAAAATAACTGATAGATATTCATTTGACAAATATTTAACATCGATTTTTACAACATTAATAAATATGTTTACATTTTTTCCGTTTAATTTTCATTTCTAAAGCTCATCAATTTATCATCTATAACTACTAAACATGGAATTGTTTTCTTTATATCATTAACACATTGATTTCTCTAATTATATATAGATATTGTTTTGATAACTGTTATTTTAGAGATATGACTAACTACTTTTGAATAATTGCAAATGTAACAATTAATTAAACTTCAATGAGTTTTACAATAAAGAACACATAGGTATAAGAAGATCGAAAATATGCCATGCTTTAAATATTTACATTATTCTCATGTGATGTAATGCATTTTTTTTTAAATTATTTTGCCAATATTTTTGCCAATCAGCATCCTATTCCTCGATAAAAAATATT
The DNA here is from genome assembly GCA_958496155.1 of Sisyra nigra. NCBI lineage: Eukaryota > Metazoa > Arthropoda > Insecta > Neuroptera > Sisyridae > Sisyra > Sisyra nigra. Next base: position 36,817,777 of record OY292315.1, on the reverse strand, counting down.
TCATAATTTTTTTATTTAAAATACAGGCACCGACATCCTTGTAACAGAACAAAAAATGGCAAAACTTTAAATTTAATTATTTAAATTATTTAAATACTATTTCTTCATAACTATAACAATATTTTTTTATATTTTATAATATGCTTATATTAATTAAATGTTTTTATTGTCCTTTCTTATAACCACTGGATCATGTTATCCTTCTAATTGGCACATTTGAGTATACTTTAGCCTTCATTTAGAAAGCATGTATTTTTTTTTTATTAAAAATTTTGAATGACTAGGCCAATTTAATATTAGTACAAACTAATATTTTTAATAATGTGAACATTTGTCTTGAGAATAATATAATCTAATTTTGTCTTGTATCATGTAAAACGTTCAAATGAACATATTTAAAATAATTAGAGTGGCATGACTTTGGATTCACTCCGCAAAAATATATAATTACTAAAAATATCTACTAACACGGCAATAATTCGTTTTTTACAGTGAAAATATAGCCAAAGAAAATTTGTTTAAAGGACAACAGGAAAGAATAGCCAGCGCCAGTTTTCATTGATATCATATACGACATTATAAAATATAATTTTTGTTTGTAACAAAAAAAATGATAAATTTAAAACATCTAAAAATTTATTGTCTGCTTTCCTCGGCTTTTACAATTTCCGCCAGTTCTTGAGGCTCGGCGTTTATTCGATCGAGCTCCAAATCTCCTGATCGTAATTCATTTTTACTCAACAAATCAACTAATCGAGCGCCCAATGCATCACACATTACGTTTATAGTCGTACGGAATCGATCTCTGTAAAAGAAATTTCAATTATTTTTTTCATTACATTCGCTTCAGTTATTAATAAAGTCATTAACAAAAAAGGAAGGATTTTAACGGCTTTTAATGAGCGAAGAAATTAAAGGTTTTCTTTTATAATACACTTGAGCTTTTTCCTTAATACTAATTGTTGATCATATGCCAAGAAGAACGTTAATTTTAATAACGAATAATTTATTTAGCTTTGATTCTTAAAATATTACGATTAATCCGTCTATATTACATTTATATTTACGGTTAGTTTCTCTCAAATTTATTAATCGTAAAAATAGTTTTAAAACTTGTAGATAAAAAATATAAATAAAATATATTTGAATTTATTCAATTCATTAATCAGCTGCAGTGTTCCACTTCTGGAAAACCATTTCAATTGTATGCTGGATTCATCATCATTGAAATCGGAAAATCGAAGAAAATCGCGTTGTGTATTGTATAGGAACTAATAATTAGTTTTTTATCTTGAAATCAATTATGAATTTTCTAACTCTCGTGAACATAATAGAAAAATATAAATAGCTCCTCGCAATCTCGTTTTGTCTACTTTCCACCGATGGAAATATACGAGTAGTTTAATTGAATTTTTTGCATCAAAGAAATAAATAATTGGATGAATATTTTCCGATAATGTATTGTGAAGCGTTAAAAATTTACTCGGAGTAACGAAACGGAAAATATCGAGGGAAATATCAGTTAGAAACAAGGGATGTATTATGTTTATATTTTTAGAATTCTCAATATTCGAGTTTCTGTAGTTTTAAAACAAACTTTTTTTACACTTACATTTATCAATAAATAATATGGTATTTATTTTATTGTTGATCGTAAAAAATTTTAACAAAGTTAATTAAAACAAAATCAACTAACCCATATTTAATGTAAATAATAAGCTGAAACCAACGAATGGTAAAGTTTAATGTAATCATTGGGTATAAATACATCAACTCTAAAAACACTAATGGTTTCGTATAAGGACATCTAACACTACATTCAATTTTGCACTTTTTCCAAAAATGTTTATAAATGTATGGTATGGTAGTTTTATCTTGTTTCATTTGCGATTTTTGTGAGATTCTAACTAAAAGCTTTTTTTTTTAATTATAATTATAGCGTAATTTGAACAAGAAGTGGTAGAAAATTATTCTTTTACTCATTTGAAATAAGTATATCAGCATTTTCTGGATAACAAACCATTGATTTTTGTGATATCAAATAGTATTATCTACCATTGAATTTTCAGTTAAGTCAAAAGTCTTAGAAAAAGTGATTTTTGAAACCGTGCCCTACTCTAGTTTTTTTGTATAGTTCTTTTATATCAAAATATGTTAATTAAATGAACATATCTCAACATAGTATAATTTTATCGGAATTATTGGATTATTCAGTTTTCTAACTAATAAAAACAGTTAATTTAGAAAATTACAAAACTTATAATATCATGAAAAATTGAATAAACCATTCATGTTTACTAAAAAAATTAATGCTGAGACTGGTCACAGAACTTCCTTTTACTTGAAACTCGGTTTTAGTTAATATTTTTTTAACCAATCGTGGACTTTATTCATGTTCTTTTGAAGAACTATAAGAACTATATGCACTCAACCTCTATGTATTTATAATAAACTAACTTCCATTCTCTTCGCCAGAACCCCCTTGAATGTTCCCAGAAAAATTTTTTGCTAATCGATTTCAACCAAAAGCGGGTGGACCGTGAGAATGGGCGATAAGAAAGAGGATCTTCATTATAAACCACCAAAAATTCCCTTTTAATTTTAGAGTGCGTGTTATGTACGCCAGGTTTAAAATTCTACTTTTGTATTAATTATTGATTTTGTCTGATTTTTTACTAAGATTGTATGTATTATAAAGTGAATAAATGTTGTATCATAATAATCGTTGAGCTGATTTTATATCATTTTTTTCAGTATTTAAGTAGTTTTATTAATTTATAATATTTGCCATTAACGGTCCAGTAATTTTTACTGCAGTCGGCCGATTGTTGGTTTCTATTAACGGCCCTGTAACCTTTGCTTCAGTCGGTCGATTGTTAATCGCCATTAACGGCCCGGTAACTTTTACTGCAGTCGGCCGATAGTCGACTGCCATTAGCGGCCCGGGGTTATCATCCAGCCGGCAACCGTACTTGGGCCGTTAACAGTTGCCGATGTTGGGCCAACAACTAGTATCTCTGGCTAAGCAATGGGCCATTAATGGCCCTGTCGCCAAACTTTGTATGGGTACTTTGCTAAAGAATCGTTCAGTTGAGATCACAGTATTATTACATAATAACAATGGGAAAACCTTTGTCTTTATAATGTTTAAAAAAATTCACAAAAAATTACAAAAACCGCTTAGGAGATGACTTTATAATGCCCTAATAGGAACTTTTTAGTTGGTTTTTAATTAAATTTATATTACTTATACAATAAAAATTAAAAAAACCTTCTGAAAAATGTAAGAAAAATTATATTAAAAAAAGAATGAATGTTTTCGTTCCAAGTCGATAATAATCTCTAATTGACATTATTGCATTCATGCATAAGTAACATCAAATTGGAGGAAGGACTAACGGTTTTGGATATAAAAGATACTTATACTAGGCGTATTTGTGTGTATCTTTTATTGAATCATGACTAATTGGTCCTCAATTTACATATCCTTATCGGCTAAATAATTAGTTGAATCTTAATTTCTCTCCTTAAATTTCTTTCTGACTTTATAAATTAAAACATTTTTCAATTTCTGATCAACAACGTAACGATTACTTAATCATTAAATATGATATATTTTAACTGTTGAAAATTACAAAAAAAAAATTATAAATTCTTCGATTCTAATAATGTACATAAATAAATAAGTGATCTTTATCGTCACATATATTTTTTTAATAATTTTTAGAAAATTATAAAAGAAAAAAAAACTAAAGGCTTTGATAACTAAAGATAGTCAGTACTTAAACTGTAATGTGAAAATGCATTTTATAAATATTTTTTTTATAGTTTCATAATTTACTTTATTAATAATTTACGAATTCAAAATTAAATTTAGATGACACTATTGTTATTGTTGCAAAATCAGACTTTTTTAAAGAAAATGTATGATTTTTTTAATATCATTAATAATAGCATACGACTTTAATTAGATCTCAAGTCGCAGACGTCTAAAAACTTAATACGATTTTCTTTGAATAAAGTTTAATCAAAAGGTTTTGCTCTTAAAAAAAATCTCAGTGTGACTGCTATGAGAATTGACTGTTATGAGAAACCAATTATAAAAATAATTGAGCTTAAAGCAACTTACAATAACCAATCGACAGCGATAATGAGAGTGACATCTTCAGCAGGCAATCCAACCGTGTCCAACACCATCACCATAGTTACCAATCCAGCTTGAGGAATTCCAGCCGCTCCAATACTCGCTGCAGTCGCCGTCACGCTAAAATAATCTATTGTTAGTAAATATTCCGATAACATAGGGTAAGAGGGTAAATTCTAATTATAAATATGCATTATCCTAGTTTAAAATAACTAGATTTTAATTTTAATTAATTTAATGTTGAAGGTAAGTGTAGGAAGTTTTTACACCGATTTCATGAATCTTTTAACGCAAAAAGAGAGTATATAATTAAAAGTGTTTATTAGATTATTTAACAGGTAATTTGAGGATAGGTATATTCTAAAATGTTCCTTCAAAGTCACGGGAATATCAGCTGCCACCCATTTTATTTCTCTCGCCGATTGAATTTACTTTTTTATGTGTATCGTCAAGGTAAACCTCAATTCTCTAAAAAGATTAGCGGACAGTTTTCCCGTAAATTTTTTTCCGAAAATTTCGATTACCAAGGCTATAGTTTTCCTAAAATACATTTTTCTCAAAGAAAAGTTTTCTCAATATAACATATATTTGAGTAAGAATTTCGAAAAAATAAATTAATTTGGCTTGGTCGCCAACCAATTTTAGATTATTTCTGTCCTTTAATATGTTAATATGAATTAAAAATATTAAATTAATTGTTTAATTTGATGGATTTTTAGTTTTATTTTCAATTTTCTAAACATTTTTTGTATTTCAATTGAATGTTGTATCCTATAATACATTTCTTTAGTACTCTAAAAAAATGATCATTTTCAAAATTCAAAATGCTCGTTGTAAGTTAACTTAATATTACTGAAACGGACATAGTAGTTACAATAAATAATCAAATTTGGTGATCGAAAAAAATGTATTTATTCAAAATGTAAACTTAACGTCCATTTACACTTTGAGTATTGCGAGTGCAAGTGATTAGCGGTTAGTGATTCTTATGAATGATTAGTTCAAGTGTATAATAATAAGTGCATAAAAGTGTCCACTGTACTATTTAGCAGCTGCGTTTAATTCAATCGATGGGCGTTTAGTAGGAATCAATTTGAAAATAATAAGTAGGTACTATACCAAAATTTAAAACGATCATTTAAGGACTTTTAAAGATAGTCTTCACAAATGCGAAAAAAGTCGTGTGGAGAAATATCGGATTTAAAACGAGGACCTTTCCGTATTGCAAACATAATACATACATCATTTCAGAATGAATTAAAGTTTTCAGATGAAATTTTAAGAGCATATTTTTCAGCGATTCATTAAAAAGTTAAAATTTAATTTTTGAGGTCTCTCCCCCTTTGCAGGAACATTTTTAAATTAAATAGATACGTTATTTATTGACATCAATAAGTAAGTGAGAAAATGATTAAGAAATATTTCAAAATTCAGAAAGGAAAAAAGGAAAAATGATGCTATTTATCTTTTCATTAAATTTTTCTCACTGAATCATGAAACTCAATTCGAGCTGTAAAAAAGATAATTTAATAAGATTTAAGTCACCAAATATAAACCATGAAGAATAAAAAGGGGTTGTAAAGACAGTTACGTTTAGGTTGAAGCGATAAATCTACCGGAACACTGATTTCATACATTGTAATTTATGAGCTCGACCATTTTTTCTGCATCAGTGAATCAATGCGTTGTATCTGCTCTGCTTTAGAGTTAGCAGACCAACCCAGAAGGAAATTCCGGCAATAAAAACCCCACGAGTAAGCCATAAGCCGTATTTGCTTTTTTCATTAATAATAACATTAATCCAGAGTATCGATCAAGATTAATACCTCCATTGTATTTCATTTAAACAAGAAGAACAACAGGATATCCGATGAAAATCGCGAGGGAAATAAATTGATATTGCATTTCGAGGCAAAAAACATGCAAATTACCTGACAGCTACGATGTTGCCGAAGGTAAGTGGAACGTTTCGGAGTTGAGCAATGAAAATAGCAGCGACAGCTTCATACAAAGCTGTTCCGTCCATGTTGATCGTAGCTCCAATTGGGATGACAAACCTACTCACACGTGGATCAACTCCCATTTTATCCATACATTGAATAGTGATTGGCATAGTAGCAGAACTAAAACAAAACAAAATCAATTCAAACACATTATTTAACACGCATCGATGCATTTCAATTGGTTCTTTTCGTATTCATATACTCAATCGTTTTTAATATTATATTTTTATCTGTTCATTTTACCTGGAAGCTGTTCCAAAAGCAGTCGCCAACACTTGAGTCATGCCAGCTATAAATTTGAACGGTAACGTTCGGGTGCAAATAAAATAGAGAATTGATAAACTTCCAAATCCGTGAATAAAAAGTCCACACAACACGGTCATGAAATACCAGCTGAGTTTTCCAATGATTTCCTCAAAACTTTCAATCTCGAGAATCTTAGCGGTGACTAAGAACAATACTCCGATGGGAGAAACCCTGAAAAAGGAAATTTGATTTGAAAAAGTATTTTGAAGGTTACTTAGTGGCGTAGTTGACTAGGTAATTGCCCTATACGCCAGTGGTTCTGGGTTCGAATACCAATGAAAGCCCAAGATTTTTTTCATTAGTTTTTGGATTCGACGGTCGCTAATGACCATAGTAGTATGCAATAGTTTTTTTCCATTTTAATAATCGTTGAATAAAATTATAATTTTTAAATTGAAAACGCCTTAAATCGTTTTAAAATTATCGAAGAGTAATTTAATTTGAATTTTAATCAAAATGCTTATAGTTTTCGTTAGATAATTGATGATCTGTTAAATTAATAAACTCAACTATAACAAATATAATTAATGTGAAATTTTGAAATTATATTGCCATCATCATAATTTTTTGATTTTTATTCGCACTTTAAAACTCAAAATTAAAGTTTGTTCTGAAAAAGCTGGGCAATAAAAAAATTATAAACTACAACTTTATGTTAATAACATAGTTCATTTCTAAAAAACTCTTCTAGAAAATTTTCTTTACTTGATTTAAAGCCTTATTGTGAAATATAATCATAGAAAAGTAAAAATAACAGTTTTCAGATAAAGTTATTGCTCGTAAAACTTTCCGTGAATATTAAATATTTTCCCGTAGTCAAAAGTATCATAAATAAAAGTCCAGGTATTCAGTTATCATCTTACCAAACATTATCTAAATCTGTCATCAACTAAAACTGTACTTTCCGTGTGATTTTTGCTCGACATTTTTTTCTATTTTTCCAGTAGGTAATATGAAATTTTACTTGCAATAAAAAGTATCTTAGGTAATGGCTCGGATAGTTAGTTATTATGATATTCAAAATTGTCAGCAACTTCAAAACAATTTTTTTCATGTTTAATTTGTATAAGAAGCGTTCTCTTTTCTTATCCAATATAAAACCAAATCACAATTTAATATGATCTTACAATTATGCAAATTTAAGATAAAATATGTAACTCTTATCTCAAATGATCAGCTGTTGAATTAAACTATGGAACATAGTTTCGGGCTAGAGTTTTGACAAAGATATCAATAACTTTAATCTATATCACTAATTATAATACATTAACTTTAATTATTAGTTTTAATTTCTTATTAAATTTTTTTATTACGAAAATTTAATCATTCTTTAACTGTGCCCACTATAAAGCAATAACCTTTTCAATCACCCCCTGAGGGAAAATCAAAACACTTCTTTCTGATTTTACTCAGTTTAATTTGCATGTTACAATTATATTTAATAAGTTCCTGAATAAAAAATTCCGTAATGCAATAAATTAATTTGTCAAGCTTGTTGAATATATAAAAAGCGTTAGATTCATAAAATTTCATACAGAGGCACATAAAATAATTAATTTATGGGTTCTCGTAAATAAGAAAATTTAAAAGCTACTTGTTGAAATAGTTGAAATTTGTATGCTTTGTATCTGACGCAAATAAATACTTCAGCTTTAGTTTCATGATGAAAAAAAATAAATTTTACATAAGTACTATAAATTTGAGATGAAACGTTTTATTATACATACGGTATATTATATTTTAATTTATGCCAAGTATCTTTAGAGGTGCAGTACCGTACATCATTTTACGTAGGAAAAATATAATTAGATTTTTTTTTTCTAAAGCACTTGGTTAGGTGATGTTGAAACAATAAAAAAATGGAGCAATTCACACGAATTTTTGGTAAACTCGCTGAATTTGATAAGTCTGGTCATTAATTTAAAAGTTGTATAATTAATTGTTAAAAATTTTATGCGCGGCGCGTTAGTTTGTAAAAATGCCAAGAGTCTATTTCAAGTTTTTTATTGGCATTTGAAAGAAAAAGCGTTGGTTTTTTTTCAAATGCGAGAAGATTTGTAAAAAGACATGATGTTGGAATGTATGCGAATAATGTGCGGTTCACTAAAGTTATTCAAATATTGAAATAAGGCTGACAGTCCCTAGATGTAATTCAATCCGACGCGGATGCTGTTGATTATGTGGTACAGAGGAACATTCAGATGATGAGAGATTGGAAGTAAAACTATTCAATCAGACCCGTCTAGTACGAGTACAAACAGTTGATGAACTTGCGAGTTTTAGAAATAAGAGAAACCTTCGTCATTTATTGTTAGTGTAAAAGCCCCCGAACAGCGTCTGTCAAGGTGATCAATAAACGTATTGAAATTCAGCTCGTGCAAAAATGATATTTTCGCTCCAAAACAAAATGTTTCACATTTCGAGAAATTATCAACTTGTTCCAATTCCAAATTTCTGAAAATCGCTTGGCAAATCTAATATTTTGGAAACGAGCCAACGATGAGCATATTGAAATTTTATTGTGTTGAAAATAAATTTGGCATAATACTCTCATGTGCGTATGATTATTTCATGTAAGAGAGAACCTTGAATACGCATAATGAGGTAATTAATTTCCATTATTACAAAAACAAACCATCTCACAACACACTTACATAATTTTTAATATTTGTTAAAGCATCTTAAGAGCCGCACTTGGCAAACATTTAAATTTTCCATTAAAATGATAAATGTTTTCATTCATTTTCTTTTGTGATAAAATTTTCTTCATGAAAGTAATAAGGTTTGAGAACAATTTAAAATTAAAAGCAAAAGATTGTTGTGCACGTTGAGATAGTTTACTTGCTACAACTTCATTAGTCGAGGTTTTCAAAGAAGAATGAAGATGAAAATTAAATAGAAATCAGATAAAACTTGGACACTAAGTGACTATTACGAAGAAATTTGCATAAACGTAAAGTTAAGTTTTCAATGTTTCAGATAATAACATTTCAAAGTCTTTTATACTCAATTCTTACAAGAACTAAACAATAGTATATATGCAGTATTTCCATTAGAAAATTAAATTTGTTTCGCTGAAAAACTGCAATTTTTATATTTTTCAGAAAATATTTATTTTCAACTTCAAAAATTGGAAAAGAAATACTTTAAAATGAATTTTCTTTTTTTTTTTAAATATGTTGATGGATATTATTTAAGCTCAATTTTTTTTAAAATAAGTTTAATTTGCAATATAGTTAAGTACCTTAAAAATAAATATTCAACCTTCAAAAAATAGTAACAACAAATATTTCCAAAAATAACTAACTGTATTCAACGAAAGGAAAATTTTTTGCTTATTTAAAATAAAATGTTGATGAAATTGTGAAATTATCTGATTTTTATCAATTTACAATTACGAAATGAGACTTTCTTTCACTTCAATAAACAAGCTTATTTACAACCCTCAATATATTTGCAATATAGGTGCAATCTTTTTTAATGAGGTGTCATTAGTTGATAGTACACAAATTTATGGAGTTGAAATTTTCAGTTTATTGCACATTCAATGTAAAATTTTTTTTCATAAAGGTCGTCCGCGGTTTTGAGTAATTATTATTTTTTGTATAATTTTTTTTATAAACTCTTAAAGCTTAGCTAAACGAAGCTTTTACAAACAAATTTGAGCAAGTTATAGCAATGTAAAGTTAGCATAAAAATCCACGAAGGAGAAACGTCTAGACAATTCTAACACGAAAACAGGTGATGGTAGATTTTTCTTTGTGTATTTTAAAAATAGCTTTAAATTTTTTTAACTCAATCAATTTTGGTCTAAAAAAATTTCTTATTTAACAAAATTCATTAAATGTATACAAAAAAAATTATGCTTAAAGTCTTTATTCTTAAAAAAAAAAAAAGGACAACTTTGCTTACGCTAGTTTAATTATAGATAATAAATTATAGATATGTGCATTAGGTACCAACTAATAAAAATCTATTAAAATAGTTCAAATTATATGGCTTTACGCAACGGTATTAAACACTCTCAATTCACGCTTACACTCTGTATACTTGCATAAGGAGAACAATTCTAGAATGCGTTAGCATTTTGAAGCACTTAACATAATTAAGGGACTAAATATTATTTTTTTTTTATTGTAAAAAATAAAAGCCTATATAAAAGAAAAATTGTTTCTGGTGTTTGCATTTTCATAACTAAATCTCATTTACATATGTGTATAAGGCAACAATAAAAATTATTATTTGTTATAAATAAAGTTGGCTTTGACTCTTTTTACAATAATTAATATAAAATTTATATTTTAGAATGAACGAACAAAGAACAAAATGTTTTACAATCAAGGGATAGATATACGAGAGAAACACTAGTAAAATATTACTTTTCTAGCTTACAGTCACTAAATGTCCAATTTTTAGATATAAAATGTTAAAAATAGCGACAAGAATTTCAAAAGGGAGTATTTCTTTATACTAGTAAGATATTGGCGAATGTTTTAAAATCTGAGACAAAAAAATCTTTAGGTACAAGCTTCCAATCCTTGAAAATATTATAGTAAAGAATTAAATAAGCTGCATTACAACTATTCTTGATTCCAGCATACAAACAGGCTGCTAAATATCCTTTAAAGGCCTTTTTTAAAGGCCTCTTTTTGCTTAGATGAAGGTAAAAATAATATTAGTTCTGAAAATATTATGATTTATCGTTAGAAAAGCAAGAGAAACATTTTTACCAATATATGTGATGGGATTGGAACGATGGTATTATTGAGGCGTAACATTTATGGGTTAATACGAGACAATTTATATTTACATGAAGTAAGTATGACAAAAATTGTTTTATAATATTTAATTTATTAAATCGCATCAATTTTTTTATTTTTAACTCTTTTCTTTTAAATAAAAGCGATTCAAAAATATAAATGAGAAATAAGTAACCAAATTTAATAATTTTTTTGATATTCAATGGATAAGTCATCAAAATCAATCATAGAAAACCTTAACTCATAAATTATGTTGACCTGCGAAATAAACAAAAAGAAGTTGGTAAATGTTTTGTGTAAATCTTGATTCTTTCGTAAAAACTAAGAAAAGCATAATCTTCAGTAAAGTAGAAATTAAATTTCAAATTCCAACAAATATTTTCCTAGCTTGCAATTTAATTTAGCCTTAAATGCACGGTCGTTAGCCTGAATTCCATCGAGACTATTATCCCTACAATGACCTCCTCTAACATCGCAATAATTCTATTCCCAATGACAAAGGTTTAGTGAAAACCTCTCAACTCTCTCAAGAGTAACGTATTTTCCCTATTTCAGGTCTAATAAGTAAGGGAAATACGCCTGTTTCGAATTCTGCAAATGAATCGACGAATCTTCTAATTCACGACACCCCTTTCGGTAAATAAACGAGAAAAAGCAGTGAATTTTTAAATAAATCTTACCAAATAACCCAATTAGTGACAATCATCATTGCTTCGCTCAACGTTATGAAAAAGTCTAACAGTGGTTTGCCTCTTTCGCCCATTTTTCCCAACGTGATGCCGAAAACGATGCTGAAAACGACCAAACCCAAAACATTGGTCGTGCTACTGTAATCCGAGGTGATATGGTAATCATGAAGTGGAACTGAAACAACATAGTTAATTACAAAGTTGAAGTTGGGTGAAGTTACTTTCAATTTTACCTCCAGTGGCATTTTTAGGGGCAACAAGAACCGTTCGATACTGAAAAAAAATTGAAAACATTAATTATATAATCAGTACTTATAAATCTGAAGTTAAGAGTTAAACATTCTTTAAACTTATTTTAAAAATTAGATTTTTAATTGTTAAAGTTTTTTACTTAAAATTTAAAAGCAAATAGAATTTAATTAAAAGTCTTAAACAAATAACGTAGGTAAATCAACGCGAACAGTTTAATTTCTTAAGCAAATTTCTGTTAAAAAAGTTTAAGCATCCATTATCACTTCTAGTATTAATTTTTGTAATAAAACTTTTTTTCTCATTTAAAACATTTTACCTTGTATAGTAAGTATATATGATATAAACCTTCATTTCTAGTGCAGTTTTCGCTTAAACATTAGCATGAAAAATATTTACTTTTCTATAAAATATTATTATCTTTTTCAAAGAAACACTCAAATAAATAATTAGTGAGGCAAACTAGAAAAAATCAATCATAAATACATTGGTAAACTTTGTTGTAATTCGTAAGATATTTTCTATATTACTTATTATGATTTATGAGCGAGGCAAGTTTTGATTTTTTTCATTCCGCCTCGTATGATCTTTAACTTGAACTTCTAATATCTTATCGCATATTATAATTATGTCTAAGAATCGCTGTCAAAAACTCTGCATAATTGTATCGCAATATATTTAACATTTTCGGAGATAATGTAAATATTTTCTATCAAGAAAAATTATGTTAAAAAGTTTTATGGACATTAAATATTGTGATAAGAAATTTTCCTTTCGTAATTTTTTGTGTATAGTTATAAATTAAATTTTTGTGAAAAATTCCTCTTTTTTGCTTTACTGAAATACGTACATGTTATAACTAGCTGAAGTATTTTTTAAGGTATACTAAAATTAGAGATTCATTAAGCCAAATAGCATTTTTATAAATTGAATTGTGCTGGTCATGTTGGCTTTGAAATGAAATAATTTGGGAAGTCAATTATTATAAATTTCTTTATCTTATCTTGATAGTTTAACACTAAGTTTCAGTTTGATTTCTTATCTTTAAGTCAAGTAGCAAATCAGATCAAATAGTTTGAACATAAATTCAAGCAGTGAATCCATTACAAAAATACAAATAATATTTTTTTATTATCATGTTTTGCGTAATTAATTACTGAAGGGTAAGTATATGGTTTGTGTAAATGAATTAAAGGAGGTTAAAGACCAGGTTGCCTCAGGACGTTTAAAGTGATTAAGTGAAAAAAAAAAAAAAATGTGAAGGGGTCTCAATGCGGCTCCTAATTGTGTATGTGAGTTCATTAAATGAAAAATTCTGTGTAGAGCCGATATTGGCTGACATGAGCCGGAAAAAAAAACTTAACAAAAAAAAAATTTTGTAAGATTTAATTTTAACAAAAATTATGAATATCTATCCAAAAATCTTTGTGTAAAAAATTCTTAATTATTTTATAGGAAATTATTATTGCAAAAATTTAACCCACTAATTTCATACCATAAATTACCGTATATGCCGGACGATAAGACGCACATTTTTAACCTGAAATTTTGACCTAAAATCAGGGTGCATCTTATGGTCGGATGCGTCTTATACTTCAAACCATACTTTTTTTCTAAAAATTTATAGATAAATTTTGGGGTGCGTCTTATCGCCCGGCAAATACGGTATATCTTTAAAGTTGAATCTTTGAAATACTCTGGAATACAAAAAAGCATTTCAAATAAAGACATATTTAAGAGATTTTTGTGAAACTGTAACTATTCTATTGTAACTGTTACTATTTTTCAAAACAAATATAATAGTACTTAAATTCAAAACTTATTAATATTACTATAAATTACTCGGGTGTAAGCAAAAATATGATTTTGTGAAAAAGTAATAAAATGTACAACATTATTTTTTTCTTATTTGAGTATTCGAGATTTTGGGCATTCATGGGCAAAAATTTAACTGTCATCAAGTCTCACAATTTTAATTCTAATAATTGGAGCCATATAATATTTAAGTTCAACTCGTATAATTGACATTTAACAGACAATGTCTATAAAATTCCGATTCGAAAGGTATTACAATTCCTTTTTTCTTATCTTTACGGGTTTTTCGATTCCTAATTAAGCTTTTAGATATGTCTTATGTTAATTAAGTAACTCTGATAAGCAAATATAATATAATAATAAGTTAACTTGAAAAATGAAATTATGGATGTTTAACTTTTTTTGTCTTTAAAAAAATTTTTATAATTCTTCGCAAATTTCCTTGTATAACAACTCATTTTTTCAAAATTATTTTTCCTTTATGATATCTTTCAATTTTTTCTTCAACTGTAAAATAACTTGAACTCTTCTAATTGTTCATTTTTAGTTGGCTCATCATAATTTTTAGAAATCTTACAAATTATTTTAGCTATAAATACTTCAAAATAGCTTTTGATTGAAGAAAGATTGAAAAACTTTAGTAAAAAAAATCCATCATTCAGTTTCCAGCATATCAGTTCGATAAAAACGTTGAGAACTTAAAAAACGATCTTGGAACAGAGCATGAAAAGAATTAAGTGAAGTTAAGTGTAAAAAGCATAAGTACGCTAATACAAACAGGTGGGTTTTAACCCTTGAACTTCTTTGTCGATCGCTGAACTTAACGCTACCTAGACTATGGAGACACAGTCAGATCGACACACTTTCATGAGGCTATGCAATACACAATTTAGGCTACGTCTACTACATACAATAGATTTAAAATTGAAATGTGTCTGTCTCCTTTCAATCTTTGTTCAAAGTTGCTCAAAATTTTTGGAGCGATTATTATTTTTTGAAAAACATTAAAATTAACAAGAGTTTTCGATAAGTTTTACTCATATGTATAAGAAAGTAAAACATTATTATATTAGTTAAATTAAGCATTCGTTAATATTATAATCTATATAATATTTTATAGTATCTATTAATAAATAATATTTTAATCTAATATTTTATTATTAAATTAATTGTTATTTATTTCGTCAAAAATTGTTTATTAGAGGAATAAAAATATTTTAATCTTTAAATAGTATGGAAAAACTATTGCGCTTAGAGAGAAAGAGGAATAGAAGGTTGAAAATTCGTTATTTAGTTGAATTTCTTATTAAACAATGATAGTTGAGTAGGTACTAATAAAATACGATTGTATTAAAAGTAGAGTTTAGTCGCCACAACGAGTCCATCATGATGAAAGATAGTCGGATGTGACCCATCAACGGGTGAGAACAAAACGCCAGTGTAAATAACCAATTGAAGCTGAGCCCGTGCAGTTGACAAAAGGTGCCTTCATACAATTTTCACATAACAAATACAATCAAGCTTTGAATTGGTCCATCACACTATATTTGATACTCTACAGCGTATATTCATCATTTTTATAGTCAATAAGAGAATTTAGAAAATTCTAATCCAATTAACGACGTTACTCAAATCTAACACAAGCTCTTCACGCTTAAGGCGTTCCAATGATCAGAACCTCTTGACAAACGAAAAAAAGACTTTTTGAAAATAAACTGTTTATTCATAGATAATATAATACATAGAAATAGCATAAAAGACGTGTCTCTGAAAATAAAATTCGTTTTCAATGGCTCTAAAAATAAATTAAGCAGACAGAGAATAATCAATTGGAAAAAATTGGCAAGGCGCCTCATGTATAAAAAATGTAACTAAATATTTGATTCGAAAAAACGAAAAAATGTTTTCCAAGACTTTGAAAATACGACAAAAGAAAAAAAATTAAATTTCTTATGTATGTATTCATTGCATTAACATTTTTTTAATTATAAATATAATGATAAGTATAAGTTAAGTCTCAAGTAATGACTTTCAATTTATATATAGGTATACTTAAACAAAAGACTACAATCTTATTTTTGCAAGTAAATCTACAAAAATTAAAAATTAGGTCATAATGTAAAATTTACTATTTGGCCTGATTTTTCAGCTACTTGCCTTGATTTTCAAGCTACTTAACTTTAATTTAGCTTAGAATCAATTAAAATGTTAATATTGGATTATCAAGTCAAGCCAAGCATTGAATTTGTAAATAAGTGTCCAGGTGCTTGCCTTGATGAATCCCAATGAGAAATGCGCCTAACTGGTTGCATACCATTTCTGTTAGCATCAAAAAGAACGAGTATTTCAACTATCTTCACTTCACTTTATCTTCAATAAAATAAGATTTTATCTTGAGGAAGCTTTTACTTTAATAATATGCTTGTTTGTAAACTCATAATTTAAAAAATCTAAAATAGTAAACTTATCAGTTCTTGAAAAATACCAAACATTAAAGCCCCAAGGTGAACTTTTATATATAGGCAAACTGTAGACTTTTACTTTCTTTGGAATTTATAACAAAAAGATCACATGTATTAGAAATATTATATATATATATATAACTATACCAACATCAAATAATAGGTATACTTTCTTCGATTGTCTTTGTTGTTCTCTGATTTCCTAGGACAGGGATCTTTGACCCTTTACACTTTTAAGAATTCTTTAAGCTCATGATTTTCTTGAAGCAACAGTAAGTGTAAATAGCAAAAAATAGTTTCTTAGAGCTTAAAACAAAGCAAATAGTAATTACTTATGAAACCTATGGTAACATAAATTCGGGAAAATTTAAATGTATTAAACTGGTTGGAATTTTCATGAAAGCTAGGTTGAAAACTTTTAGTTTGGAGTCAAAAGTAAAGGTCAAATAAATAAGGATATTCTTTCATAACTCAAGTGAATTGCAATCAAGTAAAAAGTAATCAAAAAGAGAACTAACCTACCTATACATTATGAAAGGACAACAAAGAAAATTTATGAGCACCCAATGGCATTCAATTCAATTTTTTTAAAATATTACTTCTAATTTATTAATATTTATTTACTCGTAAATCTAATAAAAAAATGAATACTTTTTAATTATTTTTTATAGTTGTAATTTGAACTTTATTAAAAAATTTGTTAGAAAATGATCAACCACCTAAAAAACTTATTCAAATTTATTAATAAATAAATTTTTACATAAATATTTATGAACGGTCTTACTCAAAAAGAATAAATAGAAAAAATGTGCATAAAACTAAAATTAGAACATTTGAGTCTAACCGAGCTAACAAACCTGAATAAGTTTCTAAACATTTTAAGATTCTTAGAAGAAACTAATTATTTACATTATTGAAATTAAAATTAAACTAAAAGTCATTAAAACGAGAAAATCTCAATTTAATTATTACAACATCGATTCGATAAACGGATAACGTACTGTTGGCATAAGTTTCGACCTACTTAAATATATATGAACCATAAAATTTCATTTCAACAACAACCTGTGGATTTTACAACTGATTACCTACACATAAAACATGAATTATAGATTCATTTTTCATGTGTGAACGAGTGTGTTACCAGCTGTAAGAAATACACTTCAACTTTGGCATTTTATAGCGATTTATGAATGAAATTTATCGTAAAATGCATATTAACTGAATATATTAGATATATCGTTTTTAACAAAAATCAGAATATTAAATTAATTGAATATTTCTTCAAATGCGAATCTCTTTGTTCAATCATGGACAACGAAATTTCGACATATTTCTAAAATGACATCATAATAGTAATTCCCACATTAAATACGTGTAATAAAACATTTTCAGATTATATGGGGATAAGTTCATGTAAAAAAACCAAACCTTCATTTCATCATCCAAGTTACGACTGCGATCAACTTTTTGTAATAAGACTGTATCATTTATAAAGTGGTTTTTCTGTTTTAATTTCTTTTTCGTCTTCGCATTAACAATTTTTCCATAAATGATTTTGTAATAGTTACATAATTTACGATATGTTATAGCACTACTCCCACGGTAAGCGTAAGCGTGTCATTAAACTCCCTTTCGGGTACAACCACAGTTTCCGTAAATACGCCAGCGTACCAAATCATGGTCATTTAATATAATTAATTCAAAATAAAGATTGTAATAATTATTCCTGAAACAAAATAGATATAGTAATTGAAGGTATAAGATTAATATTGTTTTGAACATTAATAAGTTAGGAAAAATGTTGATAATTTATCATTGAATATACTTATGTAGGAAAATATAAATAGGAATTAAAGATCATGAACTCAGTGCATTGATGTAACTAATCGAGAGTCAGCTTGAAAAGGAAAGTGGACCTGGCCGTAATATCTTTTTTTTCTTTATCAATAAATATAAGATAAAAATTTTAAAAGGATATAAAGAGAACCAGTCTAAGAAAATAAATTTTTGACTACCTTAAAAATGTCCATCACGTATATCACCCATGCAAATAATTTAAAATCGCATATAACAAAATATATAACGTTTCAAACATAAGTTCACTTATCTATAAAATGACTACTAATTTATCATCAAATATAAAATATTTTTATTAAAAAATAAGCGCTGATACTTTGCTAAATTTATTTAAAGCCATTTAAAGAAATAGTGACTTTCGACTATCAAATAGTGAGTATTCACTATTTAGTAGTGAAAAGTATACCACTATTTGAATTTAGTGGTATACTCTGCACTGCAAAAATAATGAATAGTCACTATTTCGGTTTAAGAGAGTAAAGAACTAAATAAAACAGTTAAAATTGCATGGCTCTGCGAAAAAATAGCAAGTGCCCTCAATTAGCGTAAACACACTGTATAATCTATAAATACTACAAAAAATCTTTCGATGTTAATATGGTTGAGAAGGGGTAATGGAATTTGTACCAACCATGGAGTATGTAGATAAGTATTGTAACATCTTTTTGTTAAAGAAATTAATGCAAATATGAATGGGAGTTAAAATTCCGACAGTTGGCGCTGTTAGATCTTAATTGTACATGTGTAATGCTGCAGTACAGGCAGTTTAGTAATGTCGTTCGGAAATGTACCTACTGTTACTATTTCGATTTAAGAGAGTACAGTAACAATTTAGTCAATATCTTTATTTTAGGTGATTTTGAATTATTCTCCCAAAAGAGATACGCGTCATTATCTACAGTCCATAGTTTCAACAATGTCTAAAAAGTTTTTTTTTAACTTGAACTGGAGTCAAAAGAATAAGCCTAAACACATTTGGTAAGTTATTTTTAATCATCATCTCATTTTATAACCGTAGCCTGTAGCTTTGCTACGTGAAACTTGAAAATGAAAACAACAATTTTTATTTGAAGAAAATTTAAAAATTGTATTGGGACTCATTTCTCAAGGTCAGTTTTGAAATTCATAATTCAATCAACAAGTGGGATTTCTTTTTGTCGCATGTAATGTATTTTATTCATATTTATTTGAAAGAAGTTTTTCATAAAAAAAATGTTGTAAGAAATATCCAAGCAGTGAATGCCTCATTTGTAAAGCTTTATTTTATTATTATTATTTTTTTTTATTTTTTTTTTTTTTTTGTATAAAGTTTCTCTTCTTTTATGCCTTATATATTTGCCACATTTTATAATTGTATGGGTCAAGGTTTCAAACATTTCAATAGTTTCATGAAATTATTATGAATTCAAGGATAAATTATGGTAAAATTTATATCATTTTCAGCTTTTAAAAATGTGGATACATAGGTACGCATACGTATGAATACTACCATCAAACGTAGATCGTTCCACTCTGTATAATGCAACAAAGAGATGAAGCACAATTTCCTTCCTACTTGTAAATTTGATGTATCATTCATTCCTCTCATACTAAACATTAGTATACGATTAAGTGTTTAATTTTTGTGAAGCCAACTCTTATAAAAAAGGGCTGGACAATAAATTAAATTATACATCTAATTTAAAACATCCATCACATTACATGATAATAAAAGTCATCGTAAAGTATTCAACTGTATGCGCTTGTGATTTGCATTTTAAATGCCACTATGTTAAAAAAAAATTGTAAACTATAAAACTTGAATATTTTAATTTTAAATAAGAAAGTCAAAATATTTTTTATTTCTTTCAATTGAGTACTCTCACATGATTGATGATCAAATATCTTGGGTTTAACAACTGAACTTGCTCAATTAAAAAATCGATTTGACTGACAATTCCAAGTATTGCTTATAATTATTAATTTGAGTGTTTTTGTATTATTAAGCATTAAAAATGAAAGGCATTACTTAATTCCTTCAATCAAACTTTTTGCTCGGCAAATTTACAAAAGCAATAAGAAAATATGCCTTGACCTTTCATCGACCTTTAATCCAACACATTAAATTTAAGTAACGAAAAAATTATAAATTTTGATTTAATTAACCAAAAAAAAGTCTTTTTGATTTAAACTGCAAAATATTAAAATATTATTTTTTTGATTTCTTAATATTTTTAATAGTGACTATAATAATAGAGTGTTTAAAAATTGTTTTACTACTAATGCTAAATAAAATGTTTTTAATTAAATGTCATTGAAAAGTAAATTCAGTTTTCAAAATAATTAAAAGCAATTAAGTTGTAAATGCAATAATATAAATAAATGCAAAAATCAAAAGTTTCAATCAAATGAATTCAATGCAACCAATTAAAATCGTTTAAAATCAAACAAATATACAAAATTTCCCGCTCCACATTTTCTACCCTCAATCACCCGTCAATTTGTTACCGATCTCTCAAAAAAAATCCAACTCTACAAAATGTCATTAAACTGCAATAAAACTCTGACAAACAGTTTAATTTTTTTCTTTCAACATTTTATTGAAAACTGATATCAATGGAAAAAAAAATGTCTTTCAAATCCAATAATGCTTTTAGCAATAATTTGTTCAAGTAGAAAAAAATCAATTTATATAAATCCCAAATAAATTCATCCGATTTTCAAAATCTCCGTTCAAGAAAGTTCAATCAAAACTTTTATAGCTTACAAACAATTTATGAAAAAGCAAAAGAAAAATCAAATTATGGATAATTCGAATGTCTAGAAATAAAGCTTAATTGATGGAACGTTATTAAATTTTTTTTCTCGGCAATAAAATCAAAATTATTAAATAAATCGTGTAAATCGTTATAATAATGTGATTACAATTAGGCAATAATAAATACGTATCATTCACA
Source organism: Sisyra nigra (assembly GCA_958496155.1). Lineage (NCBI taxonomy): Eukaryota > Metazoa > Arthropoda > Insecta > Neuroptera > Sisyridae > Sisyra > Sisyra nigra. Next base: position 36,796,553 of record OY292315.1, on the reverse strand, counting down.
CGCAATCCACTCCCATATCAGTTATTTAATTATCCGGACATTTCGTGACTTAAAATTGATTCAATAAACGCTTACAAGAATATTAAACACTTTAAAATGTAAAGTACTAAGTGAATGGAATACTTTGCGTTATTCTATTTTTAAACGGAAAAATAATGTAAGATATAAACATACCTGTGCAATCGTAGCATGAATCAAATTCGGTGGAAATAAATTTCTGTAAAAAACGAAAGAAAATATGTGAAAATATGTCTGTTTAGTAGATATTAATTGTTTATGAGTAAATACGTCGTTGAAAATTTTAAAAAATATCATCACGTATTGGAAAACTTATTAATATTTGTTGTGTTGCATTCTTCATATCTGTGATTCACATAAAATTTAGATGTAAGTCAATGACTTCTTGAATGTTTCAGCTGAAGAATATTTTTAAAAACATATATTTTATTTATGTATTTTATTATTTTTACAGCTCAATAGATTCGTTGGCTTGTGTTGTTCTCATATATACCAAAATTGATTTCCTTGAAGCACTATCAATAATCTTATTAATTTACGTTACGTTTTAAATTTTAAAATACTACTTAAAATATCTGCTGCGACGTGTCAGAGAACTTTTTTTGCATAAAACTTGCTGTTGGTTAAGAGAACTTAAGTAAGATCCTTGATTGGATAAAATAATTAAAAAATGAATACTCCTAATATTTCAATATCTTTATAAACAGAGCAACATATATATGTATATTGTACAGCCTCTATGCCAGCGGTCGGGGAACTTTTTTTTGCCATTACCACAAAATATTTTTGCGTAAGTCCATATTACCCCTCTAATTTTGAAAAGGAGACAAGCAATATAAAAATAAATTATAATTTACAAAAGAAATTATAGTCACTGTTCGTTTACCCGATTTTCATTCATTGACTGAATGTGCACTTCTTAACACCGCGAAGTTTTACAAAAAACTAGATGTTTTAACATAAAAATTATGCTGCAAATACGATGTGCAGTTACTCTATGAGGACTTTTTTTTTGAGGATATTTTGTCCGGCGGTATTTTGTCGGGAATATTTTGTCCGGGGATCAAAACGCATGGAATCAAAACTTTTCCGTTTTGGATTTTGGGTAAATGATCTTGCTTCATGTTTGATACAATAATTTCAAAACTGGGGCTTTTTGATGAATGATTAATTTTAATAAAGTTTTCGAAAATAATAACACGTTTATAAGATAGCTTGGCCAAAAAATTTCAGTTTTACCCCATTTGGGGTAATTTACCCCGGTTCCCCGACCGCTGCTCTATAAATATATACGAACAAGCACTCTTTACTACGGAACCTTCCTTATTTGAATTTTTCCAGGAAAATTTTTCAAATAAAAGTTATAGCTATTGATGAGTTTAAGAACTATAGCAATTTTAAGGTAAATAGTTTAAGCCGTTTTCAAAAAAAATTATAAATAAGGCAAAATTCCTAGTTTAGTGAAATTCGGATGAAGCATTCGATACGATATCGTTGTCACACACGCAAACACACAGAATTTTTTTAAAAACCACTTGGTTGGGACCAAAACTTGGTTAAAAATCACTTGGTTGGATTTAGGGGACCTCAAAACGTATGTGGTGAAAACTTGAAATCAAAAATTCGAGCCGAATACAAATTTACTTTGAAGTAGTAAAAGAAAGTAGTAATAGTAAAAGAAACTAAAAAGGAATAAAAATAGTCCCGATAAAGCTTTTTACCTAATTTAAATTAAACATATATATTTAAAAAAATTAAGACTGTAAAGTAAAATTGTTTTTTATTTCATGGAGTTATTCCTTCTATTCTATAATTCAATTGCCTACTCTGGTACCTTCAATTAAGAAAATACAATAAACAACTTTATACGCGTAAATGCTAACCAAGAAAATCTGTTAACATTAAATGTCATTGTGATTCAAATAAAGCACTAGCAAAAGGCCACTCTTTTTTTTCTTTTAACACGAAACAAATATTGCTTAAAACACAAAAATCACTTCAAGAGACAATTTTGATTTTTTGTTGAAAAATAAATTTCTTAAACCATTTTTACTTAACTTTTTATGTGCTGGTATGCATCATATTTATGGAGATTACCTATTTAAAAATAGTTTTCTTAGCCTGAAATGAAATTAACATGTAAGTGAAATAACGATCCCTCCAATTTCCATTTCCAAGTTAAATAATTTGAGTAGAAGTTTCCTGTAGGTTTAAATAAAACTTCATAAAGTTAATTTAATATCTGAGGCCATATCACGACTATTTAACACTAAAAATTTCTGTAGGTCATTTAATCTTAGATCATAAATCTTATATCTATAATCAAACTATCAACTATAATCAAATTTTTTCGTATGATAAATAGACGATCAGACTTAATTATACGATCAAATGTTTCAAGTTAAATTTAAACACTCCAAAATGTAAAGTTTCTTTTTTTTTATCTCTAAGTCAAATTCTCTTTAGTTTCGTAATCTCCAATAGTATAAAACAGTGTTTTACCTCAAACGACAACCTTTTGTATTTCAAGAAAAACTTTTTTCGTTTCAAAAGCAACCCTTTTCATTTCAAATAACATGTTTTAATATCGTATATCAAAATTATAAAAATATGATATGTACTATTAACTACAGGATATATGCATTATAGATATTAAATATGTACTTATTACAATATGTACTTTTCTTCTTCTTTTTTTTTTGACACACGATATTTAAAAAAATGTTATTTGAAATTTCAAAATGCTTTCGGCGTGAAAAAAGTTTTATTTGAAGAAAAAAAAATCTTATGACTTAAAATATGTTAAAAAGTTTGTAAGATAAGGGTTAAAAAATATTCCGAATTGATTTATTATCAATTTTTCTATAAAATTTTTAAGAAATATCCAAACCGCAGTAGATTGCAATCACTGTAAAAGATACTGACTTAAGTTATGTAACAATCATAGAAAACACATGATATTGTTGAAGTTTTACACGACTATTTGAATCAATAGTGTAACGAAAAAAATTAGTGGCAAAACCATGAAAAATTAGATAGATATAAGAAAAAAGGAACAAATATCTCTATAAGTTTTCTTCAAGATTTTCCTTATCAAGCGAAATAATTACTAGAGAAGAAGTTAAATTAGATTTTATATTCTATGATATATAAACAGTAGAAAAAGTGTTTTTTCAGTTATACGAATTTCAGGGAGTCTAAGCTAAACTTTTTTTCCAACTGATGATCCAATATTGAAAGGTTTTTCCATTTTCCATTTGTACGTCTTAACATTTATTTAAAAGTTTTCCCAATTCTTTGATTAAATTAACACAAGTTCCTAGAGGTTAAATAACCAGGTACAGATAAACTTGCCAGTGGCAAATCGATATTATCTAAACATCTATATGTAGGTACATAAAGAATTAGCTGTTATATTCAATAAGCTAAAATCAAAATGCTAGTTTTTCTATCAACAAGATTTCTAATGGTTATTTTCATTCACATCGTAAACTGGTAAACAATTTCTACACCCTCTTCTGGTGGCTGAGCAATCTGCACATAAAGCTTCTGCAACGGTATTAATGAGATGATACAGTTCGATTAATTACTAAGATTTATTAATTTTCCGGTTTTGGTAGCAAATTAAAATTTGAGATGCTCAAGTTTTTATAAATGCGATAGATTTATTATTTATTCTTATAGCGTAAATATTTTAGTACTTGAAACTCAATCTCTGAAAACTTTTCTTTTTCCATTTAATTAGTTAAAGTTAATAAATTAGAAAAAACTTTTTACCAAAAGTTAAAACTCTTTTAGAGCTAAGTAAACTGTTTCAGTATGTTATGAAACTTATACTTAATTATTTAGCTGATAATTAATATTGAATACCTAATCTTTTAATATGGTTCTTCAATTTAAACTAGATATGTTTAACATAAAATATTAATCATTCAAATTAATATCTAATTAATTATTTATATTGCTAGTATGCATATAACTAAACAAGATCGTTTATTACCTTAGTATGTTTTATTTAATTTAAATAATCAAAAATTTATTTTCCTAAAATTCGTCCTCAAATGGCTACAGTTACTGTTGAGAAATTTGACAATTATCAATAAGAAATCCCATTCAACACCATCTATGGTTTTATTTTTCAATAAATAAAGCCATTAGTTTCCTAGAGAAATATGAAGAAGTTAAAAAGAAATACGATATTTTATCGATAATCTTTATTTTAATAATGACGTTTAAATGGGCGCTGTGTTCTGACATCACATAATATATCACGTAGTAATACATATATGTATGTATATCAGTTGGATTCCCGATGGGGGCGCGGATGGGGCCCTGGAGCGGCCCTGCCGGATACACCGCGACATGTTGGATCATTATCATCTACATCAAAATTTCCTGTCCCAATAAGCCATGTCCTGCTATCGTACTGAGAGTAATCGATACCCCACTCTCGACATTCCCTTTTACCACCTATATACTAGTTTATTTATAACATAAACTATAGTAACAGTAAAAAAAGATAAAAAAAAATGGACCAAGTACGTACATTACGTACATGAAAAGTTCCGTTGTCGGGCAAGATTTTATAATTAAAATTTTTGACTCAATATTTAAAAATTCGAAAATGGTGTAGTGAATCAACTTGTCATTTATGTAGATATTTTAATTGATTGCAAATTATTTATATTGCTAAGCCTTGATATAAAACAGCATGGTATATTTTGCGCAAAAAGATTTTCAGGGAGCGTTTTCTTTTTATTTTTTAACCTAATTTTAAAATTTTCATCTCTAGTAAATATCACCGGAAGTATTAATTTAAATCAAAAACAAATATTTAAATAGTTCTCAATTGTTAAAATTTTTAAAGACCTATCCAAAGAGACCCTACATAATTATACACACTGTTTCTTTTTATTCTTCAGTTAAATGGGTGGTGTGCCATCCCTCATGATTTTATTTGTAACCCCCAGTTGAAATTCTTCACTATATAGGAACATATTGGAAACACAATATCTTGCAAATTTTATGCTCTTATTGTTAGAGCAAATAATTTTTAAGTAAAATAGCTGTGGCATATGCAATATGGAAGAATAGGGAAAATTTAGTTGAGTTCCGTTTTTAACGGATCTCTACAAACAAAGAAATTAGATACAACGCATTGGTGTCCAAGGTTTATATAAAGACGTAAAATATCAACCAAAAATGAGGCCAAATTAATTAATTGATGAACTAAAAATTAATTACTTACCTAATTAAGTCAAGTAACGTATCAACAGTGAGAACATCGCGCGTCATTTTCTTCACAGTTTGTTCTTTAAAGTTTTTTCCAGCTCCACTTCCTGGACGAATCGTTACGACAAGGATGATTCCAAGGGTCACCGCACACAACGTAGTTGTAACATAGTAAGAAATTGCCCGAAGAGCAATTTTTTTCGATAAGCCCAAGTCGAGAGCTCCAATCGCCGAAACAATGGACGCGACGAGCAACGGAATGATGAGAGCTTTGAGCATTCGTAAGAATAAATCACCAGGAAATGACAGGTACATCACTTCTCGTTGTGTCCATGTCCCTTGCGAGTACCGCAAAGCGCATCCCAATAAACATCCGCCCAAAACACCAGCGATCGTTAAGATTGTTAATAAATTGGCTGAGAGACATGATCGAACACGATTTTCTTTCGGACGAACCATTTTCTAACAATTGTTCTGAAAAAGAATTGCATTTTTTCAATAATAATGGTTTAATTTAGGTCGGTATTAAGTTAAAGATCATATTAATTAACATGTTATGGAAAATTAAAAATTCTAATTATGTTTCATTTGATCGATATATTCAAATAAGGTGACCCAAAAAAATACAGTGACCTCCACTACTTTCTTTAAATGAACTCTTTGCTTTAATACATTTTATTGCAGTTGCTTAATTTTTATCTACATCTTAATTATACACTACAATTATATAATGTGAATAAAAACACAAAATGTCAATTGCAATTAAAATTTTATATAATATTTAATTTTTCTCGTAACTCGTTAATTTTTATGTTCATATATCAAATGTCTTGCATAAAATTACGCAACATATTCAGCTTTTGAATATACCAACTTAGTTTTCGACAAACTAAGAAAACTAACAATTAAGAAATCAAATAAAAAAAGGAAAAACGTGCTAACGTTATATTTTTAATAGATATCTTAAAAAATTAGTCCTTTTTCCAAATTATAGAAACCGTAAAATCGTTAGACACATTTAATAATATAGTGTGCAGAAAATTTCAGAATTACTTAATGCTATTTAAATTGCTATACTCGATATTCTACATTGCAAATATTATATGTACTTATGTCATTGAGCTTAAAGAAAATGTAAGCTGTAAATCATTTCATAACTGAAATGTTAATCATTAAAAAGAAATATTTAAGATAAAATATGAAGTACGACTATCACCAATCAACAACTTGTCTTTGATTTTTATGATCCGTTAATATATGAAAATAAAAATTAAAAATAAACATTCACCAAATTACTGCAATTTAAAAATATTATTTCGTACAATAAAACATTGCTGTGCATTTTTTTAAATAAACTGTGTAAATGCTTGTCTTGATTATGCAATAGTCATATCAATCTTTGGCTCAAGTTTGACTTGATTTTAAGTCAAATTTAGGGCAAGTACCTTTGAAATCAAGTCAAGTAGCAAATCTCTAAAAATACCAACCATGTTTTTTTTTACTCAAATTAGTCCAGTTCAGGTTCTGAACAGTTTTTGTTAGATTAGTTAAAACCTTCAAGCAATCCTTAAAAATTTCAATTTTAACAAATGAAAATTCTAAAATCTCAATTTGAATTTTTACAAATAGTTAATAAGTAAACATAGCCTGTGTTTTCCATCTAACTGTGCGCTCAAAAATTGCAAATTAAAATTGAAACCGCACGAAGCCCTAATAATTACATTGAATTTCCGAATCGGATTTTTCTCCTTAAATTATCAAAATCATAGCTTCTGCCGCTATCTCTAGGTAATAGACGTTTTGAACATTTGACACATAGTGGCAATATTTTAAGCTTAAGTATTGTTTCGATGACCGTCGAAAAGGGCCGGTTTCAGTTTCGGCTACGACTAGTTTTAGTTAAAAACAGTGTTTTCAGCGGTAGCTTTAATTTCATTCAAAAAATGACCAAAAGTTCGGCTTAGCCGATAGTGGTTTATATTGTAATACTGTTGGGTATCTTCGAAGTTAATTCATTTTTTGCCACTTGCTTTGTAAACTGATCAGTGTTGAGTCGTTATAATAATTAAATAATTTGGAATACGTTTCAACCGGAACTAAAAAAGGAACAGAATATTTTATATAGGTTTGGTTTTGGCTGAAAATTTTGTTTCCATTGAAAACTTATAAAAACTAATACTTAATTAAAAAAATACTTTTAAAAATCTTTAATTTTTAAAAAAAAATCCGATTTTTTGTTTTTTTGATAAAATTTTGAGGACTAAGCATTCACTGTTGTTAATATTTTACTTACATATTTCAAAAAGCATCTTTGTGTTGTTAGTGAAGATTATTTTCGAAAATTGTATAGTTTACACTTCAGATTTAAACAAAGGCAGTAAGTTATCAAAAAAAGGAAATCGTGTGTAATATATTAACAAAAAGATTGACATTCTTATATATATATCCCTATCCAACTTACCAAAATCATTATCAATTAAGAGTAGGAATATATTTTGGCATGGGCGGTTGTATGAGTAAATTCTTTACCATTGCCATTAAATTTAAGTTTATAGTTTTTTATGAAAAACTTCATTTTGTTCGTCACACAACGTCTATATACCTTCCTTAAACTTAAGGGACTAAGACGATTCCGTAATTCAGGAATCAGAAAAAATACAAGTTTATTAAATTTTCTTCATTTTGTCCTTTTCATTGTAATATACGAATCTTAATCAACGGAGTGTATGTGTGTGTGTGTGTGTATTCCCTTCTCATTTTATAAAATAATTTTAGAGATGAATTAGAAGCAATCAAACTTTTTATAGTAAATTTAATAGAATTCTGAGTTTTTATCGAATCACAAATCATGTTCCCAAACGTGAAGAATATTTGCCGTTGGAAATAAGATCAAAGTCAAAATATCAATGCAAAAAAAGGAATTTATTTTTAATGGAAATGTTTTTTCAAAAAAAAATACATATTGTTGTTTTCCCAATCATCTAAATACGTTATACATTACAATTACTCAATGCTCTTTTTATCATGTCACTCGTAAATTTATGGTAATCAATTTTTTACAATTTAAGTAAATTATATTTAGGGCATATTAGTTTTGTATATTATTTATAACTTATAATGCGCTACCTTCACTGCAATTTTTAACTAAGATTTGTAATCATTTTGTTACTTGGAAACTAAAACAAAACTCTTGTACTTATAATAAAAAAATCAATACCCAAGTTTCTTTGATTATTCTTAAATTGTTATCAACATTTCTTTATTGTTACTTTATTTTATTCTCAACGCTAATTTTAGCATTAAATTTTTGCACTCAATTTTTTTAGCTACCATTCAGAATGAAAAAAAAGTTTCTTTGTACTATTATCAAACTTTGATTTTTGATAGTTTTTATAGGCGTCTTAATGGTTTGTACATTTTTTTTTCCATTTTTTGAAGTCGAAGCACTAAAAATATCAACAAAACCTAACCACTTTAAGTGCACAGTTACAAAAAGGTAACTGTTGGTGATTTCAAATTTATAAACATAATGTCCATAAAAAGGTTTAACAAGATAATTTAATACTTGAGTCGTTCGTTTGAAAATGGGGCAAGTCCATTTTTTGTAACTGTGAGATATTATTAAAAATTTGTTTCACAAAAACATATTCAATAGGTAAGTGCTACGAGTATTAGGAGCTAAAAGGTCCATCTCCCAAATACTAGATTCAGAATTTTTTTACTGTTAATTGCTTACGCATAAAAAGATCATAACAAGTTTTATCTCTAACTACCATTATCGCCATTTCTTTTAAATAGACTTACTCCACTTTCAAAATAAACGGCTCATTTCTCAAAAGATGCAATTTTTTTTTTTTTGATATTTCATTTTATAATGTTTGCAACACGCAATTCGTATAAATTTTAAATAACAATATTAAAATCGCAGAAATTTGTATTACTTTGTATTATTATTTAAATGTTTATAAATTTTCTTATTGGAAAAATTTTTAATGAAAAATATCATTAATAAATAAAACTGATACTCTACGGAATTTTTTCCAGAATCAATGTTTGTCAATCTCAAACCAATTGGTGCAACAATTGCATTAAAACAGCTGCACTTGTCAATCAAAATACGCATCGTTATTTATATCTTACTATCTCTTAGAACTCATTACTTTATACAAATTGCATACTGAATACTATTCTTAGACATCAAAAAAAAGATAAAAATAATTTACTCATCATTTTTATGCATAGTTAATATCTACTTAAAAAGCCCTTCTCGCATTTTTCAAACTTAATGTAGGTAAATCTAATTTGAATTCAATTTAAAATTCAAATTATCCAAGAGTTTTGTAATAGTTTCTTCCTCTTATACACAACACTTTTAAGAATGAATTTTCTTTATCAACTTACGCAAAACCTTGAAACACCCATAAAACTATTCATTACTGCAAATAATTTTTATTTGGAAAAAACTTACAATCTTTACAATCAATCTTTAAAAGTAAAAGTAACAATTTTATTTCCTATTTAAATTCATGTGAAATGTTCAAACTAGAATATCTTTAAATATTATTTTGTGGTTCCAAAACATCATTACAATTAGCAAACATCGCAATTATTTATTTAAGTTTGAAATAAATCTCAAATCTGAAGGGCAAATTGAGCTATTATCCATCTCACAGTTACATTTGAATCCAATGTAGATAATCAGACATACTGTCTGAATTATTCAGGACGTGATAGGGATACATTATATCCACCTAGACAATATTCATATCACAAATCTAAAAAATGTAAATCTAAAATTTTAAATAAAAGACTACAGTAAAATCGTATTATTGTCAGCGACATATTCAAAAACTTAAGAATTTATTGGATAATAGAATTCTATTAATTCAATTTAATAATCGATATGCGAACAAATCAGTTGCCAATGGGATATTTTAAAAGTAAATTTAAATTTTATTCGATTATAATCATACAGTAATAAAATATTGTTGCATAATTAACATTGAATGTCAATATGTTTTAATGTAATGAACAATAAATTATGTGTATATGATTTTAATAGCGTTATTAGATTTGTTTTCTAATTCAACCTTCTAATATGCAATTACCCGGTAGTAAATAATAAATATTTTTCATTATTGGTGCATACAAAAGCTACTTATTATGTTCTTATAAAATAAGTAAATTTGTCATTTCAAGAAATATTAAAATTCTTAAAAATTGAGAAACCAATGCCATTATGATCTATTTATTAATTGCGACTTAGATTTGAAGCTCAAAGATTTAAATGTTTTTACCTGCTTTAAGTTTTTATTTGGATGTGTTACTTGTAAAATTGATTACTCCACATTTTGAATTTTGCTAAATGTTAATGTCACAGCGTTTAACTCGCTCTTTACTATTCATATTTAAAACAAATTATAGTACTAAATATATTATAATACTAAACACCACTAAATGACAAAAAATTTTCAACAATTGCATAATATATACATTATACATACAAACTGCATTTCAGATGAGAATTTTATCATTTTTGTCAACGTTGTGGTAAATATAGTTGATTTGTCGTCCCATTTGCCAAATCAGCCATTTATTCCTCAAGTTTCAGTAATTTTTTTAAGTTTTGTGTTATTAACATTTAAGACAAGAGTGGCCAACTCACGGCTTGGGGCTGCAAGTCTTCAAAATTTTTGTGACCCGGGAGATTTGTCACACTTTTAAAAAATAACAAATTGCGAGTCATCAATGTTCTAGTTGTAGTTTCATTTTTTTCTTCTAATACTCATGATCCTGTTCAACCTATTATACAAAATACAAATTTTCTGTGTTTTTAAGTTGCTTTACCATCTAAAATCATATCACGACAGTCTAAACACAGAAAATTTCTGTAAGTCATAAATCTTAAAAATATCTAGGAATCAACAGGAATCAAAGTTCAAACCGAGTACCTCTGATGCATAGAGCGTAGATCTAACAGATTTAATCGATGCGTCACTAAGTGTACTGTATTTATTGTATAATTTATTATTATTATATACATATAATGTTTGTTCCAGATGAACATAAAACCATTCAAGATACGTTACACACGTTACAAGTCATGCCCATTATAAAATTATTGTAATTTTTGTAATTTTTTATACTACGCATATATAACTTGTACCATACATGTACATTTTTATTTTCATCCAGAACATACCTATTATCTAATGTCTAGTTTTGCACGTAAGAAAAATAGTAAACTCAGTAATAGTAGTAATTCATTACATTTCAATTTTTCAGTCAAAAATCTTCTTTATTTTGTCTAAACTCAGTATAATGGTATATAATTTTATGTGCAGTCTGGGGAGTTATCATTCCTTTCAAAAGTGGCCTGCAGGTTAATTTAGGTTGGCCACCCCTGATCAAAGACTTAGTTCACATTATATGAGTAAGCATATATGAAATAAATATGAACAAGCTCCAATTGTAAGTAACGAATAATAACTAAAATATAGCGACCAAACGCATGGCGATCAACACACTGTAACAGATTTTGTTATCAGTATAAAAGCTTACGATTAGAACTAGAATAGTTGAAAATTTAGATAATCAATCCAAATAGAATTCGTACATCAACAGAACAAGTTTGAAAAAGGCCTTTTTAGTGTTTTAAATCACATACCGTAGAATATTGTGCTTTTGTTTGATAGATAGGAAGATGAGCTGTTCTTTTTATTGTATGGATCGAAATATGTTTACTTCTTGGAAAGCTGTGATGTCACAATCGCAAATTTACATTCAATACTATGTGGTAAGTAAAATATTTTTATTTCAGATTTATTCTTTTACAAATAAAAAATAAGATATACGTACGTACCTAAACTAAATATGTTTTTGAAATATGTTTTATAATCGTCAAATGTTGATTTTCAATTTTTAAAAAAAATCTGTTAGGGTTTTTCTACCTTAACTCCTTATCACCTGCAAGCAGTGTCATTTCTGGTAATTTCTATAGTTTTACATTTAGCTTCTAAATTTCATTCATACAGTGAAGTAAGAAGTTCTTAAGTTCTAACTGTAAGCTCTTAAGTAAGAAGTTTTTAAGTAAAATATATGGGGGAACCAAGCCTCAACACCGTAACGCAAATAATATGTTCAAAAATAATTAAACATTTTAGTTACAAATTCCACATCCAATCCAAGTATTATAATATAATTAATATAAGCGAACTACTGTAATCATAAGAAATATTTTTGAAAAAATGTCATTAAAATCTACAAAATGGGTATCTTTTTCAGCAGGAGATTACCAACAAATAAAAAAATGTCTAAATCCTATAATGAAAATATAAACAAGAGTATTCATTACATATTTAACTTTCATATCAATGTACTTATATAAAAACTCAATTTAACCAAATATTCGTATAGGTTCCTACGTTTAAGTTCAGTTTAATTTCCATTTTTATTATAAATTGAATTCTAAATGAGACGTAATAAAGTACTTATTACAACAAATGAAGGTATAAACCCAACATAGTTTGTTAATACAATTATTCTTTTAAAAAATCGTTCGAAAGCTACTTGAAACACATTAAAGGCCTCTCGCCGTTTATTTGTTTTAATCTTCAGACAGTCAATTTGAGAAAATTGCCAATTTTAATGAGAATAACAATTGAAACTTAAAATCTAATTTTAAAATCTACTCAAAGCTCAATCAGGCTTCAACGTAAGTATATTTAAAGTTATAAAATTGGATGCAAATTTCATTTTAAATATTAATGAAGCCGTCTACATCAGAATAAAGATTGAACATGAGAGGTGAAGAAGCAATGAGTCGATGATAATGACGTATTAAAATTATAATTATTTTAAAAAATCACAGTATTTATAGAAAAAAAAATAATACGAAATATCACATTTAAGTCCGCTAAACATAGTAATTATCCGACTTAGAACGAGCTTTTTTGTAAAGAAATTGAAAAGATGCATTTATTATATTCATATACAAAAACTTCGTCTAGTGCAAAAGAATGAGTAACCTACATTTGTTTTTGCATCCGTTACAATGCTTTTCATGTGTAGGTACGTCTCATTAACATTGTAATTGCATTCAGTCATTGTTGATAAGCAGAGAGTGCATTTTATGTATCGTATTTTTAATATTTAAAAAAAAAATATCTTCAGATATAGTATTTACACAATCAAAACTGGTATCTTTATGAAATAAATTCTTATATAACTTTGCTGAATTTATAGCAGTTTTTTTGTCAATATCTTTTATTGGAGGTATTTTTGTTTAACAATTTTTGCTAACACAACCTTCAAAAATTAATTGTTATTATGAGTTATACGTATATACTATATTTGTTACAAATTGGACTGGTTTTTGAATATATAACAAGGTAGGTATACTAGATCAGTATTTCCCAAACCATAGGTCGCGACCCCCTACTGGGTCGAATGATGGGTGAATAATGGTGACTCTGAGCATTACCAAAATTTATGCTTTCTTTTCTTTAAGGTAGCTAAAAGGTGGGTCCCAAGATTGGAAATCTTTGTTAGATGGGTCGGAGCCCAAACAACTTTGGGAACCACTGTACTAAACTCTGATCATATATTTTAAGAACAAATTGTGACAAAAAAATCATAACTGTGGTACTAATAAATATATCTACAATATTTGTCAAAAATTGTCAAATATTTTGAACTTTATTGAAATGGTCGATTGATTTAATAAAAAAAATATTCAAATTTTATTTCAATTTACTTCATTAGTTTCGTCGCAAATTCAACAATATCAAATTTCATCTGAATTGATATTTCCAATAATGTTCTTCACCAATCCCACCTCTTGACTCATCCCGTCTCATTTATGAAAACTTTGACAAATATATTCTCATCTGTTGCACGATAAATAATTCCTCCAATTGCATAAAGCTCTAAATTGTTGACCACTTTTATGTCTTTACAACTTTTCCAATGAGACGGATAAAACTTTACCGAAAACTAATTTCAAACTCAATCAATACTCCAACATTATCCTCCATAAATCTAAATTAAATATTATGTGTTTGACTTTCCCAAAATTTCACAAATCTCATAAGCCAATGCAAATAAACGTCTCAAACAGAACGGTGAAATTTACTTATTATAAATTCAATTTATGCAGTTTATACCTGAATGAATCAATTTGAAATTTACCAAGAGAATTCACTAGAATATTTATAAAAAGTGATAATTTTTCTGATAATAAAAAAAGTGAAGGCACAATTTCGATTTGAGCTTTGACACTTTTCCCAAGATTCTCTAATCTTGAATGTTTATAAACATTAATGGCCTTATTTGGGTTATTGATAGCATTGAAAATAAATGACGAGGACGTTTTATACAGCAGATGAACTTATATCATTGATAAAGCTGGCTATTAATTATTTAAATAATCGTTATATTTATTAAACTATATACATACATTTTCATATAAAAAAATAACTACAATTATTACTTAAATAGTTAAATTTTCAAAAAACATAAAAAAGTTTTTAATGTTTTTAAATGAAAACTCATACTTTTATTACTATTTGATTACCTAATATACTTAATAATTTAACCACCTAAATGCATAATAAGTCGTTTTTCATTCAAAACAAGGTACATATCAACATGATTAAGTTAAAAATGTAAGATGTGAAAACTAACTTTATAAACCAAGTACCTATATGATTTTAAACTAGAACTCATAATGTACGTTACATGTGCTTTGTTTGTATCATGTGTACTTTGTGGGTATATGTTGATTGTGTATATGGCCTAGGGATTATATTCGTTTCAAGCTTACTCTCATTTTAGATTAAAACAAATCACAAAGATATATAAACAAAACGGATGATTTATCTACTAAGTGATTTAAATCTGAGTGAAACATTAATATATGCATCTGTTTGTTGCATTTATTGACATCATATTCATGTTGCATATTTTCACGTCAAGTTAATTGTCTTCATGTACCTACTACAATCTACATGATAAAAATCTAATTTTTTAAGTCAATTGTTAAACGAAAAACTACTGTAAAAATATTACGTTCGTTCCAGATCACAAAGAAACGGTACGTTCCCGTAAATAAACGCCAGAATAGCGTTCTAGACCAGCGGTTCTCAACCTTTTTTAGCTTAGCAATTCATTATCCTAAATCGTACCCCTTATATTAGAAAAATGTTTATAATTTAAATACTCGTAGTTGTTATTATTTGAAATTTGTTCTAACAACCAATAAATAGCAATAAGGTGTCAAGAAGTATGCCCAGAACTAAAAGATATTTTTAATAAAAAAAAGCATAATAAATATAAACAATTATAAACATAAAGTTATACATTCGCAATTTTATTAATTTAAAATTAATTTTAACTTAATTTATTATATTTAGTGAGATCCCTAGATAAACTTGGTTTAAGGTACATTGTCTGAGAAATCAAGTTCGATTTATGCAAGGTACAATTTTAAATCTGAAGCTACATTCATCAGCTTATTACGGTATTTTTTTTAAGAAAGAGATTCAAAGAGCATGCTCTTTCCACCAGCACTGTACTTGTAAATGGTAACAAAATTATAAGCACTTTAGCAGAAAACTTTTCATAGTCGGTGCTGATATGTGACTAAAAGTTAATGAGACATTTTCCTCTAATTTCGACTTTCAAAATAGAGTCATTTGAAAGTTCAATTCATTTTTTTTTCTTTGATAGATAATTAAGCTACTCGAAAGTATTCTTCATTGAAGGGATTTGAAATCCAATTGTTTCCTTCATCAGGTTTGTGAAAGTACTTTTCGAAATTTGATTTTAGCTTTCTTAAGTTTTCAGATATATTGTTGCTCAATTCTCTGGAGAGATTCTGTGGGTAAAAGTATACTATGTATGAACTACAAATATTTCCAAAGGTCATTTATAAAGACCCTGCATAATATACCAAAGCTCTGAAACTGCATCAAGACGAGAGGAGAATAGTTATATTGTTAACATCCGCCATTAATATTTTTTACGCGTAGCACGGGTTGAGAATCGCTGTTCTAGACGATTTGCAACTGTTTCTAAACGGGTTAGTTTGTTCCAGATGAACAAACCATATGTTAAATTGTGTGAATATAACATCAAGTAGGTAGGTACTTAATCGCAAGCAACTACCTATATTTTTTTTTGTTTTATTTAAGGTCGCATCAACTACTATGATCATTAGCGACCATCGAATCCGAAAACCCATGAAAAAAATCTTGGGCTTTCATCGGGATCCGAACCCAGAACCACTGGCGTATAGGGCAACTATCTAGTCAACTACGCCACTAAGTGACCTAAGTATAATTTAAAAATATCCAAAATAAAGCTAAAAGTAAACATGCGCTCAAAGTAAGTACATTCAGTTTTTTCGTCGCGTAAACATACAAAATATGTAATCTAGAACGAACCTATTAAGAATCCATCTGAATTTCAACTTAACACAAAAATATCTTCTTTGGGATCCACAAATTTTACGTAGTAAAAATTTTACTTATGTTTTGGTTTTAAAAGCTTTTGTCGCATTTTTAAGTAAGCACTAAACATAAATATCTTTATTTACTTAATAACTTAATACCTAGAAAAGTTAAAAGTCCATTTTTAAGTATGACGCATACAGGAGTTACGACCTAAGCAGTAGGTAATGGATTTGAAAAATTTTAGTTGCAGTACCTACTGCAAGTAATTTACTACGAGAATGCCTCATCTACCTAATCTATTAACACTTTCAAATAAAAAGTTTAAAAAACGCTTTTTGAAAAAAATACAATTATTAAAGTATCAAAACTGTGTGAATTCTAAAAAAAGTAAGAAATAAAAACTATGTTAATTAAAAATTGTGGTTTTCTTAATATTCTGAACTGAAATTAAAATCATTTGAAATATTAAGTAATTAGGGAAAAATCCAACAGTAAAATTAAAATTACTTTTAACAATAGTTAACTACACAAAATATTTGTGCGGTTTTTCTCTAATTATTTGTTAGCATGGAAAACTGTGCAAATTTCCAAAGAATTGAAATTTTTCTCTCATTTCCAATATGTTATTTGAAGGATTGATTTTTTACTTTTGCATAATGATAAGCATTGTTATTTTATACCTTATTTTAAATACTAAAGAATGTTTTGTTAATTACAAATTTGTGATTTACTGAACTTAAAAATGACCTCGTTTAGACAAAATTAAGTTTAAAAAAATTATCTTTTTGATAACTCATTTTTACATGTTTTTACTATCAAAATTTGTTATTTTAAAGACTGAATATATAATTTACCCTTCAAAATTTTGTTTGAATCAAGAATGTATATTTGGTGGAATATTTTATACGAGTTACTTTTCGGAAAAAAAAGATTATAACATATGATGTATATAGAGTAAATTTTCTAATTATAAAATATTTTTTTTACTTTTCTAAATTGTTGTTTACAATAAGAGATTCCCTACTTGAATTGATGTTCAAGTAACTTGAGTTAACTTTGGCTTAAATAAAGTCACGCTCACGTCAAATGTCAATATTTACTATCAAGTCAAGTATTTTATATATATAATAAGTAATTGTATTTCAAAGTTAAAATGTTAAGTACAATTCCTTGAACAAAATGTCTAGTTAGTTGACTTGAATCCCTGTTTATAATGTGAACTATTTTGCACAATCATTTGGTTCTAAAATAAGAGGTTACCTGTAAAGTTGTCCGGGAGCTTTGAACTTCGTATCTATGCCGCTCCTGCCGCCATATAAAAAAAGGCGCCTAAAACACAGTTTCTTGACAATACCTCCTTTCCGACTCATGTCACGGCAAAACACTTTTATGAATAATCAAAGTAGAGAAAATTTCCTGCAATTTATGTTATAACCTTTTTTTTCGTAAAATCAATAGTTTCGGCGTACGAGCGCCGCAAACTTTTATACATCTACACCAACCCGTGACATTCAATTTTAACATTCAACTGAAATCTATAAAATTAATAATTGTCAAAACTCACGGAAAACTTTTTTTTTTAAACTTCCAAATGACTGGACTATAATACCTACAGTACCAGTATAGAAGATAAACTTGTGTTTTTATTTTTAATATCAACATATTATATTCTAATATATAAATTTAAAGTTATTAAACATTCATTTTTTAACATGTATATTAGAAGAATTTTGAATGTTTAGTTCTAAATATTTTACTTTGTCTATTTATTATTTATTTTTTTTTAATTTGGATGCCATATATTTTATGGTTCAATTAAAATAAAATTGTCGTTAGTTATGTTGTCACTTTAATATTTATCGGTCATTGTCTTATCTTAGTTGGACAAAATTTAAATCCAAAACAGAAATACTTATATTCTTGTCTTCTTTATATAAAATCTATAAAAAGTAACTCTTATAAAATATCAATGTGCCTATATATAACATATAACTAAATGATAAAGGTATGGTATTTTGAAAACCATTAAGTGGTTGATTAGAAAATTCCTACAATAATAAAGACACGGAAAAAGATTATTTTCTTGTATTGAAACATCTCATGAAAAGACTAACATCGGAAACAAAGTCGTGATTAATTGACGATAAACGTAATAAGATAATAACTAGCTCATATATGTCTAATTGAAACGTGCATATGCATTGTAAAAATGAAATTATACCATGTGTGTAATCATGATGTAATAAGATTATTAACAACAACCAGTTCAGTCCTATGCACACTAACTTAAGAACTCTGAATGCAATGTGAAAATAAATCGAGTTCATCGTATCACATGCAAAAAACTTAAATATACATTTAATGTCCCATTTTTCTATCCTTAATGTGATAAATCAAATTTTATGTAACGTCAACAAAAAATGCATTATAATGAATTAAAAATGCGACAGTCCTTGTGAATTTTAAAGTGGTTGTTTTTTATTTCTTTTCAAATTTCATAAAAATACATTTTACGATCTCTTATCTAAGAGCCGTAAAAAATTTAATGCACAAGAATATCATGTTACAAAGAGTCAGTTCATCAGTTGATTAAAACAAGCTAATTCACAATAGTGCATAAAAATAACACTGATAAAGTGCAAAATCAAGAAATAAATCCTAACTTCAAGATAACTTCGTCGACAATGTAAAGTTGCAAAATGTAATTGCAATAATTTGTTTTTGATAAAATATTTGATTGTTGTTTTACTAGTTAACATGCGATAACTTTTGGAATAATTCGTTAAGGCAATACAATGCAACAATGAAAAATATTGCTATTTTAAAAAATAATAAATTTCAACAATTGTGGACTTGAAAATTCACTTAAAACAAATTTACATACTAATATACAAAATAGGAAGGTTAATTTTTTGAACGCACTAATTTCAAATACTAAAATTTGTGACTTTATAAATACAATTGCTATCTTTACTTGGCAGGCCAGGTTTAGGAGTATTCAAAATACTTAAATTCGTCTACGGTTTGATACAAAAATTTATTTTTCTTAACTTTAACTAAGCTGTTGTTAAATGCATATTTATTTCTTTCATTTTCTTTTGCACTTAAATCTTTTATTTAACACCGAAAAAAATCGAAGACATTTATTTTCAATTGAAACGTAAGCTTGTATAATTTCTTTTATGTGGATTCAAAAGTTTTTTTGATTTTTTTCTTCTGTTGTTCTTATTTAAGTTTGGTTTACTTAGTTTAAAAGATATTACAATGAAAAGGATATTTTATAAGGTTTTCAAGTTAGCATTAATAGTAGTGTGTTGAATGATAATCTTCCTAAGCTTTAGTAAAAAAATCAAAATGTGGTCATCAAAGCTAGTAGCATAGAACCATTAATTTATAAAACTACTTTATCTACTTATAGTATGGTGAACTAATATAACATTGTTACTTATTTTAAAGCTGCAGGTGAAACAATCCTTGAACTAAGTCTACTGTTAAGTTGATTGTTTGAAATTTGAAAAAAGAATCTTCGTCTTTATCTATTGACCATGGTCATTGGTAATCAAGCAAATACACGCCAATATTACTATTTAACGAGGGTGAAACGTCTAGGTACTAAAAGTAACAATTATATTTCCGGAAAATGAAACATTCGACATTGCATGCATTTGCAATTCTTCGCGGTTATCGATCGATATTTAAATTTGACACCCGTCGAGATTTCAAAACGAAATTTCTACCATACCATCGAATAAACTGTATAGTGGAGGTATGAATTGAAATTTATTATATGTTACAATTTTATTAATCTCTTTATTACTCACCACAACAAGCAACAGGTTGTCTTAATTCCAAAAAGCAGTCTCGTGTAACTTTTACGTTTGTTATCCAAATAACGACAGGTGGTATTGGCGATGGTGCTTCAACAGGAAGTCAGAAACACAAATGTTACAACCACCAGAAAAGAGCACGCACAGGAACCACTCGATTTCAAACTTCGCACACTATATTGAAAAATGTGGTAATCAACTGAATTATTGGGAAAGTTTAGTGCATTATAATGAGTAGTTTGATCTGTTGAGGGGGCATGAAATTAGTGGTGAGGATTGTTTGTGTAGGTTGTCTTCCGCGTTGTCCTGGCAACAATTGGTCTGCCTCGGTGTATCTAGCGGCAAACACACGGCTGTGTATATATTTATGTTCAATATATTGGTAGCTCGGACGTAGCTAGGGAGAGCAAAATGTGTGTGGATTTGATAGCACACCACCGCTCGACACGAGAGCCAACGAACAACTGCTGAGCGACTAGCGAGAAGCAAATAGCTTGTGAATTCGGCGGCGGTGGCGATAGCGGTGGCGGCAGATAACCTTGGCACAGCCTCCCGGAGGACCACGTCGTAGGCCACCAATATCACCGTCCCCAGCTGCGTGATGTCTACGTAGCTTCAATCCAAGCACATTCATTCCCACATTTCCTGATATCAAACCACAGAGAAAAGTGACCAAATATGGACAAGTACCCTTAATATGAAATACCATCATTGCTCAGAAACAAAGAGTTCTAAACTTATCTCATAGTCATCTTACTTATTTACTTATCTTACTATCATCAGACAAGGATATTTTGCCACAGTTTTAAAAATTATCAAAGTATGTAAAAATTAAATTTTTTATCATTTATTGCTAAACATCATATTTTCTACGTTTAGCATTATTGGAAGCGTGCACGTTGGAAGAGACATCTACCCGGCTCAATATTTCATACGTCATAACATCATTGTACTGCTTTTCTGTATTATTATAAAATAAAGAAAAATAAGTTTTATTAAATAAAATACCATATTCATAACATCCTTATAATTGATCTACTTTTATTTTTAGGGTTTCGTGCGTCAAAAAACGAAACCTTTATAAAATCATCGACTTGTCTGGCTAGCTGTCTGTTTTTCACGGACATTTTTCTCCGTATCTAGACGATTAAGACTTTGAAATTTATTATTATACTAGCTGGTCCCCGCCCGCTTCGCTGAGCGTATCTAAATTATACTGATTGAACAATGGAAACTTTCATCCCATCAACAACAAAAGACAGATAGATATTTCTAGATCTTTGATTCATAGAAAGTTCATGAAAATCAGATAAACTACTTTTCCAGGAAGATATTCTATATAGCTATCTAGAAGAGCTATCTTATAGGTTCTATATGTTTTAATGAATATTATAAAATACCTATACTTGTGTTCCTTAAGTATAGCAATACAATTCGAATGTTGAATGTGTTATATATTTAACTGAGTTTTTCACCATGTTCAAATTTTTCAATAGTAATTCAACACGTTTATTTCTAAACATTATAGACATTCAAAAATTAACAATTAAAGAAGTTTCAATGTTTCAAAAATTTTCATTATTAATTTACCGATGTTATCGGATGTTAAATTAAAAATCATATTTTGCTGTAGAAATTGTAATTTTTATTTAAACTTTTTTGGGATGATTGTGTTAAAACGCTATTTCACGAACTTTAGGGAAAGCTTTTTTAAAAACACGATTCCTGTAGGATAAGTACAATTGTTATGCTATCTTTTGAGAATCGTGCATTATTCTACCATACTAATTAATAATCTATATTTTTTTCTGACCTTTCAACTACCCTATTGCAAAAAATGATGCCAATCTTTTGCTCTATGACAAACAAAAACATATCTTTCCCACGGGATTAGTACATTTTTCTTGGATAAAAAAGAGATCAGGCCTTCTTAGGGATAATGCGCTAGAACTCTATTTCACGTACTTTAACGAAACTTCTATTAAATACACGATTCCTGTAAAGTACAATTGTTTTGTTATCCCACGGGAAGAGTGCAATTATGTCGATGTTTTGCTCTATGAAAAATAAAAACGTATCTAGCCCACGGGCCTATACATTTTTCCTGGATAAAAGACCAATATTTCTTGAGGAAAAATTCCTTAAAACGCTTCTCCATGAACTTTTACGAAACTCTTTTTAAATACTCAGTTCCTGAAGGATACCATTCTTATCCTATCCTACGGGAACCGCACATTTTTCCTGCATAAAAATAAGACTGTAGGATAAGCAAATTATATTTTGCCTTCAGGACATTATGAGTTATTACTATTAATACATTATAATTAGCTAAAAACGTTTAGTTTCAGCATGATTTTTCTTTAAACCAGTTTTTCTATTTTCCCGTTGAAATGAGAAATTTTCCCGTAATAAAAAGTATTCTTTTTAATGACTCAGATTGCCATTTATCATCATACCAAATTTCATTAAAAACCGTATTTATTTGGGTAAAAATTAATAATATGGTTCTAAAAACAATTTCGCTAATAATGAATTATTTTTGAAACAACTTTAATAACCATTAAAAAGGTTATAGCAGGCCAACCTTAAAAGATAGATATATGTCGTCGCGGACTTTTTTTAGAACTTTTTAAGAGGAACAATTTTACTACACATGATTTTTGCGTAACTTTAACCATTTACGCAGGGCAGGCAACAAACGCTCTCAAAAGGAAAAATTTTTCCTGGTTTTTGCAACATTTTCCATTGATGCTCTGCTGCTATTAGTCGTAGAGTGATGTTGTATAGCCTAAAGCTTTCATCGATAATTAAGCTATCGGATACAAAAAGAATTTTTCAATTCGAACCAGTAGTTCCTGAGATTAGCGCGTTTAACCAAACAATCAAACAAACAAACAAACAAACAAACTCTTCAATTTTATATATTAGTATAGATAACATATTTGTAGAGTTTGGTGAAGACATGACAGATCTCTATCAAAAAAACGCAAACACTAATTTTGAAAAAGGAGGTGGAAAATTAAAAAAAAAAAGTTATTTCAAATGCATCGTATGATATATATGAAATAAAACGATTTATGTTCATTTTTTCAGAAATGATATCAAAAAATATTAAGGAACTTTAATAAAAATGACCGTGCCTCCTCTATCTCCAAAAATACTTGGTCTTAATTAAATAATTCGAACATTTTTAATCCTTAATGTTACAAAATAATAAAAATTCAATTTCAACTTTTATTGTTTCATATTTGCCTTCCATACAATTTTGACAACTCGTGTTGGCGCATAGATCACTACGACTATATTTTAGAAAGAAATTGTTTTGGTAGCAATGCTATAATTTTTTCTTTCTTAATTTCATCAATAAATTATTTAGTCCTTCTTTATTTCATCGTATTCCTTTCATTACTACGTATCATTACTTTCTTTAGTTGTCATTACTTTATTATTCTATCAGTTCATTCTTAGTTTACAGAAAAAATATTAAAAAAACTTCCAGATCTGTAAAAAATATTAATTAGGTATATATTGCAATTTTTGTCTTTTTTCATTCTTCATTTGATAACGGTCTATTTGAAATAGATTAAAATTTACTATTTTTTAACCAATCAAATCGGACTTTATTTAAAAAATAATATTACAAATAGTTCAATCATAGTACGAACCCCTTTTAGCTGTGAGTTTTCTTACATCAAACCGGATTTTTTTTTTTATTCTAATTTCTAACTTACTGTTGGGAAACTAACATTTACAACAAGGGACTGTTTCAACTTATATTTTTACAGTTTACTACACAACAAATGAAGGATATCATTTTTTTTTTATAATATGAGCAACTTTTATGGGCGATTTTTTTCTGAAAATTTTTTGCAGTTCACAAGTGACCAGCGATTTACCTTACGTCTGTCCACGCTTTTTACTTCACACCCTTCTTATATTAAATGGTTTATTTTTATTTTTTGAGATTTTTTTATTGTAGTACGGAGTTTACTTAGAAAATAGTAATAAAGGTTTGAGCTAGATCGAACTGTCTATAATATAGATTTAATATGACTCATAATTTGACTCATCTCAATAGAGCTTTTAAACTTGTTGATATTTTCTAAAATGACATCTGACAAATCCCACGAAAAGCAAAAAAAAATTTAAGTTATGAGAATATGGTGTAAGCTAAAGTTCTTTGTTGTGTTAGACTAATCTCTTTGATTATTGATTAACTGTACTATCTAGTTATTGATTTCGAGCTGAAAGTTTATGTTAAATATTTTTTTTGTCTTTATAATTGTTTCCTGTGTATGTTTTTTTTAGTTATTTACTTAAGAACGCAATGAGATATATTATCAAATTGAAATTTAAATATATGTACATAGTAACGCTATGTCTTAATACAGTATTCCATATTTCGTCACTTTCTTCTAATTTCTAATCCATCATTCGTTTTTTCCTCGACGCACTAAGCGGGAAAACGTGACCCTCAGTTTATCCTGAACTCGCATTCAACCCCAAACATATTCGAGAGGAAGCTACATTCTCAGCATTCTATAAAATATCCGCGCTTTCATATATCTCTCAAGAGAGTCCTTTAGTTAAGGACCTTCGACCTTTTCGGGAACCACTTCACCTTATTTGACAGCAAATCTCCGTCAGTTTGTCACAAATATGAACATTCAAGACCACTAAATGAGAATTTTCAATAAAAAAAAACCGTACTATCGCATGCCACATTTACAGTCGTACGAATACCCTTATTATTTGTTATCAAATAAAATCGGACGTTTCACTTTAGAAAATATTTTGATTTATTCTATAAATATATTTTAAGGTAAAACTTTGTTTGACAGCATCCACTCATCAAAAAGAGCACAAAAGATATCAATAACACTGAAAAGTGAAAATTTATTTTAGCTTTAGCATTCGATTTGTTTTTCGATTTCATTAAGAACTATAACGATATATAGTACGCAAGTAAATGATTATTTTTATTTAAAAGCTTATTTTTATTTGGTCAACAAACAATATTTTTGGTTTTTATCCGTAAGTCAAGAAAAATTTTACTAAGCGAAAAGTTTTACTCTTAAGAAATCTGATACTTCAAAGTTTCACAGGCCGATTATCTTAAACTATAACAGTCAATAGAAATTTCGTAGAACTTTTTTCTTTCTGTAAATATTTTTCATAAAAGCATACAAGAGATAAATACAAATGTAAAAGCGGTTAAAAAGCACGTAAGAAAGCTGTTTTATAGAATGTATGAAGTTATAACAATGGCTATAAGACATGTCGTGAATATAATGGCAAATGATTAACCCTGTTGAGTAAAGATATGGTTAAAATAGATCTATCGCACATGTGTGTAATAATCATATAATAATTCTATCAATAGCAACTAATAAAGCTTAAGGCATTTCCCTAAGAAATCCGAATATTATATAAAAATAATTCGAATTCATCTTATTACATGAAAAAAAAGAAAAAGGATGTGGTAGGCTGCTAAACAAACCAAAATTTAGTAGGATTCTATAGGTTAATATTTAAGATACTGTTGAAAAGTAAAATTGTGTGACAAAAGCACTTTTTTTTACAATTTAAAAAGTCTACTGCAACGCTTCACAGTAAGTATACTTTCTTTTACATAAAACTCGCTGTTAGTTCAAAGAACATAAATAAAGCTCTCGATTGGATCAAATAATTACAAATTGAATGATATTTAATGCCTATATAAACAAAACTGTATAGCCTCTATGTATATACGAACAAGTGCCCACCTTTAAATCCAGAACCTCCCTACTTTGAACTTTCCCAGGAAAAATTGTAAGCAGTGATGAGTATATGAGTTATACCAAGTTTAAAGAAAATCGTTGAAGTCATTTTCGACAAAAATTCAAAAACCCAAAAAATAAAGTTGAGCTTCCTGTCAACCGATTTTAACCAAAAGCTTCGCGGCATAACCAGATGTAATAATGATAATTACACAATTCCAAGTTTGGTGAAATTCGGATAAAGCATTCGATACGATATCGCTGTCACACAATGTCACACGCACAGAGATTTTTTTAAAAACCACTGTTTTATATTTAGGGGACCTCAAAACTTATACTTCCAGTGATAACTCGAAATTGAAAATTCGACCCAATTACAAATTCCTTTACAATTTCCTTTCGTAAAAAATAGAGAAAAACTGTTATTTAATAGTATATGTATTATAATAGATCTTTGTTCGTTCAATAAATATAACTTTAGTCAATTTTTTTCGTTCTATTTGTTTTATTATTGAAATTAATTTTCTTCTTGGCATGCTACAAACAGTAGGAACTCGTAACTTAACAATCTTAAACATATTGTTCCTGATTGTATCTCCCAAATATCCTTAAAATTAGTTGTTATATAGCCACCTAAGGCATTATAATTTCATGACTATTTAATTCGTTCATAACTTCTTTATCTCTTCTTCTTACAGTTGCGTTTCTTTCGTCAGTTATCAGTGATCACAGAGCATTGTAAGTGAACTGCATCGTCTGGACCCAATTAAAGATATCCTTGAGCAAACAATCTATAAGGTAGTTATTGCTTATAGTTATTGCCTGCTAAAACAATAAGTCATTTATCTTTATAACTAATTTAAGTATTTTTACTTTTATCACAGACGATATAAATAGTACCATCACAAAAAAATAAATTAGAGACTGTC
This sequence comes from Sisyra nigra, assembly GCA_958496155.1. Classification (NCBI taxonomy): domain Eukaryota; kingdom Metazoa; phylum Arthropoda; class Insecta; order Neuroptera; family Sisyridae; genus Sisyra; species Sisyra nigra. The sequence continues at coordinate 36,769,335 of OY292315.1, read as the reverse complement.
TATGTAAAACGGCTGCTGGAAGTGAAGGATAGTTTTACAACTCAATTATTACTGTTATGCAAATGAATACAAACAAAATAACCAAATACTATTAAGATTATTTTTTAGATTGTTCGTTAACAAAAAATCTATAATAGTGCTAATTCTAAGTGCATTGGAAATGTTTCCTTTAATTGCCTCTCTATATAAGAGCGTAATGGATAGACATATTAAGGCCACGTTAAAATGTTTAATTTGCAAATAATTAAATTTCGATATGAAATTAAGATTACAATGCAAAAATTTTGCCTCCCTAAGAGTTTTTGTCATGATCCGTCACTGCTCTAAGGACACCTTGATTCGACTAAAAAAAAGGGTAAATACCAATGTAGGATTTTATTTGATAAAAATGTTTTATTTTATATTTGTGTTAATTTAACTCTTGAAATAAAATCATATTCAAAAGTATTTTTAACTCATTTTATATCATCTTAACTCCTACGATACTTTTTATACTTTTTAATTGGTTCAGCTGCATACTTAAATAGTATATGCGCCTTCGGTTCGTTTCGGTAGCTTGAAAGCTTTTGACATTGACTATATGATATTACGAAAGCAGTTTGTTTTAAAGTTGTAAATAAGTCAATTATCGTAAATCGTAGATCGTTAATTTTAAGTTATTATAGCGTCTATATAAATTCAAAAAATTTTATTAATTTAATCAAAAATTCCCGGAGATTTAACGGAATCAATTTGAGCTAATCAACACTTGTAGTGGTGATAGAAACGCTAAATAATAAGTTGAGCTTTAACTAAGATGTATAAATAAATATTATATATCTTAAGGAGATCAATTATTCACCCGCTTACCATTCATCAACATTAATCAAACTTTGCTTATATTTTAAATAGCCTGTTGTTATGAAAACTTCTACCTTAATCAAGCAATGTAATAACTGTGCCGTGGATTAAAAAATAATTAAAACTGAAAATAAATTTGATTTATTTCATGCAATTAGCACCGTTATCGTGGTAAAAATAGCTAACATAATAAACTTACTTAAATAGCTTTCTATATCACAATATCATAATATTTTAATATGTAATGTATATCATGTTCATACTTATAATTTGTATTAAAAAAGATAAATTTCTTAGACTTAGAATATTTAACTAATTGTTTAATTAATTGGACATATGATAATATCTCACCGTTAAAAGTATTTTGTTCTGTTTTTTTTTATGTATTCAAACAGATAATGAACGTTAGACTTATATACATGTTCGCCTTTTGATTAAAGTATTTAAAGTTTTACAAAGACGTTTTAATGGCAAAATTACATATTTTTCCACCATAAAAATGCGATGAAGGAAATTCTTGCACCTTTACTTATCTAATGTACTTATATTTTGATTTATTAAAATATGAAATAGTGAAATAGTGAAATAGTGAAAATCCGTCAATTTTATTCCGATTGCAGCTAACATTCCATTTATTATTTATTATTTATTTTTATAAGAAATTCCAATTCAAACGTGGAAAAAAATCATGAGTTTTAAAATATTTTCAGAATATTTTTCATTCCGTTCGACAAATATTGGATTTTATGAATTCTCAAGCTTTGAAGTTTTATTCATAAAGCTTACAGCACATATTTATCTCTCGTATGTTCTGAAATAAATCCACAGGTTGTAGTGAATAGAAAGGATATTGAGATTAACGTAGATAATAGTTGATCGCATGATGTTCGTGTACAGTAAACGCTCAAAGAACAATGCACGTGAACATGGATTTTAAACGACAAAAGAAATCAGCAAAAAGCATTTTAATTAGAATTTTTAGTTTTTCACAAAACAAAAAATCTATTTTGTTACAGAAAAAAAAACCTATTATTTGAGTCTGAATAAAATATATTTCATAAAATTTTTCATGTTGCATAATAATAGGTATGCAGTGAAAAAGCAGAGGTAAGTATATATGGAAATGTACGAGTTATAGATGGTTTTAACCTTTTTTAATTAGGAATTTTTGTTGTAACGAAATAATAAGCTCTTGAAAATTAAAAAGTTTATTAAAATAAAAATTAAAAATGAACATATAATTCTATTTAAGTTATGTTTTAAGAACAAAATTTTAACGTTTGTTTTTCAGCATATAACATTTTAGACTCTCAATATCTGTATAATCTATCTATGTATCTTCTATATAAATAAAATGATAGCTGTTTTCCAATGTTCGCTTTTACCTCAAAAAATACTGGATAGATTTCGATCAATTTTTTTTTTGTTTTACTTCTTATATACTTGGTCCTTATCTAAAAAAAGAATTATCACGATATCTTCCTTAAAAACAAAGTAATTAAAGTTTTAAAAATTGCGATTTTTCCAAGGAGACCGTGTATGCTTTCGTTGTTCTTTCGTTGCTTTGATAGAGTGGGGCAAACGGTGTTATGCGCATGAACAAGAGCGGACTAGAAAGGGAATGTTTCTCCTTCCACTGCCTAGTGATTATTTCATGTTTGAGCCTACGCGTTACGACTTCATACAGCTAAGCGACATATTACAATAAATAAAATATTTTTTGATTTCAATTTTTTTCTGTTTTTTAAATATTTTTAGTAGTTTTTTTTTTTAATTCTCTTTTAGCTTTTTTAGATTTTACTGTAAATACAAATTCAAAATACATTTTTAAGTTACAACCGTTACAATAATTAAATTACATTTCAACACTCCCTTTTATTATTGCATCTATTTTTTAACCAAAAAGAGTTAAGTTAGCAAGAATTATTTTTTTTTAATTGAACTATATGCCAAAATTTTGCTCCTTCAGAATCCGCAATTTATCCAATTGTATAGTTAATAATTGATTAATAATTACTTTTTCAAAAATTTGCAAACTAATAAGTAATTAAAATTGCTTTAAAATCCAAAATAATTTTTAATTGAGGTTTTTGTTTTTTAAGCCTTCTATCTGCTCTTTTCATTACGCAAATAAGTGATCAAATTTTTGCAATATTTTTAATAGTTAACTATTTTTAACTATTTATACATGTCTTGTTGTACTATGACGTCATATAATCATATCGGATCTTATAAACATGAATATTTTAAAAATTGAATTACTAATTAACTATACACCTGGCGCAATTACGGATCCGGAAATAGCATTCAAGGGACAATGTTTTGAAAAAAAAAATTAAAAAAGTGATTATTTTGAATTATAAAGCAATTTTTATTTTTAAATTTGCAAATTTTTGAAAAATTAATTATTAATTAACTAATAACCGTACACTAGAAGCAATAGCGAATTCTGCAGGAGCTATTTTTTGGCATATAGTTAAAAATGTTCCACACTTAATTCTTCCGGTTATTTTTAATATATTTTTGCTTTCAATTTTTTAACGTTTTTCCTCTGTAAATTAAATATGTTCTTAACATAATAACCTACGCAGACGACGTCGCGGGTATCAGCTAGTAGATTAATATAAAATAATTTTAAGAACATGATGTCGAACTTGCATCGTTTATCTAGGTTTTACTGAATTTTGTATTTATTTGTTAGATAGTTTATAGTTATTGAAATACATAGTTCGTTGCCTTCAGCGTTTTTATATTGATTTCTATCGTAGATGGTTTTCAAACAAAAATTAGTTTCGTCTCAAAGGAGTATTTCATAAGTAGTTACATCTTGTTGAAGATATTATATCATGCAATATAAACTTAGAATTTATAAATATGAATAATATTCTGTATACTGATATATTTTATCAAATCAGAAGTCATAACGTAGATTTTATGAAAGCTTGTTGAACAAACTCTTATGTTATGATGAATTTTAAAACAAATTTTTTTGCTTATTTCTCGAAGATGGAGTATAAAGTAATAAGTTACAAATAAATTGAAAAATATTTATTGTGTAGTTATATTTACTTGATTGAATATTTCTCTGAACTTTGTAATGCTTGTAACTGCATAAAAGTTAGAAAAAAAATTAGAAATTAATTAGTGAAGAAAATAATTTCATAGTCTAACAATATGGCATCAAATGTTATGTATAAAATGAATTTTACAGCTTAAACTATTCAAAAGTTCAAAAGGTGCAACTTAAAGGGCATTAGATGCATCTCCATGACAACGCATTCAAATTCCAGCTACACACCGTTCGTCTCGAGCTACCATTCCAACGCCTGGGAGCTTTTAGGGTCGTGCACTTTTATCCCACTTCTAAATACATTCAAATGTAAAAAAAATTAAAAAAGAAAATATACCAGGAAATATAGACAAGTGGGAGGGTCGCGAAATTATTTGCAACATTTACTGTTTTCTAAGAAAATGAAAATAGAAGAAAAATGTTATTAGACTAAAAGCTTTGCAACGAATTCATTAGCTGCGTCTTATGATATTATATTTCTAATTTAATACGTTTTTTTTTTTATAATCTAGAAATAAATTCGAGCTTGTGATACGATGACATATTTTTCTTCTTTTCTTGTGCAAGCATCACGCTTTTAATATATTGAACCTTGTCTTGACAATGCCAAAGTCGACATGTTTTATTTAATCGAGGATTATATACTTTTTTTCGTGTCATTTTCCAAAGAAGACTATGCCTCCGGCGCATTTTCCACCAGACCGGTAAAACAATCAATACCAAATAGCACACGCAGTCACTTCGTATCCGTACATTTATTTCTCAATATACGAGCCTATAGGGCGCTATCTGAACCAATTCAAAGGCTGAGATTCACCATTCAATTTTCTAAGATTAAAATTTTCTCGCATTCAATATTAAAGAAGTCCTCACTGGCCTCGTATTGACAAAAGGATATTAATTAAAGTTTTAAATTTCTATAGCTTAGTGGATTTTATTGAAGTAATTTTATAGTGACAACAATGAAATATCTATACTATTAATATTTTTCCTACTCAAATAATAATATTCAACTCAACCAATTTCCTTTAAAAGTTCCATGAGTTCAATAATATTACAAATTTCGAGTTTTAATTGAAATAATTTCAACTTACAACAAAAAAAATGTACATATTTTTAACAGGTATTTATAATACTTGCCTTCTTGTTATAAGTGAGAAATTTTAACTTTTAATTTTTTTATTTTTTCAAGTAGTCGGACAGTCAAATCATCGATGTTAAAAAATTATCAGAAAAAATGTCAAGAAATATAATTGCATCGCTATCCTATTTAATTTGAGTTTGCAAAATTTCAGCTTCAATTAACGTTGGGAAATGGATCATTAAGCTTGTAAGACATAATGCTTCCATGGGCAAAATGAAGATACAAATATCAATGTAAAACAAGAAAATATATAAATTTTATATTTTATAACACTTTGAAAGTTAGAGAACAATTTATTATTTATTTCTTACTTACATTCGTTTATAAAACTTGTATTTAACCTCAAGATTAAAACCAATACAAAAAGTTGTCTTTAGTAATGGTTACACAATTTATACACCTGATAGTAAGTAAGTAGCTTAGCGATATTGAACTAGAATATGGATTGTCTAAGCTTGAATATTATGCAGTTCTGTAGTACCTATACCATAATAGGTACCAATAGGTTGGCTAGAGATACATTTGTAAAAAAGTTTATTTAAATTAGTTAAATGAAAAAACCTACGAAAGTTTGTGATGTTTTTCCTAATTAACAATATGTTATGGCTATGAGCTTTTTACTTCTTTAAACTCAAAGACAATACTCAAAACTCTGAAACGGTTTGTATAAATCTGTGATCCCCAACCTTTTCTTAGATAGGGACCGCTTTAATTTTTTTGTTGTTGGCAGGAACTATGACATACTTACATGAATAATCAACTGAATCGATTTAAAAATAAACTCAATCGTAACATGCGTTAACAATGTATGTTTTTAACAGAAAATAACATTTTTAGTAGAAATAGGTTCATAAGGTTTGAAGCAATGTGATTTTTTAACATGCTTCTTCTGCAAGAGTTCAGTAACTCTAGGATTTATATTATTGCTTAAAGCTGCACTCAACTCACCATTTACTCCCAAACGATCTCTGGTTTTGTCTTTGTTTTTAATAACTAACAAACCAAAAATGCAGATCATATTTTTATATCTACAGATTACGGAAAGCAGTAGTATAAAATAATACATCATTAAGTATCAATTTCAAAATCAAACAGCACATCACGCTCTTAACCTTTATCATACCTTTATCATCGAGCTTTGACAAACAACAATTAATATTAATGATTAACATCTTATTAAATTGAGAGAAAATTATACTTTTGTGTAAGATGAAATAAAATTAAAATATTGACAAAAGTAAAATGCATTTTCGTGAGAAAATATTTTAAGTAATAAAAGAAATTTAAATAGCTTTCCATATTAAAAAAAGAATTTTCCTCTGGTTTTATTTTTAAGTTGATTATTGACAATGAAAAATTTTTTTAGTTTTGCAATCGGTCAGAAAACAATTTTAGCTTCTCTTAGTAACTTTTATATTGCAAAAAATATAGAATACGATTTTTTTTTAATCCATCCAATTCCAATGCCTGAGGTCTTCCCATTCACTGTTTATCCGTTTTCTCAGCCGATATTCACCTGAGCTTTATACAAATTCGATGGGTTAACGTTTATGGAGCTGACAATATTCTTTGCCCACCACCCCCCCTCCCTTAGTATTCAGAGTAGTCAGATAATTTCAATGGAACTTTTGGTATTTACTATTTATTTTTGCTATGGTTCAATAGGTTTGTAACACGCCCAAACAATTTAGAGTTCATCAACTATAAAAACAAGTTTTGGCATCGTCAAGAGAACTTCTTTGCAATACATATGCAAGTTTATTATACAATAGTTATGCTTGTAATATAAACCATGTTATATGAAAGTAGTTGAAAATAAAAACTTAACAAAATTGAAGGAAAAATGTAATCTATGAATTTCTAATTACAACTTAGAAATCAAAAACTGAATATTAGTACATAACTTACATTTAAAACAATTTGTTATAATTTTTTACTTCATTATCTTATATTTAACAAACAAGTATTAGACTATTCACTAAACTACGAAAATGTATGGTCGTTTAATTGATATTTGTAATAAAAACTCGGCAATGTTGATAAAGGTTAATGAGCAATGAAACGATAGGATATTGTAAGCACTTACATTGGATGAAAGTTTCAAATGGAAACAAACTAAAACCACCATCTAAGACTCTCAAATGTATGAGCCGCTAATGAAACTGATTTTTTTAAAATACTTCGAATTTGTATCTATAATTTTAACAAGTAGGTTAAAATTAACTTCTTAATTTGCGTACATTGTGAGTTTGTTACAAGTGAAGTTAATAAAAGCGTATTAATAATTAAAAACTCTGGATAAAACGAGTTAAAACTGGTTTAAGTGGAATTTTTCAGACAACGAATTAATTAAAACAAAGCTTCAGCTCAATTTCTTAATTGAATTTAATTTAAGACGATCGTTTCATATGAATATGCAAGAAAAAATAAAATTATTTCTCTAAACGAAATTTAGCAGTTTATCTAAAAGTTTCCAACAAAAAATGGAACGTTCCCATTGAAATTATCAAGTCAACTCTACCAAATTAATTATTTCATTCAGTATTCTGAATTGAATTAATCTATTCATTGTACATAATTAGTACCGTAACCGTAAAATTTATATGACACGCTCAATCGTGAATATTAAGCTTCAAAGCTTTGTCTGCACCGACCTATTGAATTTCAAATATAAAGCCGATTAAAAGCTTTGTATTTTACAGCGTTAAATCTTTTAGCACGTGATGGTTTTGATAAGACATCGCTCTGGTGAGAAAATGTCTGAAGAAAATTGATAATTTATTACTAAAAATTTGCAAATTATTATTCAAACTCAAATTGCTCAAAAAGCGTCACATGTGCAGTTTTTTAAACGACACAAATGAAAGAAATCGTATTTACAATGTTCTCAACAAAGCAGTCAAGGATTTAAATGAAACAAAGCCCAACATCACTTGAAATTCCAGTGCTATTTAAGATAAATATCTCGTTTGTGAGGCGATTTGTTTAAGGCACTGAACTAATTGTTTGCTAACACTTAAAAATTCTTTAATTCTCAATTTATATGACCTTTTGAACTTAATACAAATATTTATATATAAAGTCAATCTATTGCGATTACTAATCAATCTTTATGTGTAAAATAGAAAGACTTCAATTTTAAAGTTCAATACATAGCTTTATCAAAACGGATTACCTATATGTATTAAAAAATTCAGTTTTTTCAAAAAATAACTGAATTTCTAAAAAAATGTGGCTAACAAGAAAAACATAAAAATAACACAATTACCTTCATTTGCAATCTAATTTGTTCAAAAGTTTAAATTAAGATTAGTCTTAATTCTTTGAACAAAAAAATAAGTTACTTGACTTAATAAATCCCATATCTACAGTACTTATCGATGCAAATTAACACGGTGTCCATCAGTGGCGGTTTATCCATAAGCACTGCGACACTGCAGCACCCCCAAACAGATTATGTAAAAATACTGTTTACATTAATATTAATCCATGACATTAATATTGATGGAGTCATAATAATAATATAGTAAAATTGTTAAATATTACCAATTCAATTGTTATGTAAACGAACTATTTAAATCTTTCTTAGAATACGTAGAAATATGAAGTTTGTAACTGTGGTTTTGACAGTGTCAATTCAGCCGGCTTCGTTCAGCTTCGTCTATCTACGCTTAAGTTCGTGTACTACAAGCATAAGCTAATCTATGTATGTTACAATTGAAACTGACACTGTCATATCGGCAGTGCTGGTAATAGGTTACTACATAAGTAGTTGAATGTTTTTTGGGACACCCTACAAGAAATAGATTAGTTAATTGCACAATACAAAATCAATCATTGAACTTTAAACAATCAGCATAAGAAATTTACTAACATTAAATATTTGTTAGTATTGTTGACCCACCTACGTTAAAGTAGTGACAAAATTATTAGATAATGATATCAGATATACAAATTGTTCGTAATCAAAAATTTTTTATTTCATTGTTTCTTCATAAACAAAGTTAATGAATTGAAAATGTGTTTACGTTGATACTTGATACCCATTTACCTATTACTACTAGATAATTATTTCAAGATTACCAACATTTTCATATTTCAATGATGTTAAATAGTATGTGCCAATTATTTCATTTTCACATACATATTCAATATTCATTTTATTAAAAAAAGACTCTTTAAGGATAAAAATTGCAATGATAAATAATAGAAACTATTTAAGACCTCATTCTTAATAGGACAGCTTGTTTTATAAAGTAGTTAATTATTATAATAATATCCGTATGACCTAATTATAAAAGATATATTAGGATGTAACACTATGTCAATTCTCTTTGCATCATCCCTGCTCAAATAAAGCGACAAAAGGAATTAATTAGTCAATGAATCAACTTCAACACATTTTTGTGAATATACCGACAGTATTTATGTGAAATGTAACTTAATTATCCACATGTTTGTTTATGAATGTCCCAACCATGAGACCTTCAGCCACTTAGTGAAAAATCATTTTTCATTGTAGTAGAAACAATTGGATGTTTGATAATATGCTCAAGAGTTATAATTTTATATGCTTACAATGAGAACGGGACAATTGGAATAATTAAAACGAACTATAGCAGGATTGGTTAGTGTGACATCACCATGAAAGCAGTTACTATGTAAATTGGCTTGATCATGAATTCTCATGTCTACAAAACACATAATATCATATCTGAGGAGGGTGTGGTGGAGAGATGGATTGAAGAGTCAAGTGAAGTTGGGAAATGCCACATAGCATTAATTAACGGGAATGGGTCGTAAATGATATTGCGTATCCTAATTATTTTTAAAACCATTAATTGAAGTGTCGTATTTCACATACTTGCGTTAAATTAATTTTAAATTAAAACGCTTATTTATTGTAACAACTATACTTACTTCATTTATTTATTTAAGAAAGTTCGACCAGTATGATATCGTAATTAAAAATCAAAAATTGCAATTAATTAATCTATTGAAATTTTTAGATAATAATTTTGCGAGTGTAAATAATATTTAAAAATCAGCTTAATCTAATTTGAAAAACTTTCGCTATTTCAAAATTGATATTTTTTTAAGCTCTTTCAGAGTAACGAGCAATTTTAGCTTCATTAGAAGCATCAGAAAAATAACTATAATTCCGAAAGTAGTTCAAATTTTAAAAAATCTCTTTAAAATATAATCTTAAAGATCTAAACTTTAAAAACTTTTTTTCAAATTCTAGACTAGAATACCTCCTTACAGCCAGTGGATTATTCTTACTTGTTATGTAAATTTAAAAAAAAAGATGGTCATGTAGTTAAGTCAGACCAAAAAATAATGTTAGATCAAAATCATTTGCTTGAACAAAAATTGAGGCCTGTTATTAAAAACTATCATCTAACTTCAGATTATTAATAAAAGTTTTTATCTATAATATGTATGAGGAAAATCAATCATATTTGGAATAAATTAGTTATGATCTTGTTTTCCTTCATTATTAAACAGTCATTTACGTGGTTAATTCGTTCTCCGAAATAATGATGTAAATTGAAACTAAGGTGACTATCATTCTCTAAGAGTTTTATAATACGATAAAAAATAAACTTCAGTGTAGCTTTACAATTAATTATATCTAACGACAGGTTTTAAAACAGTTCAATAAATTAGATACAATATATTTTATGAACTTTTTATAAACCTTAATTCCAAAAGAAATGCTTAAATATACAATTTACAATCATTTGTTTGCCATCTAGAAGTATGGGAATGAACTAATGTTTAGAATTGTCGATAATACCACACTTTCAAAGCTTTCAGAGCTTTCAATGCTATCGATATGCGATATTATCATACCTTTCAAAAAATAATATTTTTTTATTAGTAATCTGAAGTCTAGGACGGTAGATTGTAGGGGTGGCAAGTTTGGACCAAAATTTTACAAAAAAAAAACTTATAAAAATTCAATTTATTGACAAAAAAAAGTAATTATATATTAAGCATATGTTATGTAATATCGTTAATATTTTATTGTTAATTAAGGTATTAAAATATATAGGTTAATAGAAGAAGCAAAATTTGAATAACTTACTGCTGGCAAATGTGTAAAAAAATCCACCAACTAATCGTATAAAACAAATAGCGACATATTGAGCAGTAATTTTAATAAGTTAATTATTAATTAATATTAATAAAGTTAAATTTTATTTCGATAGACAATCGTGTTCTTCTTAATATTGATTGGGTACACCTCTTCGAGTGGTGTCCAGAGGATGGATACCCCGATTTATTTCCCAATGCCATTGTATGTAGGTAATTAGTAATTACCGTATTTGCCGGACAATAAGACGCACCCCAAAATGTATCTATAAATTTTTAGAAAAATAGTATGGTTTGGACTATAAAATGCATCGGACCATAAGACGCACCCTGATTTTAAGTCAAATTTTCAGACTCAAAAAGTGCGTCTTATCGTCCGGCAAATACGGTACTTCTCACGACCAGTCTTATTTTACTGCTTTTGGCGTACTCCCTATTACAATATAAGCGTTATGTTAGGCATCCAGCATGCATAACATCAAGATGTATTGACTATAATCTTCAAAGTACAATCAGCGTAATTCTAAACAATTTCTTCTTGGACAAACTTTTCTTGGTCACCAAATTAACGCCACTTTTATCGCAGATATTAAAAATCTTAAATTTTGTATTTCTTGTTATAAGCTTACCAAGGAAAGACATTACAAAGTATGTACGTTAACTCTTTGCACTCGAGCGGCGCCGTTGCGGCCACCGGACGTTCGATGCATCCGTTAAAAGATTTAGCAGATTTTGATATATTTAATGTAAAATTTTCAAATAAATTAGCGAAAAGTTTAATTAATCTACATTTTTTAAAAATATTTAAGTAAAAATTTGATTTTAAAGAAGCTATTGTTGCTAAAAAATCTTTTCTTTAAAACTATATTAATATTATGATACAATCTAATTTATGGTTCTCTTAATTATAACATAGTTCATCTGAAATTATGTAAAGAATAAGGAATTGATTAGAGTGCACACTAAATATAATATAAAATCATTTTATTTATTGTTTTCACTTAAAAAGAAAGTATTTACAGTATTTTTTGATCATGAAAAAAAATATACAAACATTCTAAACGAACTTAATTTTTTAAATAAGTTCAATTATAAAAAATTACTCACTCTAAATATTTAAAGTACAATGACAAACGTTTGAGTAAGAAAAAAATAAAATATGATTCACTGTTTCATTTAAATTATTCCAATTTTCTTTTTCTGCTTTTAGTGACTGACGAAATTTCAGTTTTATGTTTAGAGCTCGGTTCACTCATTCGAGTTTCTCGACGAGCAGGAGTTTCAATATTAGCTTGTGCCTGAACTAATGTCAAAATTTGTTGAATGCATTCATCTTGCATTTCTCGAGCCATATTATAGATGTATTCATTCGTTTTATTGTACATCAAAGCGTTTTGAAACATCAGTAAAACATATCTAATAAAGTCTTGTGTGGTTTTCACTTGACCATTGTCAATATTTTTACGTAGCGTTTGTAAATCTTTCGGTTCCCGAATCACACTATGATACCCTGGTGCTTGTTCGTCGGTGATAGGTTTCAGGAATAGTGAGGCATACTTATGGGCGGCTAGTCGATTATAAAATAGCATCATCGACTTTTTCCAGGCTCGATAATCTCGATCGTCTTCAAATCCAGCGACGCTTGAAGCCGGACTATTCGGAACCGAATCACTGGGAGTCGCTGGTGTTGAATAACGTCTTCGTGACTTCGATATTGCCTGTTCAACTTCTTCTTCAGTCCAAGGACTTTCAGATCGATCAGCATCCAATCGTGATTTATTTTTATCTAATTTTTTATCACTCTCAGGATCTACGATCTCATCCATTTCTTCAGCATCATCTGATAGTAAAAATGCGAGTTCTTTTTTCTTATTTCTTGAATAATCTCGTTTGTTCTTTTCGTTTTTAATCACTGATATCGCTAGGTCATCGAAATCAGGTTCGTTTAGAGTTGGAGTTTTTGATGGATCATCAATTGATTCACTCTCGATTTTGATTTCGTTAGAATCAGATATTTCTATCGGTGTTTCTAAGTCTTCTTTACTGGCTACCATTTCTTGTTTGGTGTCCGTCACGGAAGAACTAGCAATATTAGAAATGTCTTGTTCTGGTTCTTGATCAATTTCTTTCGAATCTACGATTGGAGTTTCTTCAATATCTGTAGATTCGTTGGAAACCTCATCTTTGATGTCTTCTACTTTAACTTCTTCAATCAATGGCTTATTGGTCATTTCACTTTCCTTATTCTTCTCAGAAGTTATCATAGAATGTTCCAGACCTTCAAGCACGATCGAAACTTCTCGAATTGTCGATTTTTGAGTCGAGTCCTCTGATTTTTCGGTATCTTTTACTTCGGTTGTATCTTCTTTAATTTCATCTTTGGTGTCTTCAGGTGGTATAACCATTTTAGATTCGGTGATTTGATTGTTACTGATTGTTTTACTTGTGGCTTTGTTGAGCTCATTTTTGATTTCACCAATTTTGCTTTCATCTGCGCTCACCCGGATATCTTCTTTTCGTTCTGATAGTACTTTAGACTCGCTTTCTTCGACATCTTTTAATACTTCTTCAATTAATTGAATTTCCTCGTCAGAAATAACTGATTGGACTGGTTCTTTTTTGACGTCAAATATATTATCGAGTATACGAATGTTTGACTTTGGTAATCCTGTATTTGTATTTTGGGTAGTTTGGGATGCTGGCGTCATAACAGGTTCGTTGGAAATGGCTGAAGTTACTAAATGGAGGATTCCTGCAGATACTGTAACATCGGCTGAACTATTTAATAAGCTAGCGATTGTAGGAGAACTATTTTGGGCATTGCTAGTGATCGCGGAATGAAGTAAAGATGAAGTTGAGGTTGGTGTCGGAGACTTCAATAAGCTTGTAAGTAACGGGGACATGGCTGGTTTTTGCTCCTGTTGGCCTACTTCAGTAATGGTGTCCGGGACTGATTCATTTGATGTATCAATCGTTTCAGATAATTTCCTCTTTTGGCCAGTTGGCATTATTTTAAACGGACGCCACTGTCGCTCCAATTCCAATTTCTTTTCTTCACGTTGTCGCATTCTCTCGGCTTCTTCTTTAGCTTCTTTTTCTTTACGTTTCTTCTCTTGTTCAATTTCCAAACACATTTCTTTCAGTTGAACTTCGTTCGCGCGACCGGTTCGAACATTGAAAATTTCTTCGGTTAGTTTGAGATACATTTTCTTTTCTTCAACCATAAATTTTTCTAGTTCTACCATTCTTTCGTCGCGTAGTCGACGAATTATACTTTCAGACGGTGTTTCGACGATTGTATCAGCGCCAGCGACTCGTTTTTTACGTTTTGGAGTTTCTACGTGTTCGAGTAGCAATCCATATTGGGCAGCGCAATTTTTTTGGGAGTACCAATCACTAGGACGAGTTGGATAGCCGTATGATTTCATCAGTCGACTGACGGTCATCCAATTTTGATCTCCGTTACGGGACACCGAGGAAGCCAATAAAAGTTTTTCCCGTACATCCCAAACGTCGATTGGTGATCGTTTTATTTGCAGTTGTTCTTGAATTGTGGCCATTTTACTAATAAGAATCAATTGTTTAAAATAGTTTTCTATACAAAACAGTAAACATAACCTCTAATAACATTACAACTGTTGTTCAAATAAAAATAATAAAACTTTACGGAAAGTAATGAATTTAAATTAATATTTCAACTATGTACTTAGTACATATTATATTTAAAAATTCATAATAGTAATATAAAGTTTAATTTTACCGGTATAAATTAAATAACACTCGTGTTTTTGTCAAAACGTCAAAGAATTGAATCTGCGTGTTTGTGCAACATTTGTGCAACCAACGCTGTTAAATGAACGTGTCCATCTTAAAATATTTTTGGCGCCTTTACATTTCCTATAAAAAATTCAAAATGGCCATGTTGGTCCATTATACTGTATAATATAATTATGATTTCTCAATATTATTTCATGCTTCTGCATTTTTTTTAGAAAAATATAATTAATTATTTGGCCCCACTTTTTCCATGAGTTTACTTTTTTTAATAATCAATAATATCTATTATGTTTTCGTTTTTTTATGAATCAAGGCTTCACTTTAACTATTCCGACTATTCCTTGACTTTAATGACTTAAGTATTAAATTGTATTTAATCATCAAAATTGCGAAAATGAATATTTTATTTTAGTAGATAATATTCTTTATCTGTTTCAATTTAATAAACGAAGTCAAAAGTTTTCTAATCAAATTAAAAAAATATTTTTACCAAACAAAATTATTTTGGTGTTTTACAAGAAGTCAAGAAATAAGCTCTATGTTAATTTAAATCTCATTGATTTTGAAACTATGTCAAAGTTTTTACTGTTACCTATTATGAAAAAATTTTAAAAAATAAATTATCATACTTCTACGTTAACATACTGAAAATTATTAAATAATTAAACTTTAAGCGATACAAATTACTTGCAGTAACAAAATAATTTTAAATGGTTTATTTTTTTGTTAAAGCTTAGAACGCTACGTATAATAAATAATTTTCCTTATTAATCTTTGTTATCAGTTATGCTTATTACCCTCATTACTAAAAGTAACTAATATATAGCATGGTCCCCGCATCCTTGAAGGGGCCTACAGACCAGAAATTCTGACTAGCTCTTAGATATCTACTCCGTTTATTGTTAAAATAGAAATGGTTCTAGTCATACTCAGTTTTGACTAAAACTTAAAAGTAAGCAATTAAAAAAAAAGGTTCAAAAATTTAGTTTACTATATGATACTACTACTCCTAGTCCCTAAACTAAAGGCTACCAGATTACGGCCCTTATATAGCACTCTTCTTGCGGAGGCTATGTTACTAAGCCAGATGCTAATTATTTTGTTAAAGTATGTTTATTACTCTGAAAAAATGTAAATTCTACAAAAGCTATCTGAATGAATTTTAAACCAGAAATAAAACTTATCATAAAACGTAGTCTAAAATAAAGTATTTAATAGTTCTAAATCTAACATGAACCAGTGTTTAAATTTAATCCATAGAAATATTCAAAAATCTAAAAGTCCATAAACTAACTTCCAATTACTATAAGTATAACCCAGTGACCACAAAACGTTCAAATACGCAACAGTTACATAATGAACGAATATTATGTAACTGCTACGTAGTTAATGTTTTAATACTCACTGGGAATTGTCAATTAATTTTAATATCCTTGTACGAGGTAGTTGCAGCTTAGATTTCAATAGTTTGGGAACATTTTTAGGTATTACAAATCAATGGATGGGTATATATCCCAGAAAAATGTGTGGTTCTTGCAAGATAGCTATTAATAAATACATGTAATTTTTTTGTATTGAATTAGTATCTGGAAGAGTTTTAATCCCGGAAATATGTAGCAATGAGAAACAACATAATTTTAATAAAAACAGCTTACTGACAAAAGATTATATGTCGCTATCCTAATGACACAAAATTAGAAAATTTCAGAGAAAACGATGATTCAGTTTAATGCAAGTTGGATTTGTCAAGCCCAAGCAAAACAGGGATGAGTTTACTAGTGAATTATAAATTTATTTAATTCAAAGTTTCATTTTTAATTTTTGGACAAAGGCATATTTTAAATAACAGTCTTATCTATTTTATTGCTGTTCTTTTTTTTTTTGTAAAATATCTAACGCCTGATTATATAAAAACCGTGGCTTTTTATCTTTTAAAAATATTAACAGATATGTTGCCCTTGAAATCGTAAATTAGTGCTATAACTGGCTATAACCTTCACACCTGTGTAATGCCTAAACTGAATAAGCGGGAAATTTTATGTGAGAGTTTTTACTAGCTACTAACCGTTCCAGCATTTTAATCCTCTATAATTTTATAAACCTTCCTAAGTCAGAAAGGCCACTCGCATACCTCTATGACAGTTCTTCTCAACCATTTGCCATGAAATTCTTAAAATATGCCACCAAATTTTGTAATCTTATAGAGTATACCGCAACAAAAAAAGGTTGAACATGGCTGTTCTGTGAGCTAGAAATAGGGTTATTGAGCAACCTCCATAAGCGAAACAGATCGCGGTCCCTTGAACTTTCGCTTATCTAGGTTTGATATTGTATACTTACACCAACAAAGAAAGATAATACATTATTATTCAATTGATTTTACCTTATAATTTATACGAAAAAGATATTTTTAAAAAACTGACAAATTGTTCTTATGATTTATTAAAAAATAGGAAAAGAATACAAAATAATTAACATATTGGCTTGTCGCATCTTATAGGTTGATGTACTACCTTAAAAATATTAATAATATCTTAAAATAATCAATGCACCCTTGGATATAACATGAACCTATCAAATAAAACGAATCATAATGTAATGCATTTCTTAGACTAGAGCGACGGCCGATAAGACGTAATATTAACAATTTGATAAAAAAAAAATTCAATGTCACAAGCATTAAATAAAATACGTTTAAATAGTACATAAACAGATCAAAAATTTGTCATGGTTAAAGGTATCCTGAAAATTATGAGACCTACTGTTAAAAAAAACACTTAATCTATTGAAATGATGGATGATTGAATTTGACATAAATTGGGTGCATTTTTCTATAAACAAAATATTTACAACAGCAGCATACAAAACTTATTGAAGACGGGAGCCATCTCTAAATTGTGCATGTTCTTTTAAAAAATAAACTAATTTATCTGCTCATCGGGTGGCGTTGTGATAAGTCTCTTAAACAGCAAAATGTGTGGCTCTGAAATAAAAGAGCTGTTAGATATTTCTTAATTGTAGGTAATCTTGGCGTTAAGCATTGGAAATGTTTATATGTATGAACTTCTAACTAGGGATTCATCAAGTCAAGTATTCGTACACTTTGTGATATGAATAAAGCTTAATACTGAAACTTTGAAATCAATTATTTGCAAATTCTTGAAGTTTGAATATTGACTTGAGTTTGACTTGATTTTAAGTTAAGTGGCTTGAATATCAAGTCAAGTAATGAATCCCTACTTCTACTTACGTTTTCTATAGTATGAATATTTTTCTTTACAACATGTAAATCAACAGCAATTCTAAAATCTTAGACATATCAAGGGGCTATGTACAGTTAGAATCTTTAAAACAAAGAATCGATTTTTTTAAATATAATTTTTGTAACGTATTTATATTAATTAAGTACACATCCCGAAAATTTCAAGTCAATTCGGCTATTTTTTACCAGTCTCAAATTTAACACAAGCTACTTCAGTATATTTTTAGTACTTAATCGAAAGGTTTTTTTCACGA
Organism: Sisyra nigra; assembly: GCA_958496155.1. Classification (NCBI taxonomy): domain Eukaryota; kingdom Metazoa; phylum Arthropoda; class Insecta; order Neuroptera; family Sisyridae; genus Sisyra; species Sisyra nigra. The sequence continues at coordinate 36,750,889 of OY292315.1, read as the reverse complement.
ATAGTTTTATTTTTATAAACAACTTTTTGTATAACTTCTTTACGCACGCTGGAATTGGGGAGTAAACTGGTGAATGTGTGCTACACAAGCGTTACGAAAAGCAAACAAAGTTGAGAGGGGAGATATACGTTGGTATAACACAGAGAGTTACGTTCGTACATTTAGTGCAGTCCTATTCTCAGATTTCCTTTTTTGCGGATCTTCGTGTGTCCCCATTCTTACATTGAAGAGTTTAAGGTCTAGAGTCGACAGTTTACATAGATCTAGATGCAAGTAGGAACAAGCGAGCCCGCATATTTTCCTTCTCTCTTTCTATCATTGCCCGTTGTATTATACGTATATATAATTCATATGGTAGTAAGTAGTATGAGTTATACTTCTAGTGTATGGTCCACAAGCACACTCAATTTTTTGTAAGGAGCCTTATTTGGTCCAAAAATTTATTTTTCTTATACCTTCGATCCATTACAAAACTATACACTACTTTAACGAAATCTGTTTGGTTATTTTTAATTTTAAAAGATCCAGTCTAAAGATATTGTAGTCACCACAAGATGTCCTTTTGAGAGGAGCTTTTGAAGATCAGTTATATGATCCGTAATGTTACCATATTATGTGTCTACATTTTTGCATTAATAAAAATCTTCCTAGGAGAAAGTGATTGTATATAACTCTTTAACAAAACTTCTATGGGGCCATCCATAAATTACACCACACGTTACGGGGGAGGGAGGGGGTCGACGATGTGTGACATTGTGTGACAAGGGGGTGGAAGGGGTCCTAAATTTCTTGACGTCACATTTCAAAACATATTTTAATCTAAGTGTTAAGTAAAACACGAACTTTGAACTATTAAGAAAAAATTGAAAAAAATTTGCAACACTAACTGTAGAAACATAAGGTTCAAATTGTTTTGTCGGTCACTCGCTCTACTACACTGAGAAAAAAATTCTCTTCTGACAACTGAATGTCATTTACGCTAACAAAATGATTTGATAATATTTGATAATATTAAATATTTAGATTTAATTGTCCGAAAAGAATTGTTTTTCTCAGTGTAGTGTTACGCGCCGATATTATTGCCCTTTGATAAATGCCGTTAAATGCTACACCATGCCTAGCGGTGATATTGTTTTTATTTCATTTGAGAATTGACTTTCAAGATGACTAAATTGGATCTTTAATTAATATAATTAATGGTTTTGTTTTTGTTAATTTCTTGAAATGTTTGATTTGATGTTAATTTTATTAAAAAATCATTGAAATAAAACAAATTTTAGAACTGCTGTTTTAATTCAATAATTATTTGTAGATATAAAATTGTAAAATATGTGACGTCACACTAAGGAGGGGTGGGTCTCACAAATGTGACCAACTGTAACAAGGACAGGGAGGGGGTCAAAATTCATGAAATTCGTGTGACGTAATTTATGGATGACTCCTATTTGCTAATGAGTCATGCACAAATTTCAAAAATTGACTTTTTGGTAATAGTTTCAAATTAAGAACTTTCGGGCTTTTTTCATATGGCCTAATTTCTTACCAGATTTTATGATTCTAGATTCCCAGATATGGGATATAAATAGCTTTACTTTTTGATTGCTAACTTAGAAAGCTGAATTTTTCACACTTCTAAGAGACGAAACATTTTGGAATTTGATATGAATTTCAATTTGATAGCTTTATTCTTAAGAAATATGCCTAACATAATAAAATTCCAGTTGATTTACATCTCATAGAAAGATAATTTTTGGTACAGGAAATAGGGTATAGGAGTATAAGATAAAAATAGTCGCTAATGTAACAGCAAGATTGCCAAATTATTTTAGAATTATTTCTCATTTTACCTGGTTTATGAGTCATGTAGTGCACCCATCCTTTGCTTTGTTGTACGCCGATGCTTCGCCATTCCTGTTCCGACATTAGATGGGTCTTAGGAACAAGTTTGACTAAATCTTTTGGTAAAACTACATGCCTGTAAAAAAATTTATTTGTTAATAAATATTGGGTATATTAAATATTGTAGTATTAACTCTCCAGTCAAGTTAAAGATTTAGAATCTAGATCATTAAAATTATAAGTTCAGAAATCGGGGTTCAATTAAACATTTCACAAAAGGCAAAATTTATAATTTCGGTCAATGAGAAGGAAGAAAAACTACCGACAAAGAGCTTAAATTGAAATAAAGACTTATAAATTGAAACGAATGTAAAGTTATGAGAAAAGTGAAATAAGTTGATGCTTTCTGGAAAATATTTTTGAATTTGTTCGTAATTCAAAAATATGTCGTCAAGTTCCAAGGACAATTTTAGTATAGGAACAAAGCATGTAGCCCACTTACCGATATTCATATTTGTCATCATAGTATTTATCGGAATAATAAATTGGTTTCTGCGACATGATTCAGAGCTATTTTCTTTTTGGGCTGTGTGTAACTTTCAACTCGCTGTGAACTTTTCTAGAATTAAACACAAATTAATTCGATACTTTATAACGGCCAGCGTTTTAACTTGTTGAATACTTTTTGTTTTTGAAGTTAGAGGTTGCGTTTATTGTATATAAGTTGAAAGTTGATTCAGTTGATTATGAAAGTGTAACGAAGTGTATTCCAGTGCACCCATTGCCCGCCAGATACAAAATTAATTAATACTTTATACGCCTTATACTATACTGCTTTGTTTATACTAGAATTTGGACGAACGAAATAAGGAAAATAAAAATTAGATAGTACAAGTCCATCTCCATCCTTGTCAATTATATTTCGAGGCGTGTGTAAATTTTCATCAAGATCGGTTTAGTAGTTTTCGAAAAATCTTGACAAGCTACTTCGAGTTTGAAAATCAAGTTTTGAGAAAAGGGCGTTTTAAGTATTATTTTTTATTGGTGTTTTAAGTCGCTTTAACATCTAAGGTCATATTACGACTGTCTAAACACAGAAAATTTCTGTTGGTCAATTTTATTTTTAGGTCTAAGATCTTAAGTCTAGGATTCAACGGCAATCGAACCCGTACCACTAGACGCATGAAGCGGAGAGAACTACTGCCTCTAACCACTGCGCCAATAGGTGGTACGTTTTAAGTTTTTGTTTAAAATATACTTGCTAATTTGAACGCGTAACTTCCCAAGACTCTATCTACCAAACTATTTCTTCGGTTGACTTAAAAATTTAGGATAATATTTTAGAAATGTTTACAAGTTTAATTAGACAACAAAAAAATCAGAAATGTGTTCTGGGACACATAGTAGAAGTGAAACTTCAACGGACAGCTGAGCACACACCACCGGAATTGTAGCAGACACATATCGTCGGCATCATACGCAAACACCGTAACTCCAAAATGGACAATTTAAGAGTAGTACACAAAAGTTTATTTTATGTTGCAATAAGTAAAGCAAGATCAAAACCGAATAAGCAGCAATATCAAGACTAATAAAATACTGGGAGTCTTGGTCTTGCTTAACTACTAATACAACACAAAAAAAAAATTGTGTACTTCCCTTAAATTGTTTATTTTGAAGTTACGAGGTTTGTGTATGATGCCGACGATTAACATGTAGACCAATGTAGACTGTAGAACATCTCTTCTGCTTAGCTGTCCCTCCTATCCCCGCTCTCCGCACAGCGGCGCATTATATCCATCTAATACAGCCGTTGCCCTCTTTCCGCCACCGTCAGCCTTTCTCTCCCTTCACCGCTGTGCGCCTCGCGATATTTCGTCTACCCCCTCCACGCGACCGTGACACTTTTCGTGACAGAAAAAATTGGTTTTCTGTAAAATCGGTTTACGGATGATAGTTTTACACGATAACGCCATAAAGAAACATTGCTAACTATTGCATACTTTTATGAATTGAATTGAATTGTTATTACTGAATTTTGTATAATACAAAGAAGAAGTTAATTAAAAATTACAATTTTTTCAAAATGAGATCAGACTGAAAATTATGAAAGAAATCAAATAAATCTTAGTAAATAAGCACTACGGCACTTCCGAATAAATAATGTAAAAATGCTGTTTATATTCATGTTATTAAATGACAATAATATTGATGGAGTCATAATAATAATAAAATAAAATTGTTAAATATTACCAATTCAATTATTATGTAAACGAACTATCTAAATCTTGCTTAGAATCCGTTGAAATATGAAGTTTGGCACTAGATTTTTGACAGAGTCAATTCAGCAGGCTTCGTTCAGCTTCGTCTATCTACGCTTAAGTTCGTGTACTACAAGCATAAGCTTATCTATGCATGTTAAAAATGAAACTGACACTGTCATATTGGCAGTGCTGGTGGTGCTGGTATTAGGTTACTACATAACAGGAAGGATTGATTTTAAATAAATCAGTATTTCATTGTTAGATTTTTCAATCTGTATATTTAAAGAAATATTTCACAAGCTATTAACGGTAATCAATAAAGAATTATCCTTATTTTTATTTTAAATTTTATTTTATTTTACTACAGAAAAAAATAATTTTGGTTTTATTATTTTAAATAGATTACCTAGGTAAATTATCACCATGGGGGTCAGTGTAGAATATCCTAAAAAAATACATTTTCGCAATTGTCACTAGAAGAAAAACTTGAAATTAAAGATAAAGGTCAATCAACACCAAATATCATTATAACTCAAACAGCAGAACCAGAGAGGTGTTTTTCAAAATTAAAACGAATAAAGTCATTGCTAAGAAATAATATGGAGCAAGACCGATTAAGTGCTATATCAATGATTTATAATATAAATAATTTTAATGAGAAAGTTATAGAAAAATTTGGTAAAGCAAAAAACCGTAGAATAGATTTTATTTACAAAAAATAAAATGAATAGGTATGTTATGAGTTTATTTATATATTAATACAGCACCCCCATGTAAAAATGTCATGAGCTGCCACTGGAAACCAATAATAATAATTAAATTTAACCTATTCAATAAACTGATTTTTTAAACAAGGGGTCTATAATAAAATAAAACATACTTTAGAATAGAGTGAAATCGCTCTGTTCAAAACTTATAAATACCACCACGACCACCACTTTGGACGCTAGCCACAAAATTAATTGTGTAACTATAACGTTAAGTTCATATGTGGTTGTAGTCAACCATGCCACTAACTGACTTTTTTGGAAAGTATAGAATTTCAAAATATATTTAACAAATAAATTTAAAATATAATATTAATTTAAAAATGTTTTTGTTAAGACTCCGAAATAGATAAACTCAGGGATACGTTACTGGTGGTTCGCGTGAACCCTTTGCTGTGAATGCTATGGTTCGTGCGAACCCCTACTTAATCAGAAGTTCATCATCATTAAATACTTTATCAGAAAAAAAATATTTTCGTTTTTTATGATCACCAGTGATTTTCTACTACTCTTTCGATTTTTAATTGCTTTTTTTTTATAGTTTTATAATCATCAGCTAGTGTGCTACTCAGTCTAAATATATTTCAATGGGAATATTACTATTTAAAAAAAATGTTAGAAAATATTCACTGCGAATACGAACCTACTGGTAAAATTTTGGGAAAGCATTACTGGAAAACCCCATTTTAAAGTTTTTATGAAGTTAACATTTTTACCTATTAGTCAAAATTAGCGATGCTACTTTTGTGCGTAGCCCGTAGGTAACATTGGGAAGAACAAGAATAAAACTGAAGGTAGTTGTAGAAGAATAATAAGTAAAGGAGGAAGTAAGTCATTGTATTATCTTATGTAGTAAGATTTTAGGACAGAATTAACAATATTTTGACAGGAAGTATTAACATATTACTATTAGGTTCGTTCCGTTTAACAGACAACCCGTACATGAACGGTTAAATGACGTTCCATATATTTATCTGTTACGTTTTCTGGACGGGTTTGTTCATGTACCAGATGACATTGTGAATTTTATATTACACAAATACTAAAGCCGTAATACCAATACTAAGTCTCGAGCAGATATCGTTTAAAAATGCCCAAAACTAATCTAAGGGTCGACAAGTTAATGGACAAAAATGTTAAATGGAACGAACCTATAGCATTGATTTCTATAGTAATATGTTTTAAACAACTTTTCTTTTGTTACAAGTTGGACATGAATTGTTCTCTAGACACTTCACATGAAATGTATGTCCACATGAAAAACGTTTTCCTCTTAATTTCTCTTGCGTCACTGATATCGGACGATTGCATTTATCACATGAATCATTCGGAACCGGAGGGCTGAAAGATGAAAATACAACGCAATAATATTGATTCAAATAAAATCAACCTTAAAATTAAACCTAAAAATCTTACCAATTACGTGCTGAAGAGAGATCTTCATAAGAAAAAGATTTTTCCTTATCTTGTTGAAACAAAAAATATATCATAAATCCAACTGCAACCACGCCTACGACGACGCCTCCAATCATTGCAGCATAGGGCACCACCATTTTTATTTTAATGAAAGTTTATCCAAGTTTATCGACCAAAGCAGACCAAAGGTTAGGGTTGCGATTCTCCCAGTTTTGCATAAGCCACAAATATAATTAGTATTTGCTCTTGGTTTTTGTAAGTTAATATTTTTACGCGTCATAAAATTTAATTTATATACAATATGTCACGGGAGGGACCACGGAGTATATCTATGTAGATAGATATACCCAGGGCCTGTCGACTCTATAGGCCGAGGGACTACTCGCTCCAAGTTCAAATAGATATAGCGCTATATAAATCCAACATAGGAAAAAAGAGATGGAATTTTCGACTAGTAACTTTATTTTTAACTACAATATAATTGGTCATATTGGAAAAGAACTATTTTACGTTCGTTACTGTCCGGGATCATGTAGAATTCTCGTCTCTTATCAGTTTTTTCATGGGAGGGACACTCAGTGTTAAACTGCGGTAGCTCGTGGGGGTATTAGTACGGCGCGTTGTTCTCAGAGGCGCTAGTGTCGTTTTTTTTGACTAGCCGCGCGCGATTTGAATTTTGATTTTATTTATTTTCTTATTTATTTATTTTTTATAATGAAAATAAAAATAATTAATTCGTTTGTTATAGTATAAATATTTTATTAAGAAAACAATATATACATTTTACATAGAAAATACCCACAAATTAACAACTGCGACAACAAAATATTATTATTAAATAAATTATTACTTTACTCGAATTTTGCTGTAGCTGTTATCATTCAGGGATCTATTTTGAGTTTAGGGATGAAAATAACGTCTCCATTTCTTGCATATTCCTGGTTTTCACGAAATCTGGGATTCTGAAATCAATCAAAAAAATCAATTATTCGAGTTCTTATCCATAGTTAATAAACAAGTAATTAAATATCTGTTAAACAAAAACTTTTGACTATTTATAAAATCAATCTAAGAATAATAATAAAGTAAAACAAGGCATGAATAAGATTAAGACATTTACTTTAAAAATTAGCTACTTACTTTATTTAGCCATTTCTATTGAGCTTTGTTTTCATGGCATGCCTGAATTTTTCACCAGAAAAATGATGCCCGACATATTTCATAAACTTCTTGCAACTTTCTTTGGGTTTTATTATAGTTTTTCACATTATTTCAGCCATTAAATAGTCATAAAATTATAAATTTATTACAAAAACAGAGATTCGGAAAAAACGTGTTAAATAAACGTCAAATTAATTTGGGCTGTTAGTACCACGCGTTGTTTTTAGAGGCGCTAGTGTCGGTCTATTTTATCATCACAGCGCAAGTCCGTAATGCTAAAATGCATTTTTGACATTGCCCCGCCATCTCTGTTCAACGCGCCGTACTAAAATTCAGGGGTACCGCTCGTCTCGTAAAAGTGTCACCCCCATGGATAGATATACCCGTAGATAGATATACCCATGGTGGTGACACTTTTACGAGACGAGCGGTACTCCTGAATTTTAGTACGGCGCGTTGAACAGAGATGGCGGGGCAATGTCCAAAATGCATTTCAGCATTACGAACTTGCGCTGTGATGATAAAATAGACCGACACTAGCGCCTCTAAAAACAACGCGTGGTACTAACAGCCCAAATTAATTTGACGTTTATTTAACACGTTTTTTCCGAATCTCCGTTTTTGTAATAAATTTATAATTTTATGACTATTTAATGGCTGAAATACTGTGAAAAACTATAATAAAACCCAAAGAAAGTTGCAAGAAGTTTATGAAATATGTCGGGCATCATTTTTCTGGTGAAAAATTCATACATGCCATGAAAACGAAGCTCAATAGAAATTGCCAAATAAAGTAAGTAGCTAATTTTCAAAGTAAATGTCTTAATCTTATTCATGCCTTGTTTTACTTAATAATTATTCTAAGATTGATTTTATAAATAGTCAAAAGTTCTTGTTTAACAGATATTTAATTACTTGTTTATTAACTATGGATAAGAACTCGAATAATTGATTTTTTTGATTGATTTCAGAATCCCAGATTTTGTGAAAACCAGGAATATGCAAGAAATGGAAACGTTATTTTCATCCCTAAACTCAAAATAGATCCCTGAATGATAACAGCTACAGCAAAATTCGAGTAAAGTAATAATTTATTTAATAATAATATTTCGTTGTCGCAGTTGTTAATTTGTGGGTATTTTCTATGTAAAATGTATATATTGTTTTCTAAATAAAATATTTATACTATAACAAACGAATTAATTATTTTTATTTTCATTATAAAAAATAAATAAATAAGAAAATAAATAAAATCAAAATTCAAATCGCGCGCGGCTAGTTAAAAAAAACGACACTAGCGCCTCTGAGAACAACGCGCCGTACTAATACCCCCACGAGCTACCGCAGTTTAACACTGAGTGTCCCTCCCATGCCCTACTATGTAGATAGATATATAAAATTATTTTTTATTATTGCAAATATTTTATTGTCGGCATTGTATTTGTTACGTTTCATATGTTTCATATTGTTGACTTGTTGACAATGATCTAACGTAATTTCGCATACGATTTGCTCAAGCCTCGTGCCTACGTCATATTTTGGCCAAATTTGACGTTTTCGATACAGTTTTTAAAAATCGATATCTCGAAAACTAAGCAAAAACTCGAAAAATTGTATTCTACATTTTCGATTTATTTTTGCAAAATCTATAACAATTAGTCGTCAAATCTTGGCGCCCGGGAAACAGCAATCTTGCCTTGTTTTATGATCACTATTGTCGTTTCTTTTTCAAATGATTATTTAAAAGAAGAAAGTAATAATTTAGATAATGTCTGGAGACCGTTAGTAATAAATATAATTCAAAATTATGAAGGAAATGGTAAATTGAAAAACATAATTTTTGGACGTTTCTAGTGCTTTAGGAAATTATTTTTTGACTAAAAACAACGCGGTGGTCACAGGAAAATACATTATTTTTTCATTGAGAAATAAGTTGAGATGGATTTTTTTTTGAAACCCCCGCCGGACCCCGCTTGTTTTCTTTTCAGAATTCACTTTTGAAAATATTATTGCAATCAGAGAGAAGACTTCTCTCTGTTGCAATAAAAGCGATTTCGATGTTATCGTATCTTCTTTTTTTAATTGTAATTCTTTTTTTCCTTATTTCTCAACGAAGTATTTTCTTTTAATTTAAATTTTAATGATTAAATATAAGTGGATATTATATACGCTTTATAAGAACTATAGTACTCATGATTTCGTTCACGTAACAATGGCCAAAAATGTAATGGTAGTTCAATCTTAAGAAGTTCTATTTAGACGAACAAATTATAGAACTCCAAAAGCAGTGGTTCTTTACATCATTGTTTATAGATTTATAATTGCAAAATTATAATTTGAGAAAACGGATAGTTTTAGTGTAAGTCTTAAAAATGCAACTCCTGTTGAGATATTTGGAAATTAGATTTACAAAAATCCTTCTATATACATTCTTCACACTTTTGTAAGTAGTAAAACTACCAATTATCTTGTTTTTATCTTCAGTGGTTTAGCCGGTTTAGCCTCCAGTTTGACTTGCACATGTAAGCTATGTATGCAAAATAGACATTAAAGTTTAATAGTAACAAAACTCATTGATAATGCCAATGCTCTTATTTTAAAATAACAAAAAATATTTAAAGAACCGTTAGTAAAAAAATTTTACTTAAATTTGAAACAGAAATTACATAATGGTAACATTTTCGTTCTCTGTTATCATGTGAATTAATTCAAAATATTCGCGCTATATATCTGTTCAAGTACTGCAGCCAATTGACGTCAATTGAAACGAAATTAACCAATAACAACGCTAGGAACACCAGAGACCCTTAAGTGCCATCTGGTGCTGTCACAGCCATTTACGCATGCCATTAACCAGCCCCCTACAACTCCATGTTACAAAAATGTGACCATTTTTACTCGATTTGCAGTCACTAGTTGCCATTTAGTTGCCAACGAGTTGAACGAAGAAGACCACAAAGACTGACAAAGACCGTAGAATTTATGAAAGTCGGAGATTAGAAATAATTTTTTTTAAACGTCAGGCAAGTTATTAAAATGAAACTTTTTTAAATGTTTTCATTATTATTGTGATTATGAGAATAATTATGATAAGTATTTTTATATAATAATTATAATAACTCTGATAAGTTTAAGTGGTAGGGGGCTGTTTGACACGTATGACTCTTATAACAACACAGATTTCTGTAGAAATCGGTCACGTTTTTTTAGCATTTCTCGTATCTAAGTGACAGGGGGCTGCCATTAACGACTTGTACTATTTGACAAATGAGATAAATGTTAAAAGTGGTTATGAAAACTAACGTCAAACAGTAAAAATATTAAAATTACTTCTATTTATTATTTAGTTTATAAACATGAATCGAGTAGAACAAAGGTAAGCGATTACGTTTTGACTTTTCCAAATGTTTTCACTACAATAACTTATTTTAATGTTTTCTTAGCAGTTATCATTCAAGTAAACACAAATCTAAATCACGTTCAGGGGCAAGACGTGATTCTAGTAGCAGCGATTCATCCAGCGATGAACGCCACAAATCTAAGCAAAGATCGAAAAAAGACAATTCCCGAAGTCGAGATGAAAAATCGAAACCAAAAAAATCCAGACGCAGTCGTTCAAAATCACCTCCTCGTCACAAATCTAAAAAACACGATAAGAAGCGTGCATCATCTTCCGAGTCCAGCTCCGATTCCGACAAATCAATAAAACTGCTCCAACGTCTTCAAAAAGAACGCCTACGTCAAGCAGAAGAACGGAAAAAACAAAAAGAAATGTTAAAAGCGACTGAAACTCCAGAGGAAAAGCGTCTTCGTCGCCTCATGAAAAAAGAAGCCAAAGAACGAAAACGTAAAGAACGTATGGGTTGGGACAATGAATATTTACACTACACGAACACTGATAATCCTTTTGGTGATGGAAATCTTCTATCAACTTTTGTATGGTCTAAAAAACTAGCAAAAGACGGCCTTATTGGTGTATCACGCGATGAAATTGAAATCCGTAACCGGTATAAACAAGAGGAAAACAGGAGAGAACTTGAAAAAGTTAAGAAACGAAGACTCGAGCGAGAACTAGAACGGCAACAACGAGAGGAAGAAATGGCTTTGATGCAAAGAAATAAAGAAGCGACCCAATTTGAAGAATGGGAAAGACAAGAAGATAAATTTCACTTAGAACAAGCTCGATTAAGATCTCGAATCAGAATACAAGATGGTCGTGCTAAGCCTATAGATCTTTTAGCCAAATATATCAGTGCCGAAGAAGAGGTAGATGCTGTGGAAATGCATGAGCCCTACACGTATTTAAATGGCTTACAAATAAATGATCTTGAAGATCTTATTGAAGATATAAAGGTTTATAAGGAATTGGAAAGAGGAAAGAACTTAGATTATTGGAATGATATAACTGTAATTGTTGAAGATGAGTTACACAAGTTGCGTAAATTACACAAAAGCGAATATGAGGCAGCCGTTGGCAGACGAGAAGGAATCCATCAGTCTGTGGTTAAAGACGTAACAGCAGTATTCAAAGGTAAAACTGCAGCTCAGTTAGAAGCTCTTCAAACACAAATTGAAGATAAAATTAATGGAAAGGCTGACGGAATTGATATTGGTTATTGGGAATCATTACTATCACAATTAAAAGGTAAGTCTTAAAAAAAATTTAGTTTGAAACAAATTTTAATTTTTTTTTTTAATTTAGCTCACATGGCCAGAGCTCGTTTACGAGATCGACATCAAGAGAATTTACTGAAAAAATTGGAATTATTAAAAGCGGAACAAGGAGTCGCGTGTGAAAAATCTGATAATGAAACTGAACCGAGACCAAGCACTTCACAATCAGGCAATGTTCAAATCAAAGTTGAAATTGCAGAAGAATCACAAAACGAGTCGGCAGATGATGGTGAAGTTGAAGAGTAAGTTAATTTGATGTGTTTTTTAATGTTTTACAATTCAATTGAATCCTTTCTCTATTCAGTTATAAGAAAAGTATCCCAGGCCCCCTTCTTGATATCTTTTATTTTTAGGTATTTTATATTTTATCGAAATTTAAATCCCCACACACTAAAACTAAAAGTGTATGCAATTAATTGCGCTAAAGAACTGCTAAAAATTGTGTGATGAAAAAACTGAGCACTAATATTATTATTTATAATGTAGATTCATTCTTAAAACGTTCCATTTCGAAGAAAATTCTGTATATTTGGAGGATGTCTCTGAAGAATTAAGATATGGTACATATTAAGCATTGTGAAACGCTTTTCCAAAGGCTGTTCCAAATACCTTTTAGAATCGTCTGAAATTTTTTTTTTCAGTTTCTTTACGTAAATTTAATTGACCTCTATTTTTGGAATTTGCTCAAAAACATTTTCTATCGAAACTATGCTCATTTAAATTTTCGATGATTTGTTGAATTTTCTCCAACCTTTGTCTATTTGAAATTTAATATCTCCAGTTCTACTATTCGGAATAATGTCGTTTTTTTTTATTTCACACTTTGTCGCTTAAGGTTTCAAAGTGTATTTTTTTTTTAAATTTTGTTTGCATAAAGGGTCTAGGCCGATAGCCATAAGGAAAGTGCCCCAGGCGGTTTGTCATGGATTGAGGACAAATAATTTTAATTTACTAAATTTAAAATAAAAATAATTAAATATGTTTACGTAAGCATAAGGCGGGGGTTCGCTGTTTTTAGGGTTTTGCTGACAAGGGGGAGGGAGGGGTTAACATAAGTAAAATTCTGCGTACTAATACTTAACTTATACTTGAACGACCCCTAACCACGGTGCCAATAGGTATTCTAAAAAGTTAGTTTATTTATACAAAAAAAAAAAAAAACAAAACAAAAAAATGTGTTAAAGTTTTGCTCACCAAAAATTGAAGAAAATTTTGAAAATATAACAGCTCGCGGGTTGTAACAAGTTTTTGACAAGCATTTGACTCAAGGGTCGTCGTCAGTTATACAGAGCTGATTTTTTAAAAGATTCAAATGATACACGAAATATAAAAAAATAATCACTATTTATTATGTATTTATGATCTTTGTTATTTTTAGAAATAGTGAAGCTGCTGCAAATGCTATTCTTTCCGAATGTTTCGCTGAATATGATATGGGTGGATACAGCCCTGCGTATTTAACAATGTCTGATTTAGAGCCTGGAACTCTTGTAGTTTCTGAAGCAGATGATTTCAAGCGGTTGGAATTTGCTCGAATTCAAGTCCTTGGAACAGGAAAGAAAGTTGAGGTATGTATTTTATATTTAAATCCTAGATTTTTTCTAAGAGTTTCTTTTTTTTGTCTTAAGAATGTTCAAACGAAGGAAGAACTAGCCCTTCAACGAGAAGCCCGTAAAGGAATGGATGACGATGAAGCTGAGTTCTCTGTTGAAATGAGCTTAGATACACAAATTTATCTGTGGTCGGACAAATATAGACCTAGAAAACCACGTTATTTCAATCGTGTACACACTGGATTTGAATGGAATAAATATAATCAAACGCATTATGATATGGACAATCCACCACCGAAAATTGTTCAAGGATACAAGTTCAATATATTCTATCCAGATTTGATCGATAAAACCAGCACACCTGAATATTTTCTTGTAAGTTATTCATTTTAACTAAAACCATTTTTTACTTACATATTTGTTTAATTTTAGACTCCATGTCCTGATAATAGAGACTTTGCTATATTACGGTTTCATGCTGGACCCCCCTATGAAGATATCGCGTTCAAAATTGTAAATCGAGAATGGGAATATTCATACAAAAGAGGATTCAGATGTCAGTTTCATAATAATATATTTCAGTTATGGTTTCATTTTAAACGATATCGATACAGACGATGATTTTTTTATATTTTATTTGTGTATATATTTCTTATAAATATAATAAAAAAATATTTCACTGTATTAATGTGGTATTTTCTGGTTGATGGAATTGATAATAATACTTTACAAATAAATCGATTAAAATTATACCAGTTGGAGCTGCCAATAAAATCGTTAAATCGGTTAACATTAGAAATTTTAAACCATATTCAATTTCAGTAGTTACATTGTACTGCACAGCATATAGGTAAGGTTGGGCACTGTATGTTGCCTATAAAATATAATTATAATATATCAAAATAAGGTAATAATATCATTGCTGTAATATCAAAGGTAATATTCTACTTTAGATGTCCTTATTATTTGTATTGCTCTACAATGGATATTTTCAGTAATGATCTTAGGAGGACTTGCATGCATTTGTTTAATTTACTGTTCGTATACTGTAGTACCACTCACGATTTCACTGTACAATAAGTACGTAGTATGCAGTATACAGCCACTGGGTAAAAACCACGCTAAATGTCGAACTTCGCCATTACTTGAAATATGTATTGTATAATATGGACATCTGAAGTGGAAGATAAAGTAAATAAAAATTATTTATGTGACCACAGACAGAAGTTTTAACTCGTCGTAGCTTTTGATCTTAATATATTTTGGGGGATCCGGCTTATATGCAATATTAGGGTGTTTTAAAAAATAAAATGTGTTTTTTCCTATGGTGTTCCAAAATTGATTAAATGTATTCTAAAACAACAATGTTGGTGCCAAAACGAGCTCTTAATATTAAGGTTTGTCTCAATCTTTTTTTTTTTCATTTACCATTTAATTGATATAGGAACATTTTATTTTTGAATTTTTATAACAGCTCATTGTAACAAAAATTCGTAAGAAGGTTTTTAAAAGAAATTTTACGCTTTACAAAAATGGTCCTTAATACAACAAAGTTCCTCAGATCAACCATTTCAAAGATATCCGAGTTCAAAAATAACACTAATTTAAAGAAATGTAAGACTTCTCCACTTTGTTCCAAGGAGTTTTTTTGTAGAACGTAAAATTTCCTTTAAATCCCTCCTTTTAGATTGTTATTTAAATGGAATATGAAAAAATGGATTGCATGGAGGCAAACCTTAATATTGATATTATGAACTTGTTTTGGTGCCAAAATTTTTGTTTTAATAAATTTTTTTTTGTTTATTTAAAGTTTGCATCATCTACTATGGTCATAAGCGACTGTCGAATCCGAAAACCCATGACAAAAAACTTGGGATTTCATTAGGATTCGAACCCAGGGCCACTGGCGTATAAGGCAACTATCTAGTCAACCACGCCACTAAGTGACCCTTATATATCTTACACAATCACTTTTTGGATACCATAAAAAAAATTTTAGGCAAACCTTATAATATTGATATTAAGAACTTGTTTTGGCGCCAACATTTTTGTTTTAATATACTTTATGGCTTCCACGGCTTATAGCTTACTATCAATTGTTGGATACCAGAAAAATATTTTGAAAAAACCTAAGACCCTCCCCCCAAATGCATTATGTGGCTTATGGATAGCTATACTAATTATATTTATACCTTGATAGCTATTTTATTTAATCTTTAACTTTTTAAAGAAATGCTAAACTTCTAGATGATTCATTTATCCTAACACAAGTATTTTCAAATTTTTTAATTGAAGGAAAGGCTAGTCGTCGTTTCGGTACGTTTTCGTTAAAATAATTTTTGTACATCATCCAATGTACCAATTATTAAAACTCTTAGTAAACCAGTAATATACACAAATACTATCAATGATAATAACTAAAAATACAGTAATAAATATATGTTGTTATAGTCATGATTATAACTTTTAAATATAAAATTTTGTCGGGAAACCTGTAAAATATCCCCCGTTGTTTAGAAAGTTCACACATCGCATATTTTTAATCCGCGTGAACCATTTCGTAAATAATGAACGATTTTCAATTTATTTTAAGAAAATAAAATCATTTGTCAGCATTTTGCCCAATTTTAAATAAACACAAGTCGAATGAAAACGTATCCAAAGACCGAACAGTTTAATACTATGTAGCTATTTTTTAAGACATAACATGGTATACATACTTGAACCGTTGCTTTTGGTAACCAAAACAAAGTAACCAGTATTATCTCGGACTGAGTAAAATTAGTAAATATTAAAGCGATATAAGTTGCGATAGTTCGTACCTTAAAAATAGAAAGTAAAAATGCAAGAATGTAAAAATAAATGATTGAAAAAACCATTATTCCGAAGAAAATGATTATAAACGAGTCAAACACGTAGATTCCTTCTAGTTTTGTTAAATCTAATTCAAACCCAATCAGTGTAAATAGAAACGGTTGTAAAAACTGCCATAAAACAAAATATACTTTTTGAATTGGATTCTGTTAATAAAACAAAAATATTAAATATTTTTTGAAATGCAAGGAACCACTCATAAAATACGTCCTGAAAAATTGGTTCATTGTTGACTTTGATATTCCTTCTGGTCTTTTTGTGCAATATTTTAACATTTTTGAGTATAACTTTAGATTTATCATCATGAAAAATGAACAGTTTATTTTTAACATATAACCAAGTGCATTAGTTTTTAAACTTTTTACAATAGCGGGTCTTAATAATGTTAATACATATCGTTATTGTATTGTATTATTGTATATTATGCTACAGCGATTAAATGGTATGTTACAGCATAAGCATCAAAGTACTTAGAAATGCCTAAACGTATCAAATTGTTGAGCTATAAGTCAACAATCTATTTTACTACGTTTGTTTAGAAGAAAATTATTGATTGTTGTCCCTAGTGAAAATTGAATATTTTTCACAAAAAAAAATTATCAATACGTTTGCTATTATTTTTGTTAGGTATACAAAAGATTAAATAGCGAAACGATAAGGTAGGTCTAGAGATTCATCAGGTCGAGTAACTGAACATTTTGCGCAATTAATTGAGCTTAACATTGTTAAGTATTATAATTTTAAAAGAAAATAGAAAATAACTTGTAATGCTTGACTTGATATTTAAATAAGACATTTGACTTTAAACTGGCTTGATTTTAAGCCTGCCGTTATTGAACGTATTTTATAAATAGCTCCCATGTAGGTGGTACATATAAGAAATCTTACATAACCAGGAGTCCATTCTTTAAGATATTTTGTAACAGATATAAATGCAATCAAAACTGTGGCCACCATTCCTGAAACACTGAATTTCGTAGCAAAACCAACAAGTGTTGCAAAAACGCTGCCCACTCCAATCATTAACGAACGCAATGCCACTACAAATTCCTGTTTAAATTAAAGTATTCGTATAATTATTTCATTAACATATTATTTTTGTTAGCTTACATCATTAGCGGCAGGAAAATATCTACACATAAAGCCCCACAAAAAACCAAAAGCTGCACCAGTCACAATGCTTACAGGTCCCGTAATTAAAGGTTTAGCAATTTCGTCTACAAATATATTTTTTAAACAATATTATCTCAAGTTTATGTAAATTGTAATACAAACTTGGACTAAACAAAAAATTGCTATTCATGTCCAATAAAGCAATGGCTACAACATTATTTAAAATAGTGGCAGCGATTATTAACGTACTAACTGATGGTCGTACATAAAATCCTCTTTCATTTAAGATATATAAATATTGAATCACAATACTGGGTGCATTAGCTGTGTTTACAAGGCCATTATGAAAAGACCAGAGCCAAGGAACATCTAGTATGTGACTAAAATATTATTTATAAGACTTAAAATAAATTAACTTTTGAAAAGGATTGGCATTACTGAGATAAAATTAAAACTATGAAAACTTCAAAAATGCTGCCAATTATAGCTAAGTTAGTGATGGCTTGCGCTACTTCAGAAATACTCTTTTTTTCTAACGATAAACCACCAAGAATCAAGATTCCAATCAGTACACATCGTCGCAATATTGAAATAAAAGTATTGTAGTAATCCGGAATTATTATTCCAAATGATCTCATTATCATTCCAACTGCTAACATGCCTAGCATTGGTGGTAATCGAATAAACTGTAAAGTAACTCCAACAAGTTTTCCACAGATAGCCATTGCCTGTTTGAAAAATGGTAAAAGTTTTCATACGAATTGTATGACATTATTGTAAGCGCTTACCATTATTTTTATAAAAGGATTTTGAAAAGTTGCTAGTTTCGCTGATTGAGCGTAAAGAGCTCCCCATATTGAAAGAGCGATTAGAATCAATGCAACTTTCTGACGTATTTTACCAGACATATTTGAAATAAAATTAATACATTTTTGTTTGTTTACTGAGAAACGTGAATGAAAATTGACACTTCGTGTTCCTATAGTTCATTAGATAAATGCTTTGGTCATTGCAATGCAAAACAAATTATTTAAAAAAGAGTAATGGAAAACCTTCGTTTGCCGTCTCGTCTTTATTTGATTGAAGTGCCATTATTTCATCATTATCATTTGTACTTGAAAAAAAGGCTTTTAGCATTTACCAATTTGTATTAATAATCCTCGGCCGTATTGAAACTGATTTTCTATGGAGATCAATAAAATGTTTACTTAAAAATGTCAATATCTATAATAATTAAAAATATCTGAGAATTATAAGTACCTACATATAAAAATAAAATAAAATATAGAAAATCCGAATAATTTCTTTGATTATGACTATATTCGTTTGAATGTAAAACAGATAAACAGATATAAAGAACTAAATGATACATCGTTAAGAAGAAAAAAAATGCTACTTTTGTCTAAATTACATTGCACATTTGCAATAAAGCTCAAAAAAATGCTTTTTATTTTGAAGCAAAAGTAATATTAAAATTATTTGACTTACTGTGATAATATCCGGAGATTTTTTTACTCATATTTTAAGTTGGAATTAATGATCATCAAACATATCCATTGAAACATGCATGAAAATTTTTGCGAAAGAAAAACTAATTGTAATTTTACTGTTCCGAATAAACCACCGTTCTTAATTACCCGACCTTCCCCTAGTATATAAACATATATAGGTAATCGGAAATAAAAACACTTCTAACAAAATGATGAATTGTTATAAGTAATTTTAAAATTAATAAAACTCCTATTTAACTTTATGAGTAACAACTAAATCTGAAAATTGCCCCGACCTATCTAATCTCACCGTAGAGAACCTATTATGCTATACATGGAAACAAACAGTGGACACCACCAAAATACGCTATTAATACCAACAAACTGACCTTCATTTATTCACCAAATGAAAACCACAAACCTTCTTAACCAGATTTAAAGTTTTCAAGACCTCAGTTCTAATGATCTAGCTGTTAAAGTACTAAAATAGGAAAAAAATAAAATTATGAACCAATTTTTAGACAATAACAACTTCTATTCAAAATAAATAAAAGTTTAGTTTTATAGTTATACTAGCTGACCCGCGCAACTCCGTCTGCGTCACATAAGAGTGAGAGAGGGTTAAACGTGGGGAACCTATGGCACAATTCTAAAGGAGTTGAAACTTTCTTTGTTTTATCCACAAATCACTTAAGAACCATTGAAGAGATAAAATTTGGTACCTATAATGCTAATTTAAAAACACGCGGACGAAACCAAGAAAAACATTGTATGTCTGTAACGTTAAAAGTATAACATGGCTCATGAGCTATCTTAGGTACATCACACTATGATCAGTAAGAGTGGAATTATAGTAAAAAATGTCACGGGAACGGGAATAATAAAGGAACGCTGCATTACACTACTGGGGTGTTTAATTGATAAAATTTACGTATGTAAACTAAAAATATAATGAAGAAAAAAGAATATATGAAATTTAAACAAAGAGTAACGTAAAAAAAAATTGAAATGTTATTTGATTATTGCAACGCCTGTAACCGTTGTAACAAATAATATATTTTAAACTTGTACTTCTGTATCTGTTATAATATATTGCAAGGAGCTGAATGCCTGAATGTCTAATGATGTCTAATGATCTATGAATCAGCTCAGTACTGACTACTGACTACTGAAAAAAAGTTAGAAGTACACAAATATTGAGAAAGAAAAGCGCAAGCGCTCACTTAGGAGGCCTAACATATTTTAAAGATTGGGGAGTCTTGAAAAATGTTAAAAGTTAAAAATGTAATTGTTGATTTTTTAAATGTAATTTAACACGCTAAATTCTAAATATGTATTCGAAAATTAACAATGAAAGAAATTTCAACGTTTCAAAAATTTTCATTATTTTTCGGATGTTAAATAAAAAATCATATCATCAAGTGAAAATTGTAATTTTTATTTTAATCCGAAAGAGAAAATGTGTTAAAACGCTATTTCACGAACTTAAAAGAACTATTTCACGACCTTTTTTTTAACACACGGTTCCCGCAGAAGACAATTATCATGCTATCCTTTGAGCACCGTGCATTATTCTGGCATAAGAAATAATCTATATTATTATCTGATCCCTCAACTACCATATTGCAAAAAATCATGTCTATCTTTTACTCTGTGAAAACAAAAACATATCTATCCCACGGGAGTAGAACATTTTTCCTGGATAAAAAAGAGATCAAGCTTTCCTGAGGAAAATTCGTTAAAACTCTTATTCATGAACTTTTAGAAAACTCCTTTGAAGTACCTACTCAGTTCCTGAAGGATTCTATTTTTAGCCTATCCTACGGGAACCGTACAATATTCTAACATAAAAAGTAGCCCATATCATTCACTGTCTCTTAAATCATCATATTGCAAGAAATTATGGTAATCTTGTGTTCTGTGGAAAACAAAAACGTATCTATCCTACAGGAACATACATTTTTCCTGGATAAAAATTGGACTATATGAAAAGAAAAATTATGATTTTGCTTTGAGAACCTTATGAGTTATTACTATAAATATATTGTAATCAGATAAAAATGTTTAGTTTCAGCATTATTTTTCTTCGAATCAGTTTTTCTCTATTTTCCCAATAAAATGAGAAATGTTTCCGAAATAAAACGTATTCCAGATAATGATTCACATAGTTAGCTATCATCATACTTAAATATCACCAAAATCCATTTTCAACTAAAAATAGAGTTTATGCATAATTCTTTTCTCCAACCCGTTTTTCAATTTCCCGGGTAAATTAGACATTTTCCCGTATTTAAAAGTATTCTATTAAATGACTCAGATTGTCATTTATTATCACACCAAATTTTATTAAAAACCATATTTATTTGGGTAAGAGTTTATAATATGTTTCCAAAAACAATTTTGCAATTATTTTTGAAACAAACTTAATAATCATTAAAAAGGTTATAGCGGGCTAACCTTAAAAGATAGACATATGTCGCCGCGGACTTTTTTGTAGAACTTTTTAAGAGGAACAATTTTGCTCTTAATGATTTTTGCGTAACTTTAATCGTTTACGCAGGGCAGGCCACGAACGCTCTCAAAAGGAAAAAATTTTCCTGATTTTTGCAACATTTTCCATCGATGCTCTGCTCCTATTGGTCGTAGCGTGATGTTATATAGCCTAAAGCCTTCCCCGATAATTAGGCTATCCAACATTAAAAGAATTTTTCAATTCGAACCAGTAGTTCCTGAGATTAGCCCGTTCAACCAATCAAACAAACAAACAAACAAACAAACAAACAAACAAACAAACAAACAAACTCTTCAATTTTATATATTAGTATAGATAGATTTTATTAAAAAATAGTATTATAAATAGTGTATAGCAATATTTTCTTTTTAAGAAATATATAAGGTACCCATTTTCAAAACTTGATTTCGCGAAATTAAATTTGAGATTCAAAGTATAAATATTATTTATTGTTAGTAGGTACTATGTTAGGAAATATGTCTATGTACCTACTATTTTATAAACTCGTTTTTTTTTTTAGTTTGAAAACTATTTTAATTTAACTGTTTGAACTATTCAAAAATCTGAAAGAATTGTAGCAGAAAAAATATTTTTTTTTTGATGGTCAAAAACCTTTAAATTTAATAAGGTACTCAATTGTTCTTCCAGAACTACCATAGGAATAAGTTTATACCTACATTTTTATGAAAAGCTATATACATTCAGTGAAACTTACATTAATAGTTATTTTATTTAATCTAGTTAAGAATAAAGCAAATTATTCGCATTAAGAAAGTGACTTTGATATGATATGACATATGATATTTCTTACTACTAACAGTGCAGTATACTGATTAAAATTAAATTTAATTAGAAGTATATAATATGATATATTTATAGGTACTTACTACTTTTATTACTTTTATTACTATTATAACTTATTATCAACTCGTATTCTAAAAGCTAAAAAAATATACTAAATACAGCCTCGCTCAGTAGCAATAGAAAGTACTAGAAAAGTTAGTGCAGAATTGAAAATTAGTATTGAAAGTATGCATCAAAGCCTGTTAAAATAAGCGTTCTACAAAAGCTTTTTGGAAATACCTAATACTAATTAATCACTATATTCGTGTGTTAGAAGTATTATTTACAGGACATAATATTTCTTATTATTATTTCCTTTCGAATCACAACTCGAATAACTAGTACTTGAACTATCACTGCTGAGCAGATAATGTCATTCGAAGCCTTCATCAGATTGGTTTTCGCGATCATCTTTAGTTGGCAGCGTTCGATGTAACATCCGTGGACCTAATGTTAGAATCAATATTGTTCCAATTGGAGCTGTTAAAATGATCGATAAGACAGCCACTATTAAAGGTACTAAGGCATTGGTTTCATGTTCCTTATTTCCTAATTGTCGCGCTAAATCTAAGGCAACCGGCCCAATTGTTGCCTGAACAGTAGCTTTCGGAATCCAAGCGTAACCAACGAAAAACATTTCCTTGAAATTTAGTTTAGTCTTATAAAAAATAAGTACAGTCGTTATTGCTCGAGCCTAAAAAGAATCACTCAATAAATATGTTTTTAATTAATTAATTGTTATATGTACCAATAAAGCTATCAATACGGCTAATGTACACCACAATACAACCTCACCGGTTAATACGGAAAGATTAATTTCATATCCGATTAATGCGAATGATACTGGTTCCATGAATCGCCAAAGCAATGAAAAATTTTGTTTTACAGGATTCTAAAAAAAATATTTACAGCAATAGCTAAACATATAGATAATAAAGTTTTTTTCTTACATAAGCATCGCCCCAAAATTTTCTCCATCCAGCAGATGCGACGAAAGCTGATATAATACAAGCCAATGTTCCTGCAATACTATATCCAAGATAATCGGCTCCAAGACTGGTGAAAACACTGCCGATTCCAATAAATAAAGTTCTTAATGTTATAACATTTGGCTGAAATATATTTTTATGAAAATGACACTTATATTTTTGATTTAAACTTTCTTACGTTATCTCTATCTGGAACAAATCGAGCGAAAATTCCTAGTAAAACTCCGGTCCCCACACCCATTCCAATCGCTATTAATACATTTAAAACTTGCATATAAGGTACACCTGAAATAAAAATTAAAATATAGTTAATGAATATAACGGCTGTAATTTGAATATCTATAATACTTGTAGAAAATATAATTCCAACATTCACTTTAAATGCAGCTATTGCTATTATGTCACTTATAGTTGTAGCTGCTATGAGAAGGGTATGAATTCCTTTATCTGTTCCATATCCTTGTTCTTGAAGTTGAAATAAGCAGGGAATAACGACACTAGGTGAAACGGCTGTCGCTACAATTCCAGTCAAAAACGACCACGACCATGGTAAATCCATTGTGTATCTTAAATATAATAAATAAATGGAAATAAGATATCTATTTACTTTTATAATTGTGTACCTAAGTGTTTTTCAAGGATAGCCCCTGAAGGTATTTTGTAATATATTATAGTCATTCCTTGATTTAGATATATAATTAATTTGTTCCCCCCAATCACCGTACAAGAGACGATTTCCCCAATTCGATCCTCTAATATATAATTGTGCTCATGTACAACCAAACCGCGTAACTTCAAGATTATCCGCGTGTATTAAAAGAAAAGAAACAAAAGCCAGACTATGTAAATTTAAAACTGCATGAAATAAAAATAACTTTAAAAAAGGGACTGAATTTATAGTCATCAGTATTTATTTGAATTCTCATGAATTCAATAAAATAATTCAGTGTCTTATAAATGAGTTTTACCCTTAGTATTTAATATAACAACATCAAAGGAAAACTGTATTTCAAAGGGTAATTCTTTTGATTCCTTAAAATCTTTGAAATCTTTTCAAGACATTTCAATCATCTTAAAGAAATTAGAAAGAAATTGTTTTTAGATAGATTGGTTTAATTCCAAAACTTGGTTTTACTACGACCCTCACCCTCCCTGAAATTTTATATTATTATTCCAAAAGATTCAAAATCCAATTTTTCAAAAAAATCAAACCACTTAATGGCGCAGTGGTTAGATCATATGTCAGTGGTATTGTGCTCGATCCCCGTTCAATTCTAGACTAATTTTTAATAATTAAGACTAATGATCTGATAAGACTGATAATAAGAGTTACACAGTTGTACTAATACTTTGAAGATAAAGACAGAGATTTATGGTATCTTTGTAGAAGTTGAGGAAACTGGTAGTATGGAGTAGTTGTATGGGTGTATTCTGGCGGTTCTGGCCGTGATATTGCAGATGATTACATATGGGAATTTTATTTGGATCGTTGTGATATTTTAAATCCTTCTGTTTTTAGTTTAGATTCTTGATTTGGTTACCAAATGTTTCTTTTGTTATTTAATACAAAAATAAGACTACATTTATTTGTGATTGTTTTAAATCTAATTGTAAAATGCTCTGATCTAGAATGACTAAAATTTTAATAGCTTCCAATACCCTGCACTTTCGGTCATGAGAACGGAAGATATAATTTCTAAATTTTTCTATTTATATAGTAACGGTTAGGTTTATGATCTTTCCAGTATCCAAGTAAGTAAAGCTTCTGTTTGTAGTTAATAAAAGTTAAAATTATGGAAATAATTAGTTTTATCAACAATATTCTTTAGTATGCTTCTATTTCCCCACGCTATGCGCTTTTCCCTCTATATCCTACATTTCAAACTTAATATAGTGACTTTTATAAGGCCAACAATGGGACTGCTTCAACTTTATAATAATTAGGTAAATAACCCGAATAATAAGTTATTGTACTTAGAGCACTATTTATTTTTGCAATTATATTTTTATACTTTACCCGTCTGAACATTGGAAAGCTTATTTATAACTTTTGATCGTCAAAGACAATCTCTAAAAGACCCCTAAACATGTCAAAACATTTACGAATGCAGTTCAAATAAAAATAGATATGTATAATAAAACATATTGTATATTTGAAAATTAAATTAACATTATATTATATATTGAATAGTATGAAAAGAGCAATCTGCGAAATAATTTCAAATTTTAATTTGGAAATTAGAAATAATGAAACTTTGTATAATTTAAAGTAATTTTCTTTTTGTATCATATACATATCAGTGGCTCTTTAGTACCGCTAAGTTTATAGACCACTAATTCTATTTTTTTCGAAAAAGGAGATTACGTTGGATTTTAAAATTCCATTCAAAACTCCATCAACTATCACATGGAAAATTCCTGATTCAACCTTATTTATCAGAAACAGAATATGAAAAAACAACCTAAGTCCATTTCTAAATGTATCTGTAGAACTTTAAATCGCGATATCCCGAAAAACGTCAAACTGGACTTACCTAGCTAAAACCGCTAAGACTATTACTTCTACAACGGAAGGTGTGATTGACAAATTTATAATAGATTTAAACATTCGCTTTAAATTAATCGGATCCAAGCCCAAACCAGCGGGCAACAATATGTTTACTAAAGCCAATTTTCGTAGAATATCCAACAGTCGCAAATACGGCCCCGACACTTCAATTATACCAAGATTTCGTATTATCAGCCCAACAATCAGCATTCCTACTAATTGAGGCACTTTTACTAAGCTTAACAGCCATCCTCCGATCTTAGCCACAATAAACATTAACTAAAAAATAAAAAAAATATATAAATAACAATTTTTTTATTAGTTTCATAATTCCTTACACATAATTTGAAGAGGACACTGTCGATTCCCACAACTTCTCCAAATAAAACATAAGCCGTTCCCCAAGCACAGAGAGCCAAAAAAATTAAGGAGATTTTTTCCGAAATTTCAATCCATCGCCTTCGCCAAGGGCTGTGGTTTTTTTCCTCACGATTGGATGCTAGCATCGTGCGATTTGAAATAATTTTTTTGTGTCACATTTGAGAAATTTTTTCATTTAAAAAAATATAAACAAGTTATATATTTTCATGTGACCATTTGACAACAATTGAAGCATTTTTCACGGACTGAAAACGATAAAGAGTGGTCGTTAAAAGCGTTTCTAATTCGGTTAGAGATAAACGTCTAATTAAATCAAAATTTGTTAAGTGATTTCAATTTTTGGGAAGAGATAAGGAAAAATACAAATATTTGAAGTTGACGTCAAGGAATCTTATAAAAATGATAATGCCCAGAGATTAGAATACATCGAAAAATGAATAAGAGAATCTTAAAAATAATTTTAAATCATTCATTTCATTGAATACTTTTGAAAAGTATAACAAACAAATTCTGAAAAATTAATCTGCAAACTGTAATCAAAAATTCTTTTTGTTATTTCAACAAATTAAAATAGTGTCAAATTACAAATACAATTCATAATTAATAGTAGTAATTAAATATTTGTGTCAGCATTATCAAAATTTTCTAAGTATTAAATCATGACCTAGAAATTTGTGTTTGTATCTATCACAGTTCAACTTCAATAATTAAAAATAGAACTATAGACAGCCTATTTTTTAGGAGTATTTTAGTTTTAAGCCTAGATTGTACAATTTCTAATTGGACATCAATTGGTATCTCTATCAATTTTTCCCTTACAAATTACGCTATTTATTAAATTACTGTTGATATATTATTGTGTATACATCGATGAAATAAGTATTGATTTGTAAAGAAGTAGAAATATGTATAACTACCTTTTGTTGATAGTGGGACAAGTATAGGTCATTCACTTTGCAATATCAGAACAACGAAAAGCGCGTTTTGCCAACAAGTTTCACTTATGTACAATCTTATACAAACTTTTAAGATGATTTTTTAAGTTTCCGATTTATTACATCATCCAGACAAAATTGTACTATTTATTTTTTAAAACACTTCCCATAGATTTATAATAGACGAGAAAAACCTTGACACGGCGTCATTTTATAGACACGTGTTGCGAATCTTTTAGACGCCGACTAACTATAAGCTATCGCTTTGTTTCATACACATTTTATTTCTGACAATGTATATTTAATTTCAACTAATAAATTGGAATAACTATACATGGTTATTAAGTTGTTTATTCTTTATAATTATATCGCTTGCATATCTTATCAGTTCAGTCGTATTTTTTTTAACTTTGTATCTATTTCTTTCAAAATTGAACCGGCAAAAAATAACTCCAATCTACATTTTCTATGCACTATAGTTATCATGTTTTGTGCTATTAAAGTTATAAATGAAATCGTGAGAGATTGCAATGTAAATTCTGTAATTTATTTATTTTTTTCTAGCATAAATAATTAAGTACTTAAATTAAGTACATTTTGATAAAAACTTTATATGTCAACAATGTATTTTTTCAAAATGATTTTTCAAGGTAAATGTAATAAGAAATCGGTAGATCAAGGACTGTCGTAGGGTTTACTTAAAGAAAAACGTTTCTAAACGGAAAAAATGTTAGTTATGTTTATTTAGGCATTTTATTTTAATACTTTCGAAGCCAAGGACAAGTTGAATTGGATACGTCTTTGCAGTAAAGAAAAAAAAACCTTGTTACAAGCAAAGAATATTATTTTTAAATTTAAATTATGTTCGTCTTAACCTTTATTAACACATTCATATAAGTTATAGGGCAATGAAAAAATTAATAAAAAATATTTGTAACCAGAAAAGAAATTTCTGTAAAAATTGTTGTATTTTCTAAAATCCCCACATAATATCTATTTTTCATTTATTATATTGAAAATCGTAGGTGTAAAAAAAAGGGTTTTTTTACATACAATGTTGATATGAGTTATTGTATTTGTCACTGTTGTGAAAATATGTACGTTTTGCATGAATGAAAAGATCACACAAATACGAGTATGTATACAAAGATAGACATATACTTATTATACAAATGAACTTCTGAAGAAACAAATTTATTTATTAAATGGAATATTATTCTAATGTGACCTTAAAGTCTTAAGACATTCGAATAATTAATTAGTTCACTGCATTGTCCTACATTCAATATACAAGAGAGGCTCTCAAATAGAAGTTGTTCCTTCCAACTATTTTGCGTTAAAACTTGAAGTTAATGGAAAAGTTTTATTTGTTGTTGTTTGCTTAAAAACTAAAATTATGAATTATAAACTACTCAAATCTGTAAAACTGTAATCAAATTTTTAAGGTTTTGTAAAAGAATTAAGTTTTCCTGCTATTCTTGCGATCATTATCAAGGCATAAAGCTTAGAATAAATCATTTTACCTAGAAGAAAACAATTAAAGTTATATAGTTAAGCGTTAAAAATAAGTTTTTTTGGTCATTTCTAAGTTTTTTTCGATCTTTAGTTTAGACTCAGATCACCAGTCAGACACTAATCTTCATGAAATAAAAACATAAGCTATAGTAAAAGTGAGAATAATACATTGTCCATTCTAAGAAAATTCAACAATATTTTTAAGTTTCATGTAATTTTTTCACCCTGATCGTATTTATATTTAGTCTTAAGCTTTAATTTGATAGCTTACAGACAGTTTCTATATTTCCTTTATAGAGTTTCATTAAGGATGTACCTATATTTACTAACTGTAGATATCTACTAAAGTTCAAAATTATGTGCAAATGGCTCCAAATTTTGCAATAATAATACACAACTGAAATTTGAAATTTACATAAAGAATGTCATTCACTAAGAAATTATCTTAAATTAATACTCATTCTAAAAATCCGTCAATTGCGAGGCTAACTCGAACTTGAGGGATCCGTGTAAACGTAATTATGAAAATCTTTTTTTTTTCATAGAAATTCATAAAGTGAAGTATTGGGACAGTTTGTGCAATAAATTGAGCTTAATATTTAACATTTGAAATAAAATAACTTGCAAATTCAATGCTTAACGTCACTTTAAATATTAACATTTGACTTGAATTTTAGCCTTATTTAAGTTAACTAACTTGAAAAGCAAGTCAAATAACTTAAAAAACAAGTCAAGTCGTGAATCTGTATTGTTCATGTCATATAAACCGAAATTTTTTATGACTAAAGAGGTTTGAGTTTTGATCTTCATTCTTCAGGTCATAAGACTTTTTTAATGTAGGTACAGTAGAATATGGTTTAATTTTAGGGCTTCACCAAGTTAAGTATCAATTTATGAAATTGAATTGAGCTAGATATTTCAACTTGAAAATGAAATAAATTGCAAAGTCAATGCTCAACTTTAAGTATCTTTAAGTAAGTTAAGTATCTTAAATAAAGCTCTTCAACGATTCTCAACTTAATTTTTTCAGGATATAATCACATATATAAACTTCAACAAAAAAGCCTTATACTCTACAGTTGAAACCTTTTTAAAGCTACAAACATTAATATTTTCTCATGTAAATATAAATTTATAATGTTTTTCAAACTTTTTCTCAAACTTATAGTTTTTATCAAATTTCATGGTTTTAGATCAAGGAGAAGAGTTGTGGTTTATTTTTTAGCTTTTTAAGTCCATTTAACATATCATAACATATCATATCACAACTGTCTTAACACAGACACTTTCTGTAATCCACAAATCTAGAAATGTCTAAGATTCAACTGGAATCGAACCGAGCACTACTGACGTATTGAGCGGAGTCTAACAGATCTAACCGCTACACCAATAAGTGGGCTTAATTTAAGGTTTTGTTATCTTAATTTGAAAAAAGTAAAATATATAAATAACTGTATCTATAGATTTAACTCATTACTAAAGACTTTTGCAACACTTACAAAAGATTGCAGATCTTATGATGTGATATCAATTTAATTTGATACATTTGTGTTGATCCATTCCTAAGAAAAGTAGATTTTACAAATTGAAAGATAACAAAGTAAAACTATTTTTGAGACACAAAACCCTTAAAATTAAGAAAATATTCAAGAAGTTATACAAAAAGACCGTATCTATGTCATTTATTGCTATCCTTCAGAAATTTACATATTTTTATGTTATGCTAATATTATTGTTTCTAAATTACCGGATGTATATCGAACTTTTGAGTTATATTCAATACTCTTAATAATAAATACATCTGTAAAAAGTAATGATTTATATATATCTTAAAGATCGTTTTAACCAGTATAATTTTCTTAAAAAGAATTGAAAACTATTTTCAAATAATAAATATAAATGAAGTTTTTCGCTGCTATCTTTATATGTAAAAGGAAAAGCATAGATTTATCTATCTAACTTCTCTAGTTTCCGTCATATATCTTTCACCTAACATTTGCAATTTATAGCGAGCATTTTAATGTAAATTAAATAGGAAAACGTCATTGTTCACGTCATCAAATGCATATATTTAATAAGCCTAAAGCGGTGACATCACAGCTATCACAGCAGTATAGTAGTGACGTGATCAAAATAATATTATTGAGTGAAAATCCATACACAATGCCTGGAATATAATAAAAGCCGGCTTGACTTTATATCGCCAGTTTACCCGTGAACTCCGACAAATGTCGACCTCAACATAACACTGAAAAGTAACCATTTTGATACGTATACTTTTTATTCTATGAAAAACTAAGTTAATCGATGTGATATTTTTGTATAAGGACTTACAATTTTCTTTATAACTATATGCTCTTAAAGAAATTTTTACTTCTCTGGAGTCAAACTTTTGATTTTACGCGGAAAAATCAAAAAGTTTCATGTGAATTGTTGCTTCAAAAGCCTGTTACAAACAGTAGGTTTTGCAAAGCTTTCAAAAAAATTTATTTTATATATAAACAGCGTGCAATGTTGATGTGATGACAGATAAAATGAATTAATTGATTAATTAGAAGGAGGTGTGAAATATCGATCAATCACAGTAATTTGTTGTGATTCGATGAAGTGGTGGGAAGAAAACAATCGTCAAAAATTACAACGAAAACCATTTCTTGTACTTCCATTAAACCCAGAAAATAAAAATACAAAGAAACCAAAGTCAATGGGTATAAAATTGGGGACGAACTGTCCCACGTCCGATGGCACGACTACATGGCCTCCGAAATTCAACAAGCGCGACTCGAAAGCCTCAACACCACGTCCAAAAACAGCGACCTTAGAAAAACCGAAATTGTTAAATGTGAAACTAGTGAAATACTTGGACATGTCAATGGTGACCAAAGAACTACTCGACATTCCAAATTTATGTCAGAACGAAACGTTCTTAAACAAGCCGAAACAATTAAAAGCCTCCAAAAAGTGTACTAAAGTCATCAAGAATATTAAAAAAACTGTCCTACACCCCGAAGACAAATACATTGCAGCCCTTACAAAACCAACAAGAAGTGTTATTAAAGTGTGCTCTCTAAAAGATATATCCCAAAAAGACAAAAACAACAATAAAACCACACCGAATCCCTCCAAAAGTACCTTGAAACTTCGAAATGATGAGGTTTTTCATTTTGGTTCCGAAAACAATCTACGAGTACCAGAACCATGCAACACTTGCGGTCGATCAGATCAACCTGAACGATTTCACAGTCATCCAGTAACTCCTAGATTCCAGTTTCGAGACTCAAGTCCAAAAATGAAAATAAATCAATCCCATAGCAGTTTGATAGACATAAAACAAGTTCCAAGTAATACAAAAGTGAAACCGACGTCATCCATGAAGAAACCTACACATAGTACACCATCACGCCCATTATCGTCAAACAAGAAGCCAAATATGAAGACTTGTTACATTTGTGGAAAAGATTTTGGAAGTGTCTCATTAACAATTCATGAAACAAAATGTTTAGAGGTAAGAAAATTCAAATCTTATCATTAATTTTTTGTTTTTTTTTTTTGTAATTATTAAGGCTTATTAAAATAAGAAACTTGTTGCCACTACAACCTGTATTATTATGCAAATAGGGTAATGTTTAAGTACCTACCATGTAAAGGCTTTTTAAACAATCAATATTCTCAAGATTTAACAAGTACTTACTATTTTATCACACTTATGGGAACAATTTTTTTATCAACTCAAACATTAAAATAATAACTTAATAGGAAAAAAATATTGGGATATTATACACTTATAAATTGGTTTCTTTGTTTACTAATAATGAAGAATGGGGAAGCATTAATGAGATATTAAATCGATGAAATAAATATATCATATGGTGATTATTTTTACCCCTTCGGTTATAAGTATTTAGAAAAAAATGAGTCATAGACTGAAATTTTGGTCATAATAACATTTTGGAATGGGTAATTTGGAACCCTAAGGAAATCATAAAAAAGTACAGGAAATGAAAACTGTACTTCAAAATAAAAACGCAGGTGTTAAAGGGGAAAAATTAAAGTAATAGTTGAAATTGTAATTCAGTAGGTAAATATTGATTTTTATATTGGAATAAAATTTGTATTTTTGCATTTAATTAAAATTTCGTATACGTCATAAACCTCTAATATCTCCAATACGTGCATTACTTAGCGACCATAAGCATTGATAAAGATAACAATCCGATGCATGATAACTGTAATCTAGGATTTATAAGAAGTAAAATTAATTAATCATAGATATTTAATTATAGGAATTGCATATATTTATCATTAAAAGATTATTTCTTAAAACGTTGTATTGCTTTTGTAATTATATAATCTAAAAACGTATTTATTTATCTTCACATACGATTGGATTGGAAAATATTTAAATTGATTTACATGACAAAAGAAAATAACATTTTGACATAGAGGAAATGATACTAATTACTGCTTATACTAATAATTAAATAATAATAATTATTTGAATTTATATTAACGTTACATTTTATTTTTTAGTTATTCTATTGTAAATGTACTTTTCAAAGCATTTTTTTTGTTGAATTGTGAAAATTTTTGAAAAATCTATTACTGTCTTTTAATGTATAAAATAATTTTTCAATTCATTGAAGAAAGAATTGAGATTCCAGAAAAAGCAAAACTCCTTTAAAAAGTTTTTTGTGAGGAAGTAATTAGGTTTTTACTCTTTTAAGAAACAAAGTTGAAAAATTAATTTTTAATGGAAAATTTCAATGGAAAGAGTTAAAAATCTTACATACGAGGAAGTCATCATATATGATAGTTTATATTTTCAATAAAGACGACAAAAAAGACGTTTATAGATACAAAGGGGAAAGTATTTTTTTTTATAATTATATGGAATCTTGTTATTTTGTATAACATGATTTGCCTTTATAAAGAAAATTTCAATTATTTTATCAAAATAAATATTTATAACTGTATAGATCTTTATTTTAAAAATTAATAAAATTAATAATTAATAAATCATTAGAAATTAACCATTCTCAATTTTGACAAAATCGTGAATTTTTGTTTTCTTAATTAATATAATAAAACACCATAATAAACATCTTATATACTAAACTTTTCATGTTTGTCAACATCATACTATAAATCAAGTTCTAAATAAAGATAAAAATTCTATTGTGCAAGTATTATACTAGCGGTACCAGTGACTTCGTTCACGTCAAATTTAAAAAGAAACTACAAAACAGAAGTTCTTTAAATTTACATTTAGATTGATAGTTTCAAGAATAGAATTTCAGAAAATTTATATTTTAGAGGAAAAACTAAACAAATACAAAGCTTTAAACACCCTTTTTGAGCTACGTAGGGTTAAAGCAACAAATTCCTTCTTTATATGGGGATCACAAACGACTCGAAATAAAGTTTTAAAGATTCATAATTTTACCTTCAATGGTGTAACCCCCAGGGTCTGTCAGTCATAAGTCTACTCTTTTATATATAGATTTACAGTTTACTCGTATGTATCAGCTTAGTTTAAGATTTACCATGCTATTTATTAATTATAAATTTGGGCACATTTCGAAGCACTTCAAAACACCACCCGAAAAAATTGAAATTTTGACAGTGTTAATTGTTCATACAGAAAAATTATTGATTTCAAATTCTGAAAGAGTACCGTATGCTAATTGTTGTCATTACTATACTTACCTATAGTCTGTATTTTGCAGAATACAAGTCAAGTTTAAGAAATTAACGACTACTATATTTGATAGAAATTGATTTAGGTAAAATGACTACTTTGTAGTCACAATATATTTGTGGCAATATACTGCGTAGTACATTATCTAAAAATCTCCTTACTCTGTACTGTAGACTATAGAGTTCATAATATATGAGCTATTTTCTTTGAAAGTGGTGGAAGTTCATTTTATATTAAATGCAAATCTTCAAGGATCTGTATTTGAATTTCATAAATTACCTACGTAAAATTAGTTGGACAAACTTTATCGTCTGTTTTTTTATTGTTATTTTTTTTGCTGTAAAACGATAAAATTATATACTTTATAAAAACGTTCGTTTTTGAAAAACAATTCTCTACCTTAATAATATTAGTGCAAGAGGTTAATAATTCAAGGTACAATGGGATCAA
This sequence comes from Sisyra nigra, assembly GCA_958496155.1. NCBI lineage: Eukaryota > Metazoa > Arthropoda > Insecta > Neuroptera > Sisyridae > Sisyra > Sisyra nigra. The sequence continues at coordinate 36,715,867 of OY292315.1, read as the reverse complement.
TGGTAATTTATCAACAATAAATATTTTTTGTAAATGCCTAAAATCTAAATGTTAAAAGCATATAACATTAAAATAAATATGAAAAAATCCATTTACTCACCTTTAAATAAAAGACAAGAAAAAATGGCAATCTTGTCAATCCAAAAAATTCCTGGTTATCATTCTATAATGATTTATCACATTGATATCCTTAAATGTTTGCATTTTCCTGTTAAAGTTTTGAATTATGTTTTCCTGTTAGATTGAAAATTATCATTTTTATCATTGAATGTTTCGCAAAGAGAAACTTTATAAAAGTATAATAATACAATATAATATTACATGCTTTCAAACCCAAATATATTTGAAATAATTTCAGTCTTTCCGTAAATACGAGTAAAATGTGGCAATAAAAAGTTTCCGTAACTGCATTATCTTTTTTATTATTAAGTATATCGTGCTAGGCAAATAGAATAATAAATAAAACTTATGAATTGTAAAAAGAAAATCTATAAGTAAGATGCATTTAATGATAATAAGATATAACTTCAAAACTATAACGCGTATTATATTTATATATTCTTCCATGCTATGTATATGTGTAATATCTTTAATCATATCATTACCCAAAGTTTAACCAATAATCCGTTGATTATACCTATATAGGTACCTATACCAATATAAAAGTTTATTTTTGTTAAGAACTGTTACAATTCTTAAAAATCATTTTTTTTTCAAATATGAAACGATGATATTTAAAAATTAAAAGAGTTTACGTATGGTTTTGTATAAAAATAGAGTTTATGACAAATGTTTTAACTTACCTATATTAAATTACATTTAATGATTAAATGTCGATTTTAATGATTTTTAAAATGCAAATTAGATATCGTTAAATTAAATAGGAGTACGTCAAGCCATGATATCCATAATAAATTATCTAGATACTGTAATTTACTAAAACTGTTTCCAATATTCATATTGTCTATAAACAATTATAGCTATGCAAATTATAACTGGACATTTATAATTTTCTTTTCTTTCTATTTTTTTTAAATTTAGGCTTCATATACGAGAGTCGTTCAATAAATCGTTAAAAAAGGCACAAAAATAAAATATTTTGGGTATTTATTTTTAGGTTTCAATATAATCGCTTTTTAACCATACAAACGTTTTTAAACATTTTTAACCCTTCTAAATAGTAAAAATTTGGAAAGCTCTCGAAATAATCATTTGTTTTGGAGATGACCTATTCGTTCGTCCTGAGTCGCTGTTTAGCGAGCCATTTTTTCATATTTGAAGAAGGAAAGTCCCTTGGGGCCAAGTCTGGCAAATTACGATAGATGTAACAATTCAAACTTGAATCTACAACTTACACCATTGCAACTGCACAAGTATGGGACCGTGCATTATTTTAATGCATTTTGATTTTTTTCTTTTTTAAAAAGGGGTGTTTAATTTTGATTTCTTCATCTAATTATAGGAACACCGATTCAAAATAATCTCCTGTCATTGTTATTACTTTTTCTCTTTAGTCTAAGTTAATGACTCCTTTCGCGTCCCTGAAAGCAGTAGCTACCACTTTTCCAGTCGATTTTACCGTTTTCGCTGTCATTACAGCCGTTCGTCTTTAAAAACTAATTGAAAGAAGAACCTAGAAAACTAAGAACCTCTTACTCAAAATTTGAATAATTTTTAGAATTTATATTTTAAGTAGCAACGTATGTAACAAAGCTTTTCAAATATCTACAATGTTTCGTTTTAATCATCAATATAAAAAAAAATGCCAGCAATAATTAAATACAATAAAAAAGTCAATTGTTGGCAATGTAATATAGGAGTATTTGATAATATAATTAGAAAAATAAGTTTTATGAGAAAAAGTTTACAATAACATTTACAAAGAATATATGTAAGTAGTAAATACCTATTAAAAATATAAATCTACGTACCTAAGTACCTACTACCTAAGTACTAAAAATAAATGTAAGGCCAAACCAAAAAAAAAAACCCAAACCATTACCTTTGTGTCTCCAGATACGTATCTCGAATCCCATACAATCGTCATTAATGGATCAAATCGAAGTGTTTTCGGCGACTGTTTCGAGATGATTCACTGAAGATACAATGTTAATGGTTTGGATTTTTTTTCACTTAGTTTTACTTTTATTTGTTACTTAGGTTTATATTTTAATAGGTAAATTTTTTGTTACTGTCATTGAAAAAATTTTCTTATATAAAATATTTTAAGTCCAAAGTCAGCGAAATAAAATTTGTTCATTATAGAAAAATAAGATATTGATCAATTTTAGTTTTCTATAAATTTTAAAACCATTATCTGATAGTATTGAAGACTTCAAAAGCTTCTTGATGACCACAATTTTGATATAATCTTATTTATTCCCAAACAAATGTTCGTAATTTTTATATATCTCTAAAATTATACCTTTATTTTCGTATAGTTATTAAGTATTCATTGAACATACTACAATGTATGGAATTAAATATAAATGCATGAATAAAGTGAAAACTATTAAAGAAGTCAATTGAATATTTTTTATTGTCATTAGATAACATTCAATTTCATCTTCTACTTGCTTATTAGGTATATAAAACCAAATGAATCAAATCCTACAAGTTGAACTTTGGGAAACTGAAACAGCTAAAATCAATTAGTGTTGTGCTATTTACCTTTATACAAAAAGATTTCTACTTTTTACAACCGAAGAGCTTCTTTTTAATTTGGCTGTTATTTATATCTTCAATTTCCAACTATTATACAATTATTTCATTAATATTTAATTCTTAATTATTTTTTTTTTTAGAAATGGGCAAGATATAACTCCTTATTACCTTTAACTCTTCGTCGTTCGCCACCCATCCGACCAAACCCAAATCTACCACCTGAAAAATACAATGCGTTAGCCTGGAAATCTTCACAGGTATTGTAAATAAAACTAAACGAGAAACTACTGACAAAAGCACTTGAACATAAAAGTTTGAGAAAGAAATTACAGAGCTTTGTGGTGATGGAATTAGCATAATATTTCGTGATAATAATTTACGTGCATATTTTTGCCAAATCACGCAATGTAGGTAACTATACAGAAATTAGGCCGGTTAATGTCAAACATTATACTCTTTAAAAACCATGTAGATAAACAGAGTATTTTAAACACTTTATAGTATAAAGGTCTGAGCCAGTGTTGGTTTCACTTGTTTGATATTTCCTTGTACCCACCTCAAATCAAACAGTAATTTCAGCATTTATCTATTCTTATATAAAGAAAAGTAATTGATGTGTTATTCATTTTTAAATATGATACAAGCAGAGCAATTTGCATGACACATTTATGAAATTGTTGTCCTTCAATATTTTCTTTTTAATTTGTCCTAATAGATGTCATTTATGGGGGTGGAAATCTCCCTTCAATAAGTATTTTAAATATGATTTCATATCGAGATCGATACGATTGCATTTATTGATAAAATTAAACTCTAGCTATACATAGGTATATTATGTACCTAAAGGCAACAGTTTTACGTGTAACCTACTTCGACTTTTTCTAATATGTATAATCTTTCTAATGAGTATTTTAGCTGAATGTTGAAAAATTCTTTAAGTGTTTTACAGAAAATTGCATGTGAGTTTTATATTCAAAATGTTTTACTTTTTCAAAATAAAAATAGTATTTAATATTAAGTTGAGTTAAGGATATTTTTAATAAAAATTGCTATTAAAAATTAGCTGTACCGGTACCCGCAACTTCTTTTGCGTGCGCTTCAAAACAATACTCATAAAACCAAATTTCTTGAAGATTCATTATGAAGCGACTAAAAATTTATAGTTTAAGCGTGGTTTTTGCTCGAGCCAGCTTTTCTTTTTTCCCGTGGGAATGAGGCATTTAGGGTAGTAAAAACTATCTTAGATAATGAGTTAAACAATCTGTTATTATCATATTAAATTTCACCAAAATTTGTCTAGTGGCTTTTGGGTGATGTGGTAACAGACAAAAATTTTAAAAATGGTTTTAAAATATTCAATGTATATATATATGTCTATGATTAAGCTTCCTAAAGATATCTTAAAAATATGAGAAAAATTATTTAAGGTGCGGAATAAACTTAAAAATGACAACATGTTGAAGGCCCAAGATCGTTAAAGATAAATTAAAAATATATTTTGTTTCGAAATGATAGACATTTTTCAAATGGCTAAATTCTGTTTAAAATAATTTTAACAGGGTAACTTCTATATAGCGAACTTCTATTTAAAAAAAAATCTGTAAAACGTAGACATTGTTAAACTGTATTGTTATAATGTGTATGGTTTACATTGCAACACATTCATTTAAACGCTTCATATACTTACCTTACGTAAGAATCATTCTCAATAGCAAAAAAAAACGTAATTTTTAAGACTTCCATTATAAATATTTATACCACTGTTGTGAGCTTTAAACACAAGACTGATATAAAATCACTGTTTCCAATTATTTATTTGTAAAAAAAAATTTTTTACGTTGTAAATGTAAACCATAAAAAGGTTTATTTTAAATGATATAAGATAATTAAAAGTTCATAATTAGATGTAAAATTTGACAACAACTTAAGAGAGAAAAAAATCTGCAATTCAGATAGGGCAGCGGTCGAGGAACCGGGGTTAATTACCTCAAATAAGGTAAAAATTAAGTTTTTGGGTAAATAGGAAATTTCTTGCAATGGCTATTTTATAAGCGTGTTAGTATGACCGAAGATAATAATGTTTAAAGGCTCTAGAGGTATAAGTATGGTGAATTTGCCCCCGGAAAATATTTAAATGATATTTGGATGGTTTGTAGGTATTATTGTAATAATAAGATCCTGAAAGTTTAAGATCTCTAACACTTTTAAGAAAAAGCAAAATTTGTAAAAATAAAAAACATAAAAAACATTGATTGTCTCCTTTTCAAAATAAGAGGGTAATATCGACGTATGCAAAATTATTTTGGGGTAATGGTAAAAAAAATTCCCCGACCACTGGTCTAGGGAATCATCAAACTTAAATCCGCCAATGGATATACAGTACAAAATGTCCCGCCTACACATTAAGTCTCATTTGCAAAAAGCTTCCTTAATTGCCGTAAGATTTAATAGTTGCAGTGAAAATTATAACAAAGTTCAAGAACATGTAAATCAATCAAATTGCAATTGAATGCATACGACGTCGGCATGCACCATATAATTAGATGCATTAGAAAATATGCAGCAACTACTATAAAATATTTATGAAACATACTTAATTTTAAAATATGATATAAAAATAAGTCCCATAAATTAGGTCATACATAAGCTCTCCATAAAAATGTCAGTTATTTTCTTCTATATTATTATGCAAAATATTCAATAGGAAAAAAGGCATTCGTTTTTGATATTTGCCTTCATTAGCACCCTTTATTTACAGTTATGTAATTGTGCTTTTTTTTTCTTCAAGTTCACATAAATTTGAAATGATTTAATAACGAGATTTTATTGTGGTTTTATTTAAATTATACGCGACATTTTAAAATGGTAATTATTAAACATACATTTGTTTATAAATAGTTTATCGTTTACCATTCGTTTTTATAGGAAAAAAAAAATAATAGTAATAAATCTGACATTTTTCAACAAAGTGTTCTTGATTTTGAAATGAGAAAATTTAATGTTTTCTATTAAAGACATTTAAATTATATTTTCTTTGTTGTGATATAAAAAAATATATAAACATATTGTGAAACCTTGGCCTAATTAAGTCTAATGATTATTATTATTAAAAGTTTCGAAATGTAAACTAAATTGTACGATTTTATCGGGAAAATGCAGTGAACATTTTTAAATAAATCTAGCTACGCTTCATCAGATAAAAGAAAAATAATTACACTATATTTTTTGGGAAGAATGTACGATAATGTGTATACTACGAAAGGAAAGATAGTTTCGTATTTTACTAACTATCGCATATATTTACATGATACACGCATTTAAAATACGTTGAACCTATTGTAGATTTGTTATACCTTAAATTAATCGTTCTTTTATCGACCGTAATTTTATGTTTTAGAACTGAAGTTGAGAGAGTTTTTATTTTTCGTAACCTACTTTCAAACGTGCTAATTTTTAGCATTGGCCGAAAAATAGTCAATCATTGTTAAACATATTTTAGTATTTTTGTAACTAGCATTACATTTGTTAGAAAATACGAATTCAATTTTAAGACACATTATACATATATAATACCTATGTATTGTAGAATGTAGATCTATTAATACAAGCACTGTCGCGGTCGGTAGCTTTCAGCAGATAAAACATTATTAACACATTCACGTCGGGGAACGCATGGGTGCGTCTTCAGAGATCCTTCCTTAGACGAGGGAGACGCATATATGCGTCTTCTGCCTTGTAGATTATTTAACATTATAATTTATACGGAAATATTATATAATATATAAATATTTTATATTTGTTTATATATTTATTTATATTATATTTATATATAAAAAAAATATTTTCGTATAATTTTAAAAGAAATCGATTTTTATAGGATAGAACTTTCTATTGAACAAATATGTAAGTGTAGCTGTTTTGTTTTTAGCTTAGCTTAGTTTTAAAATAATCATATGTACACGCGTAGAATATAAAAAGGTTACCCTTTTGGATAAATTTCGTGGAATGTCATTAAATGAATTGCAAACATGTTTTTGAAATTCCGAGAAATATGTTCCTTTTTATTTCTTCCAAAACTTCAGTATTTCTCTACATTTTTCCATGTTCGTTAGAAACACTGTAAAGTTAAAAACAATTAATTGTTGTAGAGCAATGTATTCTAATACCTGACTTTTTTTTTACATCATTTGGTGAATTTGGGCTCGCTACACAAGTAAGATGGGCAAATAAACCACCCGACGTGAATGTGTTAAATATTAACATTTGAAGGAAAACTTCACAATAACGATTTTTAATCCTACTACTTATTCAAAAATTTTTTGGTTATTAAAAAGGTTTACTTACCTTGATAATAAATAGCTTATAATAAGTAGGTAAATGTTTACAACGGAGATCATAATATATTTAAAATATTTGCTCATCATTAATTGAATTCGTTTAGAGAAACGATATCAGAGCTCTTAAAAAGTTTTTTACAGTAAAAAAATGCTTTTTGTTATATATTTTTACTTTCTTGTACTAGGTACTATAATAGCTAAGTAATTATTTAGTTAAGTATAATAGTTAAGTAAAGTAAAGTAAAAAAATAAGGAAGTATTAATCAGGTCGAATTTTCGAATTTGAGCTTTCAACAGAAATACCTCTGAGGTCCTCTGAGTCCAAAAAAGTGTGTGTATATCTGTGTGTGTGACTGTGTGTCTGAATGTGACAACCATATCGAATCGAAAGCTTTATCCGAATTTCACAAAACTTAGATTGAGCCTGCATAAAACATCTAGTTATGTCGCGAACCTTTTGGTTGAAATCGGTTGACCGGAATCTCTACTTTTTTCTTCGAGTTTAAGAGCTTTTTCAATTTTTTTTCGAAAACGGCTCCAACGATTTTCTTTAAACTTACTATGGTTCTTAGACTCATTAATGGCTACAACTTTTATTTTATTACAACTTTATCCTTGAATTATCCTCTTCAAAATAAAAATAAAAATTAGCCACGCTCGAGAATGTCGAGATGACGTTTTTGTTATTATTATTGTCAGATTAGTGGAATATACACATTTAAGCATGTAACTAACTCACCCTACCTTAATCTGACGAGCTCGAGAATTTCAGGTGTTCAATTTTTTTTTACTAATCTGATCCTTTATCCTGGCGGCCATATATATCAGGCTCATATTTGGTGGAAATACTTAACCGGGTACAAGGTATCCCCCTGTATATTAATCTGCCGCGCTTTAGTAAATCCCAAAATCCCCGCTTGGGCTCCCCAACTATATTTTCCAAAGACCAATTTGGTTGGACTAATCAACGAATTCCTAGCAATTTAATTTTTGAAAATACTTCTCGAAAAGATTCATCGTTGGCAAATATAAATATGTTTGTAAAAAATTAGTGTATGATAGTTTTTTTTTTCAAAAAGCTCGCAAACTTTTTGATTATGATGAATGCTTGCGTTGTTCATTATTAATCACTCTGCGTTAAAAATATTTTCTGTTATTTTTTTAAAGAGTATAAAATCTCCAATTTGAAGTGTGAAACCTGTACCAAATCTAAAAAAGTCAATCAATAGGATCAATAGGAATATTTGCAATTGAATACCTTAATTTTTATTTAATAAAAAAATATTGAAACGCATAGCAAAAATAAATATCATCTAACAATAAGAATAATTTATACAATTTGATGTTAACAATAAAAACGTTGGTGTTATTTAAAATAAAAATACAAAAAATGTTGGAATTAATTTTTTTAACCATGCAATTTAATTTTAGAATGCAATATTTGCTAGTAAAAACTAACTATTTCTAAAAATAGAAGTACCTACCTACCTTTTATTTTGCATACATATAAAAAATTAACATTCAATTATAATCAACTAATCATGTATTAAGATTGTAATACACAACATTCTGCGTATTTTCAAAACATTTTATTTAAAACATTACAATATTAAACATAAATATATAATTTATTTAAATTTTTATATTGCATATTCCCTACTGTTTTTCAATTGCCGTGATCTTGAATTTTCATATCAGGAAATAAGGTTTCTAAAAATAATTCTAATAAAAACATTAATTATTCATGCGGAACAGCTCTTAATATGCGCCACTTATTAATATTATTAAAGTATTTTTAAATGCGTCGTTTCATATGTATAGAGTAACTTTGAACCGTAGAATTAAGACGGGTGCACAAATAAAAGTAGAAAAGCCGAAAGCTCATTTACACACAAATATCACTGTTAGATATGTGGTGCGGATAAAAAGCTATGTTGTGGTTAGACATTGCATCCTGGTGATCGCGTGCTTCTATTTCATTTGTTGGAAACGCATATTTTAATATCACACAATGTCATATTGAAACTAAGGGTTAAATCATACTCTTTTTGCATTCTAGGGTACATAAACAGTTGGACGTGCATGAACTTATTTCAAGGCCTTGTGACACCTATAATGTGTCTTTTTGTATTTAATATTTAATTAACATTATCAATAATCTAACGCTCTTCGACAGATCAATGCTTATTAAATATGCAATTCATTTACCTATCTAATACGTTTCTTTTTGTTCTCTGTTATGTAATTAATCGAGTATATTGAAATTAATTGTTAGTCACTAGCTATACTTATATAATCCTAAACAATATAGGTACTTAATTTCACAATTTTTTTTACAAATTTACAAAGAACAGTTTTACTAGATACTTATAAATTTTGTTTTATTTTTTAAAAACCACTCTATTATAGTTGTGGACCAGATCTATTAAAACAAGAAAATAATTTTGTGGTATTTTAAGACCAACGTAGATGTAAAATTTTAATTGATGAATCAAAAGTCAAAACATTTTCTTGTTTATATGGTCTTTCTTTAAAAATTTTTAGTAGATATGTATTATACATTGTATCTATGTGAGCTTTAAGTTTAAATTAAATTGAGTTTTGTATTTATAATAATCAATAAATAACTAATTGATTCTTTTGTAATTGGTTGTTAGCATTTTCAAAGAGGGGTAGTTTCATCATTTGAAAAATAAATATTTAGGTACTGTTACCGCTGATATCTATTCTATACCGTTTCTATACCATGGTTACTATGCTATACTAGCACATTATAAATAACTATAAGGCATTGTTTTCGTGTACATATGAACACTGGACATCAATAATAGGCTAAGTGCTAAAAAAAAAAAATTGAGTTAGACCCGAAAAAGCAAACTAAGTGTCATTGCCAAGAATACGTACATTAATATCATATACATAATGATCAGTCTTCTTATAACTACTAGCCTAAGATCCCGCCGCATGACTTCTACACTCAAAATGTAGCTTAATCATTTCTATATCCAATTAAAGCTCTTTTTTCTGTGCATGATGATATAAAGGTACCAATCTAAAAGTGCCCGTATATAAGTGAAAATAGTTGTATAATATAACAAAACTAATACCTATATTAAATAAGTCTCCAGTTTTTTGTCTCTTATTCTGAAGGTAACCCAATTATGGCCAGATTTGGATTGAAAATTGGACGCGATTTACTTACAATTATTCGTAAACAAGCTTTACAATAAAATATTTCGTTAAATAACCAAGCATTGTCCAAGAAAACATTCTCTTCTAACATGTTGAAGCAACAACTGTTGGCCATTTCTGGATCAACTCCTTATTTGAGAGGGTTAAAATTATTTTACGTAAAAGAAATTATGATATGTGGATAAATTTTCTCCACTCTATGAACAGTTAAAATGGTTGATTAATTAAAAATATCTACTTGTAAAACGTAAATTAGATGTAACTAAAAATAAGGGACTAATTAATATCTATAATTTAATTCAATTACTGGGTAATGGTAAAAACGAAGTAAAAACTTATAAGAAAATCAAAGTAGAGTCAATTTTCTTTACCAATCTATGTTATCTTCTTACAATTTTTTTATAAATTTATTTTATTTCAGAACACGTTAATATCATGCGAGAATTGCGGACGTCCATTTACACCAGATCAGATTGAATCGCATATTAGAAGTTGTTCACCAGCTGTAAGTTCTGATTAAATGTTCATTGTTGCGATATTCTAACTTAGTTTGGTTTTAGCAAAATACTAGTAGTACTTGGAGCTCACCAGGCCATGGACCGCGAACTGTTGAATGCTACATTTGCCACCGCAAATTTGGTTCCCATTCCATTGGAATTCACGAGCCACAATGCTTAAAAAAGTGGCATTTACAAAATGACTATTTGCCCGCCAATGAAAGACTGCCAGTTCCCGTTCGGCCGGGTTAGTCTATTAAACTGTATAAACCATACCATATCTTGCATGAATAAACTTTGTATTATATTAATGGTTCTTATTAAATAATATTTTTAACTTTTACAATTAATATACTTATATTATATTGGTCTTACTAAAATTTTATTTTTTACCTTTACTACCTTGCGTGTAGTTTTCTATCAAATAGCTTATGCGAATATTTTATTCGTTTTTTGTTTCAATTTTTTGCTCGTCTAGTCGACAACATTTTGTGCGTGTTTAAAGTATCATAGAAATCTAAGAAAAATTTATTTTTAATTTATTCAAAACACTTTCAACAGACAGATAATTTTTTATAAGCATGTTATATGAATTATGGAGCTTTTCATATTCTTTCGTAATTAGATTTAATGGTCTGTTTTGAAATGTTTTAGATACTACTGCTCAATCAAGCGGAAAAAAGACTATTTCGTTTAAGCAATTATCAGACTCTGAAGATAATTCCAAGACTGAGACACCCGTTGAAAAAAATACGTTACCCTGCTACGTTTGTAGACAGGAATTTTTGCCACATGTTTTAAGAACTCATGAACCGTTATGCCTCGAAAAATGGAAAAAGGAAAATGATAAATTGCCACCACACAAAAGGCAAGAACCTCCCGTACGACCGGATTTCATTTTCAAAGGTATGCATACAGCTTTACATGATTAATGTGTGAATTACATTTACCTTTTCAATATTATTATCAAATACTGTAAATAAATTTTTGTTGTATTATTTAATTAAATTTTCGTATGTAAGAAATATAAAATCAATAGTTTATGTGCACAAAAAGTTCATTGACCGCATGTTATATTTCATGTTTTTAGACTTTCACGCGATTAAACCACTGCCTTAAATTGTTTCTTTATTGAGCCTTACCATTCCATTTCAAAGCTTCCTTGAGGAAATAACATACTTATTACATGGTCCGAAGTTATAATTTTTATTTTGTGCATGTTTTAGATGATGGTCAGTTGGATGGTCGTGCTACATTCGATCGTATATGGGAGAATCATTTAGATAGTTTAAAGGAATGCAAGCAGTGTGGACGGAGATTTTTTCCAGATCGAATCGAAAAACATGAACAGTTTTGTGATGGTTCGCAAAAGATAAAAAAGAAATAACAAATATTTGAAGTTTATCAATAAAATTGTGTCTATAATAAAGAAGTTATATTTTATTTAATAAACTAAATATGAATATTTATAATCCATGGATTTTATGCTGCTAAAATCAATAATCCATTTTATTCCTATCATTTTCCTTTTTATCACGAAAAAGTAACAAAACTTTACAAATAAATTTCGTAATTGGCTTTTAAAAATTTGGCATAATACCTACTACAATAAAATGTTGAAAATAATAAACTATTTGCCAGATCCAAAACTAAAGAAGGTTTTATCAAAAAATTGAAGGGCACAACTAGTTTGACCGCCTGAAAAAAGGTGTCCTAAAGGCTAAATACGTAATTTTTCTTAACCACATCAAGCCAATTATCAGTGAATACTGAATACATATTATTTTAAATGTAACTTGTAATTCGGTAGGGTATTTATTAAGCTGGGTAATAATAGTTAAGATAAAACTAGAGATGAAACGGATAGCAGTTTAACCGGATACAGGATATTCGGCAATATCTAATTACAGATAAATACTTTAACTTTATTCATATATTTATAAAACAATGTAAGTACCGTAAGTACCTAGCAAAATTGATAGTTTCGAAAGGTTTATTAATAAAAATTTTTATAGGCTTCATTGTAGCCTATTTCTTCATATGTCTGGGGGGTCTTTAAACATTGTACTCATCGTACATCGAAAAGTTTTATGAGCAATGTTCTGAAGCTTACATGAACGAAGCCTTGGGTACAGCTCAGTGGCGGAACTACCATATCGCTTGACCCCGCGACGCGAGGGGGGGGAGCGAAGCTTTGAAAGGGCCCGAAAATTTTGAGAAAATTAGTACTAGGTAGTAGTGCTGCAGAGAGGGTGTAGTAAAAAAGAGAAATTGAAAAAGGAACAGGAACGTTTAGCAAAAATATCAAAATTATCCCGTTTTCTTAAATCGTTTGCTACTATCACAGAAAATCAAAGTACTTCGAAAGATGAACAGTTGTTTGAACAAGTTTATAGCGAAAAAATGAATTCAACTGACTTAAAACTAAACAATCAAAGTACTACACCTAGAGATGAAGGGCAATTTGAACATGTTGATAGCAGAAGCAGTACGGCAATTGATTTGAATAACGATGAAATTACCATGGATTTCGGCCAAGATGTTACGAATAAGGATATTAAGAAACTGTCACTGGACAATGCTAATTTTCAAAACAAAATATTACACCTGATATAAAAAAAAATAATATCTCCTAACTCCTCTAGACCTCAAGGGCCTTTTAAGAAGAACCTTTCACAAGAAAATCGGTGCTAAATTAAAATATGGGACAAAGCAAAAAATTATATAAGGTTGGGGTCGATCCAATTTTTTTGCGGGAGGGCTAAAATATGTAGTTCCGCCACTGATACAGCTAGTAGTAAATACTGCTAGGTATATTATGCTAGCTGATGGGCAATAAAGAAGTTATGCAGTTTGCAACGTTAACATGACGTACTGTTGGTTTCATATGTACATCTTTTATATAAATATGTATTTACAAGTACCAAACTACTTTTCAATATTGCATTATTACCATAGTTAAGTTAGAGCTAGTGACTAATATATGAAATTTCCTACATTAGTTTTAGTATAAGAAATATTACATTTTGCTTCTTTTGCTTATAATAAAGAAAATTTCGATTGTTAGCGAAACGTATTTGTAATAATTTGTAATCGGATTTCGGTCTGTTGAACGTGTTGAACTGTGCTATTCGTGCTATTACCCCGATTACCCCTATTTCCTCGTACGAGTTAATACGAGTTGTTCCGAAGATGTTATAATCACGATTATTTACGACAACTGACGAAAATTTACGATCCTAACCATTCTGGAAAATCTGGTGTAATCTTGACATTTCTGTCAAATACAAGAATTATATTTTGAAGGTTTTGTGAATTTTGTGATTACGTAAATTTTTATAAAAATTAGCCAAATTTGACGAGGTATTTAGAAGCATAAAGATAAGCCTATTGATTGTTAATCATATTTCTTTTCAGTTATAGATATGGCTGGCTGTTTACCTTGTTTTATAATTCCTTTACTACTATTCATATTCCATCGATATCTTCAACCTATTCTCTTGAAATTCTGGAATCCATGGGATAAAGAGGCAATTAAAAAAGCAAAAGATTATAAATTCGAATGTAATTGTGATGGTGATAATCAAGAGTGCAGTATAAAAAATAAACCGAGCTTGGAGATAAACAATGCATCGGATGATAGGCTAAAGACTGATTAATTCATTTTATTTCTTTCTTATTAAACATAATATTATGTACCATACATACATATAAAAGCATTTATAAATCTAAGATATCCATGTTTTAAAAATAAATTGTTTATTTATTCCAAATTTTTTGTTTAAAAATATATATTAAATATTATTTGTTAGTCAGTATTATTTTAAATGGGGGCATGCATAGTATGTTACATATTACCATTTTTATTTCTGATTTTCCTGCGTTATTTTCAAAAGTTACTGTTACGAGAACCTAAACAAGTTAATTCACAACGACGTCATGTTTCCCATAGACTATGTACTAACGAAAAACATGAGGCATCGCCGCATCTCCAACCTTGCACTTAAAAATTTTAATTTTTGTTTTTCGTACTGGAACTCATAATATCTTCAATTTGTACATAATGTTTGTATTAAATTATTGTAGCGAAAAAACTCATTGTTTCAAATAAAATTTTAATGATACGTTTTATTTTAACTATGTGGTATGTTTTATTCTTCAAGTATTAATGTTTCTTTTATTTTGTATAAGGCTTGAGAAAATAATATTCTGTTTGGTATACTTGCGTATTATGTTCTATAACGCGTCGGCAATTATTACGCTCATTTCCGTTGTTTTTTCTCCATTACACTAACTTTGAAGCGTTCGAGCAATTATCATAGCTCTAATCTCTTTGGAAGGATTTTCGGATCGTGGTCGTTATAAATAAATGGATGAACGTACATTTCTAAACTCATTTTTAACGTTGTTACCATTTAGTGGAACGTAGCCGATACAATGGACTAAGCAGTGATTTTCAAGCCGTGGCACTTTTAAGTGCCGCTAAATTTTAGAAATACAAACCGGTATTATTTTATATGTAGGTACTTTTACACAACAAACTTGAATTTTGTTCGCTTTACTTTCTAAAGTTTGTTCCAAATGAAAATAAAACCCAACATTGTACGTTGCAAGTCATGCGTAATATAAAATTATTGAATTTGTGTGATTTTTATTGATGGTCCCAAATCTAAGAGATCTATCACCGGAAATCTAACCACTACGCCACTAAGTGGGCTACACCTATCCCCCGATTTACACTGAAGATAGGTTCCAGACAAATCCGTGTAAAATGAAATCTTTGTTTTTCCTATATAAAACGAAAAAAACTCCACAATTAAGTCATTTATTCAAATGAAACAAGAGTAGAACATATACAGAAACTAGGTATAGTTTGCTCAAAAAATGGCGTGATGTCGTAGTGAACTTATTCTAAAAATAGAAACGAAAATTTTTTTCAAAAAGTACCTGCTGCAACTTAATAAATTCTGGTATGTTCGAAATTTATTCGCTATCACTTTGAGGAACTATCAGCTTTTTCTTCTTGGTTGGTATAATGTATTTTCCATCACTAGAATATTCCGAAATTTTCCGAATTTCATTAGTTTATGAACCGTGTAAAATCGAAATCGGGGGATAGGTGTACAAATAATTTTATTTTACATTAAGATTGTAATATTAAGCTATTCTTAGCAGTGTATTATCAAGTACAATTATTTAAAGCTTTTCTTTTTATCAGTGTGTCGTCAAATTTTAAATTAAGAGTAATACAACAACAAAAAAAGGTTGAGAAACACTTTTAATTTTATAACTTCACTGTTCATTCACTAGGACTTGACTTTTTAGTAAGTCGTAATGCTCTCCGACTTTGATCAAAATCCTCATTAACTTCGTCATGACTGAAAATATGCATTGTATGATTTAGATACTGTAAATGGATGATAACCGGATAAGATTATTCAGGTTTAGTTTTAATAAAGAAACAAATGTTAATGTTTAAATCACAACTGACTTATGGAAATTTTATTTGAAATCATTTTTCATACAAAAATAACAAACGAGAAATGAAGGGATTTAACTTAAATTACACAATATAAAAATAATAGAAAGTTTAGTTAGAAACATTTTTTAATTCAACTTCGAATACTAAAGTAGCATTAGGTGGAATGGCAGGGGGCGCTCCTTTAGAACCATACCTATAAAATTATAATTCAAAATTAGATAGATGTGCTTTAATAATGTAATACACTGAAACTTACGCAGCACCGGGGGGACAAGTAATTCGTCGTTTGCCCCCTACTTTCATACCAGATACACCGATATCCCATCCAGAAATAACTTCGCCTTTGCCAAGTCGGAATTTGAAACCGGGTCCATTTTTAGTGGCATCGAATTGTTTTCCATTATTCTTTAATCGCCCAACGTAATACACCTATAAGATAACATTATTAGGTCAATCTCGCTGTAACAGTGATCCTATGAAATGTTTTAATCGGATTTTCCCTTTAAACGATCGAAATAGTGAGAGAAATGAGAGGTTTTAAAAAGAAAATTGGGTCTGTTCCAGATGAAAATAACACCATACAGTTACGACAGTTTTGACAACTCGAAATTTGCTTAGAAGGTAGACATGATTTCAAAAGTTGGTTATTTCCAATTAATATTGCTTTGAATAGTTAGATCTACTAACCACTAAACCAATAATAAAGTAAAATTACGGACCGCAAATATTCAAAGTCGGTTTTGAAAATAAAAACAACTTAACAAAAATATAGACCCTAGTGTTATTAAAACGTTTCTCTTTTAGAAAAAGTGCTTTTAAATGGGGTTGATTACAAAAAAATAAAAAACTTACTGAAATAAATTTGCCTGGTTTAGCCTCTGGACCATTTCCAACATTAATATCCTCAATATGAACTCCGCTTTGTAATGTTTTTTTCTGTGGTGTACCGGTTTTCACTTCTTTTGGGCTTTTTTCGGCGGATTTTGTTTTTTCTTTTGGGGTATTTTGATTGCTTTTTGGGGTTTTTTCGCCTTTAGGAGTCTTTTCACCTTTCGGGGTTTTTTCATCATTTGGTTTTTTTTCAACTTTGCCTTGAGGAGTTTTTTCTACTTTTGGAGATTTTTTCCCTTTTGGGGTTTGCACTTCTTGCTTCTGGGGGGATGCCTGTTTATATAGAGATTTATTTTGTTTATTTTTCATGCCAGCTGCACTTCCATTCATGATTATGGGTGCAGCTTCTTCCTCTTCATCGCTTTCTACTTCATCAGAATCTAATTCCTCAGATTCTTCCTCGTCATCTTCTTCATCATCATCATCACCCTCATCATCGTCATCCTCGTCCTCATCTTCTTCTTCAGCCTATTTGAAAATTATATAAAATCAAATTAATATTTTACTATGAAAGATATTAGTAAGATCTCTGTGTTAAACAAATTAACCGAACATTCGTAGTAAAATGCCGTTGTACATGTTAAAATTAGGATTTTCAGCCATTTAAACTTTTAGGTAATAATTTTTTTATAGAATTTTATGGTTTAGGTAGCCGCTAAAGCATAAGTAAATTGAAATAACCAAGTTTTTAAGTGGGCTAACAAAATTATACACAACTACGTGAAAAATGTAATTATGGAACTTGAAGTACTCCCAATTATTTGAGCTGAGATATTTTAAAATTTTGGATCAATCCAACTTTAAACTTGAAGGAATAAATATATCAAAAAATTATAAGAGACCTTTTTTGTAGAACGTGTAATTTTCTATAATCTAATATATCTTAGTCATTCCAAAATATTGCTCCCGACAGAGAGAAAGTTGAGTGAGCCAGATCGCACGAATGCACGTACTGCTCCCTACTCCGACTACGAAATTTGGAACTATTCCTTAGTCACTCGTTTGTTCGTTCTCCACACTAGAACAGTGGAGAAAAGTGAAAATGAGTGACCAAGGAATAGTTGTAAATTTCCTAGTCGGAGTAGAGCGAGAGGGAGCAGCACGTGTATTCGTGCGATCTGGCTTTCTCAACTTTCTCTCTGTTCCCGACGAGCTATAAAATTCCCAAGTACAAAAGAATGTTTTTCCAAGTTATTTAAATAGAAAATGGAAATTTGCGATGCGGCACCTCTTACTATTAAGAACTCCAACTTTCAAAGTTATCTTTTTTCGTTAATTCTATTAAAATAAAATTTTTGATATATTTATTTTAAAAAAATCGTATTATATCGAATATAAGACGCACAATTTTATGTCTGTATTCGTGATACATTTTATATTCGTTTGTTAATTCAGGGATTTTCTTTTATTTCTAGCTTGAAATATTTAGGTGCGTCTTATAATCGAAGTACTATAGCAATCATTTTTTAACTGTCTAATGTCGCTCAATTAAGAGGAGGGAAATTATAACTTATTTTGTATTATTTAAATTTAAACTGTTTTTTTTAAATCCTTGTTTTAATTGTTCAACGAATCAAATCGATTTATCGCTAACTGTCATGAATCTTCCAAGTGATATATCGGTGTGCTATATTAGGTTTGTTCCTATTGTCCTTCTGATGATGTTCAAACAGTGCCAAAAAGACAAAGAGCAAGGCACATTGACCAAGAGACAAAAGTGAGTGAAGAACATAAAGCGGCAAGTTCCCTCGAGTTGACAAACCGGTTATGCAGTGTTTAAACACCTCCAAATCAGAGAAATACGAGATTTTCACGAAAACGTACGTACATAAGTCGACTCTCGGCCTAATGCGGCTGAGCGACTGTAAGCTGAACCATTTCTTCACTTACTCATGTCTCTTGGTCAATGTTCCTTGCTCTTTGTCTTTCTAGCAGCAGCGTTTGGCATAAACGAATGGAACAAACCTATAAATTTCGTTACTGCCTTTATGTGAACACATGTGAAAATTCTATTACCTAAGAAAAAATAATTACAACGGGGAGGAGTACATGGTATTAAATGATAAGGGGTGGATTAAAAATATTGATGGTCTGTTCCAGATGTAATGAAAACCCTGCATCTACAATGTAAGTCATGCACAATATTAATTATGGCAACATTTTTAATATTGGCTTGTACCGTAAATGTACGGTTTTATTTTCATCTGGAACGACAACCCTTGAGGACCATCCATAAATTATGTCACACGTTAAGGGGGAGGGAGGGGCCGACGAAGTGTGACATTGTTTGACAAAGGGGTGGGAGGGGTCCTAAATTTCGTGACGTCACATTTCAAAATCTATTTTAATCTAAATGTTAAAAATAAAACACGAACTATTAACAAAAAACTCAAAAAAAAAATTGCAACACTATCTGGAGAAACAAAAGATTCAAATTATTTTGTCGGCCACTCGCTCTACTACACTAAGAAAAAAATGTTCTTCTAACAACTGACTGTCATTTGACAATTGACTTTCAAAATAATTAAGTTTGATCATTAATTAATTTAATTAGTCGTTTTTTTTATTTATTTCCTGAAATGTTTGATTTGATGTTAATTTTATTTAAAAAGCATTAAAATTTAAATAAAACAAATTTTGGAACTGCTGTTTTAATTCAATAATTATTTGGAGATGTAAAATTGTAAAATATGTGACGTCGCACTAAGGAGGGGTGGGTCTTACAAGTGTGACTAGCTGTGACAAGGACGGAGGAGGGGTCAAAAGTCATGAAATTCGTGTGACGTAGCTCATGGATGGCCCTTTGTCAGCTCTTTAGATAGCTATTGTTACAATACCTCATCATCTTCATCATCACTCTCGCTTTCTTCCACCGTTGATAATCTAAATGTATCATCATCATCGGTACCATTTTCAGCGAAGTAATCCAACATGTCGCTAGTATTCTTCAGTTTCTTCATTTTGGCAGCATCTAATCAAAAATCAAAAAAATCAATAACGATTGGAATTGTTTTTCGTTGAAAACATTTACCAATACTCGAGTCGGGTTTTCGTTTACGATTTTTACTCTCGACTAATTCAGGGACTTCTTCATCTCCCACCTCATCCTCGCTAGATGCTTCTTCAAGCCCTTCGATTTCGTCGTCTTCATCGAATTCGTCGTACGAATCCTTGACCAAATACCCCGTTAAATGGACTCGTCCTTTTCCATTTGTCAGAAATGTGATAACATCTCCTTCCTCGAAATAGTGATCTAGCCTTACTTGGGGAATAGTTGTAGAGTTTAGGGAGCAGAGTAAGTAATTCTTATTGTTATCTGTAACCATGACTTGTATGACAGAGTTGTCGGAGACAGATGTGCTGTCTAATGACGCCATAGAGACGTGAAAGGCTTTGGGTACCGTTTGCGTGTACCGCTTATTTGATTCCATTATTAATCCTGAAAATATTCAAGGAACAAAAAGTGTAAATGTTATAGCACGTGGTTATAAACGGTTTTTAGATTCGTGTTTTTACATACCCCAAAACATGCTGAAAATATTTTATATCTTTGTGAACTTAAAAAATATATATTTTCTTTAAATATTTAATTTTTACTTAAATTAGTAGCTAAAATTAGTTTAACTTTAACAGACACCGGCAACTTCTTTCTCATATAACTACCATAACCACATGAACCTGAATGAACAACCGCGCCAATTAAACGACGGGGATTTTACAACTGCGCACTTATCAACACTGAACTGTATTTTTAATAGTGCCAACAAAGAAAGACCAAATAAAAATATTAATTTCGACAAATGACCATATTGATTTATAAAATTATCATAATTATTTTAGCATTTTAAGTTTTATCAAAAAATTCACAATTTTATTACTTTGAAATAGACAAGAAAAATATTTAGAAATTATAATTTTTCTCATTAAGTTTGTACCAGTTGGTACTGTGGCCAATTTTCATACGGACAGAATCCATCTTGTTGAGATCGATGGATTTTTATTGTCACTTGATAATTTCGGTTAAAATTTTCACAAATTTTGTTTGTTAACAATTTTAATTAATGTAACAAAATGAAGAATCCGCTGCAAGACTTAGCGTCCAAGTAAATACATAGCTTTATTTATAAATACAGTCGAAAATGGTTGTAACGAAAGTGAAGGAATCGAAATTTGTTTTCGTCTTAAAAGAAAATATAAATCAAGCATAGAAGTGGTTTAAAATAAAAATAAAGCGAATCCAATTTTCTTAGTCTATCAGTGCAGCTTTAGGTCTATGAATTTCATATAATTGCAATGGGCAAGATTATTATTTCCCGGGCGCCAAGCTTTGACGACGGATTCATATAGATCCCGCTAAAATAAATCGAAAATGAAGAATACAATTTTTCGAGTTTCGCTTAGTTTTCGAGAAATCGAATTTTAAAAGTCGCATCGAAAACGTCATATTGGCGCTCTGCCCCCAAAATTTTACCGGGGGCTGCACTCACTTCCAAAATAGTTGAGAGCAGCTGTCAAAACTTTGTAGTTTCAAAAATTGCCACATTCACAAAATTTAACTCCCTTAAGAAATAACATTGGAGTCGTACTACTTAAATCCAATTTTTCTCGAAAACTAAGCAAAAACTCGGGAAAGTGTACTCTTTATTTTGGCGAGATCTATGAAGGTCCGTTTTTAAATTTTGGCGCCCGGGAAATAACAATATCCATTTGCAATGTAATAATTATGTCCTTCCCTGAGTACCTACAATATGTTCTCCTTAATCAAATAGTTTTCTTAAGACTTAGGTCTTTAAATTTTAGGAAAATTAGGAAAACTATGGAAATAAGGATTAAAGATTTAACTGATACAGTGAAATTATATGGCATCCATAACTCTTAATTCAATAGTTTCCCTAGTTTCTATAAAACTAAAAAGCCTTTCCTTAAAGCAACTAATTAATCAAGTACTTAACTATTACACTAAAATGTGTCATTAAGACAGTATAAAAATTGAACTTGGTTCATTTTAATTAGTTAACATAACATAATCGGGTATCGCCCTTGAGACGTGTCACTTGTCAAGTGAGACGAGAATTGTCATCTCACGACAAATCTCGTGAACTCCTCGTTTCAAACAACCATTGCCGATCCACACTTTAAACCACTCATTTAGTTGAGACCGTTGAGACTACATGTTCCGGCCTTTTCCGTGAGACGTGTCACTTGTTATGTGAGACAACAGTTGCCACTTCAAGATTCCTTTTTAGTCAGTAGCCCGTAGGCTGGTTTGCAGCAATTTTCCATTTTTCTCTCTTTTCCGCCTTCCACTTGATCTAGAAGTAGGACCTTGTGTTTGTGTAAAACATCTGCTTGATGTAGACAATAAGGAGATCTTCCCTTTTATGTTTCCCTTCTTCCCTTCCTTCTGAACCTCTTACCCGTATTCTTGTATGTCCAAACCTCATAAAGCTTCCTCTTTCTTCTGCTCTTTGAAAAATTTCTTTATTTGATATATGTAGATTAAAAAAGCTTCAAAGAAAATCATTGTCAACATCTCGGTTTTAACACCAATGCTAACAACACTAGCCGATTAACACTATGTTAAAGAATACCAAATAGAAACGAGTATCGTCGCATATACGTGACATTTGTCATAAAACGACAAAATACAAATTCGAACTAACCACCTGTTGGCGCAGTGGTTAGAGGCTGTAGTTCTCTCTGCTTCATGCGTCAAGTGGTACGGGTTCGATTCCCGTTGAATCCTAGACTTAAGAATAAAAATTGACCAACAGAAATTTTCTGTGTTTAAACAGTCGTGATATGACTTTAGATGTTAAAACGACTTAAAACACCAAACAAAAAAAAAATTCGAACTGTCATGTCACTTGACAAGTGACACGTCTTACGAAATAGAGCCGATTGTATATAGCCAAATTTCATCTTAAGTGTTTTAGTTATAAACGTTTTCCATTTGAATAGATTTACCAAATAATTTTCTTTCTATCTGTTACAGTTTACAACAAGGAATCAAATTAATAAACTCCTTAAGCATAGACCAATTGGAAAAAATTATAAACTGTTTCCACTTAAGTAATAATTCTCCAATAGAAGAAAAAAATCTTGACACCCTTAGTAAAACAACCGGAATTAATGAAGACCGATTAAATACCATAATATCAACGCTCGATAGCATTTTAACACATTTATGTAAATTTGTGGTAAAGCCAAAAGATCTGCAAGAGCAGCTAATGCAGTATTTTGAGTTTAGCGAAAAACATTCCGAGGTTATCATTAAATATTGGAGCAAGGAAATAAACGAGGTCCTTTCGAAAATTAACAATGGAGAGCAATTGGAGTACGTTTCTTGGCAACTATCGTTAAGGATTGCTTCTTCAAATCAAACAAAAATGAAATTACCGATTGCATCGATACAATTTAATCTATCGACAGGCGAAAATAATGAAATGAGGAAGGTGAATATTGAAGCGGATCATAAGCAGTTGTCCATGATTTTTGAAGAAATGGAAAAAATACAAGCGCAATTAGATGCTTTGAAGAAAGACTGATTTGTTTTTTTTTTTTTTGTAATAAATTGTATTTAAAATAATATGTTTAGTGACCAAACTCAGTCAAAAAATGTACACTAATAAATCGAATAAATCTATATTTTTAAATTTTAATGTTTTTATTTCGGTAAAGTTCTAGTTTAGACACCCCGAAATTTACATTGTTGATGTACATTACTTCGTCCAGGGAATAAAGACAAAAAAAGGTCAAACTTTGGAAAAATTAAAGAAAAGCTGAATTGTTGCATGAAGCTTTCTTTTGTGGTGCTAAACAACATATTAAAAGTCCCCGACGATAAATGCGCCGCTAAAAGTTTTACGCGGGGTCAAAGGTTACGATTAACGAATTTTCGCAAAAATCTCGCTAATGGTAACTTTTATCGAAAAAATACTACTTATCCAATTTGAAGTTTAGGAAAAAATATACAAAAAATATACTGTTATTTTTTTTCGTAAGACCAACGGTTTTTGAGAAAATTCGATTTAAAAAGTTGTAACGTTCAGTATGCACTCCTTAATGGTCTCTGTATGTTAAATATTATATTTGTAATTTAACGTTAAATGCGACTTTAAATATTGGAAAATGTATTTTCGTGAACGTTTCCAAGCCCATAATGATGCAAACCAACGCATACGTACTCCACAATATAGTGTCAACTTAACTCTTAGCCTAAGATCCCCTTGCATTATTGCTACACTCATAATGTAGCTAATAAATATCAAATTAAAGCTTTTTTTCTGTGTATGATGATATACGGGTGCCAATTTAAAAGTGCGCGTAATTAAGCGAAAATCGGGATCATAGGTTAAAAGTTAAGTTGACACCGTTGACACTATATTGTGCAGTGCATATGCGTTGGTTTGAATTATTATGGGCTTTGAAACGTTCACGAAAATACATTTTCAATATTTAAAGTCACATTTAACGTTTAATTACAAATATAATATTTAACATACAGATACCATTAACACATTCACGTCGGGGAACGCATGGGTGCGTCTTCAGAGACTCTTCCATAGACGCGGGAGACGCATATATGCGTCTTCTGCCTTGTAGATTATTTAACATTATAATTTATACCTAAATATTATATAATATATAAATTTTATATATATATATATTTATATATTTATTACAAATTTATATATAAAAAAATATATTTCCGTATAATTTTAAAAGAAATCGATTTTTATAGGATAGAACTTTCTATTGAGCAAATATGTAAGTGTAGCTGTTTTGTTTTTAGCTTAGCTTAGTTTTAAAATAATCAAATGTACACGCGTAGAATATGAAAAGGTTACCCTTTTGGATAAATTTCGTGGAATGCCATTAAATGAATTGCAAACATGTTTTTGAAATTCCGAGAAATATGTTCCTTTTTATTTCTTCTAAAACTTCAGTATTTCTCTACATTTTTCCATGTTCGTTAGAAACACTGTAAAGTTAAAAACCATTAATTGTTGTAGAGCAATGTATTCTAACACCGACTTCAAATTATTTTGAAATAAAACGATTGGTTAAAACGTTTCAGCGTTTTTTTTTTCCTAAAACAATTTTTTTTACATCATTTGGTGAATTTGGCCCCGCTACACAAATAAGATGGGCAAATAAACCACCCGACGTGAATGTGTTAAGGAGTGCATACTGAAAACCGTTAGTCTTACAAAAAAAATAACAGTATATTTTTTGTATATTCTTTCCTAAACTTCAAATTGGACAACCAGTATTTTTTTGATAAAAGTTACCATTAGCGAGATTTTTGCGAAAATTCGTTTATCGTAACCTTTGAGCTCGCGTAAAACTTTTAGCGGCGCATTTATCGTCGGAGACTTTTGATATGTTGTTTAGAACCTTGGTTTAGAACCACAAAAGAAAGCTTCATGCAAAAATTCAGCTTTCCCTTAATTTTTCCGAAGCGCAATGTCCTTATTCCCAGGACCCCCTAGACGCCTTGAACTAACTGACAACGCGAAGTTTTACAGAAAACCAAATATCTTAAATGTGTAAAACTTCGCGATATCAATATTATTTTATATATTTATATAAAATATAATATAATATAACATTTACATTAAATAAAATTGAAAATTGCAGTATACATCAAAAATGTAAGGTTTAAATCTTAGGGTTCTTGGGGTGTCTAAAACGGAATTTTACCTTTATTTCTATAGAATTTTATATGGCGATATTTATAGAAAATTATATGATTGAAATTCAAAATTAAATGGAAAATTAAAAAAATGTAAATAACATGTAAAGTGACATAACCTAACATAACAATATTCCAAATTCAAATCGACCATGTGCTACTCCACGTTATTTGTATATTAATTGAAAAAAACGTTCCAATTTACTTAATAACATTAATTTTAAATATAAACTTTTAAAAATGGACAACACAGGTAATTATTTACTTATATAAATGTGTCATTTAGTATTATAAGTATTTTTTTTTGAAGTTAATGGACAAAGTAGCGACTTTTTAATTGATAGAAATAATCACGTAGAAGACAAAAATTTATGTGTAACTAGCGTTGAATTTTCAACAGATCCAAGTAATGAATCAAATGAAACAATGCCAAATGAAAATATTTCAGATGTTAGTGCAAAAACTTCCAACGAGAAATGGTGCATGGAGTTTACAAAGGAAATGATCGATAATATCGACAGTGTCTCGAGTCAAAAGGCCCCAAGTGACCCTACATCATACCAGTCTACCATAGAATCTATATACACGGCCCATATTAACGTAGAAGCCGATGATGACGACGGGTGGAATGAAACCGAAAGCAATGGATTAGAACCCACAATGTGCTTGTTTTGTAATACCATGCACGAAACGATCAAATCAGCAATGCTACATTGTCTATCAGAGCACCATTTCAATTTATATGAATTAAAAAAAAGGCATAATATGGATATTTACAGTTATATCAAAATGGTTAATTACATTCGCCAATGCAATCCGACTCCGTTTGATATTATGTCGACGAAAGAACAACTTTGGGCCGATGATAAATATCTTAAACCGGTGGTTCAAGATCAGTGGCTTATGTTTGGTACATCCATTTTATTTCATTTTGGTTTAGTATTTTATACGTATTTATTTTTTTAGACTTTGAAGAATGGGAAAGTAATATCAAAAAGAAACTAATGGAACTTTCAAGCCATTTAAATTCTTCAAATAAAGCAGCAGGAAGTTCCAAAACATCTGTTAGTGAGGTAAGTTCAAAGTTTAAGAAAGGACGTAGTAAGTAAGGGACGTAGGTCACTATTTGGGAATAGCTGGGAGACATGTAGTTTATTAAACTTAATTATATATTTTAGTAAGTTTGATGAAAATCAAAATTTATAGAGATGCAACGAATATTCGGCTACTATTCGGTATCGACCGAATATTGTGCACTATTCGGCCGGATACCGAATACTAAATCATAACAAAATAAATGTTTAATTCGAAATTATATACTATTTAAATTACAAATTAACATTAGGTTTGTTCGCGGATCCCACCCTAAACCGATTACGAATCAGTCCAAGTGGATTTAGGATAATCGCTAAGCGCATACACGCTTATGAACTGATTAAGGGTTATTTTTCCGTGAACGAGTTTGAAAATGTTCGGAAGTAAGACGAGGATTAACGAGAACCCACGAAAATTGTTAATTGAATTTAAAGTTGAAAGAAAAGGATAGAGAAACGGGACTTTGGAATTAAGCGATTCTTGGGGTTTTTTTTAGGACGAAAAATTCGATTATCTGACTCATGCACAGTTTGATCATATGTGGCTAGATTTTCTATCCTCCGCTTTCAATGTTAAATTCAATTAACAATTTTCGTGGGTTCTCGTTAATCCTCGTCCGAACATTTTCAAACTCGTTCACGGAAAAATAACCCTTGATCAGTTCAAAGACGTGTATGCGCTTGACGATTATCCTAAATCCACTTGGACTGATTTGTTTTCGGTTCAGTGTTAGATCCGTAAACAAACCTATTGAAAATCTATTAGGGAGAATTAATTATGATGAATCAAAACAATTTTTTTCTACATTTCAGTAAAGTTTCCTCGAGTAGAACCCTGATTTGACTTTAGAAACCACTACTTATATGGATCTAGTTCCGATCTAGGAAAATATTAGTAAATAAAAATCAATTTCGATTGTCGTTAAATTTTTTTTTTTTAATAAAAAATAATGCGTTCCGTGATACGATTTACTCAGAAATGAAACGGCCGAATATTCTGCGATTCGGCCAAGAGTGTGACCGAATATTCGGTATTCGGCTAAATCACTATTCGTTGCATCTCTAAAAATTTATATTGCACTTTACATATTTGTGTTATTATGATGAGTAATTTTTCAGCTTGAATTTAAAGCAAAACTGCTTGAAAAGGCTTTACAAGATATTGAAAAAATGCGACAAGTCACGAAATCATTAGTGGAAAAATCGGATGGAACTTCAGGAAAACTTGAATTAGAAACGTTTAATTTAGATTATGGATATTTTAATACATACGCTCATTTTGGAATACATCACGAAATGCTTTCTGTATGTCTTTCTATAGTATATGCTATAGTAATCTGATTGTACAGTATTAAATATTTTAGGATACAGTACGAACAACGAGTTATCAATCGGCAATTTTAGATAATAAAGAAATGATAAAAAATAAAATTGTTCTGGATTTAGGCTGTGGAACGAGCATTTTATCCATGTTTTGTGCTTCCGCAGATGCAGAACAAGTTTACGGAATTGATCAATCAGAAATAATCTACAATGCAATGGCTATTGTTAAGTACGATTTTATATTATATATTTTTTTTTGAGGTTTATTTGTTAAAAATCGATTGTCATATATAACTAGCAATAAAAAAATGAATTGGGAACTGAAACAAAAAAGGTTTGTTCCATACGTTGATGCAGCGGGTTGCCACTGAACGCTAAAGGATAGGTTGGGATAGGGAGCTTATTTGACCTATCTCTTTTGAAACAATACCAACTCAATTCATTTTAGCCGTAAAATCTTCAAATTTCTTGTGATATTTTTAATTTTCTCCCACATTTGGTGGGAACCTTGTTGTTATGCAGCGCACTTTATTGACAAGTAAACTATTTAATTTTAAATTTAACCTGATTTAACCAATAGTAAATCAACTTGCTTTAAAATTTTGTTGTTTTTGTGGTATTGACACTGAAGAGATGATGAAATAAGAAAGTGGAGAGGGAAAAAAGTGGCAACCCGCTGCGTTGATGCCAAACACTGTCAGAAAGGCAAAGAGCAAGACACATTGACCAAGAGACAAGGGTGAGTTAAGAAATGTTTCAGCTTACAGCCGCTCGGCCGCATTAGGCCGAAAGTTTTCGTGACAATCGCGTATTTCGAGACTGATTTGGTGGTGTTGAAACACTGGGTAACCGGTTTTTAACTCGAGCCAACTTGTCACTTTATGTTCTTCACTCACTCCTGTCTATTGGTCAATGTTGTCTTGCTCTTTGTCTTTCTGACAGTATTTGAACATCATCAGAAGGACAATAGGAACAAACCTAAAGTAGCACCATTATGTTTTTCTTTACCTCCGTCTTTCGTATATGATAATACTATACATCTCTACTCTACTCATCAGTGGTATAACAAGCATAACTGATTCATGGGGTGCAATATTTTCCTAGCGCTTACTTTTACCAATGCCTTTACTGCCCTTTACTACATATTAGTAACCCACTTTTTATATAATTATATTATTTTTTTTGAAGGGAAAATAATTTTGAGAACAAAATAAAATTAATACATGGACGAATTGAAAATTCAACATTGCCAGTTGAAAAAGTTGATATTATCGTATCAGAATGGATGGGATATTTCTTGCTTTTTGAGGGGATGTTAACAAGTTTGATTTTGGCTCGTGATAAATATTTAAAGCCGGACGGCAAATTACTTCCTGATAGATGTACGTTACATATAGTAGGATGTTCTGATTTAGGTAAGCTGAAAATTTTAACAAAAAAAAAAAAAAAATACTAAAGTAGAATTATTCGTTATAGATCGACATAATCATTTGATTGGCTTTTGGAAGGATGTGTACGGATTTAAAATGTCTTGTATGACGAATGAAGTAATACGGGAGGCAAATATTGAAATTGTTCCGGCTGATAAAATTATAACCACAACAGCTTTGTTGTTAGACTTAAATTTATATACATGCAAATCAGACGACGCAAATTTCAACATAGATTTTACACTTACGGCATTGGAGGATGGATTTCTTACGTCTTTAGTGGGTTATTTCGATACCTTCTTTAACCTGAACAAAACTGTATCTTTTTCAACTGGACCTCAAGCAACACCAACTCATTGGAAACAAACTGTATTTTACCTATCAAAACCGCTGGAAGTAAAGAAAAGTTCGTTTTCAACACAATGAATCAACTTGAATTTTTCTCATTACAATATTTTTATGATTTCAGATGGAATTTTAGGCGGATCATTGAAGTGTGAAAAGGCAAAAGGAGATCCTCGAGGACTAGTCGTTACGATCGCCATAGCCGATATCATTGAAGAATACCAAGTGAACTAATGTTATCTACAATTATTATATTAAATTGGTTAATTTTTTCAATAAAAATAAAAAAAAAATCGATTTATATGTTTTTATTTGGTGGTATGAATATTGGTTTGACAATTATAAAAATTCTTAGCAGTTAATACTCATCTTATTTATAATGCTAGAAATGGCAATACTCTAAATCACAAAACTCAAATTTTAATTAAGGGGTAGAAAATGTTAGGTTTACTAAATTAACAGTAAGATACTGGAGAATGAAATCTTTAAAAAAACTATATTTAAATAAAATATCACGTCGTCGTGCATTAAAAATGCATCTAAAATTTTCTTTTCAATCTACGCAATCTCTTATATTCTACAACGTGTTGATATTCCGATTTCGTCTTAAAACTGGTTTTGATTAACTCGAAACACTTGGTTGATGGGATTATACTGTGTTTGTTGTGGATAGAAAGCTGGTCGTCTATAGCTTCGTTGAACTTCAGCACGTAAAATGACAACACCTAAAACAAAAAAAGAATTTTATTAGTTAATATAAAATTTTAAACTGTAAATAAGGGCGTATATCTCTTATGGATGAGTTTGAACCAATTCAAAAATTGGTTAAATATCAAGATCAAGAAAATAGTTCCAAAATAGTCACAATAGTTCTGTTGGAGGTAAGTAAGTACAGGCCTTTTATAAACTGAAGATGGTAATTTAATGCCGAGGACTACCATATCTTTTTTTTTTGGTGTTTTAAGTCGCTTTAACATCTAAGGTCATATCACGACTGTCTAAACACAGAAAATTCCTGTTGGTCAATTTTAATTTTATGTCTAGGATCTTAAGTCTAGGATTCAACGGGGATCGAACCCGTACCACTTGACGCATAAAGCAGGGAGAACTACTGTTCTAACCACTACGCCAATAGGTGGTTCCAAATCTTTTAAACTCATGTCTAACGGTACCAATTTGAACTTCATTAGTTATGTGATCTTTACCCCAGAGATATAACTCCTTGTTAAGGGCGCGTTCAGACGGATCAACTAAACTCGCCCGACTATTTTCAATCTTGTAGACTGTAGCAGGGTAAGCGACGCGAGAAGTGAAGCACAAGCGAGTTGAATGGGAAGCAAATTGAGCAGAATTGAAAGAAAACTGATCAACAAAACTCGTTCAACAAAAGTTTGATTCAGTCAATCTTTTGTTGAACGAGTTTAGTTGATCAGTTTTCTTTCAATTTGCTTCCCTTTCAACTCGCTTGTACTTCACTTCTCGCGTCGCTTACCCTGCTACAGTCTACAAGATTGAAAATAGTCGGGCGAGTTTAGTTGATCCGTCTGAACGCGCCCTAAGAGTCTTTATTAAAATTTAAAAAGAAACATACCTGATGGATTTACTTTCACTTTAATTTTTGTTTGTGGAGTAAGGACACCATAGTTTACATCTTCATACAAATCCTGAAAAAAAGAAAGTTATTAATATTTGTATTGAACCCTTTGGAGTCATTGAAAATTTGTGTTTAAAGTATATTTGGAAATTTTGAAGTGGTTATTTTCATTTCTCCTGGTCCAAAAAGGAAAATGGTTTTATAAGCTTTACGAAAACAAAAAGACAAATTAATACATACCTATATACATATATTATGTAAGAATCCCAGAGCAATTATTTAAACTAGAATCCTATTTCCAAAACTATTTTTTTTTTTGCTTACTTAAGATCGTATCCAATCGCATCAACTACTTTGGTCATTAGCGACCGTCGAATCCAAAAACCCAGAAAAACATCTTAAGTTTTCATTGGAATTCGAACCCAGAACCACTGGCGTATAAGGCAACTATCTAGTCCACCACGCCACTAAGTGACCAAACTAATTTATAAATAGGTAATTAATCAAAACTTAATTTTAAAAAAATTATTCCAAATAGTTTGTTACGTACTTAAGTAAGAATAAATCGGAATTAAAGAAATATAATAAAAGTTATTCTAATTGAAATTATGTTAAGTATAATTTTTGGACCATCTAAACGTAATGTTCAATTGAACATAAGATTATTTTCTGAAGGATAATTGTACAAACAAATAAACGAAATTATACTATTATTCATTAATCCCAAGAGCTACGCAAACTGTGTATTAAAGTTTCTTCTTATTGAAAATTTAAAGAGAAAGGGCTCGGAAAAGAGAACATGTCTAGAGCTCCAAAGTGAATTATCTAATCCAGCCCTGGTTGGGGTCGCATGCAAATATGTACATTACGCTGGAGAACTTGTTACATTAGTTTTATGAAAATTGAGGAAGAGAAGTTATTGAAGATTAGTTTAAACTAATTACTTTCGTGTAAAAAATTGCCTATACTTTGACATAATAGAATTGAAGTATGACAAGAGAGGGTTGAAAATTTCTTACTTCAACAATATATCCAGCTGGAGATGAAAGTCCAAGTTCTTTAAGAGTGACCGCAACATCAGAGGGTGTTCCATCAGTTCTTCGATTCACAAAAGCGATTGCATACGAAAAATAGTTTTGATCCAAAGGTGTTATTGGCCGCGACCAGATCTCAATTCCTTTATGCTAAAAAAAAATCCAAATTTTTACTTATAATTAGAAGGTCGATGATATCAATAGTAAAAACAATTAAATTTTATTGATGTTCCACTATTTTTTCAAATTTATAATAGATATTTCACCCGGAAAATAAAAAGGTCATAATAAATTGTAGACCACATAAAACAATGATTCTTCTAGTAGAAATAAATAATGTAGCTTTAGGATGATCGAATATAAATTCACTTTTTCACCTTGAACTGAGTTTTTTTTAAAAATAAAGTGATATGATCATCATTTCCTAATGATTAACTTCGCATAATTAATGTAAATAGAACAAAGTTTAAGCCATTGCTCAGATTGCATGCTAATCAAAAAGTAAAAGGGAATCGTATCACGATTTCTATGGTTTTCTTACTTTGTAAATTCGCCGGCCTTGTATACCCAAAGGATCCTGGTCGACAGCAATGATCTTTTTATTTTGAAGAATGGCTTTGAATTCCGGCCGAATCGTTCGTAGGTCAACCGACATCAAAAGTGGGGCCGCTAAAATAGCCCATATCGCAAACTGTGTTTTACTTTGCTCGAAACTCAAACCAAAATTTCCAACGATCAACTGCAGATAAAATTAAAATTTCATTTCTTAAAATGACGTTTTTTAAAAAAATCCTTACCGTATCAGGATCGTTCCAGTGTCCCGGACCAGCGTTGGGAACTATAATATCTTGATTATTACCGAAGTAATCGATAATACTTTCAACACTCGCCCATGAATCTTGGATATCATCAAAGTTTCGCCATAAATTACAATGTTTGATAATAGAAGAAAAATTGGGTTGCATCCCTGCGTATATTTGGTATACAGGCCAACTGCATGAATAAATAATAGGACGTCCCGTTCGGTTTAAATGATACCCAAATTCTGGATACCCACGATCCATTTCAGTAGGATGAGAGTAGCACCCATCTAATTTTACATAATCCACGTTCCAACTAGCAAAAGTATCTGCGTCAATATCCAAAAATCCTAACACTCCAGGATAACCAGCACAAGTATAGTTGCCATAATCTTCATAAATACCGAATTTAAGTCCCTTGGAATGAATCTGAAATGTTATATTAGTTGTGGATTATGTTGATACCAAAAATCTTAATATTAAATGATTAATAATAAAGTCGCTTACATAATCTGATAAACTTTTCATTCCATAAGGAAATCGTTCTCGGTCCGCCTGTAACGTATTATCTAAACCCCGCTCTTTTTCCAACCAACAATCATCAACATTAACATATTCATATCCTAAATCAGCGTATCCTTCAGCCACTATAATATCGGCCATTGTCCGGAATAATTGGTCACTAAAAACAAAAAATCATTGACTCGTCAAGGATTTTAAACAATAAGCATATGGTAATAATAATTTTAAATTGATTTTAGTTCATTTTATAATAATTGCTTCAGTTCCATTCTAAAAAGTAGACAAGAAATATAACACTGCCGTTTTTAAAATTGAGGATGGAAATAATAATAGTCTAAGGAATATAATTAGTATTATATGAATGGAAATAGTAATAAACCAAATAATAAACACCTACAGCCAACATCTTTCATTTTGATTGTATTGTCAATGAAATCGTTAGCAATCCAATTGTTACACAACAACAATTAAAGAATACGAAAATGAAATTTATTAGTTGGGAATATTGCTAGAAGCCCAACAATCTAATATCAAGGTTAATTGTAAATAGTCGTTGTAATTAGGTAGTTACATGATATCAAAACTGAAATTAAGAATTTGTTCAAAAGTCAATAGTAATTGTTTAGGTATAATTTACACATCAGCACAATCACTTTATTAGAATCGTTTTATATCAACATGATAATTACATTCATTATGTTTACTTGTATGAAATCGTAAGTGTATATATGTGAAATCGAAATAAAACGGTTTTTGATTGTGATTTGTAGAAGTAATTTTTACTTTCTTATTGAATGGGTTGATTTGTGTAATATTAACTAACAATATATAAATTCAGGATCAATAATGATTTAAATCTTTTTAGATTCAATCAAAAAGAGTTCAATGAATGATCAAAGATCTATTTGTACAAGTGTAGGTGTTTCTGCAACGGAAAAATGAATAAGTTACTATTCTTTCTTTCGGTGATGCTTGGTTCGATCCCCAATGAGCCCTCGGTTTAACTGAAGATTTTTTTTTGCTTAGATATTGATGTTTAACATAGTTTAATAATAATTTATATGTTAAAAGCACTGTCAAGAAAAAAAAGCTTAAACAATAACAGTGAAACAAAGCAAAACCGTATTAATTCACAAAAAACCTACGTAACTTTAGGTTCCTATAAAATAGATGTAGGTACACGACTGTTCTTACAACAGTCCTGTATTAGTTCAAAGTTAAATATGTAAATATAGGTACGTCTACGAACGTTAAAACAACACAGCGATACTTTTAATAACAAACTAAAACCCAATGTTGAACGTTGTTTTAAACGGGTACCTTTCAATCAGTTTAGATTTTGTGAATCAAGATTGAATCAGGACTGCGTAAAACTTTTTTTTAAAGCCGCTTTAACAGCTTAGATCATATCACGACTGTCTAAGCACAGAAAATTTCTGTTGGTCAGTTTTAATCTTAGGTCTATGATCTTAAGTCTAGGATTCAATGAGAATCGAACCCGTACCACTTGACGAATGAAGTGGAGAGAACTACTCCTCTAGCCACTGCGCCAATAGGTGGCTTGTAAAACTTTTATTTTGGCATATTACATTTTTTGTTGTTGTTGGTGTTTTAAGTCACTTTAACATTTGATCTCATACCATGACTGTCTAAACATAGAAACTTTCTGTAATTTATAAGTCTAGGAATATTTAAGATTCACCGGGAATCGAACCAAGTACTATTGACGCATGTGGCAGGGGTCTAACAGATCTAACTACTGCGCCATTAAGTGGACTTTAATTGTTACTTATCTTTCTTTTCATTCATTTAGTGCTATAAAATTTTAAAGCTATCAAATTCTGATCCTCTGCTCTACAGCCTTTCCTTTCAAATTCAGCTTTATGGTAGTCAAATTAAACTATTTTTTATGAATCAAATTTAACTTCTGGGAAAATAACGACTGACTAACTTTGACTTTTTGATAGTGATTTCCAAAATATCAACAAAAATAATTTTGATAAAACCTTTGATGAATTGAAATTTAATTTTTGTTTTAGAGCAGGGAACTCCGAAATTTTAGCTTAAGGCAAAAGGCTCTATATTGTCCTACAAAGGTCTAAGGTCTAAAATTTACCTACCATCAAATTTACATACCACTACAATACCCAATGAAAATTTAAAAAAAAATAAATTGAGTGCTGAATTTCGTGTACATTTTCATTATTATAATTTATAATTATAATTCATAATTAATATAATTTATTCTAATTATCTATATTAAAATTAATTTTGAGTTTCGTTTTTCTGATATGGATTCGTTGAAAGCGATACCAAGATTTTTCAGAATTCATTAATTCGCCGGGTTGGTGGTGCTCACGGGCGGTATATTAGCCCCCTGTTTGGAGACCTCTGTTTAAACCTTCTGTATCCAAAGTTTATCAAGTTACTAGTCTTTTTTAACAATTAAAGGAAGATACATCCCCAACTCATAATAAACTTATAACAACTTTTTGAGCTATAACAACTTAGTTTCTTTTTTTTTTCACAATTTCATCAAATATTGTAGTTATAGGCAAAGTAAGACCAACCTAAAAGACTGTTCCAGTCGTATTTGGTCTTGGTTTTAGTCTAAACCTTGGGCTTGCATTTTTGCAAAACTAAGACCAAAATTGCAAGACCTAAACCAATTTTGTTCATCACTAGTGTTAAAATCTACTAAAGCAAACTGAAAAATTTCAAATCAAAAATTGTTTTGTTCTAAGAAAAGAACATACTTAGTAGGTTACTTCGAAAGCTTGAAATAGTTTAATTCATAATTCAACCAAAAGTAATAATTCTTCATTTAGTCTTGCATATTAAGTCTTAGCCTTGCATATTCGATCGAGGTCTTGCATTTTCTTGGCCTGCAAAATGAAGACCAATTTTTCTCATCAATAAAATCTTGTATGTAAGATAAATGAAAATTCCAAAATATGTTGAATAATCAAGAAAATCTTGCTTCTGTGCCCCATTTGTTTATTTACTTTTCTTTCGCAGAAAAACGACTTATTTTCTAGATTTTTTTTGATTAATTTTAATGTAAATGTTGCATACCGATACTAAAAAAATATTAGCGGCTCTTTATAGAAAATAGAAATTGATAGATAACATCAAAGAGTTTGAAATGATGGAGAACCAACAACCAAACAATTTGAACCTAATTTTCACTGGCCTATTTGATTTGATTTGCAAAATATTGAATATGAGATAAAGAACTTATACCGTATCACTGGCTCATCAAAGAATTCATAAGTGACTTGCATCAGTTGACTTATACTAGATTTCTTTTTATTAAATTCAATTTAATAATAATAAAATATGAAAAAAATAATAAAACTAATTTCTTTCCATAAATGGTTAAAAAATAAAGAAAAAACTCTAAGAATACTTTTTTAAACTCAATTACTGGTAGCTTACAACGAAATTTTGGTAGATCTACGTTTTATAATTAAATTTTTATGTACATTAACTTGAACCAACTAGAGAAATAAGTTGGTCACTAAGCCTATCTGGCAAAACAAGGCAATTATATAATTTTTCAGTTATCTTATTTTTGGGTTTAACGGGGCCATGCAACAAATTACAAAGAATTTCCGCTTTATGTTATCTTTTAAAACTTAGACCTCGGAATTAATTATAAACGATTTGGTGACATATAAATTCGTCTCCACTATGTGACTTTTTTTAAAGATAACACTTAAAAATCATTCAAAAAAATCAAATGTTATGCAAGTTTACAACTCAAATTTTTTCATAAGGAAATCCGGAAAGTGAGAAAAAACTGTTCAGTTTTTTCATTGATATTCTAATTCTAATAATAATCAAATATCACAAAGCAATTTTTAAACCGGCTTCTTATGTAATATAGAAAAATTTCTTGGTGTTATTAATAGACACGATTCATTGTTGTAAAAAATAATTCATAATATTAGATTTGCGATAGCTTATCATTAATCAAGCACGAGAAGATTTTGTCATTTCTTTAAATATTAAAATTGTTTAAGTATATTCAATGAATTTTGAAATCTTTTAAAGTTTCGTAGTATACTCGTATACATAGGTCGATATAAATTAAGAACACGGATATTACCTACTGATTTAGTATAAATGCTATGGGGTATATAAACGTGTGATATTTGAATATTTGAAAACTTCTAATTGATTCGCTGTTAATGAATTCATTATTAGCATAACACGGTTTTCTAGAAATAATAATAATTCCGTCAGACGTTTTGATTTTTGATTAATTATAAAATTAGCTTTAAAATTAGCATTTTTTAAACCACTTTTACATAACAATTTAGTTCATAAATTATTTATATTTATATTTTATAACTCTCAAGAAAAAGTTTTATTTTTAGATTTTTCAAATTAACAAAATTATTTAAAAAAAATGTTTCATTTATGAATGTATGTTAGTATGTAATTATGTTAAAAGCATTTAGGTAAAAAAATTTTCATTCATTTAAGTCGAGATTATTACAAATTTAAATTTTAATCTGGTTTTCTAGTACAATTGACGTTAACTACTTAAAAATTGGTATAATTTTTAATAAATCATACCATTTTTTATAATAATAATGAAATAAATACTCATGCTATTATAACTAGTGTCTAATCTACTGAAAGTAAGTAATTGAAAGTTTATTAATAACACAAAATAAAATCTTTTATGGAATAAAAAGTTTAAGGAAAATAAGAATATGTCAAAGTAATTAAAACATAGAGAAGTAGAAATAATTATTTAATGTATCGATACAAAAATGTTAGTGAAAAAACCTAATTGGTTCTTTTCAAATTTGGTAATGAATTTAATGAGGTTTTAAAAGAAGAAAAATTGCATGGTTCAAAACAATTAGTAAATAAACGTTCCCTATTATTTTATTTATTTATTTTTATATCAATTCAAATTTTTGAGCTATAAAATAGAAAAATTTTCAATAAAATTTAGAATTTAATTTAAATGAATACCTACGTAGATGAAAGTTTTTTTATTAATTTTTATTTGCTTACCTACTTTTTATTTTAAAATGATCAATTATAGCTTGAAAATAAGCATATTATTACTCCCTAAAATATATTGTTGAAAATGATTGAATTTATTGATGAATGACTATAGCAGTGCTCCATGGATTTATATGGTGTAGGTATATTTACTTGTTATTGCTTGATAGCGATTAAGGGGGTATTCTAGTCTAGGATTTTGAAAAAATCGAAATTTTTTTTTTTCATAATCTGATAGTTTATATATTTTTAAAAATATCTCCCTAAAAGGATTTTTCAAAATTAAAATTATTTCCGAAGTTATAGCTGTTTTAGTGTCGTGCCAACTGGACCGGTTGAGACTTAACGTAAAACTTTAAACGCGTTTTTCTCGAAACTACTTTTTTCGATGCGGTTGCCATAATATCTCAAGTTCTAATTAGCCGATTTACTTGAAATTTGTCATGAATATTGTTTAAATATATCTCTATCGCATGAACCAACAAAAAATGAAAATTTTAAATTTGTAATATTTTTTAAAAATTCGACAAAATTAAAAAATGATTGAAAAAATCGACCTTTATTTTCGATGTACTATAAAGTACTATATGAACTATATGTAAAATAAAGGTCGATTTTTTCACTCATTTTTTAACTTTGTCGAATTTTTAAAAAATATTACAAATTTAAAATTTTCATTTTTTGTTGGTTCATGCGATAGAGAGATATTTAAACAATATTCATGACAAATTTCAAGTAAATCGGCTAATTAGAACTTGAGACATTATGGCAACCGCATCGAAAAAAGTAATAAAAGTACTGAGTAGCCGCCATTTTATAAAAAAAAAAAACTTTTTTTCAGTTTTGGAGGTTCAAGCGATAGCGACATTTGTACTTATCAAGAATCCATCATTGTTTACTTTTTCAAATGACCACAAGGGTAGAAATCATGGCGACGAGGGCACGGTCTTTTTTTTCCCTCTCTACTTCAAAGACGCATAACTCAATGAAAAAATTTTTTTTTGTTTTGAAATTAATTTAGTGTACTCTCTGAATATGAATAAGCAAATGATAAAAAAATGGACTCTAAAAATATCAAATGCTTTTTTTTCATCAATTGCCAAAAAACGCTCGAAATTCGGGCTTCTAGACTAGAATACCCCCTTAAGGATAATTAGTTAAAGGAAGATATTTTTTCCAAGTTTCAAACATTTTACTTAAAAGAGAACACTATCGGTTGGATAATTACGCGTATAAAATAATAAATGGTTTTATATTAGTTTGCAACGCTATGTAAACGGGTAAATAAGAGAATTAAGTTTTTCAAAATAGAAGTCCATCACTTATATGTTTGATAATCACGGTCTAATTCTATTACAATGGTTTACGGCTTATACTATATACGATAATTACGATAAATAACATTTACACTAGTAGATAAGCCAACCAAAAACTAACCATATTAACCCCCTATTACCTGTGTGTTCACCTATTAACCATGTTCCACGAATACACAGTTATTAGGGGATTTAAATAAGACGTAAAAAGTTTATTTAGATAGGTACTTTAATTTTGAGTTTTCTTAAATTTAGGGTATTAATATTAAAAATGTTTTTCTTGTTTACACAAGTCTAGGAGTAGGTATAGCAAATTCTTTGTTACTTAACTTATCTCAATTCTACATTTTATACATAAATCGTATTTTTTTGTTTGTTTGATTATTTAAGATAGAATATCTACTATCGTTATTACTGATTGGTACTGACTATTGGTCAATAAGGTGACAATATAATCACCACGCCACTTAGTGTCCTCATAACAAGAGATGACATGACATTAGATGACATGACTTAGATCTCATGACAAGAGATTAAAGTTAAGTTTTTCAAATAAGAGATCCGTCAGTCGTCAATACTATGTTTGATAACCATGATTTGATTGTATTACTATTAAGTTCATGGTGATTAAAATCATTCACATTAATATTTAAGATAACCAAAAAGGAAGACTATGACATACCATCACAATCCACATATTATCTATACGACTATACTTACACGGAGAATAGGGGCTTGAAAAGTTGAAATATAACGTACATAGTGGTTGTGTTTAATGATTCGAAATGATTTTCTTTACCTTAGTTCTGATTGTTCTCAAATCCAGGATATTGAAGTTAAAATTTTCTGGTTAACAAAAGTTTAAGAGGATACCAACTTCTTTCTTTACCTACTAAATTATCTCAATTTTGTATTTTATACCTAAATTCTATTTATTTTTTTTATTACATATTTAATGTCAGATAAACTATTTTGAATATTATTTAAATTGTTAACTTGTATGTGCTTGAAATTAACGATTTTTATTTTTTTTTTTCGAAAAAGTGAATATGGTTAATTAAGGTTCTTCTAAATTTTTTTCACCCCTAAAAATAGTTTTATCAGAGTTTTAAGGCAGGACGTTCTAAAATAGAATACATGAAACGTAGCTAAGTTTAGGATCACTAATCAATCATTCGAGGTATAAAACACCGTTTTTGTAATAGTGGGATTTTAGAAAACTGGTTGG
Organism: Sisyra nigra; assembly: GCA_958496155.1. Classification (NCBI taxonomy): domain Eukaryota; kingdom Metazoa; phylum Arthropoda; class Insecta; order Neuroptera; family Sisyridae; genus Sisyra; species Sisyra nigra. The sequence goes on along the minus strand of OY292315.1, from coordinate 36,674,395 downwards.
AAACTATATATGGGTGTAATTGAGATAATATTTCCTCATCTCCATAGATTTATAACGACAAAAACGTTATCAATGAAAATTCAAAGTAAAATTGAAAGTTTCCTTCATCTTTCTTAACTTTTAATAAAATGAAAAAAATAATTTTAAATGTTTGATGTACTGCTAAAATCCTGTTGAAAACTTATATTAAAGAACCATAATCTGATTTAAGAAATATTTTTAATTTAAGTACCCCCTAAAAGCTTGTTTGCACTTGCCTAATAGCTTATTAACTCAACTAGTAGAAACTCAAAAAAAATTGTTCGTATCAATAGCTTCTTAAACTATGCAGTAAATTAATACTTAATAACTAGTGTACTTGTAAGACAGCAGGCATTATAACAAATTAAATAAGTTTGTTGAATTAAAATAAATGGGTTTCTAGAATATTTTATCAAAAATTTCTTAAAAACTACTTTCTTTCAATGAAATAGTATTAAAAGTGCCCAAAGAATACTTTGAAACTTTAAAAATATATTAATACTATTTCCATTTTTTTTTTGAGGAAAGTGCAACTGCAAAAATTCAATGTAAGAATATAAATTGATCACAAATTTTCAGATTCACATTTAATAAGTGAATAACAATGGATATAAATGCGTGGGAGGAGGAGGTGTGGCTATACTCACCAAAATAATTAATTTAGTAATCGGTTAAGTTTTTAATAAAGTGAGTGACTAAGCTACTCGAATAAAATGCTGTTACTCAAAGTTAAATAACTAACAATAAATTTAACTCGCCACTCGAGTAAATTATTTCCTAAATATGAACATTAATGTTTAAGCGACAGAAGGTAATTATTGATGTAAATATCAAACCTTCGATTCTTAAAATATGTTAGTTATTTTTGAGCAGTAAGTAAAGCATATATAATAGAATCTTGCGATTTAGATACTACTAATATTTAAGCCACTTGACCTATTTTTGACAAGAAATTGAATCAAACTTGAATCAAATAGGTATTAATATTTGTAAAATCAAGTCAAAACTTTAAAAGTTATTTCAATTACAAGTGAAAATATCAAGCACAATTCGATTAAAAAAATGTCCAACTATTTGACTTGATGAATCCTTATGAATAGCTTAAATCAGGGGTGTCCAATCCGTTTGACCATTTGGGCCAAATAAAATTTTGCCAAAAAAAAAATGGGACACATTAACAAGAATATTTTTGGCAATCTTTATTAAGTACCATTTTTTTGTAACTGTTTTGTTTATTCCCTGTTTTTGGAGTATTATATTTCCAGTAAAGTAAATTATATTTAAACAAACGTAAAATTCTCATCCAAATTTGGTATATGGAACATTTAAATATGATGTAAATATACTAATAAATATATCTTGTAAAATTTTTGGATTTTTATTTAATAAATATTACTTTTTAATTTTATTTTGGGCCGCTTACGGCACGCGGGTCACGTGTTGGACACCCCTGGCTGAAACTGTACGGAGGTAGTGATTTTTCTTTTATCCATTGCGATGAAATTGAATATATGGTTCAAAATCTACAAGCATACAAGTTCATTATCTTAAGACATTGGATGTCGTACAAGAAATAGAAAAATAAACTAAGTATAAGTATACTTAGGTTAGGAAATACTAAGAAGAATACAAGAACAAATGTAGTTTTAAACAAGTTCATTTTCACTTTTGATATAAATATTCGAAGTAATAAAATGAAATATGTTAGAATTTGAGCAAATAACATCTAGAGACATCTTTTTAAGTAAATAAAAATATATCAGTAGATATAAGAAAAACTAATAATACATGTAGAATAGGTATATTTTTTCTTTAAATTTTATGAGGTAGTTTAATATAATCTTACGCAAGATATTCAAAACATTATTTCAATTATAACTCTTTTGATTTTTTACAAAGTGGTTTTAATAAGTAGTTAAATTTGAAGTCATTCATTTCATATTAAAAGACTCTAAAGGCTCAAAAAATAATTGAATGAAAACTAATGATTAGTGATAATTTAAACACCGATAATTCCATTATTAACCTTGTCTTGACATAATTGTGCCTGAGTAGGCAAAGTAAAAAAATAAGTGGTTAAAATTTAAATAAAAGAAAAAAATCTAGGGTAAAAGATTTGCGTGATCATACAACAAAATACGTGCTTTGGTAATTAATTACATTTTTACAACTGAAACAAAGAAAGACCGATTTCGTAATGATTTGATTTTTACGGTTTCAAGAAAATTTTACAAGGTCCTACTTCACATGTATCTAACAAGAAAAATAAGGTTCAATATAAACCTAACAATCAATCGATTAATTTAATATTAGGCTAAGGTTAGAAGGAAAAATTGATTTTTATAAGATTTTTTTTAAATATAAAATCAGATCTTTTAGGATTAGAGAATTTCTATGATTAACACATTTATGGTGATCTCAAAGGTGCGTAGACTTTCTAAAACCTTTTTCGTTGAGTCGTATATTTCCTATTTGTGTCGTAATCTATTTTTAAGCTTGCTTAAAATTTTTAAAATATATTTAAATAATAAAATATGTAGTTAATGTCAGTTAATGTAGCACGAAGTTCTGAAATGCGATAATTCGTGACAAGGAATTGATGCAAGGCTCTCTAGTTCCTGATATGCATGAGACGTAGTTCACTTCCATGAGAAATTGGTACTCGAGGGGCGGATTATTAGTCACAGTACCTTCACTTTTCAGATAAATTTATGATTTTAGATATTTAAAATCTTAAAATTTACATTCGGAATACATTAAAAACCGACTATATTTAAACAAATTGTTCGTCTGCGATAGATAAGCAAATTATGTAATTGTATTTAAAATAGAAGAAAAAAATGAAAAATAGCAAATTTCGATTTCAATTAAAAAAAATTGTCTGATTAAATAATCTTGCGGTTAAATATTCATTAATTACCTCGCTTAAATTGCATTTCAGGTCGTAACTCAATGGATATTTTTAACTAATTAACGACGTGTGTATTTTGATTGCTTATTTTGTCATAGTTTTTTAAGGATTGGAATGTGAAAGAATAGTTTAAAATTTGTTTTTTCTTTACAAATATTTTAAAATAATGTTATAATAAATTGTCTACAAACGATCATCAAGTGAATGTATGCGGAATAATTTATGTTGAAAGCAAAGAAAAAATTATTTGATTAAATTCGTTGTTAATAACTTAATTTTTTGATTAAAAATCAAGTTAAGTTTGAAATGCCAGTTATTATCAAAATGAATAATTAAAAATTCATTTAAAAAATATAACGCATAGCTAGGTATATGCTTAAACCTTTTAAGAGTGGCGTAAATTTTGCTGCAGAATTTTAACTAATTTGTTTTTTACTCAAAAATAAATAAGTTGAACGCATACATTTAAATTTATTTTTATCTATTTATTAATACTCGATTTTAAAATTCCATTCGTCAATAACCTAATTCAAGATCGTTTCTAAAAATTCCACAATAACCTACACAACCACCCTAATTCCTGTGCTCAAATCCTTTCCTCTACATCGCATCCAAACAACCCTCCACGTCGCCTGCAACGCCGATGGCCGCGGGATTTATTAAATGACGTCTAGGGAGTTCCAACAATGGTTGGATTCTCCCCACAAGTTTCCAAGCCAGGTTGCTCCTGGGTGGAGAGTAAATCTCCACCGAAGAAGCAGATTTTATTTTTATTCTTTATTTCTTGAGCACATTTCATAATGTATTTTTTTAATGTATAGAAGGCAATAAATAAAATTATTTAAAAAAAATTAATACTAGCGACTACCCGTGACAAGTAAAACAAGTAAAATTTAACAAAATAAGTAAACGTAGTTAGTTTCAGAAAAGAACCTCTACCAAAATCAGCTTACTGCAAGCAAAAGCACATACTTCCAAAATAACTAAAAAGTATTAAAAAACAAAGAAATGAGGCGATTTCGCGGAAGAATTTTTTAAAATTTTTAAAAAGTAGAGGATCTTTACGTTTAAATGTAGATTGATAATTAATCAAGAATAGGTATTATTTGAGAAAATTGATAAAAAAGAGAAGGCTTAAAATGCAATACTCTTAAGCCCTCTTTTTGAAGTAAGTACTCTCAGCAGGTCGGTGGGGTCAAAAAATCCTTCCTTACTGGAAAGCACAACCTACTCAGGAATAACATTTTTTTCATTCATGTTTTTAGCTTTAATGGTTTAGTCTGTCAGTCAAAAGTTGATTCTTTTAAATATTATTATCTATTATATATTCTGAGGACTGACTAAAAAGCGTTTGCTTACTGTCCATAGTTGATATAAAAAATATATCGAAGCTAGCGGGGGCTTGCAGAAGGGGGTCCACGTTCCTTCATTCTGGGTAATTTACTTAATAATTTTTTATAAATTAGCTGACGCTCTTGCTTTTATTACAAACTCTAACATTAGCCCTTCTTTCATCACCATTCATTAATATTCAATTTTACTATTGAAAAAAAAACGGAAAATGAGGTTTATTTTTGAAAATCTCGGAAACCGTTTGAGATAGGACGCTAAAAATTTGGGTGAATAATTTTTGTTTCATATCAAATCGATCCCCCAACTGCAAATCAAAAAAGCCGTGGGGGCAGATTTGCCATATAAACCCGGCTATACCCTTTAAGTGAAAACGGTATTAAACGTAAGTTATAGTTGTCAACCTTAAGCAAAGTAAAGGTTGATCTGTTGGTATTAATATAATGAGGTTGGATATGGAGAAATTAATTTTTGAATCTCTAACATTCTCAGTGTAATTTTTTCATGAACAAAAAAAATCTTTGAAAATTGAAAGTTTTTATTATATAATGAACCTTGATTCTTTAATTTTCTACTGTATTTTAGCAAAAAATATTTTTTGTTTTATTTAAAAAAAACATTTTTTATAATTTTTATACAATATATATGTCATATATGTCTAACTTTGTGTTACAGTTTGGGGGCCCACTTTAGTTTGTGTGTGAACAAACTAGTAGATATGTGTTTATACACAAATATAACAATTTTCGTATTAATAAACTTTGCCCTGATTTTTTGATTTTCCGACTTAAAAAATTTCGCGGTGATTTCTGGCTTATAAAACTACGCGGTATAAAGATACTAGTTTGTTCATACACAAACTAAGTGGACACTCAAACTATAACATATTGCGCATAAATAAGCGAACTGTAACACTAAAAATTAGATCACATCCATCAATTTTCTTATTTTTTTTTAAATTGTGAAGTCAATTTTTTTAAAAAAACAATAAAAAACCCTTAAAAGCTCTGTAAAGGTGGGTTTAAAGTCATTTTTTTGAAATTCTCCCTAAAAATTGCAAAAACCTCATATTCTTGAGAAAAGTATGTACGTATATAATCTACAATTAATGATCACAGCGACAATTTCTATATTTATGTTCATATTTCTTTTAGGCAATACATAAGTACGTAGGGTAGACTGGGTACGGTTGAAACGGTGGACGGTTGAAACAAAGCGAATATCTTTTGAACAGTGCTAGATAGGGTGAAGGGTGTAAGAGAAGTTCGAAGCAGTAGACAAGTCGAAACCTAAATTTTGTTGTTGCGTTGCTCATCGGGTCCTGTGACTGTCAATAGGAGACCCCATTGTATTTTTTGACGGAAAAGTAAGTATTTTCGTCCGTACATTTTTGAAATTATTATGGTTTTTATTAAAGTTACGGAATTGAGAGTTTTGTATCGTTTTAATTGAAGTTTTTAGAATATGGTAGCATGATTAGTATTTATTTAAAATTATTTTCATTGTTACTGCAAGCCGTTTTATGCTTAGAAGGTTGGTTGGGGACAGTTGAAACATTTTTTGTGGGTACGGTTGAAACAGTTTAATTATTTAATTTACTTGCATCTTAGATGCTAAGGGTGCGCCAAAGAAAGACTACGAGAGGTGAGACCGACTTAGCAGCGTTTAAACAAGCCTATGATAATGTAAAATCGGGATCTTCGTTAAGAAAAGCGGCAGAAAAAAATTGGTTGTCTGTAAAGTCGGTTTACGGACGATAGTTTTACGTGATAACGTCATAAAGAATACCTAATTGATGAAAAATAGTGTACTTTTATGAATTGAATTATCATTATTTTGTATAACACAAAGAAAGAGTTAATAGAAAATTCTTGTTGAGATATGTTCGTAAACGAGATGCAGCTGGTGGCGATGAAAATCAAGAAATGGGTTATAAGGTTCATAATCGAGTGTTTAATCAGGAAAAATCTATTTTATAAGTAATATTCTTTGTAAAAATTACAGTCATTAACATATGATCATTATTGAATTTATTTTTACTTTCTTTTACTACTATATAGATAGTAAAGGAAGTATTGTAATCGGGTCGAATTTTCGAATTCGAGATTTTACCGGAAATACATGTTTTGAGGTCCCCTGAGTCCAAAAAAGTAGTTTTTAGAAACATGTCTGTGTGTGTGTCTGTGTGTCTGTGTGTCTGTGTGTCTGTGTGTGACAGCCATATCGTATCGAAAGCTTTATCCGAATTTCACCAAACTTGGTATTTGACCTCCCTATTATACCTAATTGTGCCGCGAAGCTTTTGGTTGAAATAGGGTAACCGAAAGCTCCACTTTACTCTAGAGGTTTTTAAGCTTTTTCAATTTTTTTCGAAAATGGCTCCAACGATTTTCTTTAAACTTTCTATAGTTCTTAGACTCATTAGTGGCTACAACTTTTATTTGAAACTTTTTCCTGGGAAAATTCGAATAAGGGCGGTTCTGGGGTGAAGGTTCGGAATTCGTATACCTATACCTATGTACATATAAGCTGTATAGAGTATACATATTACTTTCTTTTACTACTTAATAGTAAAGGAAGCATTGTAATTGGATCGAATTTTCAAATTCGAGCTTTCGCCGGAAATACATGTTTTGAGGTCCCCTGAGTCCAAGATAGTGTTTTTTAGAAACATGTCTGTGTGTGACAGCCATATCTTATCGAAAGCTTTATCCGAATTTCACCAAACTTGATATTTGACCTCCATATTATACCTAGTTGTGCCGCGAAGCTTTTGGTTGAAATTGGTTAACCGAAAGCTCTACTTTACTCTTGGCGTTTTTGAGCTTTTTCAATTTTTTTCGAAAACGGCTCCAACGATTTTCTTTAAACTTTCTATAGTTGTTAGACTCATTAATGGCTACAACTTTTATTTGAAACTTTTTCCTGGGAAAATTCGAATAAGGGCGGTTCTAGGATGAAGGTCGGGAATTCGGGTATATACATATAGCCCTATAGGTTGTATGCATATAGTACTGTTTATATGTATTGTTACAAAGTGCTTGTATTTCTTTTAACTAACAGCGAGTATTTTCATAAATGAAAGTAAAAGAAAGTAGTGTGACGCCTCGCACCAGATATTTTTGTAATTGCTATAGTTAATATATGACTATAAAAGCTGTTGAAAAGTACCTAATGTTAAATTATATCGCCAAAGACTTGAATATTAATAAAAAATATTTGTCATACCTACCTATGCCATTAAAGGTTGTAAAATGTTATTTGATGATTAATAAAACAAGATTATTTACTATTATGTTCTATTATTTACATGTGTTTCAATTGACCCCAGGCACTGTTTCAACCGACCCTGGTATGGGGACGTTTGAAACAAAAAATATTTTTTTTTAAATACGATTTTACACAGAAAATACAAAACAGTGATCTCAAATAATATTGCCCATTAATAGACAGATATACGGTCTTCCATTTAATTTATTTCCGGCATCGCTCGCTCAATTTATACCGATGCTATTGCCGATAAACGGTAAAATGTTTCAACCGTACCCAGTCTACCCTACTCAAAATATCAAATTATAATTTAAAATTTAATTAACCAACCTGATGCAGTTGTCTGGATCATTTTTACAATCTGTATTACACCGAAACCGTTCCCACGCCAACCATCCCATCGGTGGTGTCCGTGCTAGTCCATTTTCCAGGGCATCAACTTCTGAATTTTGATTCCATTTTAGAAGGTAGACAATAAGTAGAGCTTGCATCCATTGGAGGCACCGACATGATGATGTCGTCATCGCATGTAGGCACCGATCGTTTGATATTTATTAATTTAAATTGATTATTATCTGCAACAAACAAGAAAACAACAAATATTACATGAAGAGTTGTGAAACACGTTTTGTGTTGCGTTAGTAGGTGACTGGATGGTCGACAAAAGGTGTTACGATTTTCATTATTTAATTTTTCCATAAGAATAGATTAACTAATCAAATATTTTAAATAAACTGAAAATTCCTATAAAACACATACACAATATCAATCGATTACTCTGAAACTGTAGGCTTTACAAATGCAAAATGCAATGCAATTGCACATGCGACTCATTGTATTAATGCTAATTTAATTATCATAATTGCATAGATGTGGCAGATAAATTCCGTAACATATAAAAAGAAAAACATCAGTTATCAGCTCACATCATTACATATTCTAATGTTTTGCAATTTTTAAATTGTTTAAAATAATCTCGAAAAAAAATTTTAAAAACCATAAAATATAAAATTTATATTTTATGGTTGTTACTTTAAAAAAATAATTATAGTGGGAAATAGTTATAACGAAACAAAACAACTGACTTATTCTCCCGTACTAAACGAATTTTCTTTTATAAGAAAACAATTTTGGGATCATAATAATACATTTATATTTAGTTGGGACCACAGTATTATTTCGTATGAACCAATTTTACTTCTAAGCATTTTCATTACAAATATTTTCTACTGTCGCTTAATCGGAAACAAAGGAATAAGGATCTATTGTCACAAAGTTTATACGCTTGACGATACAATTCAAGATATTATAATTGAAAAAATACAATGTAACGCGGTTATAGTTCGAATACTTTGAAAATGGATTTTTTAAATACACGATAAAGAAATTTTGGCAAGTTTTTTAACAGCTTGGTCAGCAAATGGAAACATGGAGATAATAGTTCTATAATAAATTATTTATACAATTGTTTGTCTTGTTACTGAATTAAATTACTTACATTATTCTTTTGTGTGAAACGAAACATAATACTTACACCTACAAAATTATTTAAATGAACAATTTATAATTTCCATTCTACAACTACACAAAGAGTTAGGTACTGTTTTTTTTCGTGACTATATGTTATTTTCAATTAGCAATTTGGACTTAATAGTAGAAACATTTAAAGGTAGGGTTTTACTTATTTCTAAGGTGGAAAATTAATTAATTTTCCAAATATTCACTTGAATATTTTAGACAATATTATAAATGCATTTCCTAAGTTCCAGTTTTTAGAGGTAATGAGAGCTAAGTATAGTATGAAAAGGTTGAATTATTAATTTATATTAATAAAGCTCTTAGTAGCACTTTGAGGGATGAAATAGCAATAGCGTTTTATGGATTAAATAACTTTTAAAATAATTATGTTACACATGTTTAACAAACGATTACTCGTGACTTGGTTCTCGTAAAAGTAAAAAATTAAATAAATACAGTTCTGATTTTGGCAAATAAATCTCAAGATAAACCTCTATTTTTCCTGGGAAAAAGGAAAAGGAAAAAGCTTTTTATAACGGCTCTGTTCTGTTACCTACCAAAAAATATCAATTAGTTATTCAATAATGATGAAAAAATGGAAATAACTACAAGAGTTTTATTTTATTGAAACTTGGATTCAAAAAAAAAAATGAGATTGAAGAAAAATAATTTTTGATATTATATACTAATAGCCACCAAAAAAAAAAACTATTATGCTACCTATATGGAAAAAAGGGCTTATAAACCACCCAAATTTACTTAAGACTTAAAGAATAGCTCGTGGTAAGAAAAAGTATAGCCTATAAATAATCTGAGAAAAATAGTTTTCATTTAGGGTACTAATTTTTTCTGAATTATCGGTAACTTTTTTCAGTCGAGAAATGAAAAATTTTTCTAAATTCCGATAATTGAAGTCTTAACTTTTTTTGACAAATAATCATTACTATGAATTTTCCTATAGTTTATAATTTTGAAATAGATCTTTAAATTCCAATGTCCTTTTTTAAAACCTTACTTTAAAGGGCAAATTAACGGAACAATATTTTCAAGATTTCATGTGTTTACGTTTCTTGTTATGAACTTCAACTTGTCTACCAGCCAGATTTGTAGCCTGATATTTCGGCGTCCGGTACGAAAGGATAAAATCCTCGCCTCCCCGTCTTATGATCATATTTGTAATATATTGGAAAATTACAGAATTATAGAAAATTATATGCATTAATAAAAAAGCGACACCTGTACCTTGCGGCATCTTTATCAATCGGCGTCTAGTGCCGGGGCATCGCTCGCACCACACACGATACGGCTCTGTTATCAGTAAGTTACGGCACTGTGAAGGTCAGCAATTTTCTTTCTTTTTTTGTGCCAAAATTTTGAAATTTTCAAAATTTGACGACACAAAAACAATAAGCTTAAGAGAATTTTACTTTTCAATAAAACACTGCGTATAAAATAGTTTATGATAATAATATTTAATGTAAAATAAAAATACTATTTATCCCACTTTGTGGTATAGTGGTAAAATTTCTTAGACCTTCATTGAATAAAAGGTTTTCTTTTAATCAGTAGTTTAAAGACATTTTTTGATATTTCTGCGTTTACACAACCGTGACATAGGGTATAGGTTCCAGATAAAAATAAAAACGTACATTGTACAACTTATACAATACAAAAAAGTCGTACAGAATAAAAAAAGTAACCATAATTTTAAATTGCGCTTTACTAGTATTGTACAATGCAAGGTTTTATTTTCACCTCGAACAAATCTACGATTTGGGATGTTAAAACGACTTTAAAAATCCAAAAATAATATTTTGTACTTTGAAAACAACAAATTGGAAACTTTCTATATAAAAGTGCTAACATTTAAACTGTTTTTTTTTCTGATTGTATTTCTAAAATTTGACGGTGAAGTTCAAGAATTTTGCGGCACTCAAAAGTATCACAGCACAGCGGTATAGGTAGGTACTTATCAAGTCATGTAGTTGGGCATTTTATAACTTAAAGATGCAATAAATAAAATAAATTGCGAAATCAATGTTTAACTTGATATTTAAGCAAGTACTAATTTTTGACATGATTTTTCCAAAGTTATCAAGTAGCTTGAAAATTTAGTCAAGCAGTGAATCTCTAATTGTATAATAAACACAATATAAAAATTAAAGAAACTGCTAGCATAGTTTTCTTTTGGTTTTTGGAAATAATGTATAGGAGTAGCTCATACGGTTTTCATCCATATTTTTGAGCTACATATTTTCTCAAGAAAAACATTTTTTTTAAGGTAAGTTTTAGTCTTCAGCGTTTTAATACCCCAGTTATTCTGTTAAGGTACTGTTAAACAGATATAAATGAGTATTTTTAATTGTTGGTACTTTAAAAAAAGATTTTAACCAATTCATCACTAAATAAGAAAACTTGGTATTTAAACTGATAGATTAACAAATCAACTATTTTGGGCGCGGTTGCAAAATATTCGAAATTTATTGCTTCATATTAAATCCGATCGATTTTTGGTGAAAATTTTTCTTCCACATACAAACTTGGATGTGAAGAGAAAGTCACTTAGTTCCAATGATAAACTAACGTTGATACGCAAGAAAAATAAGTCCTCGAGACATTTTCGTGCGAAAATTTTGTCACCGCCAAATGTGGCGCAATGAGTCATTGTTTAAAAGGATTTTACACTTGCATTCGTTCGTATATAAAACCGATATAAAACACAAATGAAAGAGAGAGTTTCTAAGTTCAACTGTATATTATAAGTAGTATACTTTTACTGTTACATTAACATGTTATGCTTCTTAACGATGAGAGTGGACCTTGGCCGATTTAAAGATTTACTTTTTAATTACACAGAAGTTAAATTAACACTTTTAAAATTATATTAAATCCTTTTCATTTCCTAATATTTAAATAAGCAAATTATTTAAAAGGAAAAAAAACTTAAAACAATTGAATTTCAAAATTAATTTTGTAACATTTATGCAAGATATATTTAAAAAAAACTCTAATACTAATATCTACAATCTGCATCAAATTTTCCTAAGAATTAAATTTTTTTAATTTTCTTATATTAAGTATTGACTGAACTTTAAATTTTACCTTTCGAAATAAATTCCTTGACATTTTGCATAAATATTGAAAACATATGAAACATATCGTATATGATTATACAAAATAAACCATAACAGATTTTCCAATCAATTTCAACAATTTTCTTAAGGCAATCATATTAAATTATTCACGTCAAGATTTTCCTTTGATGTTCTTCGTGATTTCCAAGAAATTTCTTTTCTTTTTTTTTACCTACAATATTTATTTCGATGAAATCAACGAGAACAAAACGCAAATATGTGTAATGTCCATAGATAGTAATAGTTATGTTTAGAAAGCAATTATGCTATGGCACTAATTTGAATAATCTTTTCATGCGAACGTATCAATAATAAAATGAGACATGCAATTAGAAGCCATAAAACGCATAATTTGTATTTTTTTCATGTTTAACACTTAAGTTCTCAATAACGTATGCAATGCATATTTTGCATATTGTTGAGTGTAGAGTTCTTCAATGTTCAGTATTTTCAATTGATTTGTAGTACTTATTTAATATTAGCAGATTTGATGCGATAATTACACTAATAGACTATGTTATTAAGTAAGTATTATACTTGTCTGTAAGGCATTAACTGTAAGCTTGAAATCAATTATTTCCGTGTTACTTTAGTTTTACTTTTAATCAAAATTTATTATGTAACATGTATTTCCGTATGAGTTATAAGTAGCTTTAGGCTTTTATGGAAATAACGTATAGAATCGGAAATGAAACCTAAGAATTTTGATGCAATTAACACGTTTGTATGTTTTACATTTGAATAGGTAAAGACAGTTACCGTCTTTAAATCAACTAATTTTAAGTTTATTTTAGATTTCAATTGTAATTTAAAAAAAAATGAAATAGTGAAAATCTATAATTAATTTACCGATATGTTATTCAATATTTTTTACAAAATACGCGTAACTGACCTGCATTGTAACAATGTATTCATATATACATAAAGGAGTAATATTTAAAAACCAAAAACTTGATAAATTTGGGTTCTTTGGATTTCATTCTTATAAAAAATTAGACCGAAACAAATTGATAATATTTAAAAAGTTTATATTTCAATCGATGTAAAACTTATACCTCACTTTTTGGTATAATGTCGTTTAACATGATTTTTAATGAGCATACATAGACTCATATTTTAGATATTTGAAATAATAGACATAATATATAAGAAGTGAGTTAAAAACAGCTTTGAAAAATTTTCAATTATATTTAAATAGCCTTTCTTCATTATTACGAGGTGAGTAATTCCCCTGTCAATTTAAATTTCAATTCGTCCCCTCTTTCTTCTCTACTGTAAAATGTTTCTATTTTTTAATTTTCTAAACAATAACTCAATTATTGCTTTATTTAAAATTCTTAGATTTTTATTAATTACCTATTATCGTTGAAATCTTGGTTGTGCAAAAAGGAATTAGAAACTAAATGTTAATGTAATACTAAATGTAAAACTCTTAGAACTAAATGCAATTTCAAGTTAATAATGTAAAACTTCCAAAAAACTTGAAATAAAAGGCATCAAGCCCACTTAGGCGTAGTGGTTAGATCTCTCATACCATTGATCAATTCCCGTTGAATCCAAAATTATTTTATGTATGTAGAGTAGAATACAGAATTCTTCTGTGTTTAGACTTTAAAGTCTAAACATATCTCAAACTAATCATACCTAAAGACAAATCACAACTGTCTAAAACTTAAACCAGTGGTCGGCAACCTTTTAGTGCAAGTGTGCCATAGTTGGCAAAATTAACGGCAAAAAATCAGGTGCGTGCCGCTAGGAAGAGAACACCCTTGGGCAGGAAGATGGGTGTAGGGGGTGGGGTGGGTTGGATTTGTAAATAAAGCAACTTATAAAGCACCAAACAAATGAAAAAAATAATCGTATCACAACATAAAATATTGATTTATGACCTTTTAATTATAAACTTTTAATTAGTGGATTTCTTGAGGTTCACTTGTGGAGCCTCATCTTCTATTAGGTTCATAGTTAAAAATTTTAACCTTATACACATTTCAGAATTTTCTTCGGTTAAACGATTCTGTACGGATTTATAGCATACTTCATTATAGAAAACGTTTGATCACAGTAGTATAATTGTAGTACATAATTGTCGTCCCAAAAATTATTAAAAAAGCAAATGCGACCTTTTTTATACAAGGAAATGTCTGACAGTTAACGCCATTTTTTAGTTAATATAATATATCTAAAAAATATTAAAACATTTTTCAAAATCGTATTTTACTTTGCTGTGCCACCTAAAAATCTTTCGCGTGCCACCAAGTAGCACGCGTGCCTGCGGTTGCCAACCACTGGTTTAGACAGTCGTGAAATAACCTTATAACCGTGAAATGTTCTATAGCAGAGGTGTGCAAACTATGTTCATTTGCGACCCCCTTTAAAAAAAAAATCGCGCCCTATGAGTAGACAGTAGACGTTTTTAATCATCAACGTAGTTAAAATTAAATTAGTTCCTTTGAAGTTTTTCCTTTTTACTTGAGTGGAATAGGAGTAGGATTTTAGTTCGTTTTTAAAGCTGTTCTCGGTAAATATTTTCAATTGAATTTTTATTTTAGCTGGCTATATTTTTTATTTTCATTAAAAATTCTTTAAATTTGGTGACCCTGAAAAATTTACTCGCGACCCCTTTGGGGATCGCGACCCACGGTTTGCACACCACTGTTCTATAGTACTTTATAGTAAAATATTCTGTAGGTATATGTGTTATATTTAATTGCAACCGCATCATTTAAATCTAAAGACATATCATTTGCAGGTTTCATTAAACATTAAAGCTAATTGAACTGAGAAGTTAAAACTAACATTATACCTGAAAAATATTTAACACAAATGAACCTTTTGTCCCCCAAAAGTCTATATACCTATACCATAGAATTAGATTTATCTAAAACATTTTGACAATCGTTGTTTAACTAAAATTTCAGCCAAAAACATTACTTTTAAGTTTGAAAACTCAAAACTTGAACTACATCAATTTTAAGTACAAGAAAATGTATTCCTATAATGTGAAAATTATGAAGTGTGTTAGTTAAAAATAACTACTGACCGAAGAAAAAAATCATAAAGACCAACACGGTACAGTTATTTAAAACTCGAAAGGTAAGTCTTCTATAGGAGTAATAATAAAATCATCAATTAAATACCGTACGAAACTTTTCTTAATCACTTAATGAAGTAGCTATTTAAATTATGTTTGCGTTATTGATATTTGACCTTATGTTTTCAGAATCGTTGATAATTGCTGAAAATGTAAATGAAACAGAACTACTTTAATTAAATTTTTTTTTCACCTCCTATTAAAGAAACACCTACGTTAAAAGTTGGTACAAATTTAAAATCATATTCCATTCCCTTATAAGGACGATCATAAGTTATTAAATTAACGATTTAATCAATTTCCTTTTCTTGAACAATTAACTAGATGAAAACGTATGTCTAACAATTTAATCGGCTTGGAAAGAAAAAATAAAGCAGTTAAAAGATTGAGATTGTTAAAAAATAATTTTAAGGTTTGTAATTAACTATCTATTGATTAGAAAGTGTCTATCATTATTGATGCAGTGGCTTTTTCGATTTTTTTCACTTTCCAATAGCTCAATATATAGACAATAATGCTTGAAAATTTGGAGCAAAGATATAATTGTTATTTTTAAAACAATATGATCGAGGAGAAGAACTTAATTCCAAAACATGATTTAAAATGCAAATAAAAATTTCAAACTTAACTTTGTAAAATTTAAAAAGCAATTTCACTTGTAAGAATTTTTGTAATCGAAACGAAAAGAAAGTAAGAATAAGTACTATTTTCGTATGTCTAAAATCAACGAACCAAAAAATTTAAAACGTACCTCAAAAATAAGTTGAACTAATTTTAAGTCACTTCGCAATTTTATATTTTTTTAAAGTAAGTATGTGTTGTTAATAGTTCTGACTACAACTGTCTAAAAAGTAGGTTTGAGGAAACGAATATATTTTGTTCTATCATACATAAAATAATACAGTGATAAAAATATTAAGGAGCCATTAACCGATCATTATTAATATTAATGAAGTGGGCTATTATCAAAACAGTTTGCTGAGTTTTTAAATTGCGTATAAATAATTAATGATAAAAGTTAAAATAATTAGTGTACGATAAGAAAAATACTGGCAGCACATTTTGTAGGAAGCTGAGAGGCCAATTATTTAAAAAAAAATTATATAATGAAAATGAAAATAAAACGAAAATATAACGATTCCAGTTATAATACAACATTTAGATAGTAATTTGCAAACAAGTTTGATTTATTGTAGAAATGTATTACTTATACCTAAAACTAAATCTAAGAAGACGATCCTTAAGTGGACGCTTTTCTTTATAACCCATTTCTTTATAAAGAAAAAGTTTTATAGTTAAACATCGTAAATTATTAAAAAATTAACAAAGACTTAGTAGGTACATATCGCTTATAGTACCTATAGATATATAATTAGCTTTACTATTGAAAATAGTCATATTAGATAAAAATTACATGCGATACACACTGAGAGATGAGGAATATTAAAAAAAATGCAAAAATCTTAAAAAAATCTCTAAAGATTTTTGAACAAAAAAATATATATTAAGTTTAAGCTACGAGTCTCTAGCGCAGATTCCTCGGAATCCTAGGGCTCCCTGGATCGTTGACAGGAGTTCAGCAATTAATAATACTATAATTTAATTGGCTATTGGTTTTCAGCTTTGAGTTTAAAATCATTAAGTAGGTACTTTCAAATTTTAATGTTTTTGAACTCAAAAAAAGGGCGTACTTATGATTTTCTTCACTTTTTGTCGGCTATATTGCTATATGTTACTAGATTTTTTATGTAAAGAAAATATTCATTTTTAAATTTTCCGCATATACTATTCGTTAAAACTTGTCAGCATATTTCCTAATCTTTCAAACCTGGGTCTTTAGAAGAGTTTGGAATCCCGTTCACGAAGTTAAAAAAAAAGAGAAAGATAAGAAAAAAATTTTCTATTTACATACGATATTTTCTTCGGATTTTTCGTAAGGTACAAAGCTTTGGGTACGGTCTTGTATGTTTTGAAAGTAAATATGGTAGCGCTTTTAACCCGTTAAGAATTAGTTCGACCCAATAAAGGATTACTATAATAAAGTTAGGAAAGAATTATTACTAAGAATGAGATGTGTTATTTATTCATATCGAGGACTTCATGTTATAAGTTTGTATTTATAACAAATTTCCACAAGAAAACAAATACGCTTTAAGATGAACATTCACAACCTCAGTAAACACAATAGATATACCTGAATAATCAATGTACAAGTAAAATATCTCCCTATCAAGAAAATGGTCGAAACGCCTTTGGTATGAGCCCTCGATACATTCATAACTTATAATTAATGTATTTAATTCCCCTTTAAAGATCTTCAGCGATAAAATGTTTTTACATTTCAAAATTTTGAAAAAATAATTTATATAAAAAGAAATTTCAATGTTTGATATTTACAACATTATGAAGATTTATCAAAAATAGATAAAGTAGCTTATGTACATTTTTTTTTTATTTATAAATTTAATGACGAAGGCTATTTGCGAAAGTAACATGAATAAAGAAAAAAATTGATAAGGAAATGCTTCTTATAAACGGACTTATAATAATTTACCCCTTTCGAATGCATAAGATTTTCGTACACAACTGCTATTGAACATTTTTGTTGCTATTGCTCTGAAGAGTTTTGGATATAAAACCCAAAATATTAAAGTTCTCTATAAACTTATACACAACGATGTAACACTCGAGAATGCATAAGAATTTACATAAAACTGTTATTGAAAAGTGCCTTAGAAGTTTGGACATAAAACCCAAAATAGTCGTCATTTTTGTATTTTTTACCACACTACAACGTTACTATATTTCTATGGGTATTACCTCGCGTAAGCGTTCTAAAGGTATACATAGGATTTTAGGACTACAAGGCTTCGATAATTTCTGAGAACATATAAATAGGAAGAATTATGATTTATTCTTCAGGCTTCTTTTCTTTATGTTCCTAATTAAATTTAGTAACTTGCTTTACAATACCTTTTTAAGCACAGAAAGTAATTGTTAACACTTGTAGTTTTATAAATGTAAGGAGCAAAATCAGGAAGTAATTTGAGAAACGAATGAATGAGAAAGTATGTTTTGTAACAATTTTTTTGAATTTGATCATTAGAAATGACTGAAAAATATATATTGGACAGAGTAAAATGTAAGTTCTAAGAACTGTAAATTAAATAAACTAACTTTTTAATGAGGATCTAACATATTTTAATGCAAGTTCTTATTTTCCAGTTAAAATGTTAATGAAAGTCAGTTGCATTAAGGTGTTAAAACCAGCAAACTCAGTAAAAATCAAATGTCTATCCAAAAGACCATTTTCGACCATTTTTTGGAAATTATCAGAAACAAAATTTATTTTAAACTTGCAATACTTAGTAAAAAATATTTAACCTTCTATAAATACCAAAATAGTACGAAAAAATGAGAAAGTATTTTACAATAGTTGTGTGTTAAAAAGTAAAATTTCAATTTTTATGTTAAATTCATCATTTTTTTTTTCAGACGCTGAAACTATGTAATTTGATATTTTTAGTGCTATTGTCTTCACTGTAGCCAATAATTTGAAGAAGAGCTCTCTCTAAAAGCAAGGCAATGTAAATATTTAATTTATGCATGTATGACTATACCTCCTCTAATGTCTACCATACCAATACAAAATTCAATAGACTGCATAATGAGATTCAAAGCGTAAAAATGATTTTATGTAAAGGTCGATTGCCCCTGACATTCGTTTAAATCAACCTCGACAGTATAAACAAATAATTATTCTGTGTTAAAGTTTAATTCACTATTTTATGTTAATCATTTTTACATTCTAATGAATCTACGTATTATTTTATTCGTAACATTATGATCGAATCTAATGTAATTTGAGATGAAGTGTTTGAGATCGAAAAGTGAAAATTATTTATGTGATGCAATTATGTTATCTTGCAAATAAATAGGTGTGATGAGTAAAAGATTATCTGGCTATCTGATTTTAATTGCTTGATGTATAATGTGTGGGTGGACAAATGTTTAATTTACATAAAAATAAATACATCCTCCTATACGTTAAAATAATCAAACACGTTTTATTGAAGTCAAAATATGAGTTATGAGAGTTTAGCAATAGATTTATTTTCAAGGATCTTTTAAATCCTAAAAAGGAATATCTAAAAAAATATCTTTGTTAAAGAAAAAGTTTAAATATTTTCTCTTTCATTGTCTAATTGTGACGTGATAACACCAAACCACATAACTGAAATAAGACCTGTTTATACATATAAGTAAAACCCTTAAAGAAATCGATTACATCTAGATTTGTATAAAAAAAACATTCTTGGTACTAATAAGGCCCAAACTCGAGCTATAATCAGAATAATTTCATTTTGTAACGTTATGTTTTGAGGCATTCAATTGTAATTGTATTTTCTTACGAGCGAAACTAAAAAGAAAATTCAAAACAATTGACCTGAATTTCGGGAAAATTTTAGACCACAAAAACTATTCATCGATGTAATCTTTAATTTCACTTACGATTTTAAGTTTCAAAATCAAATTCTAATAAAGGTAAATTTTACATTACTCGAATTAAATCATTTTTTTATAATTTCAATCACAGTTTTATTGAAAATAATTAGGTGTGAGTTTATTATTTATGAGATCAATATGCAAATGGCGAGCAAACTTTCAGTTTATAGATGCACTTTAATGCACAAGTGCATAGTTATTCGTATAAATCTCATTTTTTCAAACCACAAACATCTAAGAATTCCTTTCAAGTCGAATTAATTTAAAATTCAAACACTTGTTATAAGAAATCAAAAATGTGAACACGTCAAAGTCACTGCCCCAACCAACTCACTTTCAAAACTTTTGTTTGCAATTTTGCAGCAAAAGTTTCTAGCGCAAAAATGTACAAATTGGGCCACTTTTGACAAGCAATAATTGAAAAGTAATTATCACACGTCCAAATTACTTCAAGTGATTTCAACAAAATAAAATTAACACGATAATTTGTCTTATGAGGTAAGCAGTGAAATTATTTTTTAAACCAAAAATTAGCAAAACGACAAAGATAAATAATATGAAAGAAACTAAAAAAATAAAAGAATATAATTACTCAATTAGTTCTATTGTTCAGTAATTGATTTTATAATTTTAATTTGATTGAATAATTTTGAGATTTTCATGTAGAAATAACACATTTGCTCGGTTTGAATTTTAGACAAGAAATTTTTAGTTGTAAAACATAAAGAAAAGATGTAATGCAAGTATTTTATAATTGTTTTTTAGTAATTGTTTGCTTTTTAATCAAGTAATTAAATCTGAAAGTATGAAATTAAGAATTTAACGAGCTTTCTTCAATTTTATTTCAATAATTACATCGCTTTAAAATTAAGAAACATAACTTAATTAAATATGATTCGTACAAATCAATGATAAACTAATTAATGTTTCTTTAATTAAAGCAACTAATGTAAAAACTTATTTTTGGAAAAAAAAAATTGTATATATTTTTTTCAAAAGTAAAATGAAAACATTAAAGAATCAATGATAAAAATAATTTTTAACCTAGATTTATAACAGTTCAATAAATTATAATTGGTTTATTGTTGTGAATGAGTTTTTGGATTTCATTAAAGGAATTACTTACTCATTTATAGAATAATTTTCAAAAATTAACAGTAGGCATTATTATCCAGCACATTTTAATACCACAGCAAAAGCACTTAAAAGGAGAGAAAGAGAATGCTAGATATTTAAAATAAAACGTATTTCCGCAGGCCTGATCATATTTTCTCTAGACATTTTTATTCTTTTTATACTGTTATTTTATAATTACTAGGTAACCTTTTAAAGGGCGTTAGCGTATGCCTACTCATTTTGCTATTATAATGTTTCTCTCTCAAGTAGATCAAATTCATTTTATTTGTTGAGTAAGTACAGATAATACGTGGAAAACTTAAACAACTAATAACTAATAATGTTAGATATAACAATAGTTTTTATGCACGAAAAAAAGTTGTACATTTAACTATAATTGTTGCTTTCTTGTTGTATCGCATCTTTCGTTATTTTTCAAACATATTTTAAGTAACTTTAGATATCATTTTCATTAACATTACGATATCAACTGTGGCGTTTTGATTTTTAATATCTCGGTTACCAGTTAGTTAAGAGTAGTGATTATTATTTTTCTAAGAAAATTTGCGGTTATCTCGTAATCTCAAAAGCTTTGTACCTGCTAAAAATAGTAGAATGAACAATTTTTTTCGATAAACTATTAATCTTGTAACACTAAAAGATTGTCTTTTAAAAAATGTTTATACAAAAAATATCTTATTAAATATCCCAATCAGTTTTTCCAATTAAAAACTTTTAAGAATATTTTCTGTAACATTCCTAGTAGTTGTTTTTAAATCAATATAGCCACGTAAATTGATAATATTCAGAAAATAACAGATTAAAAAATGATTCAAACTATATTAAACTATCATATTTTTAAAGTGAGCAGGTTATCAATTTAAAAAAAAATAGTTTTGAAGAAATTTTAGATAGTTTGTAAAGTTTTGTATTGCAAGGAATTAATATAAAAAGTATAAGAACTAAATTTCGTCTTTTGCATTTTTTGTTTATTGAGTAGATTGGTTACTTGACTTGATTTTAAAGCAACTTAATTGGCCTGATTTGGAAGCATATCAAATGCGAAACAGAGGTTAATATTTACATGTCAAGTCAAGCATTGGCTTCAGAAATTATTTCTATTACAAGTTAAAACATCAAGCACAAACCATTTAAAAAATGTTTACCTATTTGATTTAATAAAATCCTAATTTTGAGGACGAGTTTTTTTTTTTTTAAATTAACTACTTATAGAAATAGAATAGGGGGAATTGTCCTTTGATACGTCCTTTTTACACGGTTTTTATTTGCGCGTTAATAAACTGTGTAAAACAAGGAGGACTGAATTTTGTGATGAAGTTCCTTCTTTTTCCTTATTAATAGTGGTATTTAAAATGATTAACTACTTACAAAAGTTAGAAGTTCTGGATTATAAATATCAGGTACGAAGAAATAATTAAGTATAACTGCTAAATATCAGCAATAATAATTTTTATTTAAAAAAAATTATTTACATGCGGATGAAATTTTTTGGAAGATTTTTGGTAACATCCATTGTAACAAAGAAAATTTGCAATTATAAGTAGTGGAAATTGCAAATTTATCTTTCTAATTATCTAGTAGCTACATATTTTGTTGCTCTTAGAAACATAGAGATCAGAGAATTTATTTGATATAAAATTATATTTTTATTGCATACTTATTGTTTTTACCTATTTAGGTGTAAAACAGATGCGACGTTCAGCTTATTATTTCAAAATTGGTATAGAAAAATTTATTTATGGTATCGCATACTGTATAAAATTTCAAATTGGAGTGGAATTAAATGATAAACATCTTCTTAATAAAATATTTCACTGTTGTTTTAATTAACCAAATCTTAATTAGCCTCTTAATGTAAATAAAAATTAAATTAAATTTTTTTAATGGAGAGTTTAATAATAAAATAGCTGGTTTAGAATTTCAATTGATCCAACCACTTTCCTAATAGAAAAGACAGTGAAATTTTATAAATAGATTTTTTCACAAATAGTTTATTGACGTATAGCTACAATAAATTAGTATGCCGAACAAAAAAGCAATTGTCTAAATATTCGTGAAGTAATGTAATGTTTGTGTGGATAATTAAGTATCTATCTTCAGCATATAACTGACAATGAGTAGAAATCATATTTTGCCAAGATTTTTAATTTTCCCTTTTTTTTTGGTGAAACATCGATTTTTTAAAACAATCAACTTTTTCATAAAACATTCTTTCGGCAATAAGTAATAAAAAAAATTTAAATTAGTAGCACCTTGTTAAGTAGATAAATTGAATTTTTTCTATTAAAATTAAATTTTTGTATTTTCAGCTTCCGAAATAAACTTACGTGTACAAAAAAATATTCACATATTTTCGATTATTTTTAATATTTAAAAAATGTAATTTTTACATTTCAACACATTTCTTAAAAATGAATTATTAAAATTGAGAGATTGATTATACTTGATCTTTAAACGTTATTAATGAAAGCTGTGATAATTTGAAGTACAAATAATCAATTAAATTCTCTTAAGCTACTTATAATGACAAAACTTTCATTTAAATCATTTTTTTGTAATTAAAGGTTGCACGATCTGAACTTTAATCGATCAACACGAAGTATTACATATAGCATGTTAAAAAATCATCTAGTTATTTCAGATTCATAGTGTAACTATTGCGAAAAGATCGATTAAAATAGCCAACATATTTACTTAATTATCTTTTAAACTAATGAAACCACTATATAACAAATTAAAAGTTACTTACATATAGTTCAAATACTCATTGGAAATCTAATTTCCCAAGAATTTTAAAACTTTTTATTAGATTTTGCAACCATTTATTTTAACCATAGGAGTAAACTAATTAATTAACATTGTGATTTCAATGTTTATATAAAATACGCATTAAATCATTGATGAAACAGGTCATAAAACACGATCCAAATACCATATGGCTATTTACGATTATGAGTTATCCATGTTCATGTTTATATTCGATTTAATCTAAAAAAAACATTATAACATTAGATATTACAATTGATTTAAATTCAACACGATTGAGGTATGTTTCATTTTATGTATTGAGAAAACATGAAATATTGCTTGTTAATGTGAGAAGTTTCGCATCATTTCATCCGATTATTTAAAAATAAAATATTTTAATCGAGATAAAATTGAGATTTTCAAATGGAACAAGAATACATTTCAAATATGTACTTTATTTAAAAATGTTATATTGTTCATTTTAAATTAGAAATCGCAAAATCATTCACTTAAATGAAATATCTCGACCAGTTGATAGGCTTATACGTCAAATAATACGATAGGATTTAATATGTTGAGTATTTAATGAAGTCATATCAAGCTTTCTTCAATGAGTCTTGCTTAATATGAAAAATAAATTATCGGTACCTATATTGCAAGTTGGAATTAATCTTTTTTGAGATCATGAGTCTTATGTCAATCATTGTTAAATATTCGTGTATGATACCTCTATGAAGTTAGTGAAACATAAAGTTGTTTTTATTAAGCTGTTATATAATGATTTTTAAGTGTTTGAAAATTTGTAGATAGTAAGTAGAAATAACACAAATAGACTTTAAAGTACTCGTATATTGCAATTATTTACAAAATAAATTACTGTGCTTCGTAAAAGGAAAAAAATTCAATTCAGAGAGTTTTCAAAATGAAATAAGTTTACGAAGCATTTTAAAATAAGTTTCCATAACAAGACAGTTTTTGTCAAAACCCATATAAAAAAGGTTTTAAAAATATTGGAAATCTTTACTCGAAAAAATCAGGTAAATGTTAGAGAACTACAGCAATGCTCCACGACTATAAGTGAAGTATGAATATATAATGTGGAAATGTAATACTTATTCAACGATTGAAACTGAGAACTTTAACAGCTAAGATATTTATGATTTACTTTAGAAAAATTTCTATCTAAAAATTCTCACTATGTGAAACTTTTGGAATTTCACGATTCACTATTAAAGTTCAGTCAAGTAAGACGAAAATAATGTCACCCTCAGAATCTTTTATATATAAATACAATGATAACCAATTACAGCAATATGTTACGGTTTATCTCACAAAATGTTTGGTAGATGTTGATAATTTTTTTTTGTTTATTTTTTAGACACTTAGTGTCTACAATAAGTTAAAATAATTAAGATATTTCTAATTAATTTAAGGATATAACAATTTAAAGTTGGAATGGAAATATGATTATAATTTGAGTGAGAGATCTTAAAGATGTTTAGGAGATACATTAAAATGGTGACGAACAAAGGAAAATTCGCTAGGATGTTGTTTAGTCAATCATAAATCTACTGTTAAAATTTTAAAATAACCATTCTAAAGTTAAACAACTAAAAAATGTTACTATAACATGAGTTCCTATAGAGATTTGTTCATAGTTTAAATTTATTTAATCTTATTTAGAAAAGATGACAAATATTTAAAATTTTTAATTTATATCATTTGAATTATATAAAAAATTTTACAAAATTTGATTTTACAACATTTACAGCACAGTTAAAGAGAAAAAAATTAAAAACAAATCGAAAACCAAAACACACCACCTACTTTCGTCTCAATTAATCAATACGGATCTCAACGTTAGAACAGTAAATATATTTGAGCAAAAAGCCAGACTCAGTCTAATGTTGAAACTCAAAAATAGCATTTAAAATAATAATAAAAAACTGTTATTTTAAGACTTTTGCAATAGATACTGGAATCAATAAAGTTTTTCATTGCTACAATTTTTATCCTTTTCAACTTATCAAAGTGATAAATATTCCTTTTTTTAAATGCTACATATTTAAAAGCCAAACTATCAATTATTTTTCATAACATATAACTTTTAATTGCCTGTTTAATTGCGAGCATAATTAAGCAGAACGGGAAGTAGGGCAGATCGGGCAAATGCTCGATGGGTCGTTCTGATAAATGGTCGTTTAGTCCACAGAATTGGCTGATTGTAGGGTTTTTGTGAAAAGTATTTTGTAAGCGTCTTTAAAATGGGGGCTGATTTTAGATCCCAGTCCGGGCCTGTAATTAAATGTTACATTACTTATAACTATACTTATTTTGACTAAGGCCTAGAAAAGTGATGAAAAGTGCAGTTTTACTTAATTTAATTAAGACACGCTAAGCGAAGCGGGTGGGCAACAGCTATTTACCTAAGTATTCTTCTAAAATATATTTTATAGGTACGCATGTCAAGGTATTCAAGCTCAAATGTTTGAAAGAATTAAAACTTAAAACTTTCGTATCTCTCTATTATTTCCTGTGCTTTTAAGAACATTTGAAGTCGATCCTGAATGTATTTACACCATTAATTATTTGTAAATATCTTCAAGATTATATCTTTACCGAAGAATTATTTGTTTCAAATTGGAAATAATTGCTACAGTGATCATGTGTCTTAAGCCTTGAGATCTCAATCGACTATAAATCTCTTACAGCAATAGTGCCAATTTTGGATTCTAAGAAAAGCTCATTATTAACACGAACAAAGATATATAAATGTGGCGTTAGATAAAAGAGAGTTAAGAAAAATAATTTTTTGCCTATAAAAATTTGCATACAAAGCTATTGATTAATTGTAAGATCGATAACAATCAATGGAAATAAACAATTAAGCCATTAATTTAAAAGTTGTGCACTTCCAACCAAATTCTATAAGAATTTTAAATACTTTCGATTCTTATGTTAACAAAAAAAGTTTATATTTGAAAAACATGGAAGTTTATACATGACATAATAATGACTATGTCAAGATATTATTTAATTATCTTTCCTACAATATTAACTTTAATTAAAGACTGAAAAAGGTGGTTATATAGTAAACTTTTCACATTTTTATAACCTGTCCTTTCGGTAGTAAGAAAACGTAATGGTAACGTAATGCAAAAAAAATATGTAGATTTTTTATTTAAGACCATTTTTTTACATTTCATAAAACACGTTTTAAATTGAATTACTTTAATTCATACTAATTTTTTGAATAAATTCTACACACAATGGACTTTCTATAATTTACTTTTTACTTCGCTATTCACAAGAAAAAATATTGTACAAGAAGTTCTTTCATAAAAACTATAATTCGCAAACACAAATTGTTATATGAACATAATAAAATGACAAATTTATTACAATTTGTGAATTTTAACTTTTTGTCTTTTACAATAAACTGACAACTATAAAAAGAACATAATATAGCTCCCATACATTGTAAAAATTTTTAATTTTTCCATCAAGTTATTTAAAAAAATATTTACTAATTTGTTAGCATGAGAGAAAGTGTTTTGAACATGAAGAAAACTTATAAAATATTTTTTGAAAAAATCAAAATTAAATCATTAATTTTACCCAAAATATTACCAATATTATAAATATTTGCTAATGTTAAAAAAAAAATTAAAGAAAACTGCTCGGTTTCTAAAAAAGTGAGAAATTATTTAAATTAATAATATTTCTTTGACTAAATTTATTGTCCGAAATATGTCGAAAATTAATTGAGGTATCAAAAAAAATCCATACCTTACATAACACAATATGTAACTTTTTCATTATTATAAATGACTTTCTCACGACGATCAAATTTACGATAATCAACAATTATTTTACATATAGACAATGAAATTATATTTCGCAACTTGAACTCATAAACGATAATGTAAAGACCAGCCAAAAATATAACGGTGAAAGGCAAATTTTGATTTTATTAATATTAAAAAAAAATATATTACAAAGACAATTTGTGGTTTATTTCATTGTTACACTTTAAAATGTAAATAATTACCTTCTTGTATATAGGATACTTGCTGTATTTTCTAATAGATTAATATCAAAACCTTAATAGTTCTCTTTATAAATCATTTACTGTGAAAAATATTAATTATAATAAAACATCAATACCTAATAACCTAAATAGTAAGCAAATAATAGCAGTTAAATCCAATTAGTAGTTCACTTAGAAACTTTCGCAAGTTCCTGAAATTTGTTAAAACAAACGTTCTCTGTTTTATTGATTAAAGAAATAGAAAATAAATATTTGATGTAATTAGTTCTAATTATAAATCAACAAATCGCTATTATAAAGTTTTTTAAAAGACAATTAAAAAATTCCATGCCAAATAATGTATATTTAAAATACTTTAAATTATTTGCATTCGTATTTTTAATTTTTAAAATTTTAACTTTAACCTGTTTAAGAAAAAAATGGACATATTTGCACGTACAAGGAAAAATACTACGCGTTATCAAATCAAACCAGTAATATTATAGTAATATTTTTCTTTGGTATTTCTAGTTTTAAACATTTTTGTATCGAAACTAGTTGGAGTGTATTTTTGCCATATGTGACTATAATTCCATAATTTTACAGGCTTACTGAGGAATAACGTACTGTGATGATTAGAGGTCAGAATAAACTAAGTATTTTATTATTGTCTTATCAAGATTGAAGGAAGACGGACTGTGGTATCGTGATAAGTCAATAGTTCGTAAGAATTGAGACTTGAGCACTTTAGCAGCATAGTATTACTTCCTTTTGCAAAGAGAGAGTTATGGAAATATCTAAAGGCTATTCATAAAGCACCAATTTTATTTATTAGACATAATAAGAATCTGATAAAACGCCCTGAATTTATAGGTATACCTATGTCTGCGCAAATTTAATGGTGTTGGTTGTTTTAGTATCATATTGTTTATTGTTCAGTTTTAGTTGTAGGAAGACAAGGTTGCCGAAAAAAATTTAAAAAAGTACTTTTTTATGAAGAAGCAAGAAAGTTTAAATATGAATAAAATTATTAATTTTTACTTTTTCCAACACAAGTTCAAGTTGCCAAGAGTGCTAGAGGAAAACTAACCAAGGATCCGTGTTCAGTTTGAAAAAAAAAACTGGAAAACCTCTATCGTATTCTGAGTCAGATACTTTTTTTAGTTTGGCAGTGTTATTAATCAAAATCCATCGGTTTTACTCCTAAATCAATAATAACTACAATAGTAACTACAGTGACTATTCACTATTTTTGCAGTGCAGAGTATACCACTAAATTCAAATAGTGGTATACTTTTCACTACAAAATAGTGAATAGGCACTATTTCGATTTAAGAAAGTAGGGATTCACTACTTAACTTAATTTACAAGCTAGTTGACATACATTTGGCTTAAAATCAAGTCAAAGTAACTTCAAATATCAGTATTTAAATACCAAGCCAAGTCAAGTCAAGCATTAAATTTGCAAGTTATTTCATTTCAAGATTAAAATTTTAAGCATAATTAAATGCAAAAAAATCTAAGTTCTCTACTTGATTTGATAAATCATTGCACGAAACAGTGATTGAGACCTTTCTTTAACCACGCAGTGATAAAAACTATGAAAGTCGATTTAGGGCAACCCCTTTTCAATGTTAACAACTAAGTTTAATTAATTTGATAGTTTGATTTTGATTCAATGAAATGAAAAAGTAGATGTCCTCGCTAAGTCTGGCACCTCTCTAAATCAACCGCCAATCCGTATGTTTCTAACAACAGCTCAGAGCCAGATCGCAAGCACTATCCATTGGCAGTAGTCCTACAATATTTAAAAAATGGAAATCCTTACTGGAATCTCCTATCCCACGACTTTCTCCCACTAGGTGTCAGTCGCTGTTTTCCGAACTACCACGGGACACTGCAAAACTAAAACAACCAAAACCAACTAGTCTCCAACCGCTACTGGACGGTACGGCACCGAATGGCAGAAATATCAAGCGTGGGCGTTGGAAAAGAAGAAGATTTTGATTCACGTTTATTCAAAGTTTATTATAACTGCCTTAGCCCAAATGAAGCGTATTTGCTATTATTTTTAGTAGAGATGCTACGAATAGTGATTTAACCGAATACCGAATATTCGGCCACACTCTCGGTCGAATCAGCGAATATTCGGCCATTTCATTTATGAGTAAAGTGTATCAAGAGACGCATTATTTTTTTAATTAAAAAAAAAGAAAAATTTAACGTCAACCGAAATTGATGTTTATTTACTAAGTATTCGCCTAGATCGGACACTAGATCCATATAAGTAGTGGTTTCTAAACTCAAAGCAGGTTCCTACTCGAGGAAACTACTCAAATGCAGTAAAATTGTTTTGATTCATCATAATTAATTCTCCCTAATAGCTTTTCAATAATTTTAATTTGTAAATTAAATATATATAATTTCAAATTAAACATTTATTTTGTTATGATTTAGTATTCGGTATTCGGCCGAATACCGAATATTAAAAATGCAGCCGAATAGGCCGAATACCGAATAGTAGCCGAATATTCGTTGCATCTCTAATTTTTAGTGTAGTTTATTAGGTCTATGATTTGTACAATATAAATACTTTGGAAGGCAATTAACAGCGAAAACTAAGAACTAGACAAAATCATAGACACAAAATAAAAGCCATTGTTAGGCAAATTTTTATCAATGTTTGATGAAAAATGAGAACACTTCAAAAGTTAGATGATGTAATGATTGATATTCTGATTCATAATGTAATACAAATAGTTCTATAGTTTTATTGGATTTTTTGTACGTTTTGTGTTGATTTTTACCGTGGACATAGTTTAGGTTTAGTATTCGTTTATCGTGTTTGGATCGTTTATATTTTCAGTGAAACTACAGTACAGCCCCACAAGATAAAGATATGCACTTACAGGCGAAACAAGAGCAGAAAAAAATAAATAAGAAGTCAAAATCACATAAATAAAAAAGTAATATGCACATTGCACAGAAAGGAAGTATTCGAACGTGTTATTTCTTTAAATAGAAACAAAAACTTTCATACTCACTTGCCAAAACAACATGTTACCATAATCAAGTCAAGAAACTTGTTTTATTACTCATTTTGTACTTATAAATTATTAATAAATTATAAGAATTTAGGTTTATTTTCGTAAGTATGTGGACTTAATAAATTTATTTTTGGTAAGATTTCATTTTTAAATTGATAAAGATTTAGGTTTACATTTATAATGGTTATCCAAAGAAGTTGTACAATTTAATATCAGAAAGAAGGAAGGAGAAAAAAGGAAAACGCGTGAAGACAGAAACCGTAAAAGCTTCTTGAAATATCTATTGTAAATCGTTTGTAGGTATTCCAGTTTGATTTTCAATTGAAACAAATAAATAGGTAAATACTGGCAAATAAAAAAAAAACCGTTTTTACTTTTGTTTCCCTTCTTATAGGTTTTTCCTTTGTCGCTATATAAGCAGAACATGACTTTTATCGTATTTATCTGATTTGTCTTTGAAGAATATCCAGGAAGATTTTAAAATCACAATAGCCTATAAATCAACTATTGAAATCCAAAAAAAAAAAAATAACTATACATTGTAAGACTTTGATATTTACTAAATATGGACGTTAAAAAAGGACGACTTATGTTTATAGTTTCAAAGATAAACATTTAACTTACCCAGAAAACCATCTAATCTTTAAGAATATTTTTACTATAGACATATTTATAGTCGAAATAAAAATCAGATTAATACGGATAAAAAATGTTTTATTAATTAATTATTATTAATTATTATTTTATTAATTTTTGATCCGTATTAATCTGATTTTTATTTCGTTCATAAACTGGGATCTGAATTACTTCGTATTATGACATATTTATAGTTTTCAATAAAAATATTTTTTGATGCAATCGAAATAAAAAATTCTATCATTATTATATAAATACGTAAGATATTTTATCCATAAAATGTAGTAGATATGTATTATAAAATGTATTTGAAGAAGTAATTTAAGAACTTAATAAAAAATGCGATTTAAGTAGGCAATTACACATTTAAAGAAAATAAAGGCCATGAAATAAAAATACCTTCTCAAAAATGTCTTTTATGCCATATCATTACATCAAATTAAAGGCTTGAATCGACAAAATGAAATGTATAACTAGTCGTTTATTACAAGATTATATTGATAATGAATTATTTGATACTTTCAAATAACTATACATAATACTCTTCCGCACCTGAAGGTAATTTTATGAAAAAGAAAAATTCGATTTCCTGTTATTGCTTAATGAAGTTCATCATATCGAATATTGGCATAACTATGATAATATGCGTATTTAAATTTAAATAACAACCATAACAAATTATATACTTAAAAATAGTCGTATTAATTAATCTGTTTGAAAACTTTCTTTGAGAAAACGAAAATATCACTTACCACTTTGACTTTCTTGATCGTCAAAGACCTAACACCTGAAACAGAAAAATTAACACATTAATACAATGAAAATACTATATTATTTACTTCAAAGAAACAATTCATGTAAAAAATTCTGTAATTTACAAAAACAAAAAGTAATATTTTAAAAATTTACTTTGTGAAACTTAAAACAGAGGCTCAGTTAATTTTGTATGACTAAAAAAATGTTGTAATATTACTAGAAAGAAGTTTTTTCGTTGAAATTATAAAGTTAAATTGCGTCAAAAATAGACTAATAACTAACCTGAAACATGTTACAGTTAAAGAAAATTAGTTTTAAAATCTATTTAAAAACGATTTATTTTGACTTGGCTAGCTGACAATTTAACGCATCGTTAAATATTAATAAAAAAATATAAAAGCCATGTTTTTCAGTTGCTTTACATGTAATTAATATATCATTTTGAAGCTTAGTTGTGTCTTAGAGTCTGGATTGCATAGTAAATCTCATTTTTCAAGTTATAAAGATATTAAAAATATTCAGTTTTAATAAATTATAAATATTTAGAATTATTTTGTTAATTTTAATTAAAGTAAATACTGGAGGGTTAGTACACAAAAATTAGTACTTAATATTACCAGTAGATCTAACCACGATGTCTGACCTTTTTTAAATTTTATTAATCTTTATCGTCTATGTTCATTAATGACTCTACTTGTGTACTGTTAATCTGACTTCGGAATTATATTTTGTCGTAGATTTTAATTTTTATGGGATATTTTATAGTTTGAAAAATGCCTTTGTCTGTGTTGAGGCATTTTTTCAATCTTTTGGGCAGTTGAATTGTGCTTCTCCTGTTACTGTAAACCGGACATTGAAGGAGCAGTTGCTTCACTGTTAGGGCACTTTTCTCTTTGTAGGTAGACTAGTAATTCGTAATAGTATATATTTCACCAAAAAATTTTGTTTGAAAAGAACCCCTAAAATGAAGAAATTGAAAGAAGTTCTTTTCTTCCTTTTATGTTTTAAGTCACTTTTACATCTAAGATTATATGAAGACTATTTACACACAGAAAATTTCTGTATGTCACAAATCTTAGATTATAAGTCTTAAATCTAGTGATTCGAGGGGGATCGAAGCCAATACCACTGCCGCATGTAGCGGAGAGAACAACTGCTCTAACCAGCGAATAAGCGAACTGAAAAATTCTTATTGAGTAGATAAAAATTCAAATATTTACTTATTACGTAGAATACCAAAGACTTAATGATGGTCCACTAAATATTTTAAAAATAATGTCACTAAAATAGAAAACAACAAAATTGAAAGTTATCGGATTGTTTCAGATGAAAATAAAATCGTACATTTTACGGTTCAATTAGACATGCGTAATAGAAAAAATGCTATAATTTTATATTGTGTATGGCGTGTGTTGTACAATGTACGACTTTATTTTCAGCTGATAGAAACCACATAACTTTTAACTTTCATTGTTTTATCTGTAGGTTTATAAATTTTAGAATATTTTAAAAATTATATCGCTTTACTGAAGGTAAATTTTATTTAAGATTTAACAAAACTGTGATAATTACCTATATCTTTCCACACTATCAGTAACTTTCATTTTGAATTGTTTCGGGAAACGTTTAATTAGCCCACAATTTAATGCCATTTAACTGTAGTGATATCAAGAAATAGAAATCAAATATTTTGTCAAATAATTAAAAAAATTTAAATCTGGTTAATTTATTTAAAAACGGAAAACTACAAACTTCTTTCATTTAAATAAAGTATCTGCATTGTCTCTTCTAATTTAAATAACATATACTGTCTCCTATTTACAACTGCAGTTATTGATATTTTAAATATGAAATTGAATATCATCAGAACTACATTTCTTATCATTGCACGAGTGCAAATTTTCTGTCATTCAATCGTTCAATATTCAATGATTTTATTAGAAGTTAACACATTTTGATTTGTTTTAAAGGTAACAGTTATTGTTCGTAAAATAAAATTATGTAAGCACAATTTATGTCGTTTCTGAGTTATTCATTTAGTTTTTTATGTGCACACATTTACGAATTATACTCACGATATTTTAATTTATTACGATTTTTCAAGGAATCCGTTTTACATCTAAATTTACCTCATCTTTTATTGGTAGCATAAAATTGTTATTAACCTTTAAAAATGTCAGTTTATTTCAGTAATAAAATATCAGTAAATCAAATGTTAGTCATTAGCCATTAATATATGTATTGATGTGCTACCTATGGACTCAAATTACCAAGAAGAGTATAAGAGATTTAAACGTGAAAAAGATTACAATTTAAAAACTATTAAAGAGTTATTAATGAACACTTTACATCAATCTATTATTTGAATTAATTATTTTTGTTCCCAACGATCGATTATCTGTCAATGCGTTAGTGATTTTTTTAAATCAACAATTGTTCCATTCATATCATTAATTTAAGAAAGTGAAATATACGCAGATCGATAATTTTCATCAGTAATAATGATAAATCAAATTAAATATAATTTCCGTTCAATTCAAACAACACTAAGCTATTATTTTGCGGATGTCTCTAAAAAGATATCAAATTAAAGAGTGATCAATCAAAAGAATCACAACCGGCATATAGTAATTTAAATAACTAATTTTTATAAAAGAAAATTTTCCATGCTTGTTAAATATTTAATCTTTTTTTATAATATAAGTATAAAGAGCTATGATGTAATTAAAACACATTATAAGTTATAGCAATTTTATACGGATGAATCTTTGTATTTTTTTTTTATTTGAGATTAATAACCAAGATTTGCGAAAAAACTGTTTTGTAATTGTCTAGGAGTTTGTGTTCATTACATGTAAAAGACATTAAGTTGAAATTCACAAGATAAAAAAATTAAATTGAATTTTGTTAGTTTCATACAAGGAAATTATCAACAATTAGACGCAATTAGAGATTGTGAAACTTTCATTTTCAATATCTTCGACCATTGACAAGATTAATGCAAGAGGAAAGTGTCATAAATTTTTAATGAAGAAAAATAAAAATTTTTTGGTATAAAAAGTTTAGGTAAATATGTGTTTGGGCTCAATTATTGTTGTTTTGTTGATTATATAACACAGCAAAATATACCAACATATCGGTAGCTGCAATAAAAATTATGTATCATAAAATAGTGAAGTTAAAATGCAATTATTTTTACATAAAAATTATTATATACCTTATAAAACTATACTAAACAGCTATAAGCGAATTGTAAGCTAAGATAGGTTTACAATTTTTGAGTCTGGCTAAAATTAACGTCATTCATTTTATATGTCCCAAAAAATATTTACGTAGTTTGAAAGTCGCTTTTCAAGTAAGTCTTAGCAAATTCATAGCGGTACCTGTTTTAAAAATAGGAAATGTTAATTAAAAAATTCTAGAAAATTTTGTTGTATTTGACAACTTCAAAATAGATAAAGTTTACAATAGATATACCTCATGGTAAAAATATGCCATTAAATGGAAAAATTAATGTCAGAAATGTTTTTTTCTATACGATATATACGGAATATATTTTGCATTGGCTCTTATAAAAAGTGTTTAAAAAATTATAGGCAACGTGAAAATAATGTCTTAACATGTTTAAATAAAGCTCAAAATTTTTAAGTATTTCTATAAGTATAGAGAATAAACATTTCAAATGCATATTATTTAGATAAAGGTATTCACCACTTGCCTTGATTTTCAAGTTATTTGATTTAAATTTGACTTGAAATTTAGTCAAAATTAAATCATATACCTATAAATAATTATTTAAAGTCATTTACAAGTCAAAATGACAAGTGCAGTTCATTTGAAAAAAATAAATATCTACTGAACTTGATGCATTTCTATTTAGATAGGTGTTGAGTTATTAATTTTAATGATGTAGCTGCTCGTTTGATTTTATATGGGAACAGCCACTGAGCTGTTTCCCATCACAGATTTTTATCAAAAGGACAAATTGCTAAATGAGCCAAGCCCCGGTGCAACAAATTAGTTTAAAAAAATATTATTTTTGAAAAATTGAAAAATTTGTTTTCTTCCGAGTTTGAATTACAATGAAAATCTTAGAACAAAAGTACGCCCCTTATTCGTAGTTCAAGGAGTTAAGTTCTCATTTATCGCTGAATACATTTTAAAACCCTGAGGATGCAGATTTGAACAATGTATCTACCTACAATTATTTGTTTAATCAATGAAAAAAATATGAATTATTGTTATATAGGCTGATTTAAAAAAAACCTTATTGTCTCAGAGAATGAAGCTATCTTCTTTCCTAACCACATAAAAGCAAACACGTTATTTGTAAAAATTGAGTTAGTAATATCCTAACTTTACTCATCTATTTCTTTCTATGCTAAGGATGCTGTCAATTATGACTTAGGTGGCGATCACAGCTGATATACATGAAACCTTATAAACCATAATATTGCCCATATCTTTGATTGTGATAAATAACTTGCAAATTACGCATTAAAGGGTAAAAATTCTGTAAAATATGTTTAAAAAGCTTTCTGACTTAAGTTTCGTTATTGCTCAAGATATTATTAGCTTTTCTAAAATTTTAAGTATGTTAAGGTAGTTATCAAAACAACGTGTCAATTATCTGTTGCAAATATGGTTAAATGTTTTCTGAAAAAATTTGTTATTGAATTTCAGCTAAATATTCGTAAAATTTTCAAAAATAGAAACTATCCCAAAAGTTACCTTAATACTTTAATAAATCCTTGATTTTTCAGTACTTAAAATTAAAATACTCAATAATAGATAAAAACTTTAAAGAAAATTGTTCACGTTCACTGTTCTTTGTTGCAAAAAGACCTTTTAACACAAACACAGATGTTTAAAATACTTGGCTGCAAATTACAATATTACCAAATACAATGCAAAAAGAACACTTTGAAAATGACAAGAATATAACTTTTTCTGCATAAAAATTAGAAAAATTTTATTCAATGTTCTACGAATAAATGTATACGTACATATGACATTTAAAAGAATAATCTGAGAACTAGAACAAGACTATTAACAGAAAATAAAAACACCAAAGAAAATATTTGCGAAAATTAAATCAATTATACTGTCAAAGATTTTTATACATTGGTGGCTGTATTTAAATGCATTAAGGAAGTAATAAAACAATGCATTAGACTGGACTGGACTGCTTTCAAAAATTTCGACTTATTCATTGCACCATATTTACTTTTAATAATACGATAAAAACAATAAGTTATTACGGACCCCCTATTGTTTAATTAATTCTATACTATAAAGATAGTGCCAAAATAAATGAGATTCAATATTACTTTTTTTATCCTGATATGTAAAGAAAATATAGAATAACGCCTCTCATTGAGGTTTCTCTTTTCAAGTTCATTGAAAAAGAAAATACTCACTATTTCAGCAATACATAAGTGAAAATAATAAAAAGTGAGGGTCATTAAAAATCGGAATCGTTGATCTTGAGCAATTTACAAATCCTGTAAGTTCAATGTAAATCGAAGTCGTAACGGAAATATGAAGAAAAAACTTTCATTTTTTTTTAAATTCTCGAAACGGTTAATAAGTAAATCTAATCAACAATACGTGATTATTCTTTTGTAATTAATTTTTTTTCTGTTAAAATAAAAAGTAGAAATTTTCCTCTGATTGCATACCGTAAATAGAATGCGTTAATTTTTTCACGTTTATATATTGATCATGCAATGAAATAATTACGAATTGTGAATGATTTGGTTTTAAATTAAAAAATAATGCGTAAAAATTATCAAGTTTACCTTTATGAAAAAAGAAACAATTGCTTTTAATTTTTAACTAACAAAAATTTGTTATAAGTAGTTTTAAAGTTACGCTAGTTTAATCGGTTAATCAAATTTCCAAAAAAAATGTATTCAAAACAAATAACAAAGTAGTTTTTTACTTTTATTTTTTGTAACTTTAAAAAAATTTAGGCACACTAATAGAAATATTTATAAATGACTTTTATCAACGGTTTTCATTTAAATTTGAAACTATTTAACTAATAAGTAACAGTTTATATTTCTAGATAAAAATTAAGTTTACAAATACAATTTCAACTCATTATTGTTTTATCGTAAAAAAAATCTTTGTACTAAATAATGAAACGATATGGATTGGTATTATAATTATAACTAGCACTATTTTTTTGATAGAAGAGTAAAATAATACTTTATTAGTAATAATTGAGTAAAAAAATTTACATTTAAAGCCAAGCAACTGCTAAATGTTTTTAAAGAAGATTGATGATTTGAAGGATCTAAAATTATAGTCTTTTCAATTTCATACATATCTATGTTATATTAACGCAGCTCTGTTTGTTTTGAGTTTCGTTTTTTGCAGCTTTTTACTAAAAAATTTGTGAAGATTTTAAACTTGTTAGTTGTTTCCATCATGTTAATTTTTTCTACTTTTACTATTTCTCTTTTGTTATCATAGTCTACTGATAATCGTAAGAAATGTTAATGCTTTATAGTTTATAACATGGGTCGGCAACCAGACGCCTGCAAGATATTCGCTAATTCGAATTTTCGAGTACATTTCTCTATGTAGGCCAATGTCAATTCGCGTGGAGTTTCCTAAATTACGGGATTTCGAAGTTAAAATGGCGGGGTTCTACAATATGAGATTTATTTTTGGGGTAAAATTAACTGTAAATTTGGTGGTAATTTTCATTGGTACGAGTAGTTCGTATGTCGATGTTTTAGTGTTCGATGCATGACCTGGGGGTGTATAGTCAGCATTTGCTGAAACTCTTACCATTAAATCCGCCGCTGCTAAAGTGCGACCCGTTGCCGACCCCTGCTTTATAAGGTTAATATAATCTTTTTCGATTTTAAAGGTTTCGAATTACGGTTTCTGTGGTATTTTTAAAAAGCAAATCCGTGGTCAGTTTTCTTTCCACCACCCTTTAGTTTTCAAAAAATCACTGAAAATCTTCACTACCACACAAAAAAAAAACTATTTAATCCAGAAATTTTCTAAAAATTGAAAGATGTTATAGAAAAACTGTTCATTGATTTATGCTCAGCGTTCAAAAAATTCACAAAACCTATAATAGGTATAGTGCATGTGAATTTACAAGCGATAGATATTTTCATCGATTTTCTAAAAGTTTGTCAGGTATTTTTTGAAAATTGAAGGGTGCTGTAGAAATACGTCTGTAAGATACCAGAAACAATACTTCGCTCCTCTGGGGCAGATACATTTTTGTAAAGTAATGAAGTTTTCCAGTTATATTTTTTTCTCTAATGGTAAATTATAATTAAAGACGTTTATGTGGGTAGGAAGTTAATAACAAGACCATATTGAGATTGTATACCTATACTCAAGTGAAAATTTTCATGAAGCTTTCTGAAGCTTGATTATTGCTTTCAATCAATGCTTGACTTAATTTGACATTTAAAATTTAATAAGTATTTGACTTGAGTTTGACTTAATTTTAAATCAAATTTTAAACAAGTGGCTTAGAAACCTATAGCTAAATAGCTTGAAAATCAAACCAAGTAGTAAATCTCTAACTTAAACTATTTAAAAAAAAGCTTGTTGCATTACGATGAGTACGTTTTTAACTTGAATTTGTATAGAAACAAAAATTCAATGAATTGATATTTAAGTAATATTATATTGATATTTGATATTTAATATTGAATTAAATTCATTGCTATTTATATTTGCTAATTATTTTCCTTAAATTTCTCTTCTTTTATAGTCCAGTCAACCAAGTGTTTAAATCAAAATTTTTGCAGAATGGCTGACTTTTGGATATAATATTCTTTGAGGTATTCTATAACTATCTGTGAAAATATTTTTGTCCCCACCCCCCGGCGAGGGTTGGAAAAAAATAAAGATAATTTATATTCAAAACAACTCCGACAGGAGAAAAGTTAGAAAAAAAAGTTTCAAATAAAACTTGTAGAAAAATTTGTCTCTTTTTATGGAAAAGTATTAGACAGTTTAAAAAATACATGTAAGGCTAATGTAATCCATGTAAAAGACTTTTTTGGATCTTTTTTATGCAATTTTGTCAGATTTAAATTACTAAATTAGCGCTTTCCGTGTTCAATTGAAGACATCTTAAGTTATAGTAATGGGGAGTTAGATCTTGCTTAAATATATATATATATATATATATATATATATATATATATATATAGGTATAAGTTAAGATCGATTTTTTACAAAAATGTAAATTTTATTGTACTAAAACTTATAAAACTGTCCGTTTATACGGTAGGCACTTACATTTAAATCGTATACCTATACACTTAAGTATTTTATAACATTTATGTTGTCACGGTCGGTCATGCCACAAAGTGATTAATTTTTTTCTGGATAACATTTTTTGACTCAATTATTCTGCTCTTATAGCCTCAAAAATTTATTTGAACTGAAAAGCTTCCGAAAAGATTACGTATAAGATAAATTACTTTGAACTTTTTACAGGTCAATGAGAAAAAGCTAATTTTTTGGTTTATTGAAACAATCAGAGTATGTATTTTTAATTGTTGAACCAAATTTTTTTTGTTTTTTTTTATATATATAAAAAAATACAACTTTAGCTTAGAACATACTTTGGAAACACATGTTAGCTATTATTTTTTCGATTAATTATTTTAATCTCTCTATTTTTAAAATTATCTACATTCCAAAAAACTGTATTTTCAACGTGTTGATTGCATCAAAAAAATTAAATCAACAAATGAGCCGAGGCCATTGACAGCTAAGGTAAATAAAAAAATTTCAACAGAACTAAATTGGAGTGTCAATAATTAAATCTTAGTCAACTATAACAATGATGCATTACCTTTTTTCCCTTAGAAACGTATTGAAAACACAATTTTCACAATCAGAAAACGCACTGTTGCAGGAAAAATTCCCGACACTTTTTTCCGAGTTTCAAAATACGAATGCAAGAATTAGTTAATGTAATTCATAACAAACACCTCAGATTAAATAAAATGTATCTAATTAAACGCAAGTTGTGGAAACACAATTGGTATCAAATAATGCGTGCGAAGTTCGAATGAAAGAGAAATGATAGTGAACTTATTGTTGTGGTGAATTGATTTTATAAGTATTAATTTGATATATTTAAAATAAAACCGGCTGTGCACAGATTTTTTTTTTAAATGATTTGTACAGTAGAGGAAGTCGTTATGTTAACAAACGGTTAACGACTGTTGACAATGTGTGAACGAAACACGTCGTTTTATTAACGATAATACAATGATAATAGGTGAATATATTCGTAAATGTAGGATAAGAGTATTATAACGGTGGGAGTTGATAGTTCGTTCATTACCAGAAGGAGATTTTGAGTGGGTCGCATTTATAAAGTAAATCGTGAAGGCAATAGAACGGTTTTTACCTCCTTCTTCTTGTTTTTACTACTACTTCTTCTGCTTCTCCTTTCGTCTTCTTAATGATAAATTAATATCAGACTTCACAAACATAGCATAATATGTTGTGTGGCTGCTAGGTGTGG
This sequence comes from Sisyra nigra, assembly GCA_958496155.1. Taxonomy (NCBI): domain Eukaryota; kingdom Metazoa; phylum Arthropoda; class Insecta; order Neuroptera; family Sisyridae; genus Sisyra; species Sisyra nigra. The sequence continues at coordinate 36,632,708 of OY292315.1, read as the reverse complement.
CAAACGAACTTCCACTTGAATGCAATTTTTTTACAAAAATACGAATATGCATCAGCTCGAAGATGAATGTTCTATCAGCATTTTACTTTTTGTCTTGGTTGCGTTATTTAAATTTATCACTTTTTTTCTATCGTTATAGTTAACGGGATTATCGTAGCTGTAGCGAGCACGAAACATCTCCATGGGAGTATAACATGAATAAGTTTATGTCCCGAACCGTTTCGAATATCAAATTTCACTTTCACCCAATGCCCTAAATATAAAGACGCGCGTTTGATTAGCTCATTATCATTCGTTAAATAGTGCGTTATCTTCGAAGAAAATCAGTATAATTTGAAGAACTAAAATTTTTCACACGCATTTATTTGCATAGACGTTTTAACCTTTCAAACCCAAAAAGAAATAAGAACGGTTTACATAAGTGAACGTCGTTAACGTGTAAATATTTAAATAACAAAACATTTTTATAATCTCTTCAATCTTCATGTTCTCAAACGGAACAATCTTATAACGCATCCAATTAAACCATGAAGAAAATAAAACGTTTTAAGTCTATAAATCACAACTTAATGATATTATCGCCAGACGCCAAGTTTATTTCGATTTATAAAACCAATAATTACTCATTAATAAGTGAATAAATCCAAATTGTGTTCAATTGAAATAAATTATATATCTCTCACTTTTATAGTATTTTTTTTATATATAAAACAAAAATCAAAATTTCTAATTATAGACATTTTCAGTTTTCCTTATCCAATCCATTTTGGCCTTTGGAAATAAAAACTCAACCTATTTGAGTTCATGATTCATAAAAGTTTTCGTCCTTCAAAGAGATGAAACTTTCAATTTTATGTGGAGGAACGCCCATTGTAACGTTGAAGCCCATATTGAACAAAGACGAGTTGAATAAAACATCAGTTTCATTTTTTTTATATTTGAAATGGAAATTTGATTTTGCATCTGGAAAACCCTTATGTAATATCATTCAGATTATTAACACCAAGATTTTTTTTCCGAAAAGAAAAACCTTTAATTATATAGATTTCAATAAGTTAATGATGTGATTATATCGTCTCTTATACTGTATAGCTTTGAGAATATATTTAGCCCTCACTTGTAATTTCTTAATAATTACTTGTTGGGATTTTTTTGAATAAATTTAACATTTTTATAGCTTCATTTACCATAGAAATAATTGTAATGATGGAGATTACAATGATAAAGGCTGAAATTGGTTGCGTAATATTTTTTTTATTCTAAAGTGTTAATGTATTTCATAAAGTGAACAATGAACATCCTATTATTATTAGATCTTATTTATAATTCACTGAAAATATTATGAAATTTAAGTTTTAAGGTAAATCCTCAAGATATTAATTTTATTTTTTTTAAACGAAGAAAAATAATTCATATTTTCACTTTTGTAAATTTGAAATATAAAATTAAAACACTTTCGTTCATAGAGAATTATAAATGAGAAAGTAGAAATTATAAATATACTAATGTCAATTATAGTTTTAGATTTGATTTAGGATTGTGACAAAATTAAAAAAAAATAAATAAATTATGGTTTCAGGTCCTGTTTAAGTATATAAACTACATTTATTGAAAAAAATTAAAAGGGTGTTAAAAAAATTAATTTATTTTTATGGTGTCCAAAAGTACCTATAATCTATATATTATTATAACAAAAATTTTGGTACCAAAACGAATTTTTAATATCAATATATAAGGTTTGCCTCAAGCCATTTTTTCATTTTCCATTTAAATACCGCAAGATTTTTTTTATATTTGAATTTTCATAACGGTTAATCGTAATAACAATGTGATAGAAAGGATTTAAAGGAAACACGTTCTATATAAACGCTCTTAGAGGTCCTTAGTTAGAAAATAGAAAACATTTAAAAAAAATTAATTACTTAGTGCTGTTTTTAAACTATATGATATCTTTGAAACGGTTGATTGTTATAAGGACCTTTTTTTGTAGAGAATGAAATTTTCTTTAAATTTTCAGATTGTTGTTACGATGAACTGTTCCAAAGTTATGAAAATTTAAAAACAAAATAAAAAATTTCTCGTAGTATTTAAATGGAAAATGAAAAAAATGGATTGATGCAAATATTAATATTGATAAGAGAGGCTCGTTTTGGTTTCAAAATTTTTGTTTTAATATAAAGGTAATAGTAATACTAATTTTTAAACACCATCAAAAAAAGTTTTTTTCATCCTATCTCTATTTATAAAATAGTAGAATTATAAATTAGCAGATACGCTACTTAAACTGCTAAACTTAATTTTTTCAAAAAAAGATTGAATCTTTTGTATTACTAAGTTTTTCTCCTAGAATATCAATTTTCTCAAATTCTATTCAGTATTAATACAATTATCAATCTACTGGTAAATGTAGGGAAACTCTGCTTTTTTAGTTCACTTATTGAATAGCTAAAAGCCATCTTTAACAATTTCAAGAAAATACCGAAAGAAATAAGATCATTGATTAATTTATTAATAATTTTTAATTATTTATAACAAATTTTATAGTAAAAATCTTGATAAGCGTGCTATTTCCTCCATCAGCTTAACATAAGGTAGGGTAGTGTTTTTTTCTTTTTACGTGGACGAAACCACGGGTAGTTGTTAGTTTTGAATAAAATGAGGGATGCTATGGTTCGTGCAAACCCCCTATTAATCAGAAAAAAATACTTTCATTTTTTATGATTACTGGTAATTTCTTACTACTCTATTTATTTTTAACTGTTTTTATTTTTTTTTCTGATAGTTTCATCAGCTTATGTGATACTCTGTCAAATAATATTTCAATAGGAATATTAATATTTAAAAAGAATGCTAGAAAATATCCACTGCGAATGCGAATCCCCCGGTAACATTTTGGGGAAGCATCACTGAATAAAATCCTTTAAGAATAATTTTCAAGTACACATTTAAATATAAAAATTAAACATTATCCTAAAAATTACTATAGCTAGCGAACAATTTCTATACCTTAGAGTCAGCATAGCATTGATTAAGTATACATAGATAGTTTAAGTAATAGAAAAAATTGGAAACGCCTTATACTTAATTAATGCCTCTAGTAATACCTTTTGCAATAATCTTCCATCCCTTACAAATTTACCGCCCTAAACCCTTATCTGCATTACTTAAAGGCTAGATAAAAGCTTTGTTGGGGTATTGATCAATAATTAATTATCTATAGATAGTTTATAATCTATAATATATTGGATAAAAACTTTAATAAATGTTTTACACCTCAATCAATACCGTTTAAGATAAATAAATATTATAAAAAAATGAAAAACCAACTTCAAAATATATAACAATTCTAAAACAAAAAATGCACTAAAAAGTGACAAAATAATGGCGTATCCTTGCAGTATCTACAACTTACAAATTATTAAGATGATACAATGTACAACTATTGTTATTTTTGGAGTTAGTGTCAGCCAAGGAAATACGACTATATTGGTAATATAGTCGTAATATATGGCAAAAAACGAGAATACCTTATGAAAATTATTTTTCAAATGAACTTTTAAACAGTATACTCGAACTATAACAATATCTAGCGACCTTTAAACTACAAAATACCAATACCAACGAAACCTTTTTACAAATTACCATTAATATTTATTTTCTTGACTGACACCAACTCCAAAAATAACAATAGTTGTACATTGTATCATCCTAATAATTTGTAAGTTGTAGATACTGCAAGGATACGCCATTATTTTGTCACTTTTTAGTGCATTTTTTGTTTTAGAATTGTTATATATTTTGAAGTCGGTTTTTCATTTTTTTATAATATTTATTTATTTCTCGCGTTTTAGTGATCTGAAGTTTGATAACTGCTTTTATTTTCTTGAAAATGGTTAACCTTCCAAACGCACTGCTCATATGAGGCAGCGCCGTTTAATATTAAAAGTTACTACATCATCCCTTTTTGCCCTTAAGGGTTGAAATTTTTTGCTTTTAAATGTAATAACAAAACTAAGTGGATTATTCTTTCCAACAGAAAAAAAAATATCAAAATTCGGTTAAATGTCACTATTTCATCCCCTATTTTCATCCTTAAGGGGTGGATTTTTTTCTTCAAATTGAAATGTGAACAATTTAAAGGTACGTTGTACGTAATAGAAACAAAATTATCAAAATCGGGTTAGCCAGAAAAAATTTATAATATTATTTCATCTCTAATTTTTAACCCATTACGAGTGGAGTTTTTTTTTTTTAAATGGATAGGAGATTAATTTATGGTTGTGTTCTACAAATAAAAAAAGAATTATCAAAATCGAGCTATCCAATAAGAAGTTAATATTTCATCCCTTAGTTTTCAACCCCTTAGAAGTGAAAGATTTCCCTCAAATTAAAACTGGACCCCACGAAAAGCACCAGGTTTCAAATAAAAAAAAATTATCCAAATCGAGCTATCCAATAAGAAGTTAATATTTCATCCCTTAGTTTTCAACCCTTTAGAAGTAAAAGATGTTCCTCAAATTAAAATGGGAACACACGAGAAGCACTAGCTTTCAAATAAAAAAAGAATTATCGAAATCGAGCTATCCAATAAGAAGTTAATATTTCATCTCTTAGTTTTCAAGCCCTTAGAAGTGAACGATTTCCTTCAAATTAAAATGGAACCACACGAAAAGCACTGGCTTTCAAATAAAAAAATAGTTTTCAAAATCGAGCTATCCAATAAGAAGTTAATATTTCATCCCTTAGTTTTCAACCCTTTAGAACTGAAAGATGTTCCTCAAATTAAAATGGGACCATTCGGGAAGCACCAGCTTTCAAATAAAAAAAGAATCATCAAAATCGCTTCACCCAGTCGCAAATGCTAAGGTAACAAACAAAAAAAAAAAAAAAAAAAAATACAGTCGAATTGAGAACCTCCTCCTTTTTTTGAAGTCGGTTAAAAACAGCCTGAATATTTCTTGTTAATGAACGTTTTAACGAAATATTTTTCTTGTACCTAAACTAATTTGTTAAGTTAATACAATTAATAATTTATTTACCTTATTTAATTTATTTAATTACAAAGCATTTTTGATAAGTAAGAAAAGATCTAAATACTATTATATCTAAATAATAAATTTCAATAATTTTTTTTTAAATAGGTACATACATTAACTACTCATAATTCTATCTAGCACCTATCCACCTACATAACTTCAACAACAAAAATCTGCATTCTTATATAACTACGACGACCTTATGTTTAAGTATTCAAACAAATGGTTTTTTAAATACCTTTAGCATGAAAAACATACAAGTAAGACTCAAGACCAATTAAGTTAAAATAGCACAAAAAACTCTCACCATTATTAAATAAATTGGTTGTCAAATTTAAAGAATTAAAAAATCGCATGTCCAATTACATAATTTAACTCTTCATATACCTAATTTCGAGTGCCAATCAGCCGTATCGAAAATAGATCTCTTACACGTTCGGCCCTCAAAGTAACATCTTCTCTTGTAAAAAGAATGAGATTAGAAATTGTAACTACACACATTGAAACTTGAAATTGAATTGAAAAATCTCTTTATTTAGAATTGTAGATTGTTGAACATCAAAAATTGATAAAGTATCAAGAAAAGAGTACAAAAGAAAAGTGTAAGCTTTGTGTTTTATGACGTGAATATATTTGAGGAATTTCTAAACGATAAATGATAAATAATCGTTTTTATTGTTCGATTGGAAATAATTAATCATGTTGTATTGACTAGGTCCAAATTTAGATCAGTCTTTTTGTTTTTTTTTTACGCAACTATCAATTGTAAAACAACTCACTTAAAAAGCGGGTATCAATTTTTCAAATAGCCTTAGGCTAGTTTAAATTTTAGTTTGAATTACTTGAAAAATGTATTTATAAGCGATCCATACTCGTATAGGAATAGCCTATCAAATGATGCTTTTTGGGGTCAGAAACGGTTAAACATTTCACTTACAATTAAAGAGAACGCAATCAAAAAAATCAACATGAAAGTTGTATTAAATTCTTCAGTTAAATCCAGAGCAAAAAACTTCGTTAAAAATATTTCTCTTCGTCATCCTGAGAAATCTTACATAATGCTCGTGTATCCAATGCTAATTCCTACGTGAGGTTAAATCGATGATGATAATATTTAAAATGTAAAACTAATATGCGAATCACAATTCTCTAAGTCTTTAAAATTCGAGTATTCTCGTTTTATGGCTAGTTTATGGTAATTACATAAAACGTAAGAGAAAAAAATGTCTCATGTCCCCTAAATTAAATAATCTGTCTTTTAATATTTCTCTTTTACGAGCTAGGTTTATAATAATTCAAATTTATATGAACAAAAGTGAAAAACTAATAAAATTTATGTTCACTATTATGCCTCATGGTCAGAATTAAGACAGTAGTAATTTTTTTTTTTTTGTATTCAAATTTAACATTCACTTGATAAATCAAAATCCGTAAGGCGTCTTTCTTTCTCTCCTTCGTTTTTAATCGAGCCATTTACATTCTCTTATTTGAATATGGGACAGTGTACATGAAATGAAGTTATTTAGTAATTTATTAAATAAGTTTTAGATATATAAATTAAAATTTAGCGGTATATTAGTTTATGGATTTTTAAGTATTAGTCTTAGTCTAAGAGATTCATTAGTTTTATCTATAAATATGTTGGAAATTTGTATGCTAAAAGGTTTGGAATTTCGTTTCTCTGTACTAGTATTTTTATCGAAGTAGAATAAAAACTAATACTGTAAATTTTAAAAAAAAATGTTTTCTTTTTTAATTTTTCGAATCCCGAAATCTCTCGAGGATACCTTATACTTACAGATGACTTGTTTTCCGGGAATGACAAAATAAAAAATAAATTCTTGGGTTAGTATCTTTGATTTGAATTAATTATAGAGTAATCCTAGCAGTAGTACCCATAGTACTCTTTTTAATGAAGAAAATTTAACTTTAACACAAACATTAACAGTCAAACCTGGGTGAGTGAAAACTGTGGTAAACGAGGAAACTCTATAAGTGAGAGTAATCTCCAGGTTCCTTTATTTTAACCCTCTAAAACCTCTATAAGAGAAAGTCGCTTTTCACTCGTAGACCTTTATAACTGAAACTACTACTTGCTTTTACCTTTGAAGATGTTAAATACGATCAATCGATCCTATTAAACATTTGTTATTTATGACTCATTCTTAAATTATACATACAAGTTAATCACAACGGACGGTATTTGTAGCCGTCACTCTAATTTGAGTAAACACTCAAGTGTGGTGATCAGTGGCAGCCATTTAAATTTCCATTTCATAGAACTCTTTCATTACAAAACAAAGCATACACTCAAGTTAACACTTACCTCAAATATGTTCAGTTCTCATAGACCAACTTCATGATATGAGTTGAGTACAAGCTTAACTTGTAACGTTTCTGACGATGAAAACTTAAATAAGGACTGGAGCATATACTCAACTCATATCATTTGGTTCATCAAAACTTTTTATACATTTGAGGTTAAGTGTTTACTTGAGCGTATGCTTTATTGAAAGAGTTTTTTGGAAGGAAAATTTAAATGATGTACACTACAATTGAATGTTTACTCAAATTTGACTTGGAACTGTGAAGTCCGTTATTATAATGAATACCAATATTTGCTATATTTCGTATAAACCATTATAAGTGAGAAAGACTACCCTTGCAACTCTTTCAACTTCGGGTTAGTAAGAATTCTCCATAAGCAAACAGAAAATCGCGGTTTTTTTACTCTAGCCTCTTTATCCAGGCTCGACTGTATATGTACTTATTATCCAACAGTGAATAACAAAATTATTAATTTATTCTGGTTTAAAAATATAAGATCAAAAACATGTTTTTCATTTAACTGCAGTGATCAGTATTTTTTGAAGACTAATGAATTTCCATATCATATTTTGTGCCGTTAATTTCAATCAAAAATCGAATTAAAACTGTTCAAAAAAAATATATATTTTATCATGTTATTTATGAACAGTCCAAAGCTAAGAAAGTTTTTTTTTTATAGACTAATAAAAATAATTTAGCAATAAACGAAGCAATTTCTTAAAAGCAACCAATTTTTAATCAAAATTAATTTGAATTGTTTTATCGTTAGAAATCGAGAGTTTTTAAGACTCCCTAGAATTTTTTAATATTTTTTAAGAATACCACGTAAATTTCGTATATGGAAAACTATTGAGCCATTGTGTGTTAATGGGCTATTAAAAAAACTCGATCGATTTTTAGTCGGTAGCTTTTAACGATTTTTTATCAATTTTATATCATCTGGGCCTCAAAGCCTTGAATCTTATTAGGTCGCATGCAAAATAGATCTATAAATGACAAGATTTTACACTTTTTTTTTATAAAAATTTCCATTGAAATTTTAAGTAGATATATGATGTTAGAGTAAAATATTTTTTTTTATTTATTTCAGAATTTTAAGTAAATATACAGTGTTGTTAACTTATACGACCTGATATTAACCTTTTATGTTTAAGAAGAGGGCATCAATCATTGTCTTTGACGAAGTCGTTCTTATTTGGATAATTGAGTTGCACAATCGGTTACAGTTATTCTAAGAAATAGGGCTTATGACGACATAACAAATGCATTGCATTTAAGAAAACTATTTCCTTATATGTTGACTTTAACTTGAAACATAATGTGGAGTATTTAACCTTCCAACTATATCAAACAATTTAAAAAAAGATCCTTTAGTTTACCTTCAAAACTAAAATGCTTTTTAAAAAGAAAAAAATATATAATTTTACTGACTTAAGTATGTGTTTAAAGGTTTCTAGATTCTTTTGAAGAATATTAAAAATATTTAATGTATAAAATGAAAAAAATCAATGTGTAATCAATCATAAGAAATCTCGTAAAATCATAAATTGCAAAATTTATCAAGTAATATCTCATCCTAATTAGAAACACTGAAATGCACTATAATTCACAGTAACGCATTTCTCGTTTTATTATATTTTTTTCTTCTTCTCTATTTAATTTTTTTACTCATTAAATAAAATATTGCGAGGCGACATAAATTGCAATAAAATAATTTATCTCTTGCAATGTTATTTATTATCATTATTATGATTTCTATAATAACAATAATATGGCATTAGCGAGCGAAAAACATAAATTCACAATTGAAAATCATGTTGCCATTTTTCAAATTCACTTTTTCACTATTACGTTTTAACAATGATAACATTATGTCATAGGAAAATAAATATAAACTATTTCTTGAAATACAATGCGTTCTTCTCATACGACACAAACCCATCATTATGCAACATTGTTGGTACTCGTACCTATAGTATAAACGTTTAATCTTCTCAACTTTTAGAAATTTTTATTGCGAAAATAGTTTTGTATTTTTTTTTTTTTGAAATATTTTTGTTTAGAGCAGGAAATGTAATTTTGTCTATTTCACACTTAAATTATTGTGTGTGAAAAAAATGGTGACAAATTAATCGAATTTGTTATGCATCGCTTAATTTGCGTATAAATGACCTATTTATTTTTCGAATCTTTTAACAAAGCTATTCAAATTTGAGTTTTTTTTAACTAAAGTGACGATTGACGATTTATTTTTATTTAAAGCGTGTCAAAATAAATTACGCTTAATTCTGTTGTGGGTAAATAAATACAAATATTTTTTCTTGAAACTAATTGTAGTGATGCGATCGATACTTGAAATATGCAAAAGCCTATTAAAAGTTGCATATTTACAACATCGTGTAATAGAACAAATTTGTACTTTTCTAGTTCTAGTGACGTAAGTTGCGATTTGAGACCCGTGGAAAATTTATCTCTAAGCTTTGTGTTTCTTATGAGATACGTATTCGTTGGAAGTCAAATATTTTAATTTTGTTAAATTATACCTACTAGCAAAATTATTTCAAGCAGTCTTATTTACTTGCTTAAAAACAATCTGACATTGAAATTTTGAAGTTATTGCTCAATATTTTGTCGCAATTACAAAGATAAACCTTTTTTGTTTCTTTAAAACAAAGTTGATATAATATAAAATTCAGGTACCCACGAGTAAAGTTAATGCTAATTTAAATATACACTAAATTATGTTGACACGAAATAAAATAATCCTGCATTTTTCTCATTAAAATAAATGAAGATGAAATTTATGCAATATCACAATGATTACAATAGGACAAAAAAGTCGTAATTTTGATTTCATTTATCTCACTATTACAAAATGTCTAAACGTTATTATAATATTATCTATAATGTAATAGGAAATTCAAAATTAATTGATTTAAAAAAAAAACTTACTTATTCGTACACTCATAAAAACATATTGTAAGAGATAATTTATTTCAATTTTATTTGCACGATTTTTTTATGAAATAAAATTACTTTTTTTTGATATTTCGTTTTTACCAATTTGCCATACCTTTAAAATTGTGTCTGAGAGTGTTTTTATGTAATGTAATTTTCAAAATATAATTTTGGATAACATTGAGTAAGAGGAAATTTATGATCAAGTTTATTAATTTAGAGTGAAATTAAAATAAAACTGTTTCATATTACAGACGCAAAAAATTGACAATTTAAATTAACGATCTATAAAGGTACGTAATTGATATTAGATAAAAAATTTTTTTGTTAAATTTATTTTATTTATGAAAATTTTCAAATTCTTTGTAATTCAATGCTTTTCAAGGTATTGAAGTATGGTTCTAAATTCTAATGAATTTTAAAAGTATGTTCCCAAGTTTTCGGAAAGGCCATTTTAAAGTTTACCAACAACGAACATTAACAATATGCATTTTAATTTAAAATAGATACTTGCAGTCATAATTTAGTCCAGGGAATACAGACAAAAAGAAATTCAAACTTCGGGAAAATTAAGGAAAAGCTGAATTTTTCCATAAAGCTTCTTTTTGTGGTTCTTAACAACATATCAAAAGTCCACGACGAAACATGCGCCGCCAAAATTTTTACGCGGAGTCAAAGGTTGCGATAAACGAGTTTTCGCAAAAATCTCGCTAATGGTAACTTTTATCGAAAAAATACTAATTATGAAATTTGAAGTTTAGGAAAAATTCTACAAAAAAATATACTGTTACTTTTTTCGTAGGACTAACGGTTTTTGTGAAAATTCGATTAAAAAAGTTGTAATGTTCAGTATGCACTCCTTAATGGTATCTGTATGTCGAATATTAAATTTGTAATTAAATGTTAAATGTGACTTTAAATATTCGAAAATTTATTTTCGTGAAAGTTTCAAAGTCCATAATAATGCAAACTAACGCATATATCCTTCACAATAGTGTTAACTTAACTCTTAACCTATGATCCCGATTTTCGCTTAATTGCGCGCACTTTTAAATTGGCAACTTTATATCATCATACACAGAAAAATAGAGCCATAATTTGATATTTATTAGCTACATTATGAGTGTAGCAATCATGCAACGGGGTGTTAGGCTAAGAGTTAAGTTGACACAGTGTAATACATATGCGTTAGTTTGCATTACTATGGGCTTTGAAAGTTTCACGAAAATAAATTTTCCAATATTTAAAGTCACATTTAACGTTTAATTACAAACATAACAATCGACATATAGAAACCAGTAAGAAGTGCATACTGAACGTTACAACTTTTTGAGTCGAATTTTCTCAAAAACCGTTAGTCTTACGAAAAAAAGTAACAGTATATTTTTTTGTAGATTTTTTCCTAAACTTCAAATTTGATAACTAGTATTTTTCGATAAAAGTTACCATTTGCGAGATTTTTGCGAAAACTCGTTTATCGCAAACTTTGACCCCGCGTAAAAATTTTTAGCGGCGCATTTATCGTCGGGGACCTTTGATATGTTGTTTAGAACAACAAAAGTAAGGTTCATGCAAAAATTTAGCTTTCACTTAATTTCTCCGAAGTGCCGAATGTCTTTATTCCCTGGACTAATTTCATAGGAAATCCGTCAAAAAATATTACTCGGAAAAATCTCAAAAGCCTTGAAAAAAAACTCTAGCACGTATTTTTGACCAAAAAATAAAATAAGAGGCTTATTTTCAATTAACGTAGTATAACTATCTGGAAATTCTCTGGAAACACTCTTTTCAATACTATTTTAAGACATTAATTAACGAGTTTTAAATATTTTAATGATTGGCCCCGATTTATAGATATAATGAACTATAAAAATCTTTATAATTAAATTTTGGAAATGTTAATCAGCTATGACTAATAGAGCAAAACGTATGATTTTTAGGATCTTCCAAAACCATTTAAAAGTAGATACTACGCCTAAGGGCGCGTTCAGACGGATCAATTAAACTTGCCCGACTATTTTCAATCTTGTAGACTGTAGCAGGGTAAGCGACGCGAGAAGTGAAGTACAAGCGAGTTGAAAGGGAAGCAAATTGAAAGAAAACTGATCAACTAAACTCGTTCAACAAAAGATTGACTGAATCAAACTTTTGTTGAACGAGTTTTGTTGGTCAGTTTTCTTTCAATTCTGCTCAATTTGCTTCCCTTTCAACTCGCTTGTACTTCACTTCTCGCGTCGCTTACCCTGCTACAGTCTACAAGATTGAAAATAGTCGGGCGAGTTTAGTTGATCCGTCTGAACGCGCCCTAAGTTACAAACTTGATATATATCAATATATACTAACAAATCATGATATTTAACAGTGAAGTAGTTTCTCACTTTCCGTTCAAATTCCTAACGAAAATATCGTACCATTAAAATGATAAGTTCATAATTCGTCGGAAAGTGGCTACTAATTTAAAATATAATTTGAACACGCCTCGTTAAATGCTCTGATTTTCTCCGGTGTCAAATAATATACAAGTTCATAAATAAATACTTCAACGATAAAGGTAAAAGTAAATGCATGATATCAAGGAAAGAAATCGAACTTGATAAGTTATATAAATTGATTCCTCACAAAGTAGTCACTGATATAAACATTAAAATGAGTGACTAAAAGAAATTGAAATGACAAACCGGTTATTATAATAATGAGATTACAAGTAAATTATTCTCTTATTGGTCAAATTCAATTGTTAATTGATTATATTTATTATTTCTATAGATCTATTAAATCTGGTTGAACTAATTGCGAATAATGGCTGTATGTCAAATTTAATATTGATTATTATTCATTTAAAATTAAGTGAAATTAAAAGTTAATATATTCTTACCGTTTTCTTATACCGCTTCCCGATTGAATTTAGTTGTTGATATTAAATTTTTTGAGTGGACTTTAAACGGTTTATACACAAAATACTTGATTAATTTTCTTGTAAAACTCCTGGGATAAAAGCATGCGGAAACTTTCACAACGCGCGAACGATTGTTGAAACACGCGGTTGTTAAAATCCCCACAACAAAATCCAAAACAAATCCCCAATGTTGTTTGGGTTGCTTACAGTCAGTCAAACCGTCGGTTGTCAAACCGTCAAATTGACACTTGCTACAATTGGCAACACTGCATGTTTAGTCATAATTTGACGTTTTTCATACACATACAAATGTAAGGCAGATTTCTTACGAAAATCCATATTAGATTAATTTTATTTTTTATATATAATAAGGTAAGTGATTTAACAAAAAAATTTTGTTCAGTATGGAAATCATTTCTAATCGTACATTTGTTAGGAGCATTTATCGTAAGAATTTTAATCGTTTGAAGTTGGAAACTCTTAAAAAATTGCATATTTTTTCCAGGGAAGTTCAAAAGATTCAAATATGGAGTGGCTTTTTGGAAAACGAATTACTCCCGAGGAGATGCTTCGAAAGAATCAGCGAGCTTTGAACAAGGCAATGCGAGATTTAGATCGTGAAAAACAGCGAATGGAACAGCAAGAAAAGAAAATCATAATGGACATTAAAAAGATGGCCAAGGAAGGCCAAATGGTAAATATTCAGTGTAAAACAATTAAAACGAAGGTCATATCGGCGTTAAGCGTTACCAGGGTTGTCATCTCTCCCGACTTAATCGGAAAACTCCCGAAATTGTATTCTTTCTCCCGACCCCGATTTAAATTTTTCGGCTACTGGGGAAGAGAGTACGGTTAATTAGGCGCCAAGAATTAACGTTTTCTGATAAAATAAGCCAAAAGAAAACTGGTAATTTACTTTATGTTTACATAAAAGTATAAAGTAAGGAAATTTCAAATACTAAAAACGCCTAACTAATCATACTCGTACCAAGGGTCCATTCATAAATTACGTCACACGTTAAGGGGGAGGACACGTTAGGGGTCCTAAATTTCGTGACGTCATATTTCAAAATCTATTTTAATCTAAATGTTAAGTAAAACACGAACTTTGAACTATTAACGAAAAACTCAAAAACATTTGCAACACTATCTGTACAAACATAAGGTTCAAATTGTTTTGTCGGCCACTTGCTCTACTACACTGATAGTCTAAGATCCGAATCTACATCGCCTTCACCGAGTTGCTAATAGAATGAAACATATATTATCATGAATTTAGTATATTGAAAAATATATTAAAAATGGGTAGCCTAAAAAAATCCTGGACAGACTATTTTTAATTATTTAAAACAAAAATTATTTTTAATAAAATATTGCAATATCAAGATAATAGCAAAAATTTTATATCATCATAAGCACTGTTTATTTGCGAACACGTTGATATAGGTTTGTCTGCAATAAGTTCGGTCCTATTAGGGGTTTGTGAATTTAAAAGTTTAAATTTTAATGCGTGTGGAAATGTGGGACAGAGATCTGAGGTAAGTATACTCTGTATTAATAAAGGACCCAACATCGCAGTCACCTGTACTGATATAAATTTTTTTCTATTATCTTGATGTTGCAATATTTTTTTAAATAATTAAAAATAGTCTGTCGAGGATTTTTTTAGGCAACCCATTTTTAATATATTTTCTAATATACTAAATTCATAATGAAATATGTTTCATTCTATTAGCAACTCGGTGAAGGTCGATGTAGGTTCGGATCTTCTACTATAAGAAAAAATTCTCTTCTGACAACTGAATTTTATTTACGCCAAAAAAATTATTGATAGCCCATCGCCAATCAAACATTTAATATTAAGATTTAATTGTCCGATGAGAATTTTTTTTCTCGGTATAGTGTTACACACCGTGCCTAGTGGTGATATTGTTTTTATTTCATTTGACAATTGACTTTCAAGATAATTAAGTTGGATCTTTAGTTGATATAATTAATCATTTTTTTTTTCGTTAATTTCTTGAAATGTTTAATTTTATGTTAATTTTATTTAAAAAATCATTTAAATTGAAATAAAACAAATTTTGGAACTGCTGTTTTAATTCAATAATTATTTGTAGATATAAAATTGTAAAATATGTGACCTCACACTAAGGAGGGGTGGGTCTCACAAATGTGACCAGCTGTGACAAGGACGGGGGAGGGGATCAAAAATCATGAAATTCGTGACGTAATTTGTGGATGGCCCCCAAGCTCCAGACTCTTGATAACAAATATTCTTGGCATTAAAGTTAATTTTATTTTCTTAATCATGACTTTCTCAATCAGTTGTTTAATTTAAATAGGATGCCGTCAAAATTATGGCCCAAGACTTAGTACGAACAAGACGTTACGAAAAGAAATTCATGCTAATGAAAGCAAACATTCAAGCCGTGTCGTTAAAAATCCAAACGTTACGATCTCAAAACGCCATGGCTCAAGCGATGCGTGGTGTCACCAAAGCCATGCAAAATATGAATCGTCAAATGAATATTCCACAAATAC
The DNA here is from genome assembly GCA_958496155.1 of Sisyra nigra. NCBI lineage: Eukaryota > Metazoa > Arthropoda > Insecta > Neuroptera > Sisyridae > Sisyra > Sisyra nigra. The sequence goes on along the minus strand of OY292315.1, from coordinate 36,616,946 downwards.
AAAGAATATTACAAGACTTTGAGAAACAATCGGAAATGATGGATATGAAAGAGGAAATTATGAACGATGCCATTGATGATGCAATGGGTGAAGATGACGATGAAGAAGAAACGTAAATAAATAATCTTAAGTTTTTTCCATTCAATAATAACTAATCGATATTTTTTTCTCGTAGAGATACTGTCGTAACACAGGTGTTAGATGAGTTAGGCTTGCAATTAAATGACCAACTTTCTGGTCTTCCACAAGCTACAGGAGGATTAACTACTACTACTTCTAAAACACCAATCGCTGTTGGAGCTGGTGGAGGTGCCAGTACTCCAACTTCAGATGCTGACGCTGATCTTCAAGCACGTCTCGATAATTTACGTAGAGAATAAGAAAAACATTCGTGTGCTTTATATTATAGCTCTAAGCTCTTTGTAAAGTTTGTATCTAACGAAAATTTTAAAAACAAACATTAAGTTGAAATATAATATATATTAAATAAATTTTAAAAGATACATGCTGAATGTTTTATTTTTTATTTAATATAAGAGGTATTGAATATAAAATTTAATAACATTTTCAATATTATAATAAATACGATTTAGTTGATAAAATAAGTTACATAAAATCAAAATTGGGGACGTCATCAAATTGATTTGGTGGTTTGTTTTGATTAGGGTTCATTTGTTGTGCCATTTGTTGTCGAGGTCCACCAGCTCCCATCTGTTGCATTCCCATGATTTGTTGACGATATTGCGGTTGCTAAAATTAGAAAATATATTAAAAAATATAAAAAAAAATACTAAGTAGCAAGCGTTCGAGATGTAGTGCTACAGACGAATGTTAATGCCCGAGTTAAACTCGACGTCCACGACGCTGACGCTTCAAAATGTCAAAAAAAAGTTAAATATATAGTGTCCCATAGGAATGATTAAACTCGACGCGACGGACGGTACGCTCACGACGCGTCAAAGTAGAATTTACTTCAACTTTTGACACTTCCAAATGTCAATTGAGTATCTGTCATTTTAAAATGAGTACTACACAAATTTATAACTGAAAAAATTTAATGATTTAAAATGGATTTTGAAGAAAAAATGATTGAATTGTTGAAATATAATAAAATGTTATAAGATAAAACTTCAAGAGGATATAAAAATATAAGGCAAATATAAAATTAAAGCAGAAACGTGAAAGAATATTGCGGAAATTTTAAATGAAACTGTTTAGTTAATATAATTTTTAAATTATACCCTATAATTTTTTTTAATTTATAAAAATTTCAAAATGTCAGAAGCCAGCGACGTTTTGCGATTGCCTACCCAGCAAATTTTTAAAGCGTTCTGAGAGTTTATAACATTTAAGTGCAGACGTCATGAGCGTTACCGTCGAGATTGCCTAAGAAGTAAGACTTCATTCCGATTTCGTCTGTTAAAAATAAAATAGACTGACGAAGATACCAACGAGGAAGTACTGAGAAGAGTGAATGAAGGGAGAAATATATAAACGATACTGTTAAGGCGGAGGAATAAAATTATTAGCCATATACTGCGATATGAAGGGAACACAATGCTAGAAGGAATGGTATATGAAAGGAATCGCAGAGGAAGGCTAGGGTTCACTAAGCAAATCGTGAAAGACGTCGGCTGCACTAAATACCAGGATATGAAAAGAATGGCTTAGGACAGAAATGTATGGAGATCTTATTTCAATAAGAGGACTGATAACAAAAAAAAAAGTTTCTAATGAGCAAGTCTTAAGCATAAAAATTCTTCAGTGTTTGAAAAGAAAACAAGATTAATCCCAATAAAGATAAAACCGTACATTGTACGCTACAAGACATGCGCAATATACAATATTATAAAAGCGTTTTTATACTGCGCATCATTTGTACGGTAGAATGAACGATTTTATTTTTATCTAGATTATCTTTTAGAAGTAATCAAGTATAGCTTAAATAATTACTTGTTGAAGTAAATGTCTAAGTCCTGGATTATTGGACAAAACAGGACCAGGTCCCGGACGCATCATTCGTTGACCAGGAGCCACATTTCCTACATTTTGACCCACTTGTGGAGCCATTTGATTTCTTTGTTGTTGTTGCTGCTGCTGTTGTGGCTGTTGCACTTGCTGTTGTTGTTGTTGTTGCTGCTGCTGCTGTTGCTGTTGAATTTGTTGTAACTGTGCTCTCAAATGTTTTTGCTGTTCTTGCTGTAAAAATCGATATTTTATTTCATGATAAGCTTGGCTGTTAAGCGATCCAAATTACCTCCATTTGCTGTTGTTTATATTGCATTTCTTGTTGTTGAGCAATTTGTAACGCTTCCTGAAGTTGTTGAGTTTTCATATGATTCATAAATTCAAGTTGACTTTTGTATTGAGCTTCTTGTTGTTGGGCTTGTTCTAATGTTTGCTTAAGTTGCATAATTTTTTCTAAGTTTTGTTGCCGGGCCATATGGTCAAAAGCATTTCTTTGTTGTTGAGTCTGAAGCATTGCCGGTCCTGGTTGGCCTGGACGCATCGCTCCAGCGTTTGTTTGAATTTGTGTATTTGGTGAAGGTTGCATCCCCTATATAAATTTTATGTGTTAACCTTTTTTTTTTAGCAATTAAATCAAAAATACTAACAGGTAAACTCATACGAGGACCAACTGCATTGACAGGTTGATTCCCTATAATGCCCGGTTGTTGTACTGGATTGTTAAGAACTCCCAAATTATTTCCACCCGCCTGCACTATCATTCCAGGTTGTTGTTGAGGAACTACTTGAAGCGGTTGTGATGTGGAAGGACTACCAGTTGATCCTCCCAATCCAGCACTGGGTTGGCCCATCACAGCATTATTTCCAGCAGGATTCATTTGATTATTATTTCCAACCTAGGATTATCAATAATTAACTTCTCATAATAAAATCAAATACAATTTTACTTGTACTTGTCCAACTTGTCCTTGTCGGTTCATTTGATTCGATTTTTGTTGTTGAATCACTTTTCGTAGTCGATCAACAAATGCTGCTTGATCATTTGGAATAAATCCTAAATACGCTCTTTTCTCCGCCGTATACAATAATATTAACACTTTTATATCACATGCTGTTGGAATGGGACTTGTGAAATGTACACATCCAGCCTTAAACACAATAATATCTTTTAACAAATTACCATTTTTATCAATTTATAAATAAATTACAAATCCAGAACTCATCACTTTTGTGAGTGACTCCAAGGCTTCGCAGTTATCAGGATGAAAAAGGACTGATTTCGAATTTTTAAGATAGGTTCCTCCAATATTTCCAATTAGTTGTTTAGGCATTAGTTGCATTATTAATTTTGAAGGCCATGCTGTTGCCGTTCTAGAACAAACAATTAAAATTATTTTTTTTTACCTTCAGATTTTTATATTTTAAGCAATTATCAGATGAAAAGACCACTGTTTTTTTTTATTTTAACAATTTAATTTCTTTTTACACAACGTTTCGTCGGTGTTATTCCGACTTCATCAGTTATCTTGAAAAGTCTATTAATAATTGCGGACAAAATTGCATGGACAAAAAGGCATGGGAACAAAATGTCATGGGGATAAAATATAAGATGTTTGGGTATTTACTTGTCGTTGATCAGTTGGGAACCGGTACCAGAACACTACACTGTGTAGCATAAATCTAAAGATAAAAATATAAAATCAAGAACGATACTCTTTGTCATTGTAAGAAGCACACAGTATTAAATATCTGGTGCGAGGCGTCACACTACTTTCTTTTACATTTATGAAAATACTCGCTGTTAGTTAAAAGAAATATAAGCACTTTGTAACAATACATATAAACAGTACTATATGCATAAACTATATCCCAGAACCGCCCTATTCGAATTTTCCCAGGAAAAAGTTTCCAATAAAAGTTGTAGCCACTAATGAGTCTAAGAACTATAGAAAGTTTAGAGAAAATCGTTGGAGCCGTTTTCGAAAAAAATTGAAAAAGCTCAAAAACGCCAAGAGTAAAGTAGAGCTTTCGGTTAACCGATTTCAACTAAAAGCTTTGCGGCACAACTAGGTATAATATGGAGGCTAGATTCCAAGTTTGGTGAAATTCGTATAAAGCTTTCGTTACGATATGGCTGTCACACACAGACATGTTTCTAAAAACCACTTTCTTGGACTCAGGGGACCTCAAAACATGTATTTTCGTTGAAAGTTCAAATTCGAAAATTCGATCCGATTACAATAACTATACATATAAACAGCTAAAACTATATGCATACAACCTATAGGGCTATATATATATATACGAATTCCCAACCTTCACCCCAGAACCGCCCTTATTCGAATTTTCCCAGGAAAAAGTTTCAAATAAAAGTTGTAGCCACTAATGAGTCTAAGAACTATAGAAAGTGCAAAGAAAATCGTTGGAGCCGTTTTCGAAAAAAATTGAAAAAGCTCAAAAACGCCAAGAGTAAAGTAGAGCTTTCGGTTAACCGATTTCAACCAAAAGCTTCGCGGCACAACTAGGTGTAATACGGAGGCCAGATTCCAAGTTTGGTGAAATTCGGATAAAGCTTTCGATATGATATGGCTGTCACACACAGACACACACACAGACATTTTTTAACACCACTTTTTTGGACTCAGGGGACCTCAAAACATGTATTTCCGGTGAAAGCTAGAATTCGAAAATTCGACCCGATTACAATACTTCCTTTACTATCTATATTGTAGTAAAAGAAAGTAACATACTCTCTTAAATTAAAATAGTGGAAACTCACTATTTATTAGTGAATATTCACTATTTCAAATAGTTAAACCCACGACATTTTGTCCTAGCACCACGAAACGTTGTGTAAAAAGAAAATAAATTGTTAAAATAAGACTGGTCTTTTCACCTGATAATTGATTAAAATATTTAACTATTAAGACCTGAAGATTAGTATAAAAGATTTTTACTTTCTTTTACTACTATATAGATAGTAAAGGAAATATTGTAATCGGGTCGAATTTTCGAATTCGAGCTTTCACCGGAAATATATGTTTTGAGGTCCCCCGAGTCCAAAAAAATGGTTTTTAGAAACATGTCTGTGTGTGTTCCTGTGTGTGTGTGTCTGTGTGTGACAGCCATATCGTATCGAAAGCTTTATCCGAATTTCACCAAACTTGAAATCTGGCCTCCATATTATACCTAGTTGTGCCGCGGAGCTTTTGGTTGAAATCGGTTAACCGAAAGCTCTACTTTACTCTTAGCGTTTTTGAGCTTTTTCAATTTTTTTTGAAAACGGCTCCAACGATTTTCTTTAAACTTTCTATAGTTCTTAGACTCATTAGTGGCTACAACTTTTATTTGAAACTTTTTCCTGGGAAAATTCGAATAAGGGCGGTTCTGGGATGAAGGTTGGGAATTCGTATACCTATATGTATGTACATATATATAAGCTGTATAGTGTATACATATTACTTTCTTTTACTACTTAATAGTAAAGGAAGTATTGTAATCGGATCGAATTTTCGAATTCGAATCTTCCACAGAAATACTTGTTTTGAGGTCCCCTGAGTCCATGAAAGTGGTTTTTAAAAACATGTCTGTGTGTGACAGCCATATCGTATCAAAAGCTTCATCCGAATTTCACCAAACTTGAAATCTGGCCTCCATATTATACCTAGTTGTGCCGTGAAGCTTTTGGTTGAAATTGGCTAACCGAAAGCTCTACTTTACTCTTGAGGTTTTTGAGCTTTTTCAATTTTTTTTGAAAACGGCTCCAACGATTTTCTTTAAACTTTCTATAGTTCTTAGACTCATTAATGGCTACAACTTTTATTTGAAACTTTTTCCTGGGAAAATTCGAATAAGGGCGGTTCTGGAATGAAGGTTGGGAATTCGTGTATATTCATATAGCCCTATAGGTTGTATGCATATAGTTCTGCTTATATGTATTGTTACAAAGGGCTTATATTTCTTTTAACTAACAGCAAGTATTTTCATAAATAAAAGTAAAAGAAAGTAGTGTGACGCCTCGCACCAGATATTTATATTTATCTTTTTAATATTTATAAAATGCTTTGTAGTGTGTTCGGCAAATTCTCTTAGCTTGAAAACTATGTGGTGGATTTTAATGATTTGTAAATATTGTTTAAATTGGAAATAGTATTGGATAATATGATGAATACATACAGTTCGGGTTGTCCGTCCTTGGATGTGGTTGAAACTTGACACGGTACATGTTTCTTTAACTTTTCTTGGTCATTAGGACTTTTTCCTTTCTCGATCCATTCCAAAATACCCTTCCAAATGTTATGTCTTTCCCGTACAGCGCCGACTTGTTGTCCTGGTTGATTACTAACGGCAGATACACCTTGTGCTCCCGCAGGAGTACCAGGAGCAATGTTGGTATTGGCGACTGTTTGTTGTTGAACAGAGGTAGGAACTGGTGGCATATTTTGAGGCAGCGATGTTGGCATGTTTCCAACTTGTTGAATTTGTTGTTGTTGAACTTGTTGTTGCTGTTGTTGTTGTTGCTGCTGTACTTGCTGTTGTTGTTGCTGCTGTTGTACTTGTTGTTGTTGCTGAACTTGTTGTTGTACTTGTTGCTGTACTTGCTGTTGTTGCTGTTGTTGAACCTGTTGCTGCTGTTGCACTTGCTGTTGTTGCTGTTGTTGAACCTGTTGCTGCTGTTGTACTTGTTGCTGCACTTGCTGTTGTTGCTGCTGTTGTACTTGCTGTTGTTGGGCTTGTTGTTGATTGGAAATCATTTGCATTCGTAAAGCAGCTTGTTGTTGCGGATTTAACTGTGGATTATTGGCCATATCCATTCGTTGCCCAAACTGGTTCATATTTCCTGGACCTCCCATCGTATTTGGAGGCTGTGTTAACTGGGCAATAAGAGCACTTCCCTGTGGTCCATTAGGATATGGTCCAGTTTGTCGTTGTTGGGGAGGCATCATAGGCCATCGTGGTGGTGGACGAGTGCCCATCGCAACACCAGCCGGTGTTTGATGATAGCCTGGTGGACCAGGCATTTGACCAGTAAATTGAGGTCCACTCGAGGCCATTACGGGTCTTCCCGGTCCGGACATTGGATTTCCCATCGCTAAAGAGTGAGGAGGTTGCTGATTAGACATAGGTAAGCCTGTTTTAATGACATTATATAATTAGTTGCATCATACAAGAAATACCTAAAAAGAAAATTTTATTAACCCTATTTAATTCTTTTGAGAGCCAAAAAAGGTTTATTTGACATGTAGTGTTTTATCACTGGTTATATTACTGGATTCTTATGACGAAAAGAGTATGCGAGTTCTTACGGTTCTTACCAAACCAAGTGGCATTGAAATGTACTGAGAACATACTCGTTATTGTATACCATAGGTTCGTTCGCGGATCTAATACTGAACCGATAACGAAGTGGATTTAGGGTAATCGCCAAGTCCATACACGCTTATAAACTGATTAAGGGTTATTTTTTCGTGAACGAGTTTAAAAATGTTCGGAAGAAAGACGAGGATTAACGAGAACCCACGAAAATTGTTAGTTGAATTTAACATTGGTAGAAAAGGAAAACGGAACGGGACTCTGGTTCTAGCGTTTCTCGGGTTTTTTTTTTTAGGACGAAAAATTCGGTTTTCTTATTCATGCGCAGTTTGATAAAATGTGGCTAGATTTTCTTTTCTTCGCTCGCAACGTTAAATTCAATTAACAATTTTTGTGGGTTCTCGTTAATCCTTGCTTACTTCCGAACATTTTCAAACTCGTTCACGGAAAAATAACCCTTAATCAGTTCATAAACGTGTATGCGTTTGACGATTATCCTAAATCCACTTTGTTATCGGTTCAGTATTAGATCTGCGAACAAACCTCATATTTGGTATGAATTCAGCGCCTTCTTTTGAGAAGCTCATTGAGTAATTTCGCTATTCTTGTGAACTAAATTTTCGTTGATCCGATACTTCATTCATTTATTACTATAAAGAATAGGCAGTGCAAAATTTCAGGTCGATTGGAGGTCGCCTTAACTTATTTATCTTTCTTTTTTTGAATAACTTTTGATGCATCCAAAAATTTCCTTTAAAAAACTTAATGAGCCTGTCAGTAAAAGGAATGGGGATCACTGCTTTCTGGGGTCAGACGATCTCCAATATTATTTACTATGTTATTTATAACTTTACTTTATAGTTTAAGAGCTAGCAACGTTTTCGAGAGAGTATTTTAGGTCGGCTAGTTTTTATAAATGTTATCTCTCGCACTATCCCGGACATCATACAGGCTCTACGACGACATGATACGGCTGTCTGGCTGTCGGGAGGAGTTGCGTTTATTAGCGCGCATCGCACCTGTACAGGTAAAATATTGAAAATTTCAAAAAAAAAGAAAAAGTTTCAGATGATATTTGTAGAAAATAACATTTTTAATAAAAAATGTCCAGTGGCTAATTTTCGTAAAGTGGCTAGTTTGCCCGCTACAAGCTTGGAAAGGCTGGCTCATTATGACGTCATTTGAGTAGCCGACCGTTCAGAGATACAGCCGTTGTGCCGACATGTATACAATAAGTTTTACAAGCTTGTAGCGGGCAAACTTAGCAACTTTACGAAAATTAATCACTGGACATTTTTTATGTAAAATGTTATTTTCTACAAATTTCATCTGAAACTTTTTCCTTTTTCTGAAAATTTCAATATTTTACCTGTCATAGGTGCGATGCGCACTAATAAACGCAACCCCTCCCGACTGCCAGACAGCCCTTTATGATGAACATGTCCGGGATAGTGCGAGAATTAACATATATAAAAACAGGCCGACCTAAAATTCTTTTTTTTTCGACGTCGCTAGCTCTCGTACTAATAGAGTGGTGCTATTAAATACATGGTGGTTTCAAAATACATACCAGCTGGATTTTGATTTGGCCTAAATACTGCATTTGGACCGATATTTTGGTTCATTAGATTAGCTTGAACCGTTTGTGGTGCTCCAACAGCATTCATATTGTTATCAGTACTAGTCAATGGGCTTGCCATTGAAACAGACGGTAAAGTAGCTGTTAAATGTGGATTTTGTGGAGTGTTAATCGGTCCCGATGGAGGGCTAATCTCATGTTCTTTCAAACTAAAAGAAAAAATAAACTTAAACAGAAATTACAAAAATGATATAGTAGGAAGATTTTACCTGAATCCTTTTAATAAGACTAAGTGCCTCGGATCTTTTGCATAGTTCTTCGTTTGGAATGCACTTAGATCACCTCCAGCTTTTTCAAACAACTTAAATAACGCTGGAATTTTTCTTGGTGATATAATCGACAAGTTTATCCCTCTCTGTATGAAAAGAAATGTTTCCATTGTTAATCGAAATATGTTAAATATAAATATTTTTTAATTTAAATTTAACTTTCAGTTGTGAAGTTTTTAACATTTTAAGCAAGGTTGCTCCATTAAAGTATACCATAATGGAACCTCAAACCTAATCTAATATCCGTTCTAACATTTCATCATAAAACTAGATGCAGATTGGAATTAGTTTTGTCGTAGTTTTAATAAGAACAAACCTCTTGAATAACTCCTGCTAGTTGTTCTGCCGTTTTCCCAGCAAATGCTTGAGCCTCCAAAACCGGCATTAAGTACGGCGGGGAATTACAAATTAAAATGCAATGTCGTTGTGTTGGAGTCGATGACTCTCGTCTTTGTCCTAATTCTTCTAGACATTGCAGAGCCGTGGCCAAACCTTCAGCTACATTTGCATGAGATTCACCTCTTCCTCCAATTAACCTATGTATAAAAATATAAATTATAAAACATGTTAGAATTTATTTGTGGAAACCCACTCTAGTTTTTCTATAACATTAAGTAATTTTGATGGATTTGTATATGGTCCAAAAGTGTCACAACAAGGACTTGGCATACAGTCGGCAGCTTGATACAAGACGAGACCGTAAGCGGAACTTGTCGTTTCCGAACCATAGTCACGTTCATCGATTGCACCTTGACTGAAATATCTAAGACAAGAATATGTACAACTTTTTTTTAAGTATAAAACTATTGCAAGCTTACTCTAAAGCCGGGAGGAGGTAATTTGTTTTAATATCATTGAAATATGCTCCATTTATCGCTGTTCCTTCCACTGTAAATACGACGTCTGCTTGAATGACGTGATCGTTACTTAACACCATTTTTAACGATTCAGAAGGTTTAAATTACGTATTTTAAAGCATTATATTGTTTTGATCGACAAGTTTGATTAAATTGACGGTATTCGTGGTTTTAGTTTACTTTTTGCTTCTTGGATGAATTAGCAGCATTAGTACCAATCTCTACGTCACTTATCAAAGATGAAAAGTAACTACATTTAAATATCCGTTACAGCTCCTGAAGCTTGTAATGCGCTGTAAATTTTTAAATGTATTTATCAATAATATATTAATAATTCTAATATTATTAGTTATTCAAGCGTTATATTAGGAGCATTAAGAGAATTAATAATTATCAAAAATATATTTTGTTTTACATGCTATTATAGTATCTATAGTATATACGAGTATTAGTGATGTAACGAATGTCCGATTGGTCCGATTTTTCACATTCGCGAATGCGAATATTATGTTTTTCCAATATTCGCGAATGCGAATGTTGACTTTCAAATAAAGTGCACGTAAAATGCTAATTATGCTAATAAATATTATAAAAAATTAAAAAACCGACTTCAAAATATATAAAAATTCTTAAACAAGAAATGCACTAAAAAGTAACAAAATAATGGCGTATCCTTGCAGTATCTACAACTTACAAATTATTAGGATGATACAATGTACAACTATTGTTATTTTTGGAGTTGGTGTCAGCCAAGGAAATACGACTATATTGGTATTTGGCAAAAAACGAGAATACCTTATGAAAATTATTTTTCAAATGAACTTTTAAACAATATACTTGTACTGTAACAATATTTAGCGACCTTTAAACTAAAAATACCAATTACCAACTAAACCTTTTTACAATTTTTACAAATTACCATTAATATTTATTTTCTTGACTGACACCAACTCCAAAAATAACAATAGTTGTACATTGTATCATCCTAATAATTTGTAAGTTGTAGATACTGCAAGGATACGCCATTATTTTATTACTTTTTAGTGCATTTCTTGTTTAAGAATTTTTATATATTTTGAAGTCGGTTTTTTCATTTTTTATAATATTTATTTATTTCTCGCGTTTTAGTGATCTGAAGTTTGATAACTGATTTTATTTTCTTGAAAATGGTTAACCTTCCAAACGCGCTGCTCATATGAGGCAGCGCCGTTTAATATTAAAAATTACTACATCATCCCTTTTTGCCCTTAAGGGTTGAAATTTTTTGCTTTTAAATGTAATAACAAAACTAAGTGGATTACTCTTTCCAACAGAAAAAAAATTATCAAAATTCGGTTAAATGTCACTATTTCATCCCCTATTTTCATCCTTAAGGGGTGGATTTTTTCTGCAAATTGAAATGTGAACAATTTAAAGGTACGTTGTACGTAATAGAAACAAAATTTTCAAAATCGTGTAAGCCAGGAAAAATTTATAATATTATTTCATTTCTAATTTTTAACCCCTTATGAGTGTAGTTTTTTTTTAAATTGATAGGAGATTAATTTAAAGTTGTGTTCTACAAATAAAAAAAGAATTATCGAAATCGAGCTATCCAATAAAAGTTAGTATTTCATCCCTTAGTTTTCAAACCCTTAGAAGTGGAAGATTTCCCTCAAATTAAAATGGAAACACACGAGAAGCACTAGCTTTCAAATAAAAAAAGAATTATCGAAATCGAGCTATCCAATAAGAAGTTAGTATTTCATCCCTTAGTTTTCAACCCCTTAGAAGTGAACGATTTCCTTAAAATTAAAATTGAGCCACACGAAAAGCATTGGCTTTTAAATAAAAAAATACTTTTCAAAATCGAGCCATCCAATAAGAAGTTAGTATTTCATTCCTTAGTTTTCAACCCCTTAGAAGTGAACGATTTCCTTCAAACTAAAATGGGACCATTCGGGAAGCACCAGCTTTCAAATAAAAAAAGAATCATCAAAATCGCTTCACCCAGTCGGAAAAGCTGAGGTAGCAAACATTAAAAAAAAAAAAAAACAAAAAAAATACAGTCGAATTGAGAACCTCCTCCTTTTTCTGAAGTCGGTTAATAATATTAATTGTTTTGTTTTTATGAGTTTGTTAATTATTTATATAGAAAAATTTTTATAATTAAAGCTAAAGATCAACTTGGATACCTACTAGAAGTTTAACTTTGGTTAATTTCTTTTTTTTCTGTAAAAAGATATTTTAAATTTTATTATTTAATAAGTATCTGCTTAATAAGTATCTTACATTATAAATTGCAACAAGACTTATTAGACCTAGATAATATACTACCTTATTTGATTGGATTCTCAAGTTCGTTTTTCGAAATATATATAAACATTTAGAATTTAGAGTTTTTGTAAACGTAAAAAAGGAATTAAATTTTTTATTTGAGTTGTAATTTTTTCATTATTAATTAAACTTACAAGAATATAAAAAAGTATTTTTAATTTAGTGGCCTAGATCTCAAAACTGTTCCCTGATCGTTTAATTATTCAAATGTTTTAATGAAATAAAAAAATATAAATTTTATCAGTTGTATTATCATTCCATATATTTTCCTTTTGGTTTGTCAAATACATTCGCCGGCACCCCCATTCGCCAAACATTCGCGTCGTTTCTTGCGAATGCGAATGGAAAAAATATGCGAATGTGAATATTCGTTACTTCACTAGTATATATGGTTTATATCATTAGCATAATTGGCTGAAATTGGTTTAGCAGGTTTAACTTATGTTAGTTGATGAATATCATTAAAATCACAGTTACCTTATATATTGACTAGCTGATCCTCGCCCGCTTCACTGAGCGTTTTCAAGTTTGGCGATGTATGTGTTTCGTTGTACAGTTTTTATAGTTTTAATTTTTTTGATTAGAAAATCAACATTTTTCGGAAAAATAGTATTTTTTAGCACTTTTTGTAATGTTTACTACCTGTATGTGAAAATTTCGGACCAGCCGTTTTCAAGTTTGCCAAGAACAAACAGACAGACAAAACTATTCGAAATAAAAAGTAGCCTATAATGTAAGTTACAATATTTAGTAACTTTTTTGAAAATTTCATTGAAATCGACCTAGCCGTTTTCAAGTTTATCCTGGACAAACAATGTTTTTTTGGGGAAAATAACAATGTAAAGTGCATTAATTTTTTTATAAAAAATATGTGAAAATGTAGGTAATAAAAAGTTTTTAACAAAACATTTAACATTTTTTAGATTAGATAAAAATCTCGACTGAGAAAAATAATTCCGTTTTTGTTCGCTCACACAGGTAAAACGTAACGTTTTTGTTATAGAAGTTTTCAAAAAGCAGAAATCTTCAATCTTATTATTGGTATAGATATACATTATATAAAGTCTATATCCAAATTGAATAATTTACCTTTCAAAATGTGAACATTTTTTCAAATATGTATATCGCATAATGCATAATATATATCATATATATTATGTCATGGTTCTAGAAATTACCCCTAACGTCCCTAACATATTTTTTACATGTTGTTAATCATTGATATTAATATATACACACAAAATTGACACTCTCTATATACCCTTATCAGTAAAGATGGTATAGATCGTATAGACATATGATGTTCATAAATTAAATCCAATTAAACGCTCATCAAATTAATTACTTTTATTTCTATTATTAATATTTGTATATTTATTTTTTAAAACTCACTAAAACTATTGTTTAACCATAGTAAATAATTTACAAACAAATAGAAAATAAAATTATAAATGCTACCTAAATATACAGAACAGACATAATTCTATGATATTTTTGAAACCAATTTCTCTAAAAATATTAAATGCTGAAAATTAATGAATATAAAATATTCAAATAGATCCTTGCTCTCACAAATTCTCATCCCTCTAATAAAACATGCGTAATGAAACTGATGAAATAATTTATTGTAACAGTAACTATGACGAAAATTTCAATATATTAAAACGCCAATTATCCTTAATATTTGTCAAAACTCCAAATACAAGTCAAGATTGTCGTTCAAAACCCATCAATATTATTTCAAGTGGCCACAATTTCAAAAGTGTTGAAAACATAGAAAATGGTACAAATACTGAAATGCTTGATGGAGGTTCCAACTTGCCAACGAATGCCGCAGAGAAACGTTTACTTGCCTTGGAAATACGAATCAAGGAATTGTTGATTAAAGAAAAGGAGCTTTTCATTAAAGAACATGAGGTTTTAATGAGTTTGAACCAACGTAAAATTCAAAATGAGCTTGCACTACAAGAATTGGAGCTTGTACAAAAGCAGCGGAGAAAACAACGAAATAAGTTGAAAAAACGAAAAAGTCGCTTTATGAAAATGTAATGTTTGTCAATTTTATAAATTTTTTATATATGAACAAATTTTTACTTAAATAAAATGTTTTTATTTAATTTTTCGTTTTACTAATAAATATATTTAAAAGGTGACCAACTGACTACTCAGTGAGCTCAAAACGTCCAACTTATATACTTACTACGCTTACTACTTATAACGCGTATAACTATGAAACATTATTTTGTTATGTAACTGTTACGTAATTGAGCAATTTTTTTAAATGAAAAGTATGAAAAAAATCGATTTTTTTCATAAATTGTATTTTTAGCAAGAAAAATCTATTAATAAATAATCGATTATTTTTAATATTAAAAATTGCTTTAAAATCGATTAATTTTTCACACCCCAATTCGCGCTCCGGGCTATAGAAGCCCACACTTATGTCGGGGGGGTGGCAGATAAAAAATCGGTTAATTGAATTGTTTTTTGATTATTAATAAATCGGTTATTAATCAATTATTTGTATTATTATAAATACGTTTAAAAATCGATTTTTACTTAAAAAAAATCGATTTTAATCGATTATTTTTTCACATCCCTACTTAAAAGTAGATTAATTCACATAGAGAATAATATTCATTTTTGAAATGAAATTCATTGTTGAATATATCCACTAATTTTTTTCAATTTCAAATAGCTAATTTTACAAAATTTAATTAAATACCTACGCATTAGAGGGTATTCTAGTCTAAAAGCCCGAATTTCGAGCGTTTTTTGGCAACTGATAAAAACAAGCATTTGATATTTTTCTTATCCACTTTTTTATCATATGTTTGTTTATATTAAGAGAGTACACAAAATTAATTTAAAAATTTTTTTCATTGAGTTATGCGTCCTTGAAGTAGAGGGGGGAAAAAAGCCGTGTCCTCGTCGCCATGATTTCTACCCTTGTAGTCATTTGAAAAATAAAACCATAATGGATTCTTGATAAGTACGAATGTCGCTATCTCATGATCTTGCAAAACTGAAAAAAGAATTTTTTTTCAAAAAATGGCGGCTCCTATAAAATAGAGGTCAATTTTTCCACTCATTTTTTAACTTTGTTGAATTTTTTAAAAATATAACATATTTAAACTTTTTATTTTTTGTTGGTTCATGCGATAGAGAGATATTTAATGAATATTCATGCCAAATTTTAAGTAAATTGGCTGATTAGAATTTGAGATATTATGGTTACCGCATCAAAAAAAGTAGTTTCGAGAAAAATACGTTTAAAGTTTTACGTTAAGTTTCAGGCAGCGAAAGTGATAGAATAGTACTTATAACTTACATTCTCTTAATTAGACATCCCAGCTTGATATATTGGGCCACGACACTAAAACAGCAACTTCGGAAATAATTTGAATTTTGAAAAATCCTTTTAGCAAGATATTTTTGAATATCTAAACTATCGGATTATGAAAAAAAAATTTCAACTGTTTCAAATTTCTAGACTAGAATACCCACTTAAGTCTTCTAAATGCATTTATTGTTAACTATTAAGATACAAACCTAACGTAAGATTCTCTACGTTTCTTTTCGATGAAGCCTCTTTATAGGATAATGCACTGCGGATTTTTTTATTCTCAGCAATGCAGGAACTGCTCTAATACTATATAACAAATCAACAATTAGCTTTAAATTGAAATTTATTTATTTCGTATTGTCAATTATATATAAATGTGATGAATACAAATATACACATTACAAAAGTTTCTCATAATTTAATATACAGTTATATTATTTTTGATATAAACACATTCATTAAATTAACTTGTGACCATATAAGATAATAAAACAAAGAATGAAAAATATAACAAGTTCATTTTGTAATGGAATGTATCCATTGCAATAGACAAATTTTACAAACTTAAACTGGCAGAACGTAACAAATTTATTTTTATGTGTTTCTGTTACTCGGGAAACCTTACGATAAAGAACATAAAAATAAAAAAAATTAACTAAAGAATAAATTAAACTAGATTTAGGCGTAGTACTTGATCACACAAATGTGTTGATGCTAAAAGAAATTAGCCAGTGATGGCGCGTCCACGGGACTGTTTTTAGATCGCGTTGGCAAAACTAATTGTGGTAGATTTTCAATTTTCACTTCTTTACGAAATAATTGACCAATGCTTCTCCCGATTAACTAAAAATAAATTTAAATTATCATAAGCTGCAACTATTTATATTGTAAAAAAAAGAATACATACACTATTTGTTATTTTTTTAAATAAATCTTTTTTAGCTTTATCTACTTTATTGCCTTTACTTCCTCCTGCTGCAATTTTCTCATCTAACTTTTGAAGTTCAACAGTATTTACATTCGGAATTTGTTGCATCACCAGCATTACACCAGGAAATTGAGGACGTAGCATTTCATACAAATGTGCCCCAAATGATAATAGGCAACCTTGATTAGCCTGATGCTGGCCATGTAAAGCCAGTGCGTTTAAAATATGACGCATTACATGGGCAGCCAATTCATCGGTCATTGAATTATCAGTTACTAATTGGCGAATAATTGGAGTTACTAACTGGGTAGCTTTATAAGATGCATTACTATCGTTACAAGAAACAGCCCTGAAAAGAATAAATTATATGTAATTAGTCGAACGTAGAACGTTAATGTCGTAGCATAAATTTCAAACCTCGATAGCGTATAAAGATACTTAAAATCAAAATGTCTATTAAACCATTAAGATTACGAAAATTTGTTAACACACAAAGTTTCTTATAGTGATCAAAAATTGATAATGTATACCAAAATAAGCTACAACATATAAGCTAAATGACGATGGACTGCGTACTTCTTAAACTAAAACATTTCTTTATTGTGGGTCACTTTCACTTCTTGGGGGTCTGTGGGCAAGTTTTGACCAAGTTTTTCTATGAGTCAAAAAGTTGGGGAATCACTGTCCTAAACTAAGAACTAAGTACAATACCGCAAATCTATTCAAAAATATATTTCTTTAATTCAAATTAATTTTAAGACATAATCGAAAGAATTATTCGCTTAGTTAGGCTTCGTTTACGCTACGACAATAAAATAAAATTCTTTTTTTTTTGTTCACATACCCTAAGACAGTTAAGACTAAATGCACACAGGTTTTTTCGTTTCGTAATAAGGACACTCCAAGATCAGAAATGACTTCCGTTGTAATGGTGTTTCTGGTTGGTGGTGGAGGGGCATCCATACTCAGTTCTTCCATGTCCATCATGGTTTCATTGGGTAGACTTCCACCCACTAAAGCTACACGTAATACGTCTAAATATTCTCGAGTTAAAGCTCTAATTAAAATATCTTCCAACACTTCCTGCGTGTCATTGCTATCTTCATTAGGGCTTCCACAGTCTTGAGATAGTTTGAGCCATTTAGCCGACAAGCGTCTAGCCACTGAAATTATTACAATTAATAATGAAATATTAATCAAATAAAAACAAAACTTACTAAAAGGGAAAATATGTGCAGCTATTGGCAAAACGACATTTTCATAAAATGCAGGTGGACAGGAATAGATGAATGATTTTAAAAATACTCTTATAATAGACCGTAATCGATAATCAGGAATATCCTATAACAAAAAAATTACATTAGAATAAGAAATTTTTTTTAAAACTTTTTACTTACCTCTAAACTAGCTAAAACACTTTCTACAATTGCCGGACCAAGTCCTGGAAGTTGATATAAATCTCGTCCTAACGATAAACTAGCTGATCCCAACATATGGTAACAAGCATCGTGAATACCAGACAAAAAATGTTGCATTCGTTCCAAAGGACTTTGACTCTTGCTGGGATATTCCAGAGAATCAACAGGTGGAGCACAACCGACTAAACCAAGTAGATTTGCCCGTTCAACATCTAGCATAGCCAAAGCTCCGTGATATCCTGGAGATAAAACTGACTGAGCTTCTCGACTCCATAGTTCATTGAACACTCGCATTTGGGACAAAATATGTGGCAACAACGGCACTACATGGGGAGTGGCGGGATTTCGGCAGACTGGATTTCCAGATTCTGTCAGACCCACTACAAAACCACCACGTTGAGCACGCTCGGGATCGTCAGGCCACGCACATCGTTTAACAGCCCCCAAAACCATATTTATACAAAACACCAATTGGCTACGATTTTGTCCGACACTGTCGTTTGCGCTAGGTTCGACAGGTGGTTGATCCAAGCCAACAAACCTCATGAAAGATCTAGCGTTTTGAAATGCGCCTGCATTAGCCATAGCTATCCATTGGGTGTGGGCATCAGCCATAATCTCCCCAACAAATAAACTTTGCCTTTCATAATCACAAAAATGGTTAGAAATTAACAATAAAGCCTCCTGCAAACAGAAGAAAAATTAATAACATTTCATTACTAAAAAGTAGTTAGGGCGTATTATTTAACAAAAAATAATTACTTGTAAAGTCACTCGTTCCAGCATACTCAGTTGAGCTGGTCCTTCTTGTTGATTTAAACTATTAACAGTATTTCGAATTTGATCGAACACAGGCAGTAACAGTAACGGATATTTGTGCCCAATTTTAACCATAAGAGAAGCTGCATGTCTACGAACATTTTTAACAGCCCTAGAACGTGAATCTTTAGACTGCCCCGGAGGGGAAAAAACTAACGCCGAGAAAATTTTCTCTAAAACGCGAGGTAATAACGCGGCTCCCGATATTGCGACACAGTTTCCAGCTGAAGTCATTTGTCCAGTCGACATACTTAAAAATACGAATAAAGCAGAGATACAAGTAAGTAAAGTAGACAATAGAAGAGGATCTGATGGCTGCCAAGTTAAGCACATTTCCAATAAACGTAATCCCGAAGTGATAGCAGGACGTTCATTTGCCTGTAACACTCGACTCAGGACACTATCTAATATCTGGCTTAGTGCTTCCCATTCTAAATAGACAGGATCATGAATTCCAAATCCTGCTGTGATTGGTGGTTGTTCTAAACATTTAATCAGCCATTGTTCGACATAGCTGAAAGTGACTAAGGGTGCTACGATTGTTGCTTGACGAAACGTGTCACAAATATCTGATTTGAATCGATTGAAAAACGACTGATATTCTTCTTCGCTATCATAATCATATCGAATGTATGCAGCAGTATCGAAAATAGGACCAGTTGATCTACCAGAAGGATAAGCAACTCGAATTTCTTTAGGTGCTGTACACTCTAACCAAAGCGGAATGTACGATATGAATACTACATCTCTAGCGATTGGATCCTGTTTCATTAAAGCTGCCCAAATGGGATTAGCTAAATGAACTAAAGTTAGACTTGGATGTCGTGAAAAAGCTAACACTGAATCCAAGAACAAATTAAAGTTCGCTGGTCGAGACAAAATTCCGTGTTCTCTTCCCCAAAGAGCACATAGTTGAGATGCAAGTCCAGCTAGAACCTAATAATAAAAAATTATGTAAAAAAACATTTAAAAATAACTAATTTGTTTCATCATAAACTTTGGAACGGTTCTGAAACAGTGCCGAATGTGTAATAAATAAAATCTGAAGAATAGAGACCAGGAACCCGATTTGTAATATCAATGTTAACCGATAAGCTCTCAAAAGGTTCCAAACAACAAGCCAACCACCCGCAATGCTATTCACGCTTGAGGGGGTTTGGAAAATAGAAACAGGAGATAGTTTAGTCGGAATGTGCAGACTAATAGACCTAATCAATACTGCGGCTTGATTTATCGCGGTGTTATCTATACATAGAAATATTTAGAATAAAATTCAAAAAGAAGCCTCTCTTTGTCTAATGACGTCATGGTAGCCACAAAATTGGAAAATAATACTGATCTGTGTATAACTGCATAAATGACCTATAAGACGCAAAATAATATGTAATATATAAAATATATTTACGCATGCGTGATTATAATCGTGATAGTAGGGATGGTTATTTTGACACAGTGATTTCAGTGTATACACGATGTACCACCCTGTGGTACTCCAGTGTAAACACCGTGTACATATTTTTTACATTTACACGGTGGTATTTCAGTATGTACAGTGAATAAGATATGTATCTAATAACCTTGAATAAGATCCGCTAGGACAGTGTTCCCTAAAGTGTAGCACGGATATCCTCAGAGTTATGCAGAAAATTTGGTGGGGTACGCGTAGCACTGTAATTTAGTGGGGATATACACTACAATATGTGCTTGTTAATAATTGTGATTGTTACTGAAGCATATTCAATTATTTGACGAGAGGTACTTCGTATTACGAAAAATGTAGAAGTGAGACACATACACGAAAAGTTTGGGAAACACTGCGCTAGGGTATATAAGAGCAGTTTTAAAAAAGACAGTTATTAAAAATTATATTTAATTACTTCTCTACTAAGAAACGTTTCGAATGGTAGACATTATCCGAAGTACTATATTCAATTCAATAATATTATAACAAAATAAATATGTACACTCGGTCCTCTTTTTATGCGTACCATTTTTATGCGGTTTTGAAGTTATACGGTTTTTATTTCGTTAACTTTCCAGTAAATTGGCAAAGCATTTCATCGAAAAATATGATAATTCTGAACGAGCATTCAAGTTTCAACGCGAGCTTCAGAACTGCATTTCTGGATATCAGGAATTGTACAAAAAATTAGTAAAGCCATCGCAAAGTTTAATCACTGATTATATTGTCAAAGAGAAAAACTCAATATGCGAAGTTGAGACTAATTTTACTTGTGAAGAATCATTATCTTCAGGACATAAATCTGATATGCTCACTATTTCTTCTAGTGATGAAAGTTATTTCGAACCAGTGCGCAAATTATGCCGTACACTACTATAGCGACATAAAATGTGAAGAAAGATTAACTTTTATAAAAAATTTCTATATTTTTTTTTGTAAATTTTTTCCGTATAAATTTAGAAGAAATGTGTTAAGATTATATATTTCTGAAATTTAATAAACTTGTCTATGATTGTAAACGTTTTTATAAAATTATGAATAAACATTTCAGATAGAATATGGTAAGACTAATTATTTTTCTGAAATGTAATAAACCTTTTTTATGCGAGTTTCGGTTTATTGTAACTCATTGATTTAGTTTTATGCGGTTTTAAAAAATTATGGAACGTATCCTTTATTTTGTGCGATTTATTTTTATGCGTTTTCCTGTGGAACGTATCTACTGCATAAAAAGAGAACCAAGTGTATTATACATGCATTAAAATCTAAATGAACCATAGTTGCATTTCTCTTCCTTTATAACATATTAACCTAATATAAGAGTTTTCCACCACTCCTTGCAAAAATGCTATTATATGGATATATATGGATAGTCCTCGATAATCGAATGTTTACGAACCTGACCGATCAAAGTTCACGAAAAGCATTATGAAGTGATGCTAAATCAAATTTAAATATTTTGATAATAAATCTTCCCAAATACAATTTACATGATTATTTTTTTTTTAAATTTTACTTTATTTAAAGACGCTCAACTACACGGTTATTTGCGTCTGTTGTCGCATGATTATTTAATGATATTTATTTTCTATTTTAATATTAAAAGTACTTGCTAGTTTACTCGGGTTTGGATTCAAAACTATTCTTACGATTTCTATTAGGAACTACTACAGGTTCAATCTAATGTTCTCTTTGGAGCAGTTCTAGGCTGGTTCTTATATTAAGATAGATCTCAAAACCGTTCATTTTTGCCTATGATGAAACAAACTTAATATTTCTAAATACTAACTTGAACTAGTTTTTTCAAGAAAAGATAGTGTTGTTCATCAAACATTGGGCGTTCGGACCGAGCGGCAGCTAAAATACACCGAGCAGCATCGTCATTGAACAAAAGCAACAATGGCTTTCTTTCCTCTGGCTTCCCTTTACGATTTACAATCTGAAGTAGACATTCAGCGGCAGAGTTTTGAAACGCGTTGTCGTTCAAAAGTAAACACAAAATTTCTAAGAGCTGTCCATTGTGAGCCATAATATGTGATATTGAGACCCATTCAACAAAACCAGTTAATGTTATTAACACCACCTAATTATACACAAATGTAATCAATGAAAAGAAAAAG
The DNA here is from genome assembly GCA_958496155.1 of Sisyra nigra. Lineage (NCBI taxonomy): Eukaryota > Metazoa > Arthropoda > Insecta > Neuroptera > Sisyridae > Sisyra > Sisyra nigra. Next base: position 36,594,491 of record OY292315.1, on the reverse strand, counting down.
AAAATTTTTAGTTTTGTAACATACTTGTACGACTCGACCATGATTTTGAATTAGAGTAGGATTACCAACGCTTGCTCTAAATTGGTTCACGTGAAGTTCAATAAGTTTCAGGAAAAATGTGAAGATTTCAGCCATATGAGTTGTCAGAGCTTGATAGATATCCTTCCGCCTTTGATTTGATTCTAAAGTCTAAACAGAACAAAAAGTTATAAATATATATTAGGTGTAACTCAATTGAGCTTTTTGAAGCAGTTATATAATACTACAGAGAAACAAGTTACTTACAAGGTGTCTTCTAGGTTAAGTAAAGCTGGAAATTGGCGGTAAATCACGCAATTTAAAGACAAAAAAAAATCTTGGGCGTTTTCACCTCTAAAAAACATTATTTAGGAACTATGTAGAAAGTGACAAATTAGATAATATACCAAGAAATGAGATTGGTCATTTTCTATAACGAATAACCCGTTAACTTCTTCGGAGGTGAAAACGTCAAAGAACTGTTCGCCTTAGAATTGCGTCATTTCCCTCCAGTTTCCGGCTTTTTCATGACTTATGAGACGTCGAAATAAGAAACTTGGTAATCGTTCAGCTAATTATTTACATGCATAAACAATTCATTTCTTTTAGAGATTTGCTACTTGACTTAATTTGAAAAGTATTTATATTAAATTTGATTTGAAATGAAGTCAAACATTAACATTTGAATATCAAAATAAGCCAAGCATAGAATTAACAAGTTATTTCAATCAAAATATTCAGTTAAATTATCAAGCAGAGTTCATTTCAAGAAATGTTCAACTTGAATCACTAATTTTCCTATTGGCAGCTATTTGTATCTTCCAGTGCAGGAGTCGGCAACCTTTTGAAAACGGCGGGCCATTTTAAAAAATAAAAATTATTAGTGGGCCACATTATATGTTTTGTCGGTATGTGACGTTTTGACGTGACCGTTTGACGCCGGACGTTTTGGCGTGACCGTTTGACGCCGGACGTTTTGGCGTAGGATGTTTTTCCGCGGAGGGTTTCATTCCATTGTACCCGGGTTCTAAGTCTTTTTGGGGGTGGTTTTTTTGTACCAAGTTTCAGTTTCCCATTTAAAATTTCAGTGGTTCAGTGGCGCCAAAACGTCCTGCTTCGATGCTTTGTTCATTTAATGTTACTAGTATATAGTTTCAACAGTTTTTTTTTAAATCAAAATAAAATATAATTAAAAGCTAATATAAACAAAAACAACAACAAACAAACGATATTTAAAAAAAAATAAAACTATACAGATACCATTCAGTTCAACAGAAAGTACATAAGAACATAATTTATTTTATTTTAATAAACATAACATTGAATACTAGTAGCATCAAATAAACAAAACATCGAAGCAGGACGTTTTGGCGCCGCCGTTTTGTATCTTAAAAAAAATACAATAATAAAGGCGGGTTGTAACGGTTGTAACCATTGTAACTAGTAACGTATTATAAACTTTTACTTAATAGTAATTTATATATAATAATAAAGTAAAATTTAAATTAATAATAAATTTTTAAAAACTGCTAAATGAAAATTAAATAAAGCTACTAAAAAATTTTCTTAAAAATGCAAAAAAATAGAATTTAGAATATAATTGCGCAGAAGTATAAAGAAACATTTTCTTGCTTGGCGGGTCGCATGTAATTTTATAACGGGCTGCATGTTGCCGGCCCCTGTTCTACTGTATAATATTTTATCTAAATTGAATCCTCTCTATACAAGGTGTAAATAAACTGCAATTTTAATATATAGTCATTAATAGCATGATCCCCAAAAAAAAAAAAATTGTACAAAAGTTGATAGTCTATATTAAAACAAAAATATTGGTGCCAAAAGGAACTCTTAATATCAGTATTAAGGTGCCACAATTCATTTTTTCCAGCATGTCAATATTTGTAATTCGTGTCTAACTCATAGGCAATTTGAATCTTAACTAATAAGCCTAATTTATTAGAACTCCTACTGATTTATATGTTGTAAGGAGAGGAACATTTATATTATAAGAAACATACAATAGAAGTTGATACATGTAAATAAATTCCAAGGCTAAACGCCAAGATTACCAATAACAGTATAAATAACCAACCTGCAGTAAAGCAACATCTTCCACAAGTCGTAAAAATACAAGAAGTACAAGTTCAGTTTGAGCAGTTCCACGTTGACAAGCGGTGCTAAGTTCATCCAACAAACTAGGCCATTGTTGAGGCCATTCCCTTTTTACCATTTCAACAACGACTCGACTTAGGGCATCTTTCATATGGGGTTCATCTCCGACACTTCCCACGCCAACCAACTTCATAGCATTTTCCTAATAAAAGTAAAAAACAAAATAAATAATCAAATGCGTTTTAATTTGACTAGTTCTTACTTTGATGAATAATTTTTCTGATTGAGAAATGTGATTCCATCGATATTTGACCGTGTGTTCCATGAGTTGCAAGCCAAAATGTCTTGCAATGGGAGAGTGATGAACACCAGCTGCTAAAAATAATCCAACTTCGGCACAAAGAGGCGATGTTTCTTTGAATCTGTCGCACGCATCGTAAGCCTCTCGTCGAGCTGCTTGTGAAGCTTCTGTGCTCATCGTGATTTCTACAGCCCGAGCCAAATCAGCCGCCAGGGCTGATACATCTGGGATGGACATCCCGTAGGTTATGTTCAAGCTAAAAAAATTATTTCTAATTTAAAACCGCGATGAACACGCACAAAACAATGAACACGTTGCGAATAACGCTATAAAAATATGAACTGTTGATGACAAATTTGTTTTTGACGAATATTTTGCAAAACAAGGATCGTTAGCAGCATGCTTTTTGATTAATAATCTCAGTGGGTGAATAAAATTGTGATGGTTATTACCTGGGAATGTTAAGAAACTTGAATCGAACTTCCTAGAAATATAGATAAGTTACACATTTGGTTAAAGGATGACAGGTAAATATATGATGCAAGAATTGTGGAAAACTAGAAATGTTAAAAAATTAATTATGAACCGGTGAAGCCATTTGTTACCGACTGAATGAGCCAGTCTTTTTTTATCGGGGTTTGTATCTTGGACAAGGAGGTAAAGTTAAATATTTTAAAATGTGATGTTGATAATTTTATTTTATTTTTATTAATTTATACCTCGGATTTTAGTGAAATGTTTTTATTGAGGCTTTATTAAAAGAAAAATTAATAAATCACATATTCACATTTAGATTTTATTTTACCTGATTTTACCAGTCTTATTAGCAGTGGCGTGCGGTAAAATTTGCGAGTAGGGAAGCTATTTTTATTATTGTAAATTTTACTATGAAAATGCCTAGTAAATTTTTACACAAAGAAGTCATTTTGATGTGATAACGTCTTATATATTGATGAAAAGTGGTAGCCCACACGAAAAAAGTCACGTTCCGCCTGAGCCTGTGCGGGTAAGCGATAGAGTTCTGCTACTGGAACGCCGCCACGCCAGCTTCTTCGATAACTTCTACAATAAGCTCCGCCTCGTATTCAATGATTGTTGAACAGAGACAACGTGTTTTGTGTTTTTTTCTACAATTTAATAAGATTTAATTGATTTACTTCATAATTTTCAGTATGATTTCATTTTGAAAAAATTGTTAATTTTCATTTAACTCCTTTGTATTTTACAAAATAATGATAATTCAGTGATAATAATTTAATTCTTAAAAGTATGCAATTTTTCATTAATTTTTCTTTATGACGTTATCACGTAAAACTATCGTCCGTAAACCGACTTTACAGATAACCATTTGTTTACCATCGTTTTTACTTTGAAAATGTTAAATATTTTTTTTAGCGCTAGATATACTTAACGTTGGTTTTGGCCTTCTAATTTTAATAATTATTTCTTTTTCTTTAAACAATCTGAAGCCAAACATTTTATTGAAAAAATTTTAACTATGCAATTATAATAATAAATATAATCTAAACCATGGGGATATAAAGACTAAATTTTAAAAATTAAAACTTCTAGAAAATAATTTAAAAATGTAAAGAAAACAAACGCACTATTATTGTTTTTTAAATTTTGTTTTTTAAATTGTTTTTAACAATGCGACTGCCAGATATAGACACGCTCGTTCTACTCGTTATACGTTTATTTGGCTCTCACTATGTTCTATTGAATAGAGCTATGAAATCTTCTATGCGGTATTTCAGTGTGTAGCATCCAAGCAAGCAAGCCGTTTTAGCAAGTTGGGCCATTAGACACCGCATACGCATGCGCGATCAAGTTGAATCGCTGCATGTTAAGTGGATTCTACAACCCAAGCAGCTTCCACAGGATATTTACATAAGTCTATCTCATTTAATCATATCGTTATGGTGTATAGTGGCCACGCTGTTCAAGCCACGGATTTCAAATATGTGGTTGAGTCTTATATTTGATTGTTAGTAAGTTGAATGTTTAAAAGTTTTGGATTTGTTTGAAATTTTACTAACATTTGAAACTTAATTGGAATATTTAACCAAAATTCTAATAAATACCTAATGGAAATATATGTACGCAAATTTGAAATATTTTTGAAAAAAAATTATTTACTCATATATTTTCGAAAGAAATTAGGGAAGCGGTGCGGCGCTTCTACAGCTTCCATGGACTGCACGCCACTGCTTATTAGAGAGTTTACTGACGAAAAAGTTATAGAAAATTTAAATTTTGTTTTTCATTAAATGCGTCGTAGTTAACTAATCGAAAGCTACCTATATATATTTTATAAGAACATTGACAAGAAAGTGGTCGAGTAAAAAATTTAATAGTAATGAATTAATTTTTGTGATTTTTAATTATATTAATATTAAATATAAAATAATAAAGGGCACCCAATAAAAGGCTCGTACAAAATACTTTGATGATTAAGGCCGGCCCTGCGTTTCTATGTGAACTAGCGACACCAACGTTTTCAACCACTGACATGACAATCCATTGGATTTTAGATTGAAGGATATGGACGGATGTATGAAAACCAAGTGCTTTAAAAACAAATACTACTTATAAAGTATTAATCATTTATTGATGTTTGTATAGTAATTTTATAAAATTGTAGTTTATTTTTATCGAAACATATTAGTAAATTGCAACGAAAATGGCAACATCATTAGGAAAAAATGACGAAAGACGTAATCGGGTACGTACCATTGTTTTCCATATTTTTCCATAATGAATCATCATAATATCCACATAATTTTTAACTTTTCTATTTTCCTATATTTAAATCTCGTAAATCATTTCATATTTGTAAATTTAATCAGAAAGTACTTGTTAAGTTTCGCCCTAAAAGAAATCATTTTATATTAATTTTTTAATATTTCGATTAAAGAAAGTGTTCTTTTCACATTTATAAACACAAAATATCTGTTATTGTTAAAATTAACAGAAATTATTTGAGTGGTATAAATTATAATTTTTTTTGGCTCTAGGTGTTTCTCGGTCCATTGCATGATGATTTTTTACGTGTTTCTGTATCTATACAACAACAGCAAGAAGCCGCTGATCAGCAGGCGGCAATTGCATTGCAACAGCAATTAGCTGGATCTCCATATGTGCAAAATGCCGTAGGGCGACTTAGTATTACAGTGGCACAGGCGAAACTTGTTAAAAACTATGGAATGACTCGTATGGATCCCTATGTTCGTTTACGTGTAGGCCATTGTGTTTATGAGACCCATACAGATCCAAATGGTGGTAAAAATCCACGATGGAATAAAGTCATTCAATGGTAAGAGCTATTCATATTTTCATAATGTTTAAACATTAAGAATCGTTTACTTTTAAATACACAGGGAGTTCTTGATAACTAGAACATAGATAGGCCGAATTTGTAGATAAGTCGAACCCAGTTCTAATTTATCCCTCTCTAGAATATAACCCTTTGTATTTTTACTTAAGCCAATCGAACATTTTTTTCTAAGACGTACTTGTCTAGTAGATGAATCGATCTGCTAGAAGAAACCTCGTTAGAACGTTCACCTCTATAAGTTGATAAGTCGAATTGTTGTTTGGTTATTTGAAATCAATCAAAGAAATCAAATTTATTACCAATGATTATCTGATAACTCGAACTTTTTACTTCACTGAGCCGAACTCTATCCTCGATAACTCGAACGTTTAGTGAACCAAACTATATATAATTCGAACAGTTTAATATTATTCCTAAAATTATACAAAATAGTTTTTTATGGTACCTGTATATAAAGTCCTGTAAATATAGTACACTGAGAGTCAGCTCCATATCCCTTAAATACGAGAAAGGCTAAAAAAGTGACCGATTGTCCCGCAAATCTTAGTACCTTTGGGTGGCGCTGGCAGTTTAGTTAAAAAACAGCTGTTAACTATTTGTGTTGTTATACGAGTCATACATCTCAAACAGCCCCCTGTCACTTAAACTTATCATAATTATTTTCATACAATAAAAGTAATAATGAAAACATTAAAAATAATTTACCCGACGTTTAAAAAAAATTTATTTCTAACCCCCGACGCCCCAGACCTTCATAAAAGCCTTCGGTCTTCATGGTCTTCGTTCAACTTGTTTTCAACTAATATTAGTGACGATGTCTGCAAGTGCGTCCAAAATAGGCCCATTTTCGTAACATGGAATTGTAGGGGGCTGCTGAGAGCTTCATGCTAAAAGAACGTTTCTAGATCGACCATGTATCTGAATTTGTTTTTTTGCTAATGTATTTATATTTTGCCAGTTTTAAAAATACATATTGTAACGAGATTTCTCAAATCTGTATTGAGCTTCTCGTTAAGGGTTCTTTTATTCGATGGAAATTTCACAAAACGTCTAATAAACCAAACTGCATTATTTATTTTAATTCTGTGATAACCAATTTATCACAAAGAATCACTTTGTTTCACTTTTCAAATCATTCGTATCATTATTACTTGAATCACTTGTATGTATTCACAGAATGTGAGTCACTTAGAATGCATTCATTGACTGTTTGTATTTTCTATAAACTTCGATTGTCGAACCTTTTGAATATTTCGAGATCGTTAATAAACGACAAAACAGCAATTTAAATATTTCATTATTGACAATCGAACTCTCTCGAATGTTCCAATCTTGTTCATTTTCTCTATCTTTGTTCGTTACATTAGGATTTAACTTTTAACCGACCGACAAGTGTCAAGTGATACTTCGAGAAATGAGTCACTAGCGATATGTTGTTAAGTCGCGTGAATGTAAACTTTTTTTATCGCCTCCCTTCAGATTTGAAGTATCTGTCTATTCGTATTGAATATCGTATATCGTTTGCTATAACGCTTATCGTCTATAACCCTCTTATGAACGTCACCGTAGAGCCTTTAATTTTTACTTTCTTTTACTACTATATAGTAAAGGAAGTACTTATTGTAATCGGGTCGAATTTTCGAATTCAAGCTTTCACCGGAAATACATGTTTTGAGGTCCCCTGAGTCCAAAAAAGTGGTTTTTAGAAACATGTTTGTGTGTGACAGCCATATCGTATCGTAAACCTTATCCGAATTGACCAAACTTGGAATTTTCCCTTCATATTATATCTAGTTGTGTCGGGAAGCTTTTGGTTAAAATCGGTTAACTGGAAAATCCACTTTATTCTAGGAGTTTTTAAGTTTTTTCGAAAACGGTTCCAAAGATTTTCTTTAAACTTGCTACAGTTCTTAGACTTTTCCTTGAAAAATTCGAATAAGGACGGTTCTGGGTTGAAGGTTGGGAATTCGTATAGACATATAGGTTGTAAGCATATAGTTCTGTTTATATGTATAAATAGTTATAAAGTGCTTATATTTCTTTTAACCAATAGCGAGTTTCATAAATGAAAGTAAAAGAAAGTACTGTGACGCCTCGGAGCAGATATTTTTTTCCGAAATAATAAAACAGAAATTTTAATTCATTAAATCATTTTAACAGGTTAATTGCAAAAATATATAATTTCCAATGTCAATCCAGTAGGTGATGAACTCGACGGGTGTTTTTTAATGATCAAACAAGAAATCACCTTGACTCTTATATAATCAAATTAATCGTTAGATATAATCCTCTTAAAATCCTTTGTTGGTTTTTGTGAAAATAGGATTATAATACGCGTTATTTTTGGTTTGATTTAATAATTTCGCAACTATAACGGTTCGCAAAAATACAAGATTAAATTTTTTTTTTATATTTAAAAAAAATATTTTTACGAAAAGCGGATATATAATAGGATGCTCATATACAATTTTAGTATATTCGGTGATTTTAAAAAGATGCCAATATATACAAGTAAAGATTATTTTAGTTTGGTATAGGAATTTGATTTTTTTTTTAATAAAATTTATTTTTTTTTCTTTGTTTATGGACGTTATGGACTATGTGATAGTCAGTCCTATTTTTTTTTATTTTACTCGTATAATTTTGCAAGTGAACAAATAATCCTCTATTGAAAAACTAAGCGAAAAAAAAAAATACAGTGAATTGAGAACCTTCTCCTTTTTTTAAAGTAGGTTAAAAACAATGGTCATTGATGCATTGTTTGAGAATAATATTAAGTTTATTTGAACCATAAAAAAACAATCTTAAATATCATATCTTTCGCTCAGTCGTGACAATAAAGCTATTATCATTTTTTAAAAATAAATATTTTAATATAATATAGGAATTAATAGACCCAGGTTGGATTTCTAAGTGTACATTTCTAATCAGTTTTCCCCAATGTAAACCAATCTATAATAACGTATCACTTTCATTTAATGCATAGGTATCCATTTAAAAAGTAATTTGATACAGTTCAATTACTTTACATTTTTAAAACATTATATGTACAAAGAAAGTGTCAGTCAATATCTGGTTAAGAATAGCGGTAAATCAGTTTTTACATGTTTAATGAAGCTATAATTGAAAAATGAGCATCAATAACGAGCTAAGTACCAAACAAAATTAGTTAGACCCGAAAAAGCAAGCTAAGTGCCATTGCCAACAACCTAAAAAGCATAAATGTCATTATCATTATTTAGCGATCATTAAATATGATGATCATTAATAGTTACTATTAATGATCATGGCATTTAGGCTTTTTAGGCTGTTGGTAGCTAGCTTTTCTGGGTCTATGTATTTTTTTGGCACTTAGCCCGTTATTGATGTCCAGTCTTCTATTCAACATTAAATATATTTTAACTATTTTCATTGTTAATATTGAAGCTTTTGAATTCGATATATAAAATAGGATGATATATAACTCACATTTTAGACAACATAAATTTCGTTAACATCTTGAATATTCTTTAAGGCACTTTATGACAAATGAATCGTATGAACATCCAATTAGGAAAGAAATACATCTGAATTAAGAAGAATGTAATTATTTAAAATTAGGGTATCTGTTATTCGCGTATACTATTTAATAACTATAAAATAATAACTAATACCTACTTGGGAACTAGAGGGGGGGGGGGGGGTTTCATTGGGATTTTTCTTTTAATTTCTTTATTTCAACCATACATTTTACATTCCAAATTATTGCACTTGGAATTATATTCATTTAGATTCCTAGCTGCACGATTAAAATTTGAAAGCCGTGATAAATTATAAAAAAGCTTTAAAAATGCAAAAATTTCGATCCTTATTTGAAACCTTAATAGCATCTTCCATAATGGACGTCACACTCTTCTCAATATATAAAAATTTCAAATTTAATGTTTTATCTTTGGTGGTTCTAGCGTGTTTGTTATTTAGTCACGATTATGTTTTATACACGGATGATTCACCTACCTATTCGATTAACTCCATTTTCTGATTTTTATTAAATTTTCATATCAACGCACTGAATTGGTTCCTAACTGAATACGAGTATATTCAAAAAAAAAATTCTCTAACAATAATATCAAGCGACTATTTGCTTAATAGCTACGTAATGTATTTCAGAATTCAATATTATTATTTTCCTTATTTTTTCAAATAGAGGTAATCGATTTGGCAAGTAAAGCATCAGGGATAAGCTTACCATATGCGATATGGTAAGACAACTATTTAATGTGCAACTTTTTATTTTTTTTTACAGTTTATTACCGCAAGGAGTAAATAGTATATACTTAGAAATCTATGACGAATGTTCATTTACAATGGACGAGTTAATTGCATGGACAACAGTCGCCATTCCACAAAATGTTATGCAGGGTGAAACCCACGAAGATTGGTATCCATTGAGTGGAAAGCAAGGAGATAATTCCGAAGGAATGGTTAATCTTGTACTTAGTTATACGGTAAGTAATTTAATCAATTGAAATGAATTTTAATCCCGACCGTTAGGGCGAAATTTACAATTAATCATTGTTTTTGTTTTAAAAGCATTTTAAAAGGCCATACCCTATCTCTGATTATACAGAGGTGAGTTAAAACGGGATTAGTTTCCACGTTTTTATCTCATATCAAATATCATCAATTTTAAAACTGCATGTTTTATTAATCTTTTGATTTAATGGTGTGTTATGCAAAAATAATTCAACTCCTAAAACAAGAAATTTCAGCCAAAAGAAAGTTTGTAACAAATATTTAAGCAAAAACAGCTATTAAAATGAGGGACTCATCAAGTCAAGTATTTGGACATTTTGGCTTGAGTTTGACTTGATTTTAAGCCAAATTTAAGTGAAGTAACTTGAAGAGCAAGTTAAGTTGTAATTCTCTAATCAAAGCATGGATTTAATCAAACGTGGATAAAATGTTTATCAATGGCGTGCGGTGGATTTTTGTTTAAATTAAATTTGCAAAAAACAAACATGTGCAACAGACATAAGCTTGCTCGTATATATTTACGTTAGGCAGAAATCATTAGGAGCATTTATCTTAAATCTATGGGATAACTTTTTTTTGCATAACACGCTCTTTTTAGTAATATTTTTTATTTTATTAATTCAAATTCATTTTTAGACACATCCTGCTCCAAATTACGCAATGTATCCCGTTCCTCCAGTGATGATGGTTCCGGCTTACGAAGGTACTCCAGTAACAGTTTATTCTCCATCTCCACCAGTATTAGGAGTCGTTCCTCCTGTTGTAAACCCAGCACCTGTTCAAGCTCCAGTTTTAAGTGCAGAAGAATTCAAACAGGTGAAATTATTGATATTTTCTTATTAACTTCAATCAATGATATTTATTATCGCTTCAAATTTCAGATCCAAGAAATGTTTCCAAATATTGATAAAGAAGTTATTAAATCGGTATTAGAAGCAAATCGAGGTAACAAAGAAGGAACCATAAATTCATTGTTGCAAATGCAAGATTAACTTTTGATAATCAACTTTTAATTTGGCTAGTAATGGTTTCAGTTAGATGAAATTGGGATTAAGCAAAGGATATTATTTACATGTATTAACAGTTTGCTGTTAAAATTGCGGCCATTTGTTTCTTTTGCTTTATATTTCATAGATGGAGCATATAGAAGAAGGGGCATCTCTGTGTTAAAAAAATTAATGTGGATGTGAATGAAGGTTAAAATGCCGCCAGTTGGCGCTGTTAATATTTAGTGGTACATCGTTGCAGTATTGTGAACTATAGTAATACTTGCTGTGTGACCAACTTTTATAGGAACTTTGTCCATTGTAACCAAAAGCGCCACGGAGACTATTCTGGATCTATTTAGTCAGTATTTTCATTTCAAAGAATTTTGAATTATTCTCCCATAAAAGATGTGCATCTTTATCTTCAGTTCATAATTTCTAATAATGCTAATGTTCTCAATGCAAAGCAGACATCAACTGGAATTCTTATATGTTAAGTATATATTTAAAATTCTTACACTGTAGTGATTTTTCTTAAGCACTTAAAATCTCTTCTACACCGAAAATCAAGCGATCTATCGAAAAAATTTCCTCTTGAAAAACTTTTTTCTTTTAATTTATAGAAAGATTACATTACATCGAATCTCTATGAAAAAAAAATCTTTACTAAAAATATGCTTTACTTATTAGCATTTCAGTTGATTTATGCTTTGTATTGAGAACATGCATCTATTGCATGTATACACATACAATATACAATAGAAGAAACAAATAGCCACCATTTTGAGCTCTAAATCAATTGTTTATATAAAGGTATAAAAAATTTCCTTCGCTAAAGGCCAATTTTACCTTCAGTTATATTCCTTATTACGTTTAATATCAACATTTGGTTGTGGATTTTCATTAGTTTTTGTTAAATGTGCTTCTAAACAAAGTATGAATCCGTCTTATTGTGCAATGGAATATTTTATAAGTTTTACCTACTATCTATTTTTGCCATATTTAAAATTATTTCATTTCACATTTTCAGCATGATATAATATGATTAAATTTAAGATTGTCAATAAGAAATACTTACTTGTAATCTTCAAATGTAATTAAGTTTTTAATCTATTTTGCACTTATTTCTACCAACATGCAAAATTGAATTTTAAGTGAAATTGTTTTCTCTTTAAATTGGCCCAATTTGAGAGGCATTTTGTATTCTTTTAAAAATGATCATTTAAATGTGATAGAAGCATTTTAATTGGTTAAAAACTTTTCTTTGTAAAAACGTGTTTTATGTCCTATCAACTTCATTCCAATTGTTAAATGAAAGTTATTGGTAGATAAGTGCCAAATTTATCTTTGATTTTAATCTGTGTTAAAGCATTTTATTTTAAAAACAAATTGTTAATTATATGATTTATATTTTATTTTTCAATAAACCAACATTATAATATATTTTTGTTAGGAATTTATTTTTCATTTTCTCGTGTACTTCATCTTGATTTACTAATCAAGAATTATTTCATTACATTTTCGAAGTTTATTTATGAAAACTATTACTAAAGAAAATATTTAAATTAATCCTTGCTTCCATTGTTATTATATTATGTACCTAATTATTTCATTCAAAATTGATATACTAAAATAAGATCCCAGGGTCCTTAGATGTAAGTTTATTTTAAAATATAAAATATGACTTTGAACGAATGCACAGTTACGTATTTACAGAATCGCCGCCCCTACCGACCAATTTAATTTTATACCCTTCTTTACATTATATTAATTATAATTTTTTTGATAGTGAAATTTTGGCTTAAAACTTGCCGCCCCTAAAATCTGCCGCTCAAGATTTAAGTTTACTAAGCCTGCTGGTAAATCTTCACTGCGTATTCGTATTGTGTAAGTTTGAATTTAAAAAGGGGAAATCAGTTAATATAGATATCTCGATCGCGCTGAAATGCATATATAGTATCGTCTCGCTCATACTCAGGCTTGGTTTTTTTGTTTCTGTTGGCTGATCATATATAGTTTTAAAATAGTCTCCTAGGAACATGGCGTGTCTGGGAAGGTTGAATATACAAAACTTATTATATAGAAATAGCCTTTAGAAAATAAGTGAATTTAGTCATATTTTTACTAGCCTTTTTTACCTGATACCTGTAAATTGATCCATCTATCCAATTTACCAAATACGCATCGTTCAAAGTGTAAAGAAAAAGTTACGTCTGGGGGCTCTAGGATCTTGAACTATACCATGTATCAATGCTATGTATATACATATAAGGTTTGTTCCAGACAAAAATAAAACCATATAGTTACGGTACAAGCCATGCGCAATAGAAAAAAAAAGTAACTTTAATTTTATCGCGCATGACTTGTATGTTAAATATACTTAATTTGAAGTGGAAGAAACTTATTGTTTTATTATTTAAAAATGGAAAAATTGTGTTTTGAAAAAATATTTTTGAAAATATTGAAATTTATGTATTGATAAAACATTGTGAACATTTTAGATAAATTATAAAATTACATACTTTAATTCAAATAAATAAAAACGAATATTTCTATCAAATAAAATTTTGGGTCTAAAAGGAAATATTTTGTCTAAATTTATCAGTTGAACCTACATTGTAAAATTGTTAATTGCCTCCTTAATTTCCAATTAACTTCGTACGTTATTTTATCAGTACTTTCCCTAATCTTTTTATAAACGATTTAATGGTTTGCTAACTATTTCTTTTTTTCCGAATATCACGGTCATATCAAATTTCATTCATTTCCATCCTACGTTTAGTTTAGATAGTTATAAAATAAAGGTAGCTTAGTAGTTTATGGCATTTCTATCAAAATCTCACAATGTATAATGACAAAATTTCACAGTGGGTGTTTATTGAGATTGTTGCATTTTTCGTGCTGATTGTTCAAATCAATGGGGCAGTGAGTAGGAAACATGTGACGTGTGTGTTAAATATTGAATAATTTTATTTTTAGATGAACAGTTTTGGTTCGTGGCTTATTAATGATGAGTTAAATGAAAAAATGAATGCCATGAAATTTACTAATTGTGGTGGCCCAAAGACTCCGATTAAATTGTTTAATTTAAATACAAATCCTAAGGTTTTTCGACTGCCTGGAAATCTTTCTATTTCAGCTACTGTGGAAGTAAAGCGTGATATTTACAGTCCGATCCAAGTAAAAATTTCTTTTGTAATTCTTAAATTAGGAAACTAAAGGATTTAAATTTAGGTTCAAACTGTAGTTTCTAAAGAATTGCCGTTTGTTGGACTTGTCGAGCTTCCCTGTGTTAAATCTTTTGGGTCGTGTGGTTTTGAGGATATATGCCCATGGCTAGAACTAGGAAAATTGGATATGGAATATGTGACACCTAATATTACAAATGCCTGTGCTTGGATTCATGCATTTGGTTTTCCTTGCAACTGTCCAATTAAACAAGTTTGTTAATACTGAATAATTTAACTATATATAAAGTATTTATTGATTTTCATTTTTTAAGGGGAAGTACGTTGTTACAAACGCAAATTTGCCTCTCGCCGAAAGTCTTTTACCTAAATGGGTGGAAACGGGCAAATATAAATCAGCATTTCGCATGTGGGATAAACATGGTACTGTCGCCTGTATGAAATTTGAATTTATGATTTCATAAAAATCACTATCTTAAAAAATAATTAAAGCAAAAATTGAAATAAATTATCGATTTTTCGTTCATAACAATGTATGCATTTGAATTTCGTATTGATTTAATAAATACAGTGAAAAATATTTATAATGGAAACGCTTAAGACGAACTTCTGTTAATACGAAATAAAACTGTAATCCTAACGATATATGTCCTATATTGATTCTATACATTTTATTCCTTTAAAAGAAATTTGTTTAACAAAATTATTTTGGTTTATTAAATTTTGTTATATATTAACCGTTTTGCACTGTATAATATATACGTAGGTATGTATATATTTTTAAAGAATATTCAATTAGCCAAAACGTAACAAAATGTGGGTTTTTAACATATATAATAATAGTTTTAATTGAGAAATCGCTGAACAAAAGGAAATTTTTTAATTCAAACCAATGAACAATGGATTGAATTGTATTTTTAAAATGTTTACCGTTTAATGGTAAGTATATGTAGGAGTTCAGATTATTTTATAGCTGAAATGGATTAAATGAAGAATAGTGCAGTTTATCAACGGAACATGAGGGGCATCTAGAACACAGGCGAAAATTCGGGGGCGGTAAAACTTAATATATGAAATCAAAAAAACTTTTATCGACAAGATATGTGAATTTTTTGTAACTACTATTGCCAGTGACGTAATTGTATTGTTTAAGGTCCGTAGTAAATTTATTGGATGGGGCTAGTAAATTTTACTAGAGCAATATTTTGTTAATAAATATTACGATCTTTCTGTGTTCAAAGTCGGATTTAAACTTTTGCAGGCTATAAGTATTTTATGACGACACGTTCCACAATTGAGAATCAAGAAAATTTGTTTTCATTCAGGTATATCAATTATACAGACCAGCAGGTATCCTACAGAATCTTGAATTATTCTAGAATAAAAAGTATTTAGTTGTACTCTCATACCCATATAATATATATATGTAAAAAAATTCTTCAATCTGTTGGTGCGTTCCTTAATTATAAATATCTGGTGCGAGGCGTCACAGTACTTTCTTTTACTTTCGCTTATAAAACTCGCTATTGGTTAAAAGAAATATAAGCACTTTATAACTATACATATAAACAGAACTATTATATGCATAGAACCTATATATTGTATTCATACAAATTCCCAAGCTTCCCCCCAGAACCGTCCTTATTCGAATTTTTCCAGCAAAAAGTTTAAAATAAAAGTTGTAGCCATTACTGAGTCTAATAACTATAGTAAATTTAAAGAAAATCGTTGGAGCCATTTTCAAAAAAAAATTGAAAAAGTTCCAAAACTCATACAATAAAGTGGAGCTTTCGGCTAAGTGTTAGCTTTCGGCTAACCGATTTCAACCAAAAGCTTCGCGGCACAACTAGGTATAACATGGAGGCCAGATTCCAAGTTTGGTGAAATTTGGATAAAGCTTTCGATACGATATGGCTGTCACACACAGACATGTTTCTAAAGACCATTTTTTTGGACCCAGGGGACCTCAAAACATGTATTTCAAGTGAAAGCTCGAATTTGAAAATTCGACCCGATCACAATACTTCCTTTACTATCTACATATATAGTAAGTAAGTAATACAAACAAACACACATTAGCATTTATAATACAAGAAATTAGATCAATTAATAACAAAAGTTTTTTCTTATTTTCCAAACTAATAAATAAACTTTTACATTTATCACTATTCTACAAGAAACCTGAATTTTCCCGAGATAAAAGTAGCTTATTGCACCCTCAGATTCATAAAATATATCTCTTTGCAAAAATTAATTTAACCCGTTGATGCGTTCCTGAATTATTAAAGGACAAACAAAGATAGCTTATTTTTAATACACTCTAATTTAAATACAAGATATTATATCAAGAAAAGTTTTTTTGGGTTCCTGAAGAAAACTTAAAAAAAAAGTTGGATTCTACTCGTTCTACTAATTTTCGTTTGGCTCTTCATAAATGTGAAATATGTTAATGAGGATTTCATTTTATGCAAGTTTCAAAAAGACAATAAGAAGGTATTTCTTACAATGGCAGATGCCTCCGAGGGACATTTGGGGTAATTACGGCCCTGTTCATTTTACATACGTATTTTCATTCATAACAATTTGAGTGCTCAAAAAGAAATAATTTAAAAATGTAATATATTACTATAACAATCATATTATATTGTTTATTCAAAGATAAAAATAATCAAAAGCAACTGTGATTGAGAATAAATGTGATTGAATTTAAAATCGATACACAGACAACAATCGTTCTCGTGTGGCTAAATAAAACCAAAGTGATATCAAATGGCCGCATTAATTTTTCTCAAATAATTATGCAATAATTGGTTAATTGTAACAAATAGAAATAAATAACATCATTACAAGAGGCATAAACAAATACAATTGGAGGGGATGGGACCTGTATAATGGGCATTTTGGAAAACACACCATAACACCACCCGACCTACCCTCCCCGCAATTATTTATACCTATAGCTGGTAACACTAGTTGGCTCCACATCCTGTGATTGTTACATTCTCAGTTCGCATTGGTAACAAATAAACTATTCAAGGACTTTTGGCGTTTTTCAAGTAAGAAACATTTATAATTGATTCACTAATTCATATGTCGCATAAATTCTATGTAAATTACTCGCTTTTTCGCTCGGCGATTACTTTAAACTTATGGCGTTCCTATTGTTATGTTTATGCAGTGTAAATACTATTGTTTGATAAAATGGCGCCTTGTTTGTCAATTTCTCGATACGACAAACAATTCATTGTTCCTACATAAATTTAATATAATTTCTTCAATTATTTATCATATTATTGAGTGAAATCGAAAAGTTTTATTAGTTTTAATAAATTTTTTTCAAAGCTAACCTTAAAAATAAACCACATTATTCTCAAGAAGCCGACAGGCTGGCCAACCAGAATCATTTAAAACGAACTAGTTGTTATTTTCACTGTCATTAATTTTATCGGATTTATTTAGAATAACGACTAAATAACCACAATTTTATACTTGTAAAGCGATAATTAATTAATATCAAACAATTAGTGTTGGTGTAAATGTGTGAATAAATCGATAGTTAATTTAGTTGAATCACATGTGAGGAAAGCGTTTGTTCATGACTTACAGCGACATTGTTGTCACTTTTATTAATATCTCAAGTTACAAAAGTTTTTAAGTGTTTATGGCGTTCGTGTTGTGTTAAGGTTCATACTCAAAGTAAATGTTTAATATTTCCGTTTAATCGATAGGATAAGTCTTGAAGATGGCAGCGGCTGCAACACCACCGTGTCAACAGTTTAATTTACGGTGGAATAATCATACCACCAATTTCGTCAATGTTTTCCTGGAGCAGTACTCGACTCAAAATCTTGTCGATGTAACATTGACATGTCAAGGACAGTTCTTAAAAGCCCACAAAATGGTTCTATCAGCGTGTAGTCCTTACTTTCAAGTATGCATGTTGGAGTAATCTTGGCGTTTAGTGTTCGAAAATTATTTACATGTGTTAACTACTACTCTGCATTTCCTAAAATATAAATGCTATTCCTCCCTACAAGGTGTAAACCAGGAGGAATTTTAATATGCTAGTCGTATTAATTAATATTTTAATTGAAAAAAAGTCCTTGGAAATGGAGGTTTTAATTCACATTTTTGCAAATCGGGAAAATGTACTTCAGCATTTGAGCTTCAAACTTTTAGTCTATAAACCTTCTAGCCCTAAAATTTTGGTACTGATTTTATACCATGCTGATGAACTTAACAGAATCCTGATGTTTTATTTAGTGGAAGTAGAATAAAAAAATCAATTTTGGCCAAAACGTGACTTAGCTTCTTTTTTCAAGGACTTCAATTGCCTATGAGTTAGGTACACATTACACATATATTTTTTATATAATTTCAATTCATAATGATCGAACTTTTATTTATACTACAAGACCTAATTTCTTACCAAATTCTATGTCTACGGGAAGTAACTTATAATTCCTACAGTCCCTAAATATGTTCTATAATTATTAATGGTTTTATCTTTTGACTGGGTCAACTTAGAAGATGTCACAGCTTTAAAATTGTCACATTTCCAATTGAATAACGGCCTTTGTAATTGGTATGAACTTCAATTTGATAGCTTTATGCGTTCCTGAAGACCTTAAGGAACTCCTGGCATTGAAATCCCAATTGATTTTCACTTTGTAGGAAGAAAATTCATGTTGGAAATATATTGAAGATGATGCAAATAACAGGGAAATTAATTATTTACACGTATAAACTTCTACTGTTTATTTCCCTAAAGGATAAATGTGTAGTCTGTAAAGTTGGATAGTTCTGGATAAATTTTTGATTGAACTTGGAACGTTTCCTGAGCTCAAATAGTTCTTGGAAACGTATTCCCGAAACTACTAACTAATAAACTACTAACTTACACTCCAAATTGGCCATTTTACAAATCAAATTGAACACATTACAAATCAAATTGAATATTCTTTTCAATACATACCATTCGTCATACTCCAGAAATTCGTGATGTACCATACACTAATTTTTTTACCATCCTAATTTTTAATACCCTATTCATCAATGATCGTTTCGAAAATTAAATTTTCTGTTAGGAATTTGTTGGCGGATCCGATAAAATATTCCAATTTGGAAGATGTTAATAAACCAGGTTATTGCTATCACTTCTACTAGCTGTTGTAAATATTATAATCAATAATCTTTAAATACTATATTTAATGAACACTTAATGAGTGAGAAACTTTAAGCCTTCATATAAATGGGACTTAAAAGTTGAATTTTTCACAACTTCAAGAGATCACAAACTTTAGTAGTCGACGTAAATTAATTAAATTTGATAGTTTCATGATAGCTGATCTATGAATAATCTAATGCATGAATCTATGAAAGCTGATAGCTTTGATATCATTCATTCCTTAGAAAAACGTTCTTGACAAAGACGAACAGACAAAGTTATTCTATAAAGGTTCTGTTTTTCCTTTAGGAGATACGGAACCCTAAAAATCGCTTTATAAGAGTCTTCATTTACGCATTGTAGGGAGAATATTCCAGTCATAAATATGCTTATACAGTAGAAAATACAAATAGTCAACAACTTAACATTCAAATGGGCTGTTAATGGATGTAAATAATTTTCAATGCTAAACGCCAAGATTATCTATAGTGCTTATAATAACACTTCATTTTACTAATATTACTTTTATTCAAGGAACTGTTTCAAGTTCATAACGTTCCCAATCCTGTTATTATTATGAATCAAATGCAATTCAAAGATGTCAAACTAATTATCGAGTTTATGTATCGTGGTGAAATCAAAGTGTTAGAAGAGGACATCGATGGAATATTGGAAGTAGCCGAAACCCTGCAAGTAAAAGGTCTATGCAATGTGCGTAACAAATACGAAAAAGGTGATATACAAACGAATGAAAACGACGAAGGACAACAGAATAAGGAAAACACATCATTGTCTTCTGATGCCGAATCCAAACATAGAAAAAAGCGAAAAATGTCTCACACTGTGGTAGTTATCTTTTTACCGATAGCTTGTAAGAATATTATTGAAATGGCTTCATTTTTTATATGTTATTGTAGAATGAATTGGCTAATGAATCTGTATTATCTGAACCTAGAACAAATGGAAATGTTAAACCAACCAAATTAGACGATGACCTTCCAACAGAGGTTTGTAGGAATGATAAACTAAATAACTTGTTACTAACAAGGTTTTTTTTTAGATTAAAATTGAACCACCAGATATAAAAGATATTGACGACGAAAGTCCGAATGATTGGGAATCATCAAGATTAATGATTGAAGAGGTAAGATTTTACTCGTCTTTAAAAAACGAGGAGTGTCGTAGGACACCTTTGGGGGTTATTACGAAATTCCTTCTGAAACATATACAATAGGTGATGTCAAGATAGGTAATGCAATTTCTAGTCATAAAACGGAGGTATTATAATTTTTCCAAATAACTGCATCGAGTGTAGCACCTTGGATAATGTCTACCATTCGGCACTTGTTTAACAGAGCAGGAATAAAATCTAATTTTTATAAATTGTCTTATTTAATCTTATTTTTTGATTGCTTTAATAGTTACGTACGAAAATAGTTATGACAAAAAGGGAGATGACTAAATATTTACTTCTAATTATGATTTTTGATCTAAGCTAGGGGTTATGTTTCCGCGGAGGGTTTCACTTTATTGTACCCGGGTTCTAGGTCTATGCGGGGGTGGTTTCTTTGTATCAACCAGAGAGAAGACTGAGAGAGCCAGATCGCATGAATACACTTGCTGCCATCTACTCCGACTAGGAGTGTTTGGAACTATCCCTTAGTCAGTTTGTGTTCCTTTCTCCACCGTTCTACACTCGGAACATCTAAAGGCATAGAAAAGGTTCTCTCTGTCGAAACATACTCGGAACGCTTTTCTTCTCTCTCATGAACATAGATAAGTCGTAAGCTATTGCCAAATAAATAGAGCTATAATTGTCAACTGAAAAACATTTCATGTTTAAAGAAAGCGATATTATATTTGATTCAATTATTTCGTTATTTTTTCGAGACTTCTGCAACTTCTGAAATAATAGAATCAAATATAATATCGCTTTCTTTATACATTAAATGTATTTCAGTTGAGAATTATAGCTCTACTTATTTTGCGATAGCCTTACGACTTATCTATGTTCATAAGAGAGAAGAAAAGCGTTCCGAGTATGTTTCGACAGAGAGAACCTTCTCTATGGCTTTAGACGTTCCGAGCAGCCCCCTGTCACTTAGATATGAGAAAGGCTAAAAAAAACGTGACCGATTTCTACGGAAATCGGTGTTGTTATAAGAGTCATACGTCTCAAACAGCCCCCTACCACTTTAACTTATCAGAGTTATTATAATTATTATATAAAAATACTTATCATAATTATTCTCATATAATAACAATAATAATGAAAACATTTAAAAAAGTTTAATTTAAATAACTTGCCTGACATTAAAAAAAATTATTTCTAATCTCCGACTTCCATAAATTCTTCGGTCTTCGTCAGTCTTTGTGGTCTTCTTCGTTCAACTCGTTAGCAACTAAATGGCAACTAGTGACTGCAAATCCAGTAAAAATGGTCACATTTTTGTAACATGGAGTTGTAGGGGGCTGGTTCCGAGTGTAGAACGGTGGAGACAGGAACACAAACTGACTAAGGGATAGTTCCAAACACTCCTAGTCGGAGTAGATGGCAGCAAGTGTATTCATGCGATCTGGCTCTCTCAGTCTTCTCTCTGTATCAACTTTCAGTTTCCCATTTAAAACTTCAGTGGTTCAGTGGCGCCAAAACGTCCTGCTTCGATGTTTTGTTCATTTGGTGTTACTAGCATTTATATAGTTTCAATAGGCTTTTTTTAAATCAAAATAAATATAATTAAAAGCTAATATAAATAAAAACAAAAAATGATACTCCTATTAACAAAAATAATAAAACTATACAGATACCATTCAGTTAAACAGAAAGTACATAAGAACATAATTTATTTCATTTTCATTAACTAACATTGAATTCTTATATCTGTAATTAATATTTGTTTTATTGTGGCGTTGAATTGTAATTTGATTATTATAACGGTCGTAACCATTGTAACTAGTAACGTATTTTAAATTTTTACTTAATAGTAAAACATAATAAAGTAAAATTTTAAATTAATAATTAATTTTTTAAAACTGTTAAATGAAAATTAAAGAAAGCTACTATACTTTATTTTAAAAAATGCAAAAAAAATAGCATTAAAAATTTTTTTGTTTATTATAATTTTTCGCTAATAATTGCGCAGAAGTATAAAGTATACATTTTCTTGCTTGGTGGGTCGCATCTTGGTTAGGTGTCAGTTTTTCGAATCGCAATTCTTCGAATCACAATTTTTCGAATCACAATTTTTCGAATCACAATTTTTCGAATCACAATTTTTCGAATCACAATTTTTCGAATTACAATTTTTCGAAACACAATTTTTCGAATGCACAATTTTTCGAATGCACAATTTTTCGAAAGAACAATTTTTCGAAAAATTAATAATAAATAATTTTAGGGACTGAAATAATAAGGATAAATTTAGTTTTATTTGCCAGATTACACAAAACAAAATAAAAAAACCTAAAATAATTAATTGAATAAAACCTTTTATTTAGTAAATAAAATTCAACCAGTGGTTCTCAAAATATTTTACTACTTTTCGCAGAGACGACAACAATTAAAAAATCCCATAAAAGTCATATAATCAAGAGTAGTAACGTATTTGTTAAAATAAAATAAGTTTTTATTTAAAAAGCCCTACAAGATGGATGTACAATTTATAGATAAAAAATAACAAAAAACTTTTAATTCGAGGACATTTACAATATAAAGATAAAATAAACGAAGATAAAGCATCTTCTATTTCAAGATGTTGTAATGAAATGAACATTAAATGAACAAATATTTTCAAATAGTCGTTCTCAAACTATGGGACCCAAGTTTTTTATTTTAAATAGCATCTGACATATATTATATCATTTGATGGATCCAACATTTTGAGCACCACTGTTTGAATTTTATTTACTAAATAAAAGGTTTTATTTAATTACTTATTTTAGGTTTTTTTATTTTGTTTTGTGTAATCTGGCAAATAAAACTAAATTTATCCTTATTATTTCAGTCCCTAAAATTATTTATTATTAATTTTTCGAAAAATTGTTCTTTCGAAAAATTGTGCATTCGAAAAATTGTGTTTCGAAAAATTGTAATTCGAAAAATTGTGATTCGAAAAATTGTGATTCGAAAAATTGTGATTCGAAAAATTGTGATTCGAAAAATTGTGATTCGAAGAATTGTGATTCGAAAAACTGGTCGGACACCTCGCATCTTGCCGACCCCTGATCTAAGCTGTACATAATATTTTTGTGTTGTGTTGTCAGTCAATTATATGTTTTAATATAAAAAATTCAAATTTGTTTTGGTAATCCAGTAACTCGACATATTATCCTGGTTCTATTTGTACTGGACTATAGAAACAACTGCTCTATTTACTACTAGTATAAAAAACTCTTACGCTCTTGTTAGACCCTTAACATTAACGTTTATATTTCCTCATGATGGTAATAAAATCTTACACGTTTAGTCTTAGTTAGTCTAGTTGTTTAGGTCTAGCCTTCATTTGCCAAGATTTTTTATAACGTGACATAAAGAACTTCGTGCCAAAAATGATTCATCAATCTTGAGTCATATTTCAAATCAAATATATATTGTATTTTTTGCAGCCGGAAGTATCACGACCAAGAATATTAAAACGAAAAAAAGTATCTGGAAACAAAGGATCTTCTTCGAAACCAAGCACTAGCAGTGATGGAGTCAAATATTCTGTAACTACTACAAAATCATCAAAATCTGTTGTTGTGAATGATATGAAAGGTGGAAAAATTCCTCGACCGCCTAACGCATTTATGATATTCGCAAATGAATGGCGTCGACGTTTAGCTACAGAAAATCCTCGTAAGTTTTCTCGTACTCTGCGTCGATTAAAATGAGTTGTTTTACTAATATTTATTTTTAGGGGAAAGTAATAAAGATATATCAGTCAGACTGGGCGTACTTTGGAAAAATCTCGGAGCGGATATGAAGGAGACGTACTATCAACAAGCTCGTGACGCAGATAAGGAACACAAATTGAAATATCCCGGATATTACTACAGCCCAAAAGAAGCCCGACTACGCAAAAACCAAAGAGATTTTATGATGATGATGACAAAGAACCGTCACCAGAAAAGTGTCGACGCAATGCGACTCGTCAAAGTATACATGCCAGAATCACATCTAGATATGCCACCTATGGTCCTTATGACCACCTCTGAGGTTTGACGGAATTCCTACCTTTCCCGAGTTTTGCCCTTTGTTTTTTATCGGCCTCATGTTTGTATTACAAACAAAAATGGATAAGTTATATCTTTATCGTTACAACTTAACCATAACATTAACTTTATGAACATTTTATATATCGTATATTCTAACATATTCTATATAAAATTTTCATATTAAAATAATTTTTGAATTAACTGCATTTACAAGTGAAACAAATCGTAAGACGTTTCTACATAAATTGAATTATTTCGGAAGGGACTAAACTCGGTCACATATTTACCTACCTTTATTTAAAGTTCCAAATAAAAATCCGTCACCACTTTTCCTTAATAATTTTTTAATATTGAAGGCTTTTTTAAAAACGTTTTTATTTATTTTTTAATAGTAAAAAACGATTTTAAAATAGGTTGGAAAAGGCTCTATTAGCAATCTTTTTTAAACAATAGTTGCATTGCATGGCGAATTTTTGTTTCTTCACTTTTACTTTGTATAAAATTTATTTAATTTTCATTTCTCAATTTAACAATAACACATTAGCCGTTTATTATAAAAGTAGTACTAGTCTATTTAAGTTCTGATTGATATATTGAAGAGTTAATTCTTGAGTGTCTAAAGATATTAAAATTATTACCCAATTAGTATAGTTAATATTATTAAAGAAATTGTCGGCTCTTCACCGCAAGATGTGTCATTTGTCAAGTGAGACGACATTTCAAATTCGTATTTATGATCGTCTAACGATAAATATCGTATATGCGACGATACTCGTTTCTTTTGAGACTTTTTAGACTTTCACAAGTCTAGAAATATCTAAAACTAAGAGATTTCGAAAAAAATGCTTCAAATATAATTTGTCCTGTTTAGGTGGGAAATATAGTGCGTTAACGTAACTATCCTTATTGTAGTAACTTTTCTGGTAATTTTCAGACCATTTTCTAAGTAATTTGTCACATTTTTTTGCTGGGCAATCGTATTCTACACAAAAATAACTATCTTTTGGAAATGATCCTGGAATTACCAGAAAGTTAAAGCATTATATTTCCCCCCTAATTACCACCTATTGGAGCTGTGGGTAGAACAATTGCTCTCTCCGCTTCATGCGTCAAGTGGTTCTGGGTTCGATCCCCGTTGAATCCTTAAGGTTCTAGACCTAAGATATAATTGACCAACAGAAATTCTCTGTGTAGACAGTCGTGATATGACCGTAGATGTTAAAGCGACTTAAAACACTAAAAAAAAAAATTCCCCCCTTAAACTGAAGAACTTTTATTTGAAACATTTTTTCTAAATCGCTTAGTTTTTTTGGATATTAATTTGTCTCAAGTTAAAAAATTTACCTGGTATAACAATAATGAAACTTCTACTAGCAAAGGCTGATTACACGTATCAGCTGTTACATATAAATACAAATCATTACCAAACTCCCAGAAAAAAGAATAACAGAAAACGCGGATAATTTCGTTATCATATCGACAAATACATTTGCAATTATGCCACATAATTTTTTTTTATTGAGAATATTGCTTTCTATACAAAAATGATATATCCAAATAGAATCAAATAAATAAATTATGAATGAAAATCAATCAAATGATTATCAGAAGCACTTGCCAAAATTTCTATTCAATCTGATCAGTGGCTTAGGAACACATAGAAGACAAACTAAAATCACACTTTTTATATATCAGATTAGCCATTAGAAAATCGCTAGTAATCAAACTAACGCCGCTTTCATAATAAACGGCTCAAATTTAAATGAAATATGCAGTTTTTACATATAGAAATAACCTGTTAAAATTTATTTTTAATTTTTAGGATGAACAAATTGATAATGACGGTGATGATGAAGATGTGATCGTTGATATGGATAACGCAGACTATATGGACGGAGATGACGACAGTGATAAGCAAGAAATGGATGTAGAAAAATCTGATAAAATGGCTGATCAGCAAGATAATGATGATGATATGGACGATGATTGAGTTTTCAATTAAATTAATCACTTTTTATTTTTAAAGTGGAACATGATCCCAGTTTAAAACGTTTTGGTTATTCGAAAATTAATGTCAATGGCGATTAAAGGTGTGAATTTTTAAAACGGTGTACCTAAAAAACTAAAAAAAAAATTGCCATTTAGAATTAAGAATCTGCTTTAAGTCATGTATTTTTTTGTAACATAAGGCATTGTTATAATTACCTACTCCTATTATTTTTATTGTTAATTGACAAAAATTTAAGTTCTTCAGAATTGATATTTTCTTTTTGTTTTTGATTCATAAGTATTTTCAGTATCATATCATAGTATACATATTTCTACATTTATTTTTTATTATTAAAAAAACTATTTTTTTATATACTATTACGAGTTTTCAAATACATTTGGAATGATATCTGATTTGTTATATAAGCAAAATTTAAATGTTCGAATTTCTGGATCTGACTAAAACTAATTTCTTTTGTATTTTATATGCAATACAATCGAGGCAATGTTGAAGTGAAAATTGAGAAAAAAGAATGCAGTTTTAGAAGAATGTGTTTCAATTCCTAAAATATTTTTTCCATTTTTTTTCTTTAAATTACATTAAGCGCCAAAGAAATGATTAATGGATGTTTAAAAAAAATTTTATTTCAAACTAATTTTAATATTTTTACTCAATGTAAAAAGTGTTATAATATCAGAAACTGTAAGTTTATCATCACATTTTACACCCCTAATGTAAATTTAACTTTCTCTTCAACGTGCCATACAAGTAAATTTATCATTTAATACAATTTATTATGTATATACTTCATATTGTTTTTAAGCATTCAACGAAATTCATCATAAAACATGTACGATATGACGGAATGGTTGCTAAATTTAGTTTTAACTATAAGTTTTGTAGCACTTAATCGGCTTTTCTTACATTTATTATATATAGTTTACAATATTATTAAATATTTGTTGTTTTAGTTCTATTGAGTGTTCATGTGCATTCAATTCTAGATGGCAAATTGTTCATGTTTGAATGTCAATGAACACCTTAATCTTAATACCTTTTAATAAACTTCGACGTATTTTAGTTTGTCGTGTTTTATTTTTATAATCGTAATTAACTATTGGTATTAAAAATATTTTGTATTAAATATTTGTTCTATTCATATTTTACCTACTATTTTCCTTGGTTGCTTATCCAATTATGAATCAAAAGTTTTCAATTAAAATTGAGTTATTGTTTGTGAAAGTGATATAATTAGTGATGTAGGAGACAAGGAGGACTACAGCCCTGAACGATACAAATGTGGGGGTATTTATCCTGTTTAGAATAAATAGAAGAATCTGTACAAACAAATTAGGCAGGGGCAACGGGAGCTCTTGCATAGGTCCCAGCAAAGTCTCTCAAAAATGTTATCTTAGTAATTTTTGTGTGTTTATTTTCCTACACAGCTAAGTTTTAATTCATGGAGTTTCTTGAAAAAATGAATAAGGGATGAAATTCTAAAATGAAAACCCCTTGGACATTTACATCTGACCATCCATTAATAATTATATATTAATTAAGTAAAATAACCAAGTACAGAAAAGCGCTAACAGAATAAATGAATGGTTTATTAGAGTGCGTTGAGAGTAAGAGACTTTTTGATTATGGTATCTTAACAAGACTAGTTAGGAGGTAAACATGTAATACTAAAAACCCACAATCCTGAGGGCCGCGTTGAGGGGAAGTGCTTCTGCAAAGAAAGTTCCGTATTTTGCTTTAGCGATAGTCCATAGTCTCTATATTATGGCCACAATAATAGGCACTTGGATAAACCCATCCAGTTGTGTTGTGTAGTTATTATAACAGTTTATTTTAATAATAGGTGTGTATCGATTAAAGTAAATTAAATTTGGACTAAGCTGGTTTATAATCATTCAGATTTAAATTTTCAGCTCCCTTACAGTCTAACACCGAGGTCCCCAACCTTTTTGCGCCTATAAGCATATATCTAGAATACCGGTCGGGCGTCGGGCACCATTTACTTTTCCCAAGATAAATTTATAGATGGACGTTGTTCTTTGTGATTTTTTTTGTATTTTGGAGTAACATTTTTTTTTCGTGGTCTCACAGCGAAGGGCTGCACACATAAAAGGGTCTCCGGGTACCATGGTGCCCGCGGGCATAGGGTTGGGGACCGTGGCTATAACAAATACAGATTGAAAATACATTGCAAGGTGGGAGTGGTTACCCACATTTATTTACACATATATATATATATATATATATATATATATATATATATATATACAATTACAGTGACTAGAACTAGCCCCGAACAAATCGAATTGCTTAAGGTATATAACGTCGTTTCATCAGGGCAGTTGCGAGAGATATCACTCCATGTTCGAATTCCATTTCTAGTCGTCACAACAACCGATATAATAATTAAATTACATTTAAAAAAGCTTCAAAATTTATTATTTCTACTTTAGCCACTATTCGTAAACGAAAACAAAAAGATTTTTTAAATGAATTTAATATATAAAAAATTCTCGTTATGCCACTTTTGTTTTCATTATGCTTTTGTCTTAATGAATTTTAAAAAGAAATTATTTTACTTTTTAACCGACTTCAAAAAAAGGAGGAGGTTCTCAATTCGACTGTATGTTTTTTTTTTTTTTTATGTTTGTTACCTCAGCATTTCCGACTGGGAGAAGCGATTTTGATGATTCTTTTTTTATTTGAAAGCTGGTGCTTCCCGAATGGTCCCATTTTAATTTGAAGGAAATCGTTTACTTCTAAAGGGTTGAAAACTAAGGGATGAAATATAAACTTCTTATTGGATAGCTTGATTTTGATAATTCTTTTTTCATTTGAAAGCTGGTGCTTTCCGTGGGGTTCAGTTTTAATTTAAGGGAAATCTTCCACTTCTAAGGGGTTGAAAATTAAGGGATGAAATATTAACTTCTTATTGGATAGCTCGATTTTGATAATTTTGTTTCTATTACGTACAACGTACCTTTAAATTGTTCACATTTCAATTTGAAGAAAAAAATCCACCCCTTAAGGATGAAAATAGGAGATGAAATAGTGACATTTAACCGAATTTTGACAATTTTTTTTCTGTTGGAAAGAGTAATCCTCTTAGTTTTGTTTTTACATTTAAAAGCAAAAAATTTCAACCCTTAAGGGCAAAAAAGGATGATGTAGTAACTTTTAATATTAAACGGCGCTGCCTCATATGAGCAACGCGTTTCGAAGGTTAACCATTTTCAAGAAAATAAAATCAGTTATCAAACTTCAGATTACTAAAACGCGAGAAATAAAAAATATTATAAAAAAATGAAAAACCGACTTCAAAATATATAAAAATTCTTAAACAATAAATGCACTAAAAAGCAACAAAATAATGGCGTATCCTTGCAGTATCTACAACTTACAAATTATTAGGATGATACAATGTACAACTATTGTTATTTTTGGAGTTGGTGTCAGTCAAGAAAATAAATGTTAATGGTAATTTGTAAAAATTGTAAAAAGGTTTAGTTGGTAATTGGTATTTTTAGTTTAAAGGTCGCTAAATATTGTTACAGTACAAGTATATTGTTTAAAAGTTCATTTGAAAACTAATTTTCATAAGGTATTCTCGTTTTTTGCTAAGTACCAATATAGTCGTATTTCCTTGGCTGACACCAACTCCAAAAATAACAATAGTTGTACATTGTATCATCCTAATAATTTGTAAGTTGTAGATGATGCAAGGATACGCCATTATTTTGTTGCTTTTTAGTGCATTTCTTGTTTAAGAATTTTTATATATTTTGAAGTCGGTTTTTCATTTTTTTATAATATTTTTTATAGGTACCTAATATCCAAAAATTATTATTTTTACTATGCAAAATTCTCTTTCACTCAGCAAAGCGGACAGGAAATGTTATTGTTTGCATCTATAACTTAATTATTATTTATTTTCTGGTCATATCATGACATGTCTAAGCACAGAGAATTTCTGTTAGTTAATCATATCTTAGGTCTAGGAATAGTCTAGGATCTTAAGTCTAGGATTCAACTAGGATCGAACCCAGTGCCACTTGACGAATGAAGCGGAGAGAGCAATTGCTCTAATACCACTGCGCCAATAGATCGTTCAACATTCAATATATTTATATCTATCTCATATTGATAAAAATTATAATCCATTATAAGGATTATAAGCTATGATAATGTTAACCTCGAAAGAGTTAAAATTACATTTATTACAAGAGCTGAATCCTAACATTGTTGAGTGAAATTTTTTAACGGGAATGAACGATAATTTTTGGCTCCGATTCAAAAAAGCAAACCTTAAATCCGGCAGTGATAGTTAAAGACTAAGGTGTTACTATCTGTAATCAATTTTAAACCTGGACGACCTGGACAACACTGGGTAACAAATAAAAACGGCTTAGTTATTGAAAACAATATTTAGGTCCCTGATATTGATTGTCGCTTGCAAATAAAGCACAAAAAAATATAGCCATGCAATAAAATTATTTAGCCATAAATTTAAAAAAAAATTAATCTCTATAATCTTCATTATTTAATAAAGCACATAAAGATAATGTATATCTATGACTAATGTAGTTCAGTTGTGATTTTTTTAAATTAATTAATAATTTTTACATTGTAAAATAAAATTCTATAAATGATCTTTAACTCGTAGTTAAATATTTTCTTAAACCTTAAGCGCCTTAAGCTTGCTCTTGTAAAGACGAGAATTTGAAAAGTAACCGCCTTATTACAAGTCGACACCTTGCGGAGATTTTATTATTAATTGTTTCAATTGTTTCCTTAGACGCGCTTCAGTAAATTAAAACAGTTTAAGTAAATTTAATTAAGTAAATTAGTGAAAAAAATTTAATAAAAATAATTTCCTTTAACAGATCAAACGTTACTTATTAAGAGTTACTTATATATTTTATATTGACAATATAGTTGTTATAATAACTGGCATATAGAAACTATCTGTGTTTTAAAATGTTAACAAGTGGTTATTATTAGTGCTTATGGTGGTTATTTTCTTCAATCAACTGGGTGCAGGTACATTCAATTTCGGCAAACAAGAACATTTTGTAAGTAAATTTAACGAATATTTATATTGTAACAAATATTTAATTATTTATATTGCAAAAAGTCTATACAATACTTCTATGTAAAAAATTAATTAATTTGGTATCTAAATACAAACTGGTGAAGTGTGTGAACAATGTGAATATATTATATACTTACTCATATATAGCAACAATATGGCTGCAAGCAGAAACATGCATTGAACATAATGTAAATGAATATGAAATGTTGATGCTTAAAATAGCTTTATAATTAATAACATAGCTTGCTCCAAATATCAAAATCAACTTCTGTCTCCTGTATTGTCTCTTGATCCTGTATCAAAATTTGTTGGGAAGTCCTTTAAGACGCTCACTTAAGTTTAATGTACGGCCTGATATTGATGATACTGTGAATAACACATCATTCGTTCATGACAACAAATTTTAGAAATTTTTGCTAACGCTGTTTATACGTATTATAGCTTAAGGAACTTGATACGAGTGATGTAGCGGTAGCTATGTATAGAACAACTTATATGAAATAAAAACTTGTAAAAATGATTTATTTGGTTGATCTAAAAATTAAAAAAAATACCAACTAACTCGTAAATGTAAATGGGATTATTATTAATTCTGATTTCAATTTTGATTTGTTTCATTTAATTAATAATTCGTAACAGGAAAACATATTTATTATGCAAAATACGGATATTCTCAATACTATACGATTCTATACAATTTACTATAGTTTAAGTTTAATGAATGAAAATTTAATTACATCGAACCGTACAGGCTTTACAAAATTAACACGGCAACATATTGTTTTGGATTGCAATGAAGAACTTTATGATTCACGTTTACTATAGATATCATGAAAGATTCATATCTAACATCTACAATTAATTACTTGTAAATTTAATTTAATTTTATCTATATTATAAAATATGGTATAAATATACCACATTTATGTGTTTGAATCTAGGTACGTATATGTTTAACACATCTATAAAAGGTAAATGGCTATTCGAACTCTAAAAAGTGAATGGATCTTTTGATTG
The DNA here is from genome assembly GCA_958496155.1 of Sisyra nigra. Taxonomy (NCBI): domain Eukaryota; kingdom Metazoa; phylum Arthropoda; class Insecta; order Neuroptera; family Sisyridae; genus Sisyra; species Sisyra nigra. The sequence goes on along the minus strand of OY292315.1, from coordinate 36,561,554 downwards.
TTTTATTACTATATTGATACATTTTAGTATCTACTTACTTATTTGAAAAATTGTTAATTTACAGTTGATAATTTAATTGATAACTTCATAAAATTTAAGAGCTTATATAGTTACAAAATTAGAGTAGGTAAAATTAAATATCCTATTAAAAAATTCTCAGTAAATTCTGTTTACAAAACTCGTCACGCTCCGTTTGAGCCTGTGCGTGCAAGCGAGAACGCGATTCAAGCGATAGAGAGGCACGATAAAGTTCTGCTATTGGAACGTCACCACGCGAGCTTCTTCGAGAACTTTTACAATAAGCTACGCCGGCTACGCCTCGTATTCAATAATTGTTGAATTCTAGACAACGTGTTTGGTGTTTTTCTACAATGTACTTAAAAAATTTAATTGATTTTCTTTATAATTTTTAGTCTGATTTCATTTTGAAAAAATTGAAATTTTCAATTAACTCCTTCTTTGTATTATACAAAATAATGATATTTCAGTAATAACAAATCAATTCAATTCATAAAAGTATGCAAATTTTTATAAATGTTACTGTATGACGTTATCACGTAAAACTATCGTCTATAAACCGAATTTACAGACAACCAATTTTTTCCACTACGAATTGATACCTAATTCTCAATAAAGAATTAGTATAGAAATTCATCACTTGACTTACTTTTAAAGATACTTCACTTGATTTTAAAGCTACTTAACTTGATTCTCAAGCTAAGTACCTACTTGATATAAATTTAACTTGACATCAAGTCAAATTCGAATCAAAAATTGGTACATTTTAAATGTACCATGATATTAAGCATGACCCCATAAGTTATTTTATTTTCGAGTCAAAATATCAAGCATAATTTAATTAAAAACATGTCTAACTAATTGACTTGATTAATTTTTACTCAAAAATAATTTGTTACACTTACTTATAGAAATTGTTAGTTAGTTCAGTGCATAGTTAAAAGCTCATAAGAAAGTGTGTTTCGAATACAATATAGTAAATTCTGAACAAATATATTTTGCACAAATTTTGTATTGCTGTACCTACCTCTTTTAAAGTACTTTCGTTCTTCTTGTCTTTCATACTAAATTTCTCATATATTTTGTTTTTAAGAAGTTCAACTTCTATCACGTGTATGGTGCTGTACGCGTAATTTAAAAAAAAATGTTTCCATTTATAATTTAATTACTTATTTTGTTGTATATAAGTATTTTCTCACTATTTCGTAAATCTTTCATGTATTTTCAACAAGCGAATTTTTACCTAATCCCTCTTCACTACCTAAAAAGTTTACTTTATTATTTTACACAAAAAGATTTGTTATATATGCTTTGTGCGTTTTCTTTTATACGGTGCTTATTTACCGCACAAAACAAGTTTAATTGTAATAATTTCAGCGTAAGATTAAAAGCTTATAAAAAGCGTCTTTCGAATACAATATCTGCAATTTAGGTACATCTATTTAATTCCTTATAAATTGTGGCGCGTAAACTGTAAAATAATTCAAGAAGAAAATTGTAAAAAAAAAACTTAGCAAATGTGTTAGTACCAGGTTATATTTTGAAAAGTCAATATCTACTATAAATATAGTTATAAAATAAAAATAAATTTAATGTAACTAAACGGAAATTCTAATCAGGTGTGAAAAGTAATAAAGCTCAGAGAAGAATTGACGTCATGAATTGGTGGTAAATAGGACAATGCGTTCACTTGTTGCGATCAATAACGACCCAGTTCGTTCACATGTGAAACCTGACGGATGCTGTACCATGGGATCTTGATCTCTGTAATCATCCTATACATATACAGACCTATTTACATTTTCTGGTCGATTACTGATCGTTTAGACAAACAGACTGATTAAACTGCACTGAGGGAGCATCTTCAGTAATTTATAGTAGAACATTGGTTGTGATTCGATTATCTCAAATGCATATGTGCATCTCGTAAATGGTCGTAATTTCTAAACAAATTTAATAGAGACGATTTATTCATATCTCAGGAGAAGAAATTGGATCTTATTTTATGTTTCATTTAAATAATTACCCACAAAACTTTCAAGTGTCGTTTATGCTCATATTATATTTTACAGTGAAACATTACTAATTCTTATATCTTATATATATTTGTAATTCAATTTTATTGATGCATAAATTTAGTAAATGCAAATTTTATTCATTACTTTCTTAACTATCGTTTCCCAATCAAATACGTATATAAATTAACACTAATTAATTTCTTAACATTTATTATTATTTTCAAAAAGTCAAAACTATTACTTGTTGACTTGTATCTTATATGAATATATACGCCGCACTAAATCACTATTCTGATGTAAATATATCGCGTATTATATGTGATTTTTTGCAAGGATGAAACATAATTGCATTTTAAAAAAAATGTGAAATACCATAATAACAAAGTGAAGTTCTTTTATTGCCTCTTCTTCACAGTTTCTGTGAGTTTCTTTATCTTTTTTTTTGAGTAATAGGTTTTTTCTCTAAAAAAATATCAATTGGTATTCTAAAAAAAAAACACTCTTGAACGGTTACTCATGAAACCCTATTTGTAAAAATAATTTTTTAATACTGTAACGTTTTTAGGGGTTCGTTTTAACAATTGTTTATTGATTTATCTTAAACTTTATACACTTATAAACCACACGTTAATAATTAGTTAGTTTTCACATTCACTTATTCACTAATTATCACTCACTTTGGCTGGTGATTGGTTAAGCCCACTCACGCTGAGAGAAGGTGAGACCACCGCCCAGAGTCATAAAATGGCGGCACATTCTTAGACTTGTGACAATACTCTCAACGGAATTGAAATTACATTATAAAAACCATGTTGTGCGCTTAGCGATGCTGGCGAGTATCTGCTGGTACTGAATAAATGGAATTATTTTCTCAAAATATTTGGTTCTTATGTTAAAAATAAAAATGTTAAAATTTATATATTTCCAAAAAAATCGTGTACCTAAAGATTGTAAAAATTGCAGGTTTTAATAGGAAAGTTTAAATATGATATGAACTTATTATGGATTTCAAATTTTCTATATTTTTCTTTTTGTTAATACTAAAAATAATTTTATCTGTTATTTGGATCTTGGAATTAGCGATGAAAATGTCAAACTAATGTTCTTGGTATATTATTCTTGTTCAATGAATTAAGAAATATTTCTATGTACTTAGCGTACTACTTAGAATATGTATGTTGATTACCCTGTAGCATTTTAGTGGTTGATACGTCTTTCTTTTTCTCTTTTTAGGAGTGCAATAATCAATTCAATGAGACAAGTTAACGACAAAGTTAATAAACCAAGTTGAAAATGTCTATTTACCCTTTTAGAGATAGAAATTACATAGGTATATCTTATTCATGTCAAACTTCGTTTTGTGGGTTACGTTTCGTAGCATTGGTAATGAGGCAGTTAACAAGAGTACTTATACTCTGCTTTATATATACGATATAAATTTCAGTATAATCCATATATGAGTAGGTGACATATTTTTTTTAAATGTCAAAGAGAAACATCTTTAAAAATATTTTTAAAATTTAAAACATCGAGCTGCATTATAATTACCAGTAATTATACATTCATTAATTTAGCAGCTAATAATTTTACTCTGGCTTTTGTTATGCTAATGTAGAATAGATATCTATTACTTTTTATTAGATTAATTATTTAATTAATATAATCTAATCAATTAGGTAAACTTCTAAACTACTTTTAATGAAATAGAGAAAAGGACGTTTTATCAACTTTTTAAAAAAATGCTAAAACTTCCACATTAAAAGCATTAAATTTAAATGAATTACATTTTCTTATTTAATAGGCATTGAAGTAAGTATTTATCGTTAAATTTTTAAATTCCTATTTCCAATTAAAACATTTTGTGACTATATTACTTAATTTTTCAATATTTTCAAATGCATTTTTTTTATTCGATTCTGTCGTTATTATGAATTGTAATAATGGAGCAGGCCTAAAATAGGGCCTAAAATCAGTCTGCATACTGAAAGTACACTGCCTTTAATTGAATTAATCTCTACACCTAAGATTTTTATGTTTACTTTTTAACATGAAATTCTCAGAAATTATCCTGGTGTTTGTATTAAGATAATTTCATAGTTTTTCTTTTCATAGCGGCTTACTGCGTTTATTTATTTTGATTTTTATGTCATCGAAGTCAGTGGTAGCTACTACTAAAACAGTTATTTTTGCGATGTAATCAGCCACTGTTGCGAGCTTTTGCCTATTCTGCCTTATGGCCAATCCGGGCGTGCAATAAAGTTAATATATGTAATTACATTTTAAAATTGTAATTTTCAAAAATAGTTTTCAAAGTATAAATTGTTGTTAAATTGTTTATAAAACACAAAACCCTTTTCAAATATATGAAATAATTCTTTAAAAATTGAAAGTGGAAAAATTCTTTTTGGAATAAAAAAAGGAAGGAAAAACTACTCTGAACTAATTCTTTATGCGGACAAATTTATTGTGCTAGTATAAAGAAAGCCATTCGCTAGTTGATTTTCTTTGTAAAAGTTTAATAGACCTACAAAGGAAATGATGGCATCTTGTTAAAGTCATTACTTTTGTTGAGAAAATTGGTTTTTGGTAAATAGGATAAATAGCATAGGGGTAATGGTTGCTTTTCCCTCACTAAATATCGATTTGTATTTTACCTTAAATGTGACCGTTTATCTTTAACATTGAGCTTGTTTATGTGACATAATTTTGTTATTTTTCAGTTAGGTAGATTTATTACGATTGTGTTCGTGGGGAAAAACAATTTGGTTAAACCCTGGAATTTCTGGGCTATGCAGAAAATTTATGGTGACCACGCGCTCTGTTAATTTTATAAAGCCAATAAATTGTTTCTACGATAAATAATAATATAATGTTTGCTTGTTTATTTTGTTACGGCCTTTAGGACGCGAGTTTTTGAATTTTAATGGTGCGGATAAAAAAGTATTTTTTTTTACGTTAGTTTCAACATTAGAAAATTCTGTGTCTTGGTATATTTGTCAGTTACAGGACTCTTTAGAATATTTTACTTTTATAATAGATTGCCTAAAAAAATTTAAAACTTTGAAATTAAGTGATTATAATTTGGGAAGTTTTTTTTTTTTATTATAAGTAAAAATAATAAGCTCGTAGGTCGTGAACCATGACAAACATGAAAATATGTCTTTATATTAATTGTTTTTATTTAACAATCAGTTACTTATTTAAAGAGTAGGAGTTACATAATAATTAAATATGTACTAATGTTTCATATATTTAGAATAATGTCTATATATTTTGGTAATAAACAAAAACAATTTGCTGAAAACATAAAGGTTTATAACATATTTTCAAATATGTAGCTTTGAAGTCTCAAAAGTTGAATGCGATAAGCTTTAGAAGTTAGACTTTAGAGGTTTTAGTTATAAATTAATTTTAGTTATTAATAATGTTTTTAAATACTAAAATCTACGTTACAATCTGCATGTTTTATTACTTTTGTCTTGGTATAATTGTCTTCCATAAGTATGTGGGTAATACGAAATTTATTTAAGTATTCTTAAAGTATTCTTATAGTATCGCATATATCGCGTATCATGTAGTACATATGCGTTAGTTTGCATTGTTATGGGCTTTAAAACGTTCACAAAAATAAGTTTTCCAACATTTAAAGTCACATTTAACGTTTAATTACAAATTTAATATTCGACATACAGATACTGTATGTGTGGAGTGCATAGTGAACGTTACACTTGCTGGGATCGAATTTTCTCAAAAACCGTTAGTCTTACGAAAAAAAGTAACAGTATATTTTTTATAGAATTTTTCCTAAACTTCAAATTTGATAACTAGTATTTTTTTGATTAAAGTTACCATTAGCAAGATTTTTGCGAAAACTCGTTTATCTTAACCTTTGACCCCGCGTAAAATTTTTAGCGGCGCTTGCATCGTCAGGAACTTTTGATATGTTGTTTAGAACCACAAAAAAAAGATTTATGCAAAAATTCAGATTTTCCTTAATTTTTCCGAAGTTTATCTTTTTTTTGTCTTTATTCCCTGGACTAATTCCCTGGATTAATCTTTCTTTGGTTCAATTATTAAAAGCCCGCTTTTTTAATTACGTTAATCTTTATATCTAACGAATAAGAATTACAAGTAACTTTCATTTTTGTAATGAAATTTTCGAAAATTTTCTTGCTTTTTACAATTAGATAATTTTCTAGTTTCTTTCTTCATAGACAGAGGTTCCATTGTTTAAACTTAAGCTGTTTACTTATTTGAGTGAAGTCATGGGTAGCAACAAGTTACTATATAAAACAATATTTTAACCTTATAACACCATAACAACCCCTATAACTTAACTGAGTGGTCTAAGCTATCATTCTTAGCAAAATAAATTAACTATCATTAATGATAATAATAACATCTGTTGTTGAATTTTTCAAAATAATTAATTTTTATGTAACAAAAATAGTGAAAACCTAAAAAATTTAAAATGTAATAAGAGGCGATTTTTACACTTCTTCTTAAATTAATATTCAAATAAATGAAGAGTATGGCGAGTACAAAATTATGATTTCATTTTTGGTGGTTAATTTCATGTGGATAAAGTAACGGGTAGACATAGGTTGTACAATGATTTATGATTAAAATTTAAAAGTAAGAATGCATTAAATCTATAGAACGAACTCTCTCTACTGAAATTGAAGAATTTAATATAAAAATTGATAAAACATTACAATATATACATATGTATAAAGTACTTTAAATTTAAAGTACTTTCGAATGATATCTGAGAAATCTTTGTACTTATTCTATAGCTTTTTCAAAAACCACTCTTATTTAAAATCTTTTATTAACTGTTATCAGATTCTTTTTAATAATTATATCTTAATAATTAGAGAAATGGATCAATATTAAATGTTTTGGCAATATCAAATTGCAACGTTTCGTTTTTATTCTAAAAGCTTCTTCAGGCTCTTTGATGATAAGCTAACATTTCCTATCAATAGTACCGCAAAAAGTATACAATTAAAATATATATAGTCTAAGAAATTATATTTTTTTTTATTTATTAGTTAAATCTGATTTACTTACCTAAAAAAAAAATAATTTTTTAGACTACCAATATGTATTGAAAATTATATACTGTAAACTACTATTGATAGGGAATGTTAGCTTATCGTCAAAGAGCCTGAAGAAGCTTTTAGAATAAAAATGAAACGTTGCGATTTGCTATTGCCAAAACATTTAATATTGATCCATTATCCTCTAATTTTAATATATAAAATCTTTTTTAATATATTAAAATTTATAAATAAAAATTTATGTAATTAAAAATGTACCTAATTATTCGCTTTACCGAAAGTTCATCAGGGATTATTTTGGAGTTTTAACTTTTAACGATATGTTAGAAAAACATACACGATTATTCTTAACTAATTGAATGAATGAATTTATTAGTTTTGTTATTAGGATATGTTTAAAAAGAATTTTTGCTTCCTCAATTGATGAAATCATTTTTTCAACTAAAAATGTAGCTAAATATGCTTTTTTAGAACTAAGCTGTTCTGTAATACATTGCTGTAATACAGAAATGTAGATTCAAAAACAATGAATAAACCGAAGTGTTTTCAATATTGACTAAACAATTTCGTACATGAATTCCATATATTCATATATATCGTGCATTGTAAAAACGAGTCCATAAGGTTGTAAAATATTTTTATTTAATTTAAATGCTCATAATTTGAGCACTATGTTGTTTTTGGATCATAAAATATTTTTCAGATTTTAATTTCTAACTAAAGCAAATCAATGGAAACATATATTATAATTAATTTTGAAGTCTTCTAAATGTTGAAACTTACTTTAGCTACGTCTTAATAAGCCCATATGTAAATCCGGCCCTAAGAGAATAGGGACATAAAATCTCATTATCTAGATAACTTCAAGGTATGGATTTCATAAAAAATATCTTGAAAATATTTCAAAAGCCTTTTAACTAAATACTTTGAAATAAGTTAGTAAATCTTATTCAAAAACCCATTTAGAAAACTTAATTTTAATGTTAGGTAAGTACATGATTAATTCGCATATAAATACATTGTATTTAAAATAATTTTGTAGCTTTATAATAAAAATGTTCTAACGCAAGTCTAACTTTAAAGAAAATGAGAATAAAAAAAATTCAAGATGATTTTTTTTATAAAAAATAAAATTTATTTTCTTTGTTCTTATCACAATGAAACTTATCCTTTTTAGAAAGTTATGATACCATATATCACCGATCCTTATAAAAAAATATTTCTTTGAACTCAATAAAACCTGAAACCTTTTTCTGTGCGTAAAAAGGAAAGAAAGGAAAAGTTTCTCAATATTTAAAAATGCCGGTGTAAGTTGATCGTTGTGTCACCCTAATCAATAAACTAAGCTAATAAATTTTGCTTATCCAGGGATAAAAATATATCTTAAAATCTTAAGCACACAAAGTGCTTAATGGTACTTTGTCATATGATATATATCATACTTCATAATGATTTTTAGATGAAGATAATTATATCTTGAATCATATCAAATTATATATAAAAACTCCTTAAAAATTTATGTCTTCATTTACAATGAATACAAAGTTTAGTTAATTCTCTGTAATATAATAAATATTTATAGAATATCCATAAAAGTTTTTATGTCGTCTTTATAAATAGAAATATACATAATTACGTTTTGATATTTTTTACCTAAAACTTAGGAGTGAAAGATAATATTTCTTCAATCTAATTAAAGTCAAGCTATTGCTGTTTATATGTCGATTATTAAATTTTCCTAAACTGTTAACTATGGGTGTAATCATTTTTTTTTAGTAATATTGTAACATAAAACAGTTACATATAAAGTAAGCCAAGTAATGAATCATTTAAATTTTTATTATTTAAAAAAAATTTATACCTACATTTGTTTGGCTTCTGCGATGTCGCTTAAAATTTTCGTGAGGTTAGACGAAAACCATAAAGCCTTTTTTAATGAAATGTAGACTTTTATGTAAAGAAATTTATTTTTCTCCCCATTTTTTGAACAAAAGAGGTTAAAAGTTCATGAATATTAATTAAGCAATTTAAAAATATCCATCTACATTGAAATAGAAATGCTCTAGTAGCTTTTTTTATAAGAAACTATGCTGATAATCGTTTTTGTCTTTTGCAACTATTGAAAAAAATTTCGATTTAAACGTGAAATATATCCTTCTAAACACCATTTAGCAAGAATTTATGGAATCCAATTAGGGGTAATCTTTCTTGTAATCCTTTTCATACTTTCAATTTCCTTGGTCACACTTGTCTTGAGCTCGGGATCAATACTTCAAATGTCGTTAAGGATAACGAGCAAGTTTCTACATTTTTTATTCGGAATAAAAAAAATCTAAGATTATCACATTGGAGATGTTTTTATTTTCTACCACATTTTACCTTGTAAGGTAGAGTTTTTTCCGTTTCTAGATAAAAATTTATTTCAACAGTAAAATTTTGCAATTTTTGGTGTTCCATTAAAACTTATTATTTTTTTATCTTATTGTTGTATACATTCATGTATACTATACAAATGTACAAACAAATAGGAGGAAACCAAACCGCAAACCATCAAATACAAAAACCAATTTCCAAAACCAAAAATAATAAAAATACAGAAATATCAAAAATGTTGACCACCCTGTGGTGTAGTGGTTAGATCACGGCTCCATACATCAGAACTCATTGGCAGTCATTATCAGTACCTCGGTTCGATTTTCGTTGAATCATTGATTTTCTTAATTTTATTAGTAAATTACAAAAACTAGCTGCTTTTTAGCCTTTGGATAAAACTTATAAGTCTATAAGGCTAAGGTTTTATAGTTCCACACAAAAAAAAAAAAATGAAAATAAAAATCAACAATATTGAAAAATGCAAAGAAAATCTCTAAAGAAATGACCTCACCTCATTTGTTAATTTTTTTTAAACTGTCGTTTTTTACTTATTACGTATTTTTTAAAACACTGTATTTAAAGTAGTTATGTTTGGGTTGGGATATAAAAATTCAAAACAGTTAACTATTTCATGACTGTGAAATTAAAAGTTGTATTTTGGAAATATGACCTTACAATTCTATTAAGGGGCATTGGAAATATTGGATTTTTTAAAAATACAAAATATACCTAGTATTTTTTTTGTTCAATTTTTTATCAAACTTTACGTGAACGAAGTCACAGGTAGCCGCTAGTATTATCATATATGTACATATAATAGAAAAGCCTCAATCAAGCACAGGATAATGCATGAGTATCTTAAGGGTGTACGATTAATTTTAAGTTTATAACTTTAAGAGAAGAACTTTCTTGAAGGATCTGACATCTTAATGCATTGATCTGAAAGCTCAACTATTATGTTATTTTGATATTGTAACTTGTAGTTTGAAGTCAATAATTCTATACCTCTGATAGCCTACCAAGCATTGTTCTTCTATAGTCTAGTCATGTCTTATAAATTTTATCGCTGGTGCAATGTAAAAGTTTTTCTTATTTTTGTTTCAAACCGTAATTATTGTTATAAAAATAGATTAATTGGCACAAGATAAAAATAAAAACCAACATCAAGCATTCAGAAAAAGAATAATAGCCGTTCCAACTAACATTGATTAACCCAATATTTCGATTTCTTCTTTTTACGAGTTTTGAAAGCTAAAATTAACAATACATCTTCTTTCCACGCACGTTTTTCATTAAGAGACTTTCCTCATTGTTTCGTTTATTCTTTTTCTTCATCTTTCGTTTATTTTATTACGATCAGTTTTATTTTTAATGAACTGAAATATTCTGCTCTTGTTAATTTTATGCGATTCAACTTCTCAAATATAGAGAAACATAATATTCTATTTTTAAAATTTATGCCTCGAATTTATTAAAATAATAAATTCGTTAAAATGAGAGAAAATTAAATTAAATACAACCAAAATATCGTAAAATAAACTTTGAAAAGTTTTCGCGGAGCAAATTTACAATTGAGAACCTTTTTGTTAAAATATATGTTGACATATATTTTCTGCATAAAATTATAATCGGTTTTATGTTTTAAAACTAACTTTATATTATCAAATTTTCTCTGAAACCAAAGAAATAATTTAATGATAATTATTTTCTCTGTGTTTTGGTTCCTCTGTTGATTTAATTAGTTTTGTACCATGCACGTGGAAACTGAGATAAAAGAAATATTGAAATCAAAAATACAACGCTTAAAGGAACATGTTTCTCATGGGTATGGAATGAGCTAATACATTATTTTTAAAAGCTTTGAAAACAGATGTAGCAATATATGGGGTAAGATTTTTAATTTTTCATCCGTTTCCTTTGTATGTTTTATTAAAAGCTTATAATTTAATTATTTTGATAAAAAGTTCATATTAAAACTTTAGAGTTTAGACTAAAGCAGCACGTTATTTTTAACACGCTTTTATTAACTTGACCTGTATGTATGAATGTAAAGGAATCTTTCAGCGTAATTTTTACCTACTTCTTGAAGTCTGATTTACTTGAAAATTTTTATTTATAATAAACGCATTTTTAAGTCTGTGGCTTTAATGCATCAAAGTCTAAAGACTTGAAAGTTTGACAGTTGTATTGCATAATTGTACAAGTACCTACAATTACACAGGTCGACGGGAGAAATATTATAGAGCTGGTTAGATGTTGGTTTAGGGGTACAAAAAATATTTATAAAAATGGCTTTTTATGACGTACCATGCACGATATCAACAAGAGTTCATAAAAAGGGTAGAAGTATATAGGTATATATTTTATTACATCATATCACAATATAATTGCAATTGTGCAATAAAGGCTAAGCGGGTAAAAACGTACATAAAAACGTGCATCTTTATACGTTATATATAACGTAGATATATTTACCCACTATAAAAAGCTCCCGAGTGATATTTAAAAAATCTTTAAAGACTATTTGTAAAGGATTAGAGAAATGCAACTGTACATAAGACATAATTACATTTTAGCTCGATCTCAAGGAAGCTAATTCAAATATTTTAATCCAATTAACAGATTGGCGAATTAGAAGCGCCAATAGGTGCTATAATACCTAGTTATCTACTATCTACCATTTTATAGTTGACTACTTTTTCCCTGTTTGTTATTTGATACGTTTTATTTATTTTTTACTAAATTTCTTGACAGTCATAAGGATTTACGAACAATGTACTGAAGTTCACGTGAACGAAGTCGCGGGTACAGCTAGTCAACAATACTTTTTCAGTTATTATACTATCTAAATAAATAAAGGAATAAACTGGCAAACTTGTTGGAGGGATAAGCCATTGAAGATAAAAATATGAAATCTTAAACTTATTCCTGCGTGGTCTGGCAACCCCTAAGGAAGGGTTTTTCGAAATCCCTCCCCCACCAAGTAGTTGAAAATGGGGTTTGACGGTATTGCATTTTTTAACTCTTTCTATTAAAATATCAATTTTTGCAAATTCTACTCTTTCAATTATTTTTATCAATCTATATGTATGTAAATGTTCAGACCTTCTGCTACAAGTAGTTTCTCACTTCATAGACAGAGTATAATTTTTTTGGATAAGGCTCTGTTTATTTTTTAATCACATTTTACGTGAATGAAGATACAGGTAGATGCTATTATAGGTAAAGGGCCTAGCTATTTCTTCATAGTTAAAATGGAAGAGTAACTATACGTATAATTTAAAGATAAAAAATTTGTTTAAATAATATAATATAATTTATCCAAAATTGGCGATTGGAAACAATGCTTTGATAAAAATGAATATTTCATCTTTTTTCCAAGCACGTTTTTCATTTCAGGATTACTTATCTATATAAATAAAATGATAGCTGTTTTCCAATGTTCGCTTTTAACGCAAAAACTACTGAATAGATTTTGATTATTTTTTGTTTTGTTTTACTTTTTATATACTTGGTCCTTATCTAAAAAAAAGAATTATCACGATATCTTAATTAAAAACAAAGTAATTAAAGTTTTAAAAAATGTGAATTTTACAAGCAAAACGCGTGAAGCGGTGACATTTTCGTCGCTTTGATAGAGTGGGGTAAACGATGCAATGCGATTGGGCTGGACAGAGGCTGTTTCTCCTTCCACTGCCTACTGATTATTTCATATTTGAGTGTTGACTTAATGCAGCTCAGCGAGATATTAGATTAATAAAGATTTTTTGAATTATTATTATTATTTTTATTATTATTATTATTATTATTATTATTATTATTGCATATATTTTTAAACCAGAAAGAGCATCTAAGTATCTAGCTCTCTCAGAATCTGAAATTTCTCCAAGTATGTCGTAACTAATTTTTAAAAAAATTTCTAACTAAAGAATTAAAATTGGTATAAAACTAAAAATAATTTTTAATTAAAATTTTTGTTTTTCTTTTTGTAAGTTCTCGATCTGCTCTTTTCGTTACGCAAATAAGTGATCAAATTTTTGCAATATTTTATTAATTAATAATTTTTAACTATTTATACATGCATTGTCGTAGTATGACGTCATCAACTGCCGTTGGATCTTATTACATAAATAGTTTAAAACTTGAATTACTAATTAACTATACACCTGGAGCAATTGCGGATCCGGAAGAAGAATTTAAAGAACAATTTTTTGAAAAAATAAATTAAAAACAGTCATTATTTTGGGTTATATAGCAATTTTAGTATTTGAATTTAAAAATTTTTGAAAAATTAATCATTGATTAATTAATAACTATACACTTAGAGCACTGGCGGATTCTGAAGGAGAAATTTTTTGGCATAGAGTTAAAAATTTTCTACGCTATGTTCTTTCCGGTTATTTTTTATATATTTTTGCTTTCAATTTTTAAAATGTTTTTCCACTGTAAATTAAATATGTTCTTAACATAATAACCTACGCAGACTACGTCGCGGATATCAGCTAGTAGAACATGTTCTAATGAAAAAAGTCTGAAAAAAATATTTCCTTATACTGATTAGGTATTTCATCAAACGAATCATAACAAATAAATTTTAAAAATAAACATAAGAAAATTTTCCTTCAACCTACGACAAACGAGCTACATTGTTAAAATAGACCTACAGTTTTTATATGATATAATGATTATTATTTTCCTACATTATTACATATTTATTAAATCGTTTTTTTAATAACTCTCAAAACCTACATTATTTAAGATAAAGTTATTACCTAATTTCTTAATTTAACTTAAATACTAACATATTTATTTAATCCAAAATTCAAGGTGCTTATTGCTAGATATGATGGAAATTTAAATTCTTTAAATTATTAAGTAGTAGAATGTTTTTAATTAAAAATGACGTTAAAATAGTTTTAGTGGATAATTGAGTTATTCTGAACGTAACTCAATGTTGCTGTTATCGCTGTTTTAATGCAATAAACGAGGACTATAAGCTCCGAAAATGGAAATTAGAGAAAATCCTTCTAAAGCATAAAACATTCAACCTTCCACGGAAATAAAATTCGAGTGTCTTACCAAGTTTTTATTGAAGCCTGAAAATATTGCCTACCACAGGAATTTATTTTACAAAAAAATAAAATTTATGACTCTAGGTAAATTTATGAAAGAGAAAATATGGTTGTAATCATTTGCTCCATTTAATGTATTTTCCATTTGGTATGAAACGATTAAATTCGATAAAAACAATTTCCTTTTCACAATATGAGATATATGAAACTTTGAAAATGGGAAACGGAAAAATAAATTATTTGAAATAAATTAACTGTAAAGGGTAAAAAAACGAGATTTCCAATTGAAAAATTTCAACTGCAAGCATATAATAAATCGCTTTTCTTGTAATGAATGTATTTACATGAACTACAAATATCCACTTACGTAAACGAACAAGCAAAAAATTCGAACCGATATAGTAAAACTAATAGATCTACCCCTTCACTGTGATAAATTTATCTGCATATATTACGTGGTTAGTTGTATAATGTGCTTTTTGTATCTGCATAATAATATGTCATTCAAATGGATGCATTGCGGATTATGTTTTCCTTATATTTTTCTATAAAGCTACTTACCTTGAAAACTTTTACATGTGTTGCACGAAGCCCTGAAATACTTGTACACGTATAGTGTATACATACAAGCAAGTAATTGAAAATGGCTTGCAAATTTTAAACTTTATTACTTAGCTTAATGGGTTAGAAAAACAGGATTTCTTTCATAAATTGACGAGAAAAATAAATCTTTTAAGCTCATTTATTTTAAAGGATAATAAAAGTAATATTAGCTAAACGAACATTTAAAACAACATAGTAAAATCTTTAAACGATTTTTTATTACGTGACAAATATAAAATTTTCATACATTTTTCGACGCAATTCTATTTAAAACTAAAAAACAAAATGACGAAATCAATATTTTTGTTCAAAATAACACAATAAAGCTACTTATATTCATATTGCGTACATTATAAATAAATATACATAATTCCAACACTTTTCAGTATAAACGTGCGAAATCCTCTGGGAAACAAATAAACAGAAAATCTAAAAGCCTTAAACTAAATTAATTTATTTGCAGTATAATGAAATATCAATGTGAAAATGCTACAAACAGATTATGTTAGAAGGAAAATTTAGTTTTGTTTCTGTTTAAAGCGAATGTTATAATAAAGATAACATTTGATTAAAAATGATCTTTGAAGCGAATCGTTAATACTTATTGCAACTGTTAATTAAATATATACCAATACAAACGTTTGCGTGGGTTATCGTTAATATAAAATGGTTAACATTTTTGAGTGAAAATGGTAAGGGATTTAGACCTTGATATATTTTAGTTATCTCTTTTAAGTAGGTTTTCAATTGTTAAATAGCTTATTTAAGGATATCTAGAAAATAAAAAGATATATAATACACGTACATAACTATAATGCTATATACTATAATTCTCTTTATGTTTACAACAATGGTCAGTTATGTACACATTATAAGGAGATTGGGGGGGATAGGGGAGGGGAGAATGGGGGGGAAGGGGGATAATTTCAGAAGAAAATTATTCAGCTATAACGGCTTCGAATGTAACGCCGATTTTAGGTATGGTGACTTGTTTTAATGAACTATTTGTCAAGTTCCTGGAAATTCCTTGTATCTGTTGCGACCAAACATACAAAGATTCATTCTTAAAGTAGGACTCTTTACGTAGGACCATTCATAGCATCATTAAGCTTTCTTAGCTTTTGTTTACATGCATAGTTAATCAGCAGTTTATGAATACTGTTTATGGACCTTCTAAATAAGGGTTTCGTAAACTTTTTTTTTCTTACAGATCCTTTTCTAACTGTTAACATATTTTGGTCTCCTTCAAGCTTGATTTTTGAATATATAATATCTACAAATAATTTTTTGGGTAAAATTATTTTGAGTACCTCCAGTAACCACTCCGCTAGTTTAAGAACTTTTGACTATTTGCACTAAATAATGTTTTTACTAATTAATTAGTGAATCTTTCATTTCAATTGTTTCAGTAAATTATAAAATCAAGAACCTAAATAAGGAAAATTATCATTAAATTTCATTTTTGTGTAAATGAACTTGTTATTCACTTATTGAAGTAGCAAATTTTCTTGAAATAGTGAGTTTCATAATCACTTATCAAATTAGTGGATTCTCTGATTCACTAATTCATATTCACTTATTCTAAGTGCTGCGGTTTTAGCTTTGACAAAAATTGAATATCTCACCTGTAATTAGTTAAAAACCACTGGTTTATGTTGAGATCACAATAATCACTTACCAACTATGCTCTCTCGACTCAATGTTGCATATCGAATATAGAGTGATTGTCGAATATCAAAACTCGAATGTATTAAATGTTTAATAACCTATTTTCATATATTCTTAGTCTTTGTTTCTAATAGGTAGCAGAAACTTCGATCCTTAATCATGAAATATTTGCATATTCCATAAACTTTGATTGTCGATTGTGGAACATTCGAGAATGTTCCATCTTTGTTAAATTCGCGATTTGATTTCATTGTCTCTGTTTTTGTCCATTTAACCAAAAAACATTAATTGTTTTACTTAAACCCTACTAAAATTAACTGAACTATTTACAACAGTCTATAGTAAAATTACCCGCAAATTTTCAGGCTATACGATCTGAAATAAATTGTAAGTTGGTTTTTTACTATATTTATTTAAGTTATCTTAACTATGAAAAGCCTCACTAAAATAATGCCTTTTTAAAAACGTAAGTTCAAAAGAATATTCCCATATACATCCTTGCAATAAAAGAAGTTCATCGTTGAAAAAAATAATTTCACAAAAACGATAAAATCAATTACCTTAATGCGTTGGTAATAAGCATATTATAAGTTCATATTTTAAAGATTAAAATTTCAAAGTTCAAGAAAGACGTAAACATCACCCTCATGTATAAACTTAAGTTAAAATATATTTACGACAAATAAAAGGAAAATTCTAAAAAATGTTTTTAAGGCGGTTTTACTTTCATAATCTAGCAGGTAATGCTTGCCTATAACCTACGTTTATTTTATGAATTGATTTAACATTTTAAATGGATGCGTTTTTATGGGTAAAATAATAAAAATATTATTTATGAACTATTGAAGAATTGAATTGTCAATAACATTTAGTACTTCAAGAAATAATGAATATAGTTGCCTCTTTTAAATGAACTGCGAGTGCGTTTAGAATTTTATAATGGAATATGGTTATAAAATAGTAACATCTGGCAAAGCTCTTTTATGCTCTTTCTCGAAAACAGTTAAATATGAGAAATTTTGTTTAGAACCAAACTTGAAGAAGATTTTATGCTTTATTACTATTTAACCAACTAAAATGTCCTAAAAAGCACAGGAAATGAGATATTTGCAGAGGTTCAAATTTTGAGTTTGAGTATTTTACCATGCACCTACAATTTAAAATAAACCAAACTAAAGTATTGAAATATTTTCCAACTTATTTTGGTTCATTTTGAGGCTGACTTTTTTTTCGCTTTATCTGATTAGACGTTTACTTTTTCTAGGATATGCAAAACGGTGACCAAGACAGTATGCGTTGCTCATTTATTGAAAACTTTTTTTTTTTATAACACAGGCTAATCTAGATAGTAAATGGGGAGGGATCGATCTAAGATCTTGTAATTTGAAATTAATAGATGTGTTTATTCTCAAGCTTATATACCTATTATAATGGTAAAAATATTATCTTGTAATTTTATGTTTGATATCGAGATTTCTAACTAATCTATTAACGAGGTTTTGATAGTATATTTATTTAAAATACTGTAAAATTTAGAATGAAAATCATATTTCCTGTATTAGCTAAGAATAGTCTTCGGTAGAAATAAGTACAACATATATTATGAAAACTAATTAAAATAGTACAAGTATCTTCTATACTTATCATTAACATCTCATAAGAAATTAATAACAGCATGTAATTAAAATTTTAGATTTAATTATAAATATCGAGTAGATTTCTTACTTACATTTGTAATATTATCTGTATACTTTATTATATAATATTATTATGGGTGTACCTAGAAGTTGTAAGGGTGGGTGCTGCTCGTTCATAACTCATTTTTATTCAAGCTAATTAAAGGAAATATTCCTATATCATTTTAATTTTTGTCATTTTGAAAAAAATTATATTGTTATATCTTAAACCAGCGGTTGAGGAACTTTTTTTTACCATTATCCCTAAATGTTATTGCATGAGTAGTATGTAACAGAAACAGACAAAATAAACTTTTCATATTGCAATAAACAAACATTAAATGAAAACTTTCTCCCTTCAAGTTTTGGAGAAATGGTCTTGCTTCATGTTTGATACAACTTCAAAACTGGGGCTTTCAGGTGTAAGAATAATTTGAATACAGTCTTCGGCTATACTAACACGTTTATAAAAAAGAGCAATGGCAAAACATTTCCTTATTACCCCAAAAAATTTAATTTTTACCCCATCTGGGAATAAGGTTCCCCGACTGCTGTCCTAAATTCTAAACTGAGGCGATTTGCTTATTGTAAGCTTCATAGGTATTTAGTGAGTCTCAACATCAAGTATTTGTAATTGTAAAACAATATATCTAGATCTACCACTAGGTCCTAAAGTTAAGAGGAACGATTATCTTGTCTTCAAGAAGATAAGTATTCTTCTTCTTCTTCTTCTTATCCAACACCCACGCTTGACATTTCTGTCATTCGGTGCCGCGCCGTCCAATAGAGGTTGGAGATTAGTTGGTTTTGGTCGTTTTCGTTATTCTCTCTGACGTCTGTAAGTGCAGGACAATTGCCAAGATGCATGGCATTCATGGGTTCCCCATTGCAAAGGGAACAGATTGGAGTCGGTAGGATTCCAATTCGAGCCGCCTTGGACAGTCTTGCTAAAACAGGTTGGCACCTGTCACTACAATGGATTCCCAGTCATGTTGGTATCTTGGGAAATGAAAAAGCAGACGAGCTCGCAAAGTCTGCCACTGCTCTAAATCAACCGCCAACACTTATGTCTTTAACACAAGCTCAGAGCCACATCGCAAGCACTGTCAACTGGCATACCTACAATATTCAAAAAAAAAAAATAAGTATTCTAATAACATCAAAATTTTATAGCACTAAGGTTCATCCGTCATCAACTGTTGCCATTATATAATAATATACTCATAGGTACACATTTAAGTTTTGACATCGTTGTCAATTATTACTAGATCAGAGCCCATACCCCTTCTTTCCCACTTGTTTTTTCTTTCTTTTCTCTCATCTTATGTAATTTTTATAGTATTTGAAGAATATTTTATTAATTAAACATACACTAATATATCTTTGATCAGAAAAAAATGATTTTAATTTAAAGCGATTTTGTCATTTTCCTACACGCTTCTTCACTTTTGGGATATCATTTCTTTTAATAATATTTTGGATTAAAAGAATGTTCAACCCTCAAAAATTTAGGGTTATGTTTTTAACGATACTAATAATTATATAGATATTTCTGTTAATTTTTATTAAAATCTGTAAATAAGTTTGGTAGAATTTATATTGGGAACATCCGAAAACTGAGGATACAATCATTACAATTACGATAAAATTACTATAAAATTCACTTTCCGTGTTTTTTCCGTTTTTTTTTTTTTCAAAATAAACATACATAAGCACATAACATTTGAGACCATGCATCATTTATGTATATTACTTATGTATATCGAAACTATATCAGCTGAGTCTGGTATTAAAATTTCTTGAGATATTCTTAATAACAAAAATTTTGAAAGGTTTAAAGTTCTTCATTCAAAAAAAAATATCGAAAGCAAAGTTTAGTTTTATTAGTAAAGTGAGAAATTTAATTAAATGCAGTTTCACTTCGTTATTCTTACTTATTAAATAAAGTACTTTTTAAATACATGAGAAATGAAACCGTTTTAATTATAAATGTAAATATTTATTTCTCACCTAGCAGGATAATTAAATGAAGTGCTCATTTTTCATAATATATGTGTTACACTTTGCAGTAATCATATTTTTTCACTCCTGTCGTTTAATATATTTACAATTCCAACCCTCGAAACTATAACTAATGCATTAGATATTAACATGGAATTATTGCAACAAGCGAGAGTTCTCTTGCATTTTTCATTAGGTAAAAGAGCAAAAAAAATATTTAAATTTTTTTTTACGACACCTACTGTATCATGAATAATAATAATTTTACTATACCAACCTACTATAAAAACTAGCAATTTTTTAATATTAGTATGTAAAATATGCTAATCAATCTAAATTAAATTTTAATTTAGAAAAAAATTAATCTAATTACCGTAACATTTTACATTATATACAATTCAAAAACGCTAAATAAAAATTTAATATTTCACTACTGATTTCTCGATCGCATTAATTTAATGGAATGATAAATAAACTCTTTCAAAAATTTGAATTTGAAATGTTGCGTTTTACACTTAATAAAATTGTTATAAAAAAATACTCAGACTATATAGCGCTTTACTTATCTGTGTATGTATATTATGTTCAATCAACGTTTAAGAATTTTATAAATTTTGAAGCTGATTGCAATGAATCATATAGTAAAAATTTTCTATTCAAAATAATTCATTTAAAAATATAAATATATTGTCCCGCCTTTACTTTTACGATTATTTTGGTTTTGTTTCGCTAAAGCCATTGTTGTTTGTAAATATATAGCATTCAAACGAAACATTTATTTCCTCATGTGTTCGTTTAAAATAATATGATAGACATGTACATTTAGAATCTATGCTATTTATGTAGTTTGTGGAGGAAGTGCAACATATTATTCACATCATGTTCGGATTGCTGAAAAGTTTATTTCCGCTGGGATTTTATTTTGTCTCTTATTGGAGTGTACAATGTACGTTAATATAACACTTCACGATTGATAAAAGTTTTATTTTTGCTACTTCTGGTGTTGGGTTCGAACAATAGAGACAGTCATTTTGCTTTTTGTATATTTTTCAACTTACGGTTTTTTTATCTTTGATTTCACTGACATATACATAGATTGAGATCAAGTTGATGTTTTTAAATATAAAACCTTCTAGAGTTTCAACGTAAGTTATTTAACTCTTATAGTTGATTTATCCTAGGTAAAACTTTAATTAACTTTTTGTTTATACGTTTCATAGTAATGAATCTACAAATCGATCGAAAAATTTTTTTAACTCCCCTTGAAAATTTGTATTTTTACGTTTTAATTAAAAGAGGTAAAAACAGTTTTCAAAAAAAAAAAACATTCGTTTGCCTGCTCCTCTTCGTGCATCCAGGCTTTTCTCCGCTAATATTAACCGGATTTTTTTCAAATTCAGTAAGCTGGCCCCTATAAAATCGAAAAACGTGTCCCCTTCTTAAATTTTTAAAGTAGGTAATTTAAACGTTATTTATTATAGTAGGTACTATTAATTTAAGATTTTTCTGCACCTATTAATACATTATACGTTTAAACATTAATAAGTACTATGGTTATTAAAGTCATACTAATATTATTATAATAAAATGAGTAAGGATGTTTATTACTCTTTCCCGAAAAAATCGCTGAGACAGTTTTGATGAAACGTGACAGTAATATATGTTGATAATCATTCCGGAAAACTGTATGGTTCCTGCAGAATAGATATATATATATATAAAAATATAGATTTGTTGGTTTTCTAACCGAAATAAAACAATAACGTTACTTTTTGTGTAGGATTAATTTCTGACTCAAATATTGTACAAACTACCTTTTATTCAGAAAAAAATAATGCTTTCTATTGTAGTGGTGCAAAACTTTTAGTCCGCGCCCCCTTGAGGAACCGTAAGGAGTCCGTGGTGGATTCCAGTGTTGCAGTTTACCACTCAACTTAAAGTCTTAATTGTCTTGAGGAGAAAATAAAGCTACCTACATACCATTATCTTACTATTGTGACAACTAGCACTAACATAATTTAAGTTACACTAGCATTATGGAAGAAATAATTCATTGGCAGCTCTTAATGCTCCTTATTTCAAATGTTGTAGGGAGAGAAACAAAAGCGTTCGATCTCTGCTCTAATGCATTCAATTTTGGGAGCATTCAGTTGAGAACCACACTGCCTTATAGGATAGTTAAAAAACTCCTTTAATGTTTCTCAAAAAAAAAACGAAGATAAAAATTATCGTGAATTATTAAATAGGTATAAAACGTTTATTGTTCGAAGGACTATGTTACTATCCCCAATAATAAATGGCTCCTGAGTGATAGTACAAGTTAAATTGGGACAAGTCCAAAGGCTCATCAAGCCAAAAAGCTGGCTATGTTATATGCAGTAAATAAAGCTTGGTATTATGACTTAAAAATGAAGTAATCTGCAAAGGTAATGCTTGACTTGCCTTGATATTAAATAATAACATTTGATTAGATTTTAAGTCTTTTAGTCCAGCAGTTTGAAAATCAAGTCAAGTAGTAAAATCCCAAGACTAGTTTGCTAATAAAATCATAAAACAATGAACGTATAAGTAACATTTACAGTTTTTTCTGAAAGTTTATAAAGTTCTGTAGATATAAATCATTTAAATTAAAGTGTTCCAAATCCAGTTAAATTATTCCGTATTCCAAGTTTCTTTACATAAATTATTTTTGGTACGTCTAGTTTGTTTTACAACCCTTTTTAATTGAATTAATTTATGTCTCATGAAATCAATAAAGCTATAAAATAACTCTTCCAAGTACTGGCTTACTGTGGACAAAGTAAAACCTATTTAGTTATCACAATATAGAATATAAAAATATAAAAAATATAGGAATATAAAAATATTCCAGTTTCGTTTAAACATTGTAATATTGACAGTAAAGTTTGTGATTTTTTAAGGTTCTTATAAAATTTAAAATAGGGTATTTAAAAATATTGTAAAGAGAGGAAATGAATTTTTTTAGTGTCTAATATCTCTTGGTCGTATTACTTAGATATTTCAACATAATGTGATGTATCATCGTTTTATATAAGGGGTGATAAAATTGTAGTTATTTCGGAAGATAAAATGTTTAATACTCATTTTATCAAAGATTAAACTGTGCGAAGGTTAAATTTTGTTCACTTTGAGAAATGTTATAAATTTTATATTAGGCTGGTTTAATTATATACAGTTTGCAAAAGAATTATGGAATTAACTATAAGATTGATATAAAAATACTGTCAGTTATAAAAAAAAGTTAATTTTTGGTACAAGATAAATATTTAAACAATTTAAATGTAGGTCACTTAGTGGCGTAGTGGACTACCTATATAGTTGCCTTATACGTTAGTGATCCTGGGTTCAAATCTCAATGAAAGCCTAAGATGTTTTAACTGGGTTTTCCGATTCGACGGTCGCTAAGGGCCATAGTAGTTAATGCGACCTTAAATAAACAAAAAAAAAAATTTAATGTACTTAAATCATATGCTTTATATTATTCGTATCTGATGTCAAACAAAACATACTCTGTCACCTCAGAATCCCTTTGTTTGAAATCTAGATTGAAGAAAAGAAATTAGCTCATTTATGAACGATCAAAGATATAACAGGTGAGGGTTTATTTTGTAGTAAGCACAAGAAAATGTTGATGTTTTAAAATTTATTCACTCCAATAGTCATGCCTTATATATCTATATAATATAAGTATTTGTTTTCTGTCTTATTCCACAAATACAAGAAAAAAGAATTTCAAAAGCTATTCTTACGTGGATGAGAACTGTGTAAGACAGCTACAAGCTTCTTTGGAAAAATTGAAGTAACAAGATATTGACTTTTTAAAAAAATCGCAAGTTTATATAAAAAGCTCGAGTTCATATTATACACGAATACGTACATATATAATATCTACGTATATAGTTTATACGAATACGTACACTCTTAGGTTGGCCAATATTCAAGTTTTATGTTAAAACTTAGTAAAAAGTTATTTAAAATTAGATACATTTTGTGTCCTGTGTGCAAACGGACCTCAAAATCGTAGCTTGTGATATCTTTATATTGATAACTAGTGGAACTTGTTTATCTTCGCTCAATGTGACATTATTACAAGAGTAAGCAAATAAAGAACAAATTTTTAATAATGATATTTAATCTTAATTACCATCTAAAAATTTATTGGGGCACTAAAACCTATACAAGTCTAATACTTAATAGTAAACAAATTTTAGGTAAATTTATTAGCAATGGGTTTTATATTTAAAATATTTACTTATCACTAATTGTATGACTAAATGTAAATTACAGACACTGAAATTAAATAAGAAAAATAAAATAGTTTACTGTAGTGAAACTATACTCAAATTGCAGAACTTTTATAAAGAAAAAAATTTAATTTGTTAAGAATATTCCATGCGATATAAGGAAAATTCAAAAGACCCGCCCTCAATTTTCATTCATTTTATAGATTTTATATTATGAAAGAGTAAGCCATAAGGGAATAAAAAGATAATGGAACATGTATTGAGAAATTGTTTTGACTTTTGGAAAAACTTTTTAACCCTTAAATGAAAGGTTTTAGAAAAGTAAAAATTATGGTTTTCTTAATTGTCAAAACTTTATTTTTTGGTTGAAAAAGAATGAAGTTAATTATTAATACACGTACTGGCTGTATAAAGCTTTTCCTTAAGTGTGCTTAGACATACGTTTTATATTTTTCAAGTCAAAATAAGTACTTAAAAAGAGTTTATGGTTAGTTATTATAATAAATTTTTTTTCTTTACTTTCCAGACAGCATAGTATATTCAATTTAAACTCATATTTCTTATTTATTACCAATTTACATAAAGCACATGCTTTTTCTGAAAAGTTAAAAGTCAAAATATTAAACTCTTAAACAAGTACCTAGTAAATCACATGAACTTGATCAAGCCCCTTATCATGATCTTGTTGAGTAAAAGAGTTACAATAGGTTTCTGTTAGATTTTGATTAATTAGTATTTATGTTTAAAATTGAAAAGCAAGCATGTTGGTGAATACAAATAGATTTATATTCCCTCATACACGTTCTTGTTGATTTTTCCATTAAAATCTTTTGTCAAACCAGATAAAACAACAAGTTGTACCAAACCAACTTTGTACAAGCTTTTAAATACAAAATTTTTTCGCTTTTCGAAACTGATCCTTGACTTTTGTGAGGTCGTTCAAAGAACAACCTTTTGAACAACCTCACATATGAAGTATGAACATATGAAGATATATGAACTTTTTAAACGCTGTAAAACTCACAACGTCTCTGTTTGTATTTTTAATATTTTTATCGCATTTAATTAAATGCCCAGCCTCAAGAATTTTTTCTGGATTCATAACATTTTTCTGAACTGGATGTGATCCAATTCACTTGAAAAATTTTTCAAAAAAAATATTAATTTACGGAAATAATAAAACTTAGGTACATATTGTAAACTTATGGGTAGCTCTTTAGTTGAACACAATATGTAGCATTTGTAGCCATTTTTAAGCCTAGTCTACTGATCAATTCTCAATAGAGAGATTTTCAACACATTTCTAGATGAAAAATAATACGTTATTACAAAAATATCTGTTGTTTTTTTTATTTATCAATGTATAGCATAGCTATAATTAAATAATTTACCCTTAAATTAATTTTTCCAGCTAATTTAATGCTATCTTGCATTATTTTCTTTTTAAAAGTCAATGTATAATGTAGTACACAATTGAATAAAACATCAACAGCTAATTTATTTAGTAAATATTGATTAAATTGATAATACTCGTAAATATTCATGTAAATTAAAGAACAATTTCGTCCCATAAACTAAATAAAATATTAGTTGTTTTTCAACAATTCCTGTTTGTCGAAACACTTTTGTTGATTCTCAAAAATAAATGTTAGGAGTATATTTTACTGCATCAACAGACGTTAAAAATCTAGTGATATGGCAGCAGCTAAAGCTTCAGAGTCTTATAAGAAATAAATGATGCCACGTCAAAATATATCACTGTTCAAATATAATATATAAATAAAATAATGATAAATATTATCCTTCAGATTTGTTTTCTTGTTTTCCTGGTCTTAAGATATTTGAACTTTTTATTATTTTTATGGTCCTGTCGTTAGTATACCAACGTATTTTGGTGAAAATAATCGTAGGTGACTTTATATGAAATGCTTGTTAAAAATTATATTTTTATTATTTTGTACTTCCTAATTAAGAAATAAAAGATTTACTTAAAAACTAAATAAACGTTCTTGAGCTGCGGGCGTGTTAATTATTTTTAACTAGTAACATATACATTTTCAATTACCTATTATAGTTTAACAATTTTGTAATGTTTCAATTGTGTTTTTTGTCCTATTTTTTTAAGAATCTCTTAAACATAAATAGAAATTGATTTTCCCATTTGTATTTTGCAATAAAAAACGCGCAAAAGCTATCGAATCCTTCGTTTTTTTCTTACTAATACAAATAAACCACCAAAGCTCTATTTTCATAATAAATTACTTGATCATTTATTAACTAAGACATATAATTTAGATAAATGCTACTCGTTTAGTATTTGTATCATTGATATAATGAATCAACATAAGTTTTTCAGTATTTATATATTTCATCCATAAATTTTCATTTTTATAATCTGACAAAAATTAATGCCATTTTTTCGTTTAGATTTCATTTAATGTTTCATTCGCAATGTATTCCAATAAATTATTACAATAGACCAGCATTGTAGATATAGATATAAAAAAAAAACGTTTTTAACCACATTACACTGGAGAATGATAAAAATCTTAATGTATTTTTCATGCTAATATCAGAACTCATTTGTGTTTCATTTTATTTTAATGTCAAATATTGAAAACGTATTAAGAACGATGAAAATATTTGCTTTTTAATGCGACATATCGCAATCGCTGATTGGAACTTTCGCGTAAATGAGTGTAGAGCGTTTATAAAATTTTATATTTGTGCTTTTTTTTAAACGTATAGAAAATCTCAAAGGTCGTCCGTGTAACTTGAGAAAGATTTCAACAGATAAAAATATTTCCTTGAAAATAATTTTTGATGCAAAATACTTGATATTTTTATATCCGTCTACGTTAAAAATTGCATTTTACCCCTGAGAACTTTTAAAAGTTTTGCTTTGAATTATTAAAGAAGCAGAAAGTTTCAAGGATTTACAGAAATCATATGGACGAAAGATTTATAAAAAGTTACATTTTTATGTGTGCGAGTATATTTCAAGTTTATTGTAAAGTAAAGAGCTTGAATCTCCTTAAATATTTTATACTTTTTTATATCTTTATACATTAAACACATTGAACGTTTCTTAAGCTACAATAAGAAGTTTTTTTTAACTAAGAGAAAAAATTAAGAGATCACAAGTTAAAAAGATGTTGTATAAGAATAAAACTATTTTTGTATACTAAAGGCCATTGGGGTGGTATAAGTATGGTGAATTTGCCCCCGGAAGAAATTTAAATGGTAGGTATATATACTTGAAGGATTTGTAGGTATTAATAAAATTATAAGATCCTGAAAGTTTCAGGCAGGCACGTAAAGGAATTAGTTTATGAGAAAAAGCAAAATTTGTATAAACCAAAAGAAATTTTTTTTCTCAAGAACGTGTGAATCGATTGATGTTAATTTTGGATATGTTTTAGAGGCTGATAGTAGCTCTTGGTAAAAAAATTAAAAGCCTTATGGGTTCATATTTCATAAGATTTTTTAAAAAATGGCGTTATTTATTTAATTTCCATTTAACCATGATATAATTTTGGTACGATTACGAAACTATTTTTTTTAAATCCTCTAAAATAACTAATATAATGGTACGCCGTACTCGAAAAAAAACACGCTGTATCCAAATATTAAATGTTAAATTACCTATATATGTTTAAAGCTGTTATTTAATTTTTTATTACCTATTTACATATATTTCGGGGACAAATTCTCCATACTTATACCCCTAGGTTGAGATGTACCATAAATTATTAGATCAAAATGTTCAGTTTATTTCGGTAAAATTTAAGTTGTTGATTTTTTGAAATTATTTGATTAAAAATTTAATTGTCAGCTTTACAATAAATGAAATTATTTGATTATATCAACAAGTAACAAAATGGAAACGAAATTCAATAACGGTGTGTCCCCTCGTTAATAATTCACGTGTAAAAGAACGTCGTTGTATTTTAATTTAAAACAGGGAAAATTCATTTCATGTCGTTAAATTGCGCTTGATAATAATTTAATTATTGGTTCAACATTCATAAAACCGGAAAAATTGGAAAAGGTGATGATTTACAAATTTCAATTTAAAATTGAAGGTTGAAATTAGTTTTTAACTTTGAGAAAAATTTTTTTCTTTTTTTCTCTAACTTTTTTACTTTTGAATCGTTTTTTGAAAAGGTGGTGTAAGCTTGTTTATGATTATAGGTTTGAAGATATTTACGTGTAGGTGTGTTTGAATTCTTAGTTAATTAACATTTATTAACTAACGTAAGTAAATTTAGTTTGAAGGTAGTCTATATTTTAAAATTCAAACATTGTATTTATTATTCTAGAAATATAGATTTTTGTAGCGTAATTGTCAATTAGAAAAGTTCGTTTATGTATCGATGTCGAGGTACAGCTTGAATTAGTTTGATCCTGAAATATTGTATATTTTTGTAGAGAAAAATGTTTTCTGGTTTTCATTCGAGCGGTGCTGAGAGCAGCTTTTGCTCTAAAAATATGCACATTTTGTGTGGAATATCTATTATTATTACAATTTTTGTTGTTTAACTTCATACAGAAGTATACCAACGAACGGATGATTTTTGTGCATAGATATTAGGATACCCCCCCCAAATGTGCTTTTTCAATGTACCTTAATATTTAATTCTGAAAAAATGAAACGCGTTTAAATGAAATTTCTTGAATACAGAAACGATATTAATTTTTGTAGGTACCAATTAGTTTTACAAAATTAAACAAGTACCTACACTCTTGTTGATTAAACTGCTAGACTGAGTTGAATTATGTAGTCATCGTTTTATTTCACAGATTTCTTACGAGTAATCGAGACTAGTATTAAAGATGCTATTTACTATTTAGTATAGACTTCGCAATTGATTTAGTGTTACCATAGTACCTACAATTATTTCTTACCAATGGAGTTCTTTCTTTATTTCATCCTTGATCTCAGAAAAGGTTTTCTTCTCCTTCTTCTTAAGCGACTCGCCAACTAATCTCTCAGTCTGAGTCTGGAGTCGAAAATAGTTAATTGTGTAAACATTTTCTAAAAACTAAAGTAGAAAACCTTATAGGTACTCTATTGTATTTTAAAGGTTCCAAATATCAACTAAGATCAAGGAAAGGAGAATATATATTTTAGAAAAGCTCGATTTTTGTGAGCTTTGAATTTAAATATCTCGACTATCATATACGAGGTATTATGAATGTTTTAGCCCAACGTACAAATATTACCAAATTTTAAAAATGCCAAATAAAACACCTTAATATGATAATAGCTCATTATCTTTCATTTTGTAGTTAAATCGTTATTTTCGGGTTTAATTTAAAACAAAACAATTTTTATACTCTTACAAGTTACAATGGACAACTTTCACACCACATTGGAACTGATTATTTTGGAGCTAAAATATTGCATTTATAAATTATTAAAACCAAAATGGATCAAAAATATATGATAACTGTGTCAAAGTTCGAAAAAAAATGTCTTCATTTGTCTATGTTATATTTTTGTAGTTTTATTTCCAAAAACTTTGAATTGGTTGAAATATTGTAGTGTCAGAATTTTTGTGAGACGATCACTACGTATTACGAAATTTTTTTTTGCTGTAGTTAGTTGAACAACTTTTTGATTATCTTGCATAAAATTATCACTTAAATTATAATCTTATGATAACAAGAGATTTTTGTTCCAACAAATTTAGCTGGTCAATTTTTAGTTTTTTTTTTTCATTATAATGGAATAAATCATTATCTAACGATATCTTACAGTTCCTAACTCAAAAATATTGAAACATCTGAAATATCACGTTGCTGGATTTCGAGCTGTTGAGATATTTTTAATAGATTGTTGGGACTTTAGAAGTTTTTTCTTATAGAAAAATGCTTGGATCCTATGGAAAAGTTGTTACATATAATTTCTGAATGGATTTAAATGAATTTGGGTTTACATTTATATAAGACTTTAGAATAACACATAGGGTACGAATATATTTTTATCTTAAGCAAAGCATGGACAGGGTAAAAAATATTTAGGCTGTTATAATGCTAGCGTCTACTATCGTTGTTGTAACATAATGTGTAAACTGTAAGATACTTTCTACAAATACATTTTTGAAGCAATGACATATAAACATGTTTGGTAATATTACTTTCTTTTACTACTATATAGATAGTAAAGGAAGTATTGTAATCGGGTCGAATTTTCGAATTCGAGATTTCACCGGAAATACATGTTTTGAGGTTCCCTGAGTCCAAAAAAGTGGTTTTTAGAAACATGTCTGTGTGTGTGTCTGTGTGTCTGTGTATGACAGCCATATCGTATCGAAAGCTTTATCCGAATTTTACCAAGCTTGGTATTTGACCTCCCTATTATACCTAGTTGTGCCGCGAAGCTTTTGGTTGAAATCGGGTAACCGAATACTTAATTTTTTTTGAAAATGGCTCCAACGATTTTCTTTAAACTTTCTATAGTTTTTAGACTCATTAGTGGCTACAACTTTTATTGGATACTTTTTCCTGGGAAAATTCGAATAAAGGGGGTTCTGGGGTGAAGGTTCGGAGTTCGTATACCTATACCTATGTACATATAAGCTGTATAGTGTATACATATTACTTTCTTTTACTACTTAATAGTAAAGAAAGTATTGTAATTGGATTGAATTTTCGAATTCGAGCTTTCAACGGAAATACATGTTTTGAGGTCCCCTGAGTCCAAGATAGTGGTTTTTAGAAACATGTCTGTGTGTGACAGCCATATCTTATCGAAAGCTTTATCCGAATTTCACCAAACTTGAAATTTGACCTCCATATTATACCTAGTTGTGCCGCAAAGCTTTTGGTTGAAATCGGTTAAGCGAAAGCTCTACTTTACTCTTGGCGTTTTTGAGCTTTTTCAATTTTTTTCGAAAACGGCTCCAACGATTTTCTTTAAACTTACTATAGTTCTTAGACTCATTAGTGGCTACAACTTTTATTTGAAACTTTTTCCTGGGAAAATTCAAATAAGGGTAGTTCTAGGGTGAAGGTTGAGAATTCGTATATACATATAACCCTATAGGTTGTATGCATATACATAGTTTTAGCTGTTTATATGTATTGTGTTTTAGCTGTTTATATGTTTATATAAGCACAAAGTGCTTATATTTTTTTTAACTAACAGCGAGTATTTTCATGAACGAAAGTAAAAGAAAGTAGTGTGACGCCTCGCACCAGATATTTTTTTTATATCTATGTTGCTCTCGTAATTTTATGTCTAACATAAGCAAATTTCTAAGACGGAATTTTTCGAAAAATTATCGACTATTTTAATGCTGGTCAAATTCTAAAAGTCAACTCGTATTTACTTATTAAGTATCAAAATTAAAAAAATCTTTTCCTGCTATTTCTTACGATTAGCGAATCCTATGATTCTTATTTCTATCACCAAGTTTCTTTTCACTTAGAAAAACAGTTTTAATTAAGAAATTAAAAAGATTGATTGTATTTTTAAATTGATTCGTAATTACGTCATGTCAATTTGGCGCCTCCAGATGTTTACGTTCGAGTGCAAATGTCCTCATTTGCCTTCACCCTCTTATGTATGTCAATCACTAAAATGTTAAGCTTTTCTAGTATTCAGTTATAGTTGTTGTTATTGTTGTATTGTTGTTGTTTATACAATAATTACTTTATAAGATTACATTTAAACTTAACTTTTCATTTTGTTATCTCAAATATGTTGTTTATTTTTTTCAAAAATTACCTTTTAATCGCATTTGAATGTTTGATGATGGAAACCAAATTAATTTAAATTGTTTAGTAAAACGATAAGAAACATATTTCCAGTAAAATAGAATTCATAATTTTTCTTTTCAATTGCTCGTAATTTAAATAATTTCAACCGTTTAAGATAATTGATTCTGAAAAACGAAAATAGACGCAATAGTTGTGGTGATTATAAACCTTCTAAACGGCGAATTATTTATATACGTGGTACATTTTTTAAATTTATAATAACTAAGACAAATATCAAAGGACACACATTTGCAAAAATTGATGAAGTTACTTGGATTGTTGCCATTAAATAGTTGTTTTAAAATTAAACTTGGCCACTTGCACTCGATCTATTGGAAACCAATTACCTACCTACATAAAGCCTTGGTAAATGAAGTTGTTTCAAGCAATTTAGGAATGACAATTTGAGATAATAACACTATATCGATTTCAGTGTAGGTTTCGTAAATTTTTTTGTTTTCACTGAAATGGAAAAACAAAGTTCTGAGAATTTAAATTATAGATGCTATTATTCAATCGGTTTTAATATTGAAAGCTTTGTGTAACATTATATTTGAGCAAAGATCAAAGACTATTTTAATTAAATTAATAACAAAAAAAAAATAATTATTAAAAGGAAATTTTGAGCTTAATGGTTATTAGAATTTAATTTAAAGTCTTAAGTAATTATATTTTTATTAAAATAATATTGAGATGTGAAAGCAGAAATTTTTTATTTGCTTTGATAAAATTAAAAGTTTCAAATGCAAATATATAACAAAATATGTACATTGATACGTAGCTTTACACGGCATAATAGAAACGTCTAAATAAAAAAGGTAGTAAAGTTGTAAAGCTCTAAAGGTAAAAACTCGACACTTGTCCAATTGTGGAAAAAATAGTAAAGACGTATCTAATTACTATTTCTATCTTACCATTTTATTCCCTATTACGTCTCTACAAAGAATGCAAAATACTTCACAGTTTGCGTCTTTGCATTCAAAGTATTCATTTAAAAAATCTGCATTTAAATGGAAGATCATAAAACGTGAAATGCACTGTAAAAGCTTCAAGAGATAATTGGTATAAAATCCCAAGAAAATAACAATAGTTGGCAAAATGTAAAGAGCCATTTAAAAATTATTACACAACTAAATTCGCGTGTTAGACTTGTTTTGGTAAAACATTACAAGGAAAATCAATAAGGCGATAAAAATATATACTACTAATATAATATATAAATATGACAATGGCGTTTCCAATCGTGAAATTCAATACGAAAAGCACGTAACGTTTCAATTAGAAAATAATCTCATTAATCCTTGTCAATGAAATATAACCTTTTCACTGGCCTTAAACTTAAAAGAAAACGGAAACTTACGCTCCATACACGGCCTAAAGGTTATACAACCCCTAAAAAATAAATTAGTAAGAAGTTCAGGTGTGGCCATCGTAAAAAACAAACACCCAAAGCAAATCCTATAAAAATTTCAAATCTCATTAATATTATTCAAGGAATGTGAAAACACGCGTCTCATATTTTACAGCGAAACATTCAATTCAAGAAGTCGAATTCTTAGATTGAAAAATCACTTGGCCAATGGCCAAGAAATTGAATTCATTCAAATTATCGTTAATCAATAACAGGCCCAATTCTAGATAATAAGCAAATTAAAGCTAAATTTTAATTGAATGAGAAAAGAGTTTGTTGGTTGATATTGAATTCTGTAACGCTCTTTTGTGCTCTTTCAATGTTAATGTTTTGATTATAAGGATAATTTAGAAGTAACTGTTCCATTTAGTTTTCAATATAGCGATACTTTTTAACTACACTTAACGTTTAAATAAAGTCAAGGTTGACGATTTAATCAAAATAAAATTTAAAAATTAAAACGATTTCGTTTAGTCAGGATACACGTATTATGTATTAAGAGTAGGACATACTCATAAAAGTATGGTATATTGCAACAGTATAATACGTGAGCGTTATACAATATTTAACATTAAATAATTTTAAAAAATATTTTGGTTCTTTGATTTCTTCAGTTAAAATGGCTAAGCTATTCGAAACGTTTCTATTGGCTAATAGACCAACATTTTTATGGTTACTTAAGATTATATATCAAATTATTTATAACTTGGAAACGTTTGAAGTTTTCTAAATTATTTATATTTAAAGAAGTAGCGATTTTTCATAGTTGAAAAAAATATTCAGAATACTAAGGTTAAGATTATTTAACGCAAAATAATATTGTCACAAATCCAAGACACCCATTTGTGTCTGGCGCCTGAAAGTCGAGGATTAACCAATAACCAACAATAAGAATTGCACAAAAGGATGGACCACCTTAAGTTCTTTTATGACCACGGATTAACAGCACAAAGGATTAGACGAGGAGCGAGTATTCTAGAATTCTCTCCATTAGTAAATCAATGGAGGAGAGAAAGACAAGCGCTAAGATTACCAATCGAAAAATCTAGAAACGGGTGATCGCTACTATAAATGGCCCGAAAGGTGAGCCAACAGTTCAGTATTCAAATAAACGTCGTTCAGTATTAAAATAAACCTCCGACGAGTATTAACATAAATCATCGAGTGTTCATCGACAGTATTCAAATAAATTCCTCGAAGTGCTTAGTGTTAAAATGATCAGTGAATTGTTAAATAAAGTGAATAGTGAATCGCGAGTATAAATAAATTGTGATTATTGTAAACATTGTAAATAGAGTTAACAGTGCAATAGTGAAATATAAACAGTACTGTGACTATTGTTGACAGTGAACATTGTTGTAGTGTATAAGTCTTAGATAAATAAACAAACAATTATTTAAAAATAAATTCGTAGTCATTATACACAAACCAACGAACCCGTAAAAACGTTACATTGGTGTCAGGTGTGGGGTTTGTGTGACATAAAATAAATTAAGTGATAAAGTGATAAAAAAAATAAATAAATTCAACATGTCGACGTTGGACAAATTGAAAGTTTCGGAATTAAAAGAACAATTGGAAGACCGGGAGCTGAGCACCGAAGGAAAGAAAACGGTACTCAAGGAACGACTCGCCGAGGCCCTCAGATCGGAAGGACATGATCCGGAAACGTTCCTATTCAAGTCGTCGGAAACAATGTTGGAGGACTTACAACGGAAAATCGAGGCCAACAATGAAGACCTGCAACGGAAGATCGATGCCAACAATGAAGATCTGCGAGCCGAACTTAAAAACAACAACGAGGATCTACAACTGAAGATTGAGGCCAATATTGACGACCTACGAACGGACTTAAAGGGGACCATGGAAGAAAAATTAACCGACATCGAAAGGAAACTCGACGAGGAGGTCGGTAACATCCGCGAAGAAGTCAACGGCATGAAAGAAAAATTCCGCGAAGAAGTCGACGCCATGAAAGGAAAATTCAGCGAAGAAGTCAACGGAATAAGGGAAAAATTTGACGAGAAGGTCGACATCATCAAGGAAAAGTTAGACGATCGAATGCAGTCCCTCGAGGAGAAATTTAAGGAATTTGAGGTGAACCCAATCGTTGGTGAAAATAAAAATATCGCAAGGGCACCTTTGGCGACGAATTCAGGTGGTCACAATCTGGTAAAGCTGCTAACATTCGATGGGAAAGTTCCTTGGGCAAACTTTTTCGCCCAGTTTGAAACTGTGGCCAAGCATAACAATTGGACACAAGCAGAAAAGGCGACTAATCTTGTGCTTTCCTTATCCGGGGATGCACTAAATATCCTCCAGGTCGTGGCCCCGGATGACATGAACAATTACGAACAGCTGGTCCAGCGATTGGAAATGCGATATGGGCAGACTCACCTCGAGCATGTGTTCCATACACAGCTAAAGAACCGGGTCCAGAAGGCGGGAGAGTCATTACAAGAGTTCGAAGCCGATGTGGCTCGAATGGCTCGCCTTGCTTACCCAGGAATACCGGAGAATATCGTGGAAAGATTGGCCGTTCAAGCTTTCGTCGACGGGGTACGGGACGGGGAAACCCGCCAGGCATTGGTTCTCGCTCGGCCAACCCGCCTAACGGAGGCCCTCACCCGTGCTCTCGAAATCGAAGCAGCAAAGATGATCGTCTATGGAACAAGTCAGATTCGCGTGATGGAAAGCCGGAAACCAGCCAAACAAAAAGCCAAGGAAGTGAGATGTGGCTGTGGCAACTTGGTGCAATCATCGACCCGAATCAAACAGACCTCAACAAAGACTAAGGAAGCGACTGTTGCCGCACTACGACACGAGTCCAGCAGTATTTTTGTCGACGGAAGTATTGATGGGGAACAACGAAATCTCCTGCTGGATACAGGAGCAACAAGGACAGTAGTAAGAAGAGACGTGGTAGCGAAAAAGCGCCTTTCACCATCACGATGGCGACTGCGAACGGCAAATGGACAAGCCACCACCGTCCACGGAGAAGTCGACGTCCTTCTTACTATCGGTACTACCAGCTTTGAACATCGAGTGCTCGTGGCGGACATCGACGAAGAATTCATCGTTGGAATGGACATCATCGGAAGTCGGGGTTTCACACTGGATTTCAAGCGCGGTGTGTTGAAAATAAATTCGGAAGAACTCGTACTTCACCGTCGGGATGAGAACAAATTGTGCATCGTCTTGGCCGAGGGTGTGTCATTACCAGAACGAAGCGAGACAATCCTAAGAGGAACTGTGGAGAATGGAGTCGCCAATGGAAACATCATGATGTTCGAGCCGAAAACTCATGATACTGAAGTCGGGAAAGGGATGCTACTTGGAAAATCCCTGGTCCGTGTGCTGCAAACAATTCCGGTACGGGTAATGAACACCAACTATTGCCCGATGACGATAAAGGCGGGCACCGTTTTGGGCTACTGCACACCGGTTTCATCTGTAGTCCGACAGGTCAAGACGGAAGAAAATACGGATACCAAGTTCCCAAGTGAATTGACAACGTTATTGGCAGAATCCACCCAACAAATGACGCCGGATCGGAAGACAAAAGTGCGGGAACTCCTCGGTAAATATCGGAACGTCTACGACATCGGAAATGGACAAGGAGGAAGAACCAACATCGTCAAACACAAGATCAACACGGGAAATGCCAATCCAATTCGACAACCAGCGCGAAGACTACCATTAGCAAAACGTGAAGAGGCTGAAAACATCATAGCCGAAATGGAAAGCGATGGTGTAATCGAACCATCAAATGGACCTTGGGCTTCACCGGTAGTCTTGGTCAAGAAGAAAGATGGATCGACACGTTTCTGTGTAGACTACCGTCAACTGAACAACGTGACGAAAAAGGACAGCTACCCACTTCCTCGGATAGATGACACCCTCGATACTTTGGCCGGATCAAAATTCTTTTCGACCCTTGACTTGAAGAGTGGATATTGGCAAGTAGAATTGGCACCCGAGGACCGAGAGAAGACTGCGTTTACCATTGGTTCGGGATTATGGCAGTTCACAGTTATGCCATTTGGACTTTGTAATGCTCCTGCGACATTCGAACGATTGATGGAGACTGTCTTGAGAGGATTGTCGTGGAAGACTTGCCTGGTGTATCTTGACGACATCATCGTTGTGGGACGAACATTTGAGGAGCATTTGAAGAACCTGGAGGAAGTATTTCGACGATTACAAGAAGCTGGACTGAAGTTGAGCCCGAAGAAGTGCCATTTATTCCAACGCAAGGTCCAATATCTAGGCCATATCGTATCCGATAAGGGAGTAGCAGTCGATCCAGAGAAAGTCCAAAGCGTGAAGGAGTGGCCAGTACCGAAGGACAAGCACGAAATCCGAAGCTTTTTGGGACTTTGCACATATTATCGACGTTTCGTACCTGGATTTGCCAACATCGCCAAGCCGTTGACCAAATTAACCGAAAATGGACATCACTACGAATGGACGGACATCTGCCAGGATGCTTTCGAAAAGCTGAAGCACGCTCTGACTACGGCTCCTGTTTTGAGTTACCCACTACCATCAGGGAAATTCATCTTGGATACCGACGCCAGCAACGTAGGAGTTGGAGCAGTCCTATCTCAAATTCAGGATGGAGAAGAGAGAGTCATCGGATACTTCAGCAAGACACTATCCAAGCCGGAAAGAAACTACTGCGTAACGAGACGGGAATTACTGGCAGTCATCAAAGCAGTCGAGCATTTCTACAAGTATCTCTACGGAAAGAACTTTCTGCTACGAACCGACCACGCAGCTCTGAAATGGCTCCTGCAATTCAAGAATCCCGAAGGACAAGTGGCCAGATGGATCGAACGACTTCAAGAATTCGACTTCAACACCGAACATCGAGCTGG
Source organism: Sisyra nigra (assembly GCA_958496155.1). NCBI lineage: Eukaryota > Metazoa > Arthropoda > Insecta > Neuroptera > Sisyridae > Sisyra > Sisyra nigra. Next base: position 36,522,739 of record OY292315.1, on the reverse strand, counting down.
AACATCGCATCGAAATGCTGATGCATTGTCAAGACGACCATGCCCTGACAATTGCAAGCATTGTACCAGGACGGAAGAACGCGATGCCGAAATCTACAGAACCACCGTAGTAGCGGACGACTGGCAAGCGACCGATGTACAAAAGGATCAAGAAGAGGACCCGGATATGAAACCAATTCTCGAATGGAAGAAAGAGGACCGTAAACCTACATGGGAGGAGGTGGCAAAATATTCCCCAAATGTAAAGGCGTATTGGGCTCAGTGGGAATCCCTGGTTGTCGACGGCGGACTCCTGAAGAGGGTGCTGGTGAATGCGGATGGAAAAGAAGAGCGGAGACAGACTCTTGTTCCACGTTGTAGGATACCAGAGGTGGTGAGGGAAATCCACTGTGGTACTTCTGGAGGGCACCTTGGAGTGACAAAGACGTTAATGAAAGTGAGGGACAGATTTTACTGGGTCAATAGCCGACGGGATGTGGAGGAATATTGTAGGAAGTGTACCACCTGTGCAGCGAGTAATGGGCCACAGAGACGGCAGAAGGCCGCCATGCGACAGTATAATGTAGGAAGTCCATTCGAGAGGATCGCTATCGACGTAGCTGGACCATTCCCGGAAACCGACAAAGGGAACAAGTACATCGTGGTAGTAATGGATTACTTTAGCAAATGGGCTGAAGCTTACGCTCTACCGGACCAAACAGCGACTACAGTTGCTGATGTACTGGTCAAGGAATGGATTTGCCGATTTGGAGTGCCTTTGGAGTTACATTCGGATCAGGGCCGAAATTTCGAATCTACTCTGTTCCAAGAAGTATGCCGAATCCTGAACATCAAGAAGACTCGGACCACTGCATTACACCCGCAGTCAGATGGATTAGTGGAACGGATGAATCGAACCATCAACCGATACCTATCAAAAGTCGTCTCTGACCATCAACGAGACTGGGACCAGTACCTCAGCCTATTTCTTCTGGCGTATCGATCATCAGTCCAGGAAACAACTGGAGAAACACCGGCCAGGATCATCATGGGTCGAGAACTTCGTTTGCCATGTGACCTACAATTTGGATGCCCACCTGGAAGAGAAATTGCTGGAGAAGATTTCGTGACGCAACTGCGGAACCGAATGGACGACATACATCAGCGTGTTCGTGTGAACATCCAGAATGCAAGCGATCGGATGAAGGACCGTTACGACTCCGGTGTCAACGGAAAGATCTACCAGCCTGGCAGTAAAGTGTGGCTATTTAACCCGAAACGACGACGTGGATTATCGCCGAAACTCCAAGTTTATTGGGAAGGTCCTTACGTGGTAATCGAACGGATCAACGACACCATCTACCGAATAAAGAAGGAGCCGAAGGGAAAACCTCGAGTGATTCACTTCAATCGCTTAAGTCCGTACAACGGAGACGACAATCAGCCGACACAGGAGGCCCGCTTACGAACTATGGGAGCGTCAAAGGAATTGACTTTCGAGGAGTTCATGGCTGAATTCTCCGGGACTCGAACAATCCGATATGGTGTGACAGAAGAACGGAATCAAGACCTATTCCGAGTGCCTGCGGAGTATTCTCTTGCTCACTGCGTCTCTACTGATTTGGATATGTCCCATGGAGTAGCTGCCGTGTTCCGGACGAAATATGGAGGCATCGATGAACTTCGAAACCAACATCCTCTATTGGGTCGAACACTCCAGATCCCAGTTGGAAACACCAGGAAGGCTTTTTATCTCGTGACACGGACCAAGGAGGGCAAGAAACAGGGATATCAAGTTCTATGGAACGCGTTACATGAATTGAAGGAAGAATTACTGCGACAACACATCAGGAAGGTGGCGATCCCAAAGCTGACCAGTGCTTTCGACGGCGCCGATTGGAGGATAGTACGTACCATGATAGAAGTGATTTTCCGGTCTACTGGTATTCACGTCCTGGTATGCTGCTACGGCCGTTCGTCATTATCAAAAGAAAAGACTGTGGACTGTTTCTTTTACCAAACATCGGGCTGCCGTTATGGTTCGGGTTGCCGCTATCGCCATGGATACCTTTCGGGGCGAAAGGATTTTAAAGAGGGGGCAGTGTCACAAATCCAAGACACCCATTTGTGTCTGGCGCCTGAAAGTCGAGGATTAACCAATAACCAACAATAAGAATTGCACAAAAGGATGGACCACCTTAAGTTCTTTTATGACCACGGATTAACAGCACAAAGGATTAGACGAGGAGCGAGTATTCTAGAATTCTCTCCATTGGTAAATCAATGGAGGAGAGAAAGACAAGCGCTAAGATTACCAATCGAAAAATCTAGAAACGGGTGATCGCTACTATAAATGGCCCGAAAGGTGAGCCAACAGTTCAGTATTCAAATAAACGTCGTTCAGTATTAAAATAAACCTCCGACGAGTATTAACATAAATCATCGAGTGTTCATCGACAGTATTCAAATAAATTCCTCGAAGTGCTTAGTGTTAAAATGATCAGTGAATTGTTAAATAAAGTGAATAGTGAATCGCGAGTATAAATAAATTGTGATTATTGTAAACATTGTAAATAGAGTTAACAGTGCAATAGTGAAATATAAACAGTACTGTGACTATTGTTGACAGTGAACATTGTTGTAGTGTATAAGTCTTAGATAAATAAACAAACAATTATTTAAAAATAAATTCGTAGTCATTATACACAAACCAACGAACCCGTAAAAACGTTACAATATCTAAAGATAACACAAGAGAATTATTATTAATTTCAATCCTACAGAAATTGGTTCCTGTAGGGTGTTAACAAATAGAAAAGTTTATTCATGGGCTTTTTTGAAGGCTTTTGGAGATAAGTTAAACAATAGATATAGAAATACCCGTTAAATTAAACAAATAAATTAAATTTTGTTATAGATAATTATAATTATAAAATTGTTTTATTTTAATTTCAAAGAGGCATCCAAAAGATAAGAACTGCAAGGACTTAGTAATTCCTTTCAAATATAAAGCCTTCTTTTTTATACAAACTATACGAGTTATGAAATGAAATATTCATTGGGGAAATAAAATCAATGAAAACTGCATGGCTTTTTAGAAAAATATTAAATAGTTTGTATGGCTATCCTTAAACACAAAGATAAATACTGAAAACGGGAGTAAACTGAAAAACTGATTTTTACAATTTTTTATTTAGTTTCTTTTGGTTTGTTTTATAATTCAATCAATCGCCACTTTTATAACAGTAGGAATTCGAGAAGCAACCCCCGGTGGCGATTTGGCATATAAAAGAAAATAAAACCAAAATCTAATTTAACTGGATTTGTTTTATTTAATTTTTTTGTTTTTAATACCTACAAAGAAAATAAAATTCCCTAAACAGGAAAAATTTTTGTAATTCAATTGTGATTGATTGAGAATATACATTTTTATTGATTGATCTACATTTATAAAAAAAGTTACTAACAAGAGAAGTTTACTTAAATTATAATACACACATAATATCATTACATTCTTTATAAATTTAAGAGGTTGTTTATTTATAAACAAGTGGCTACCCGTGACTTTGTTCACTGAAACTTTGATAAGTATAGTAGACAGAGTCATACCATATATAAATAATACTCAAAGGGTATGTATAAGACACCAAAAAAGTGAAACAAGTGGCAAGATCTTTAGAACTGCCGCTAATGACTTTAAGGCTTAGATGTTCCAAGCGACATTAAATAATCTAAAAAAAATACTCTGTCTTTGAAATGGAAAATCAAATGACAACTCCAAAAAATTTCATTTCAATAAAGAAACCAAAAAAAAGAATTAAAATTGATGCTGCAATAAATGGTGCTAATCTACAAAAATCGTTTTCTAAATAATATATGCATAGGGAAAAGAAAGTTTCCAAATAACAATATTATGAAAAGTAAAAAAAATACTTGATTTAAAAAACTCAGTTAAAAAAATTACATACTTTAGCTAAAAAAATCTAAAACGAATATGAATTTTGATTTTTTAAATCTTCCCTAAGAATACATTACAATGAGTAGAATGAAATTTTTTATATAAATTTAATAAATGAGTCCGTGAGGCCATTTCTATAGGATTTTCTTGTCATTTTTAAAAATTGTTTTCAACCCTTAAATGAATGAATTTAAAAAAATACATAAGCAGAGGTTCTTTACATATGTACATTTTTATAATTACAAGAATATAGAAAATTGACATTTTAGGAGAAGCACTTAAAAATGTAAAACTTTTTTTTCACTCATCGTGGCTAAAAAGTTAGTGTTTAGATATAATAGAAACGATAGATGATTACCTTTTTGTAGTACTTTGATTATTTATCTTATCAAAAGATTCAATTTAAAAAAGAACTTTGAAATAGACAGGGATGTTTAAACCAAAAAAATTAAAGGATTAAACGGATAAAAGGAGTACTTATTTAAAATTTTCAAAGGGTTAAAATATAAGAAGTTGCGTATAAAACCTATATGATTATGTATCTATATATATTTTCAAACTTTATTCAATTTCAAATCTCAAAAATTATTAATATATTACTTACTTATTTTTACGGATAATAAGCTTTTTTCTTTGTAGAACTGAAGCATAAAGTAGTTTGAAATATCCCTAATAATCACTTAAAATATGAACATTGAACACAATTAACTTAATTGTCGCTTTAAAAAAGGAAATGTATTAAGTGAAATATTAATTAAGAAAAACTAAAGTTACTATTGCTTATGTAAGTAATAAATTTTAATTACATATATAATTATGTTACCTACCTATACAATAATAGAAATGCATATCTATATATTGATTTTGTGCAATAAAATTCACCAATAGAATACTTAATTTTTGACAATGTAAATAACTATATTCAAAATAAAAGACGTATATATTTTCTTTTACAATTTTAATATTTTTAGAATGTTTGTTGTTTGTATGAATTAGCGAACGGTAGAAATCTAATTATGTTATTAAACATTGAAAACAGTAAGCAGCTTAAACGTAATCATATTTCACGTATAATTAGTATCAATTTAACGTGGGGAGGAGTGCGGTCTAACGATTTAACATTGTCTGAACCGCATGGAATCACACAACAATTAAAGTGACGATAACAAAAAAGGCAATTAGTAAAAATTTGGGAGAAGCATTAAAAACAATTTGCTCGCTCTAGTAGTTACAGCTCGTAATTTTCAATGTTCACATTTTTACTTTATGACTTTCCAAAACTAAAACCTTCAACTGGTGTTTTGTATTTTATTAAAAATACGTTTAAAAACTGCTTTATAAAAAGATTTTCATATAAGTTTTCATATAAATATATTTAAAACAAAAATACTTGTACAAAGTTCATAAGGTTTTTCACCTAAGAAGTCATACATCTTCTTTGAAAGGATTATAATCGACTTACCGCACTTTATAAATCAGTTCTGACATTTAAAATGTGCGAATTCGTGACATTTCTCTTGTTATATAATAAAACGCGCAACAAAGACTGTCTTTGTGGTATATTTTTTTCATATTTGAATAATTCCTCATTGTGTTCACATAATAAATCTAGATTCGTTATATGCTCGTATTTACTATAATATAAGCGCTTATCGTCACATATCGTACTAGAACTAGATAATAATAGAATTAGAAATTAGTCGGAAGTTTCAAGTTAAGATAGGAATTTAGATTGGATATTATTCTCGCTAACAAATTAAATGCTTTAAAACTTAAGTTCCACAAATTCATAGGATTAATTAACTTTGTAGTTGTGAATTCCAACTTCTAATATTCGTTGTGGTAAAATTTATTTACTTTCAATTAAATTGGATATTTACATAACTTCTAATTACGAAAGCTGATATTCGTATATAGGTAGTATTTGTGCTGCCACTAAACTAGATTTGAATACACATTTTCATACCATCGTACGTTAATACAAAAGCAACCACAACTAAAACTATGATTGAAACTTAAAATTAAACTATAAAATTTTTTTTAGCTATCATTTAGTATGTTGGTATTATTTAATTATAAATTTTATGTATAAATAAGATACACGGACAACCATCAATGTGCGAACATAAACTAATCAAATGTTTGCTTCAATAATATAAATGCTTTATTTTCAATATGTTTATTGTTTCAATATGCCAATATGTCTCTTGAAACTTTGAGAGATTTGCAAGATACAAATTGTTCAAGTCGCAATATGCGCTTTAAATGTTTACTTTTGTGTGTTATTTTAACATTAAAATTTAAGTCTCATCTCTTAAGAGATATTTATATTGTGGTATGTTAAGAAGATGTTATAATCCAGTACGCTATAACCTGTGAATATTGCAAATTATGAAAGAGATTTTAAAATGCATTAAGGCACTTACCTAAAAATGTTTGATAATCATTTTTGAATTTATTCAGAAGGGTGGAATCAAAAGTACATATTGATTCTTTATAAGTGAAGGTAGGCTTCTAGGGTGCCACATAGAAAGTGAATTTATGTGTAATTTTTAATACCATGGCGTAATCCATCATCCTCTAGTGAAACGATAGTTTACTTACATATAAGGACTGTCTTAAAAACATTACATTTTTTAAATATTGAAGAAAATTAAAATTTACCTTAGCACGCTTTATTTACTTAACAATAGAAAGTTGAGCTTATGATATAAGCTCATTATCGTAACATTTCCCTCTCTCATTTTTCTCAACCTCAATCTGTAGTTTGATTACTATGAAAAAGGAAAAATTACAGTACAAGAGTAAAGCTTTCCAAACAAAGCCATAATAATAATCATCTAAGGAGACTCAAACAAATAATTTATAACCTACAATGAAATTCTAGCCCAAATAGCTTCATTTGTACAACAGTCGAAAAGTAGATAAGTGGTCTATAGGGACTTTTTCGAGGATTCTGTTCATGTCAATATAAAACACAAAATATTTAATGATGTTTTTTGAAATTTAATACCGTTTATGAATACTAAAGAACTATACTCACCAAAACAAAGTTTTAAGTTGTCTTTGTCGCATTTAATTAGCTAATCTACACACAGCTTTAGCTTTCACATGAATTTAGCTGCCATTCTTATCAATTTTCAATTTTTATTATTCCATACATTTTTTTTCTAATCTAAAATAAGATCAATATGAGAGACCATATGACATATATGTGACTTAACTGTCTTCTATTAATTAAAATTAAGCATAGGATATTATTGTATAATTCATTGCATTTAAAAGCACTATACTTAAAAATTAAAGGATATTTAAAAATATCTCAAAATTTGGCGTTATACTCAAAGACTTGTAATTTATCGTGGATAGAAAACCAAAAAAGGAAATTCGAATTTTGAAATATTTCAAGAATCATATGGGTATGAAAAGTTTTAAATGTAAGCGGTTATCGAGGAATATCGTAAGAAGACTAACGAAAGACATTTTTCCTAAATTTTTCTGGTTTTACATGTAATTGTTTATTTTGCAAGTTAGTTTTTAAGAAAATTTTTATTTTTATTAATTTGACTTCCGTAAAGATTTGTGCAATGATTTATCACGGAGTCATTAGCGATCAAAGCAAATAGTTATTTTTGACTTTAGTTACCAATTACTCCGGAAATAGTGGTCGTACAAACAATAAAATCAAAATTTTTTAAAGTTAAAAATATTTTTTTTACAATATGAAATTATTAAATTTTGAAGAACAATTTTTAATGTAGTAATTTTTAATGTAGTAATTAAATTATGAATTGAAAAGCAGATAAAAATTGCATAGCAAATGATATTTGAGTAACTTGGTATAATTTTGGAATTAATGAATATCAACTACTTAGATACGTTTTCAACCTTCAAGTATCCTTTAGTTTTTAGACCTGGTTTTTAACATAGATTTCAATGTGTCAAAAAATATACACAGTTATTCTTATTAAAATTATACATACAGATGAGCAGTATTTAACTCCAGCAAAACAAACCAACGTCATACAAACTGGCAAAAAATGATAAAAATTTTGAATAAGGATAGCAGCGAACGAAAACGCTTTTATCTGGTACATGAAATATATAAAAGCATTCTACTTCATACTTATTAATAGCTACTTCCTTATATGAATAAAAAATTTTTAGTTAACAAGGGAAGTAATGATACGATATATCCGTTTTTAGGATAGTTAGCTGCAAAACCAAAATATAGATAAGGTCTAAAATGATTCATATTTAAATTCAAATTTGGTGCTTATTCAAATTTTACAAGTTTTAATTAATTTAGTTTATCAATTGCATAAACATTTAAAAATTATAAAAATGTAGAACATTTTATTTCATAATATTTGTTCACCTATAATTTATATAAGTATTATAATCGTGTAGGATATCGTCTTATAAAATTTTTAATGATAATTTAAATAAATTAAACATGAATTATTACTTTTTTACATTAGTAGATAACCTTTGCAGAAAGAATTTTACTTTCAACAATAAAAATTATTCTTGGCCTTTTAATGAGACAAAAAAATGTCAAGTAAGTTTTGAACAAAAATTAATTTTCCCTTTAATAATGGAAGTATCTATTCTGGATTCTATTTTGGGGATAAAAGATTTTCACTACCCTAATCTTAATGAAAAAAAATGACATGACATGGCCATTTTCATTAATTTAACTGTTAGATTTAGACACGGACACGAATTGGGGTTTAGCTGGGGTGCGAACTACAAAATAACAATGATAGGATTATCTTTTCAACATAATATTATTTTAACCTGTAGTATAGCGATACAATTCACGAATGAAAAACGTGATGAGAAAATAAATAAGCAGATATTCTTCGGTATTTATTAAGTTTCAATTTCATTGAAGTTCATTAACTTTAATGTTTTTCAATTGTGTTTTTTGTGTTCTTCCATAAAAATATCAAACCATAAATAACTTCTTGTTAAGTAATACAATTGAAGCTATTTTAAAATAACGACTAATATTTATCAGTTTTAATTAATTAGATGATTGAATATTAATAATTTTCAACTCCTCAACATTGCTTCAAACAGGCATTTTCAGCCTTAGGCTATTAACACTCATATTAAACATCGTTCAAATGTATTTACTTAGTACGTATTCAATTATAAATTCAATTAGTATACAAAATTAAATCCCTGAAAATAATTTCAAGCAAAATGCCTAAATATAGTCTCATTTGATAACAAAAACCAATCTTCATAAATTATTTATTAAGGAGCTTCCGGACGCAAACTTTGGTTTTTATAAATTATGTAAAATTCCAGTAAGGATTTGCGGTATAGTATAACATAATATTCAGTTAAGTGTTTAATTAATGAAAGATGCGTAATAATGCTTATCACAGAAGATTAAAATTAATTAAGTTGAATATAAAATATGTAAGACCATTGTAAAATTAAGTTATTTTTGTAGTTTATTTGTTTAATTTATAGGAATACGTTTTTTTAATGGATTAAAATTACTAATCAGACATTTAGTATCAAGAAATTAGGAAGAATAATTTAAGGAGTTTTAAAAGCGCTGTTGAAAAATTAGAGCTAGGACGACACAGTTTTTTAACTTTAAAAGAAAATATACCTCAGTCAGATATTATTGAATAATTAATATTTCAAGGTATTTAAATAATTTTTATGCCTCTATCCGAAGGTACTATAAACGATTATGCATAATGAAATATTTTTTCGTTTACCTTTTAAATGGATAGAGTACCATTTCTAATAATTTTATTTGTAATCACGTTTTATTACTATAGAGCAGCTCATAGTAGGTCCCCTGCTTCCAAATTTCATGTTCTCAGTTCTAATACGACCCCTAAAAAGGGGTTTAAGTCCCGAGCGACAAAACTTTGGAGGAAACTTGGACTAATCCTGTCTGCAAAATTAGACGATTGCAATAAGTTAAAAATGATTTAAGATCCAAAATGAGATAAAATTAAAAAACCCGTAAACGAGGCTTAAAGTTTGTTCAAAACTTACATAAAGAGCCTGGTAAATATTTCGAGCTTCCAAAACAAATATAGTGGAGGTACATTTTAAGCACTGGAAGTACAAGTGCCGAAGTAATCATGAAAACAATTATTTTTTTTTAGTTAAAGTAGACTAGATGAAGTAAGTAACTGCTGCAATTGAAGTAAGGTTCCAAAAGCTTCATAATCGTAATTATTTTAACAATAGAATAAGTGGTATACAACATAGACTCTATAGGTGTAGACGATTGAAAAATGCTAGGGAGAGACGTTACGTTATATGTAGAAATACGAAAACTGAAATTATATTTTTTTGATGGGAGACTTATTTATAGTATTTCAACCGAGTAGTCCAGGTCGTCCAGGTTATCACACATTTTGTTTAGTTGGGTATAAAGAGCGGCAACCTAATCGTTCGTTCCGGGTAGCATAAATTCACGGTACCTCACTGGGTTTTATTAACTTTTATAATACTCGTAACTAAGTTTTTACAAAATATACCTAAACGTAATATTATTTTACATAGCTTGTGTTCTTGTTGATTAAAAAGAGGTTTTTTTTTCAATTTGTGTAATTATTTTCAAAATGAAACTTTTGACTTTAACTAACTTTGAAGTTATTATTATTTATTAGCGATATAAACGGAAATACAATGGAAAAAAAATAACATTTGTAAGAATAATATAATAAGTTGTAGAGCACCTTACATGTGAAATAGCAGTATTTTTTTTGAAAACGACACAACACCGCATAGCTACATTAATTTTTTAATTAACCCTTCTTTTTTTTTCTTTCAGGCTCATCTTAAAATTTCATTTTCAATCAGTATGTTTTAAGATTGAGAAGCATTGACGTAAGTATTTTAATACAATTTATGTTCAAATTTAAAAAAAAAAAAAGAAATTTAATTAATGAATACTATAAATTACCATCAGGTTAAGTGTCAGTGTTTTAATACTTTCTTGGTCAGTTTTTTTTTTTTTTTTTTTTTTTATAATACAAATTAATTATAAATATGGTACATTTCAATAAGCATTGTTGAGAGTATACTTTTCCTACACACTTCCTTTTAAAATGCTTAAGAAGGAATCTCAGTAGCGACAGATGGAATCGATAACAAACATATTTACCTGTTTTTGTTTTCTATTCTTATGTTCCTTTGTTTAAAATATTGAAGCTTTTTGCATGAACATTGACAACAAAGATTATCTCGACCTTTATGCCTTACCTTTTTAGAAGGAAATTAACCCAACTCAAGGAAAAGACCCAAATCAACCCTTATAAACTCAGAAATATTTATAAAATTTTAATGTGTCCCCATATCTCTCAATACAATTCGATGCTATATATTACCTAACATTGGCAACCAATGTTGTAATGCACTACCAGGTTTACCCTTGCATCACCTGGGGTTGATAAAAGTAACTGGGTTAAATATCGTTAAAGATTCTTCTTGTTATAGATGTTCTACTATGCCGCAGGCACCATGTATTTTTATATAGCGCCATAGACATTCTTTGGCCAATAACTTTTTTTATACAAAGATTCGCGTCGATTTTTTATTCTTGTATTTCTGTGTTAAAAATAAAAAACCACATTCTTCCAAAGTTATTTTGCAAGAATTACCATATACGTTTTTGCTAGATAATAATGTAATCTTAGATCTATAAATTAATCCTATACGAGAAATCACTTTAAATTAAACATTAATTTTTCTAGGATAAACATTACTCTTTGTATTTTTATTTCAATCAAGGTTTTTTATATAAAATATTATTAAAATCTCGTCAAAAATGGACATTGCAATCTTCCCGGGTAATGCGTTTTTTCCAACTTTAGCTCTGTAGGGAGAAGCAAACCGGGACCCAAGCTGTGGGCAATTGTAAAAGTAAAACCAAAAAGCAACAAAAAATGCTACGCATTATACATATTTGTGAGTTTTTTTGAATAATTTATCTCAAACGCTAGAAAGAGGAGGCGCCACTATCGAGTTTCTATCCTGGTTTGGAAAAATCGCAGATCCGGGACTGGTTTTTCCTGAGTTAAAATATAACCTATCTTGAACGTTGATTTCGAAAATTGGCGACAGAATGAGTCATTTCGGAAATTATTTGCGACATACACATATACAAGCCTCTCCTCTCTATAAGATCAGAAGTGATTAGAGCCGCAGCGTGGGTGCTACGAGCGGTGCCCCAGCGATTGCCGCCAAACGATAGATACCACACGATGAAGACGCCGCACAATAAAAGCAAATAGACAATAGGGATATCGTTTTATTCTTGAATATTTTTTTAATAATGCAATTACGCATTTAATTTTGTCATTCACTGCGGCTCTAGTGTTGAATTAAACCTACTGACAATTTAGTTCATGTAATAAGAAGTTAACAAAAGCATATAGTTATGTTGTTTGATTAAAATATAGACAGATAAAAAATACAAACCTTTATTGAAAAATGTAGACATATGTCGCTTGTAACAATCTCTTTTCGAAATTCCCACATACAGCTTAATTGTATAGCTGACGTGAAAAAATATTTTTATTCTATGGAATATAAAGAAATTCTAAGAATCTCCAAAAATTATTTGAGAAAGCAAAAATACGTAAAAGTTTTTAATGAGAGGTTTATTAAAAATTACCGCACACGTGCTAACTATTTAAATTTAAAAAAGTAAAATAAAGGGTATTTTTTCGGTATATTCTGTGAGTATAATTTCTTTAACTATTAAAATTTAAAATGCTATTGTAATTATCTTTAAGGGCATTATTAAATGCATTTAAATTTTCTGATACTACGAAGAATAAATGGTTTGGTTTCAAATTTTATGAATGAATTTTCTGTAAAACATCTTGGTTGGAATTTTATAAAATAAAAAAATAAGTATTTCATAAACTTACCGTTAAAGGATACTTTTCTCAATTACCTACACCGGAAATTCAAAATAAATTGAAGTAGTAAAGAAGAGTTGGGATGTGGGATATAGCTTATTATTTGTGGTAAATGTAAAAAAAAAGTTAGCCTTATTTTGAATTCACGTAAAGTAATAATAATTTTATTAAATAGATAGGAACGTACAATGGAAAAAATTGATTAAGTTTGACGTATATTTTCATTTAAAAATTATTTACACTAGAATCTGACTGTGTGAAGAATATCTACTTTAATTTTTTCTTTAAATATTAGATGTGTGGAAAGGTTTATTCCATTCCGTTTTCGAATAAGCGTTCTTTAGCTAATTTTGTTTTGTAAGTTCAGCGGTATATTTAAATATAATGCCTTCTTGGTACACATCTAATAAGTAATATGTTCAAATTAAGAAGAGGTGATTTAACGCATAAATAACATTTGTAAATTATATAGATATATTTTTTACATCGAAATTTTTAACAAACACATAAGCATACCGTTAAACTTCTCTAGGTACACAAACAAAATTGAAACAAAAAGTTCATTTTTGAAAAAAAATCAATTGATTTAATAATAAATTAATGTCAATAATATTAAATTGTTTTTAAACTTCAATTTTTAGCACATTTTTATTAACGACGTAAAACTTATGTTTTTTACCAAAGAGGCCCCAAATGACGGCGATGTTTTCAATTAGAATATTGAAGGGAATTGTGGATAGCGCTCCACAAATACACAACACAAATCGTAACATTCCGAATCGATATAACGAATATGATTTGACGACACCAAACACGTACATGTAAATGTTAACGGCACCGCAAAAAGCGCAAATGAAGTCGATGATAGCTGGACAAGGGATGGGACAGAGGGCCGCTAGAATGACGTTCGAAGTTGATAAGGGTAGTGTCACCCACGAATAGCACGAAATAGCCAGCAACATTTTGTACCATATTGGAATGCCGTTCGAATGCACCACCAACAATATTCCCTGGAGCCACCGTTTGCGCTGCTGTACAAAATCCCATAACGTGAACGGTGATTTTTCCCACATCTCACCCTCGACAAAATTGAAAGAATAGCCTTGTTTATACGCTTTCATCGCAAAATAACAATCTTCGGCCACAGAACCATCCAAACCATTATCGAACGACACTTGTTTTTCAGCTGCCACCTGTAACAACCATAGAGAAAAACTATTAATAAATTCCACTAATTAACATCACAAAAATTAATACATTATGCATAGCTATAATAATAATAGAAAATTATGAGGGTTGAAAATTATTCATTTACCAACCAAAAACAAAAATATTGGAACATTAACGATAACGTACGTTAAAATTATTTGTTCTAGTTTTAAATTACATGAGATAAAGTAAAAACTAGTCACCATTCAATTTATGTATAAGGCAATCATGAACACGTTTACACTGGCCGGTCAACAACATCGCATAAATTAGAATTTCTATTAATTTATTTTGTGTACGATTTGTTTTAATTAAAAATTCGCTCCACTACGCCACTAATGCATTGCAAATGTGTCTTTTCATTTCCGGAATTAACTCGGGATTCAATTTAATTATCCACGATATATCCTGAACTCTCAATTTTTCTCCTTACACAAATTAATTATCACAGGATGATAGTATTAATTTCCAATGGCCTCGATTACGCCAATTCTGAGAATTTGTAATATTTCATCACTTAACATACGTTTCCACTTTGTAATCTAGGATTTAAACATTTAATCACATGGTATTATATTTTGAAACATTATAACTAATCTCATGAAGTTTTCAACTTGCAACTATGTACGAGTGAAATAACAATTTTGCTGATTTGTGAGGAGAATTAAATCGGGATTTGAACAATTCGTATTTTACAAGTTGTTAAATAAAAATGTCATAAAACTCTTTTGATCGATTTTCTTTACAATGTTGAGACTTGGAAATTTTTATTATGCATTCAAGTCATCAATTTTTTCACTGATAGCTTAAGTTACCAAGTGACACTTTTATAAATATCTGTTTTGAAATATGTGCGAAAATTATTCATTTAATGCAAATATTTCGGATGATTTATCACTGTCGGATCTATAAACATTTACTTTATACATAGTAAATATTTAAAATAATTAACTTTTTGCTTATAAAATAAAACAAGGCGATAAATGAAACTTTTCAAGCTTGTTTTCTTCTCACTCAAGAAATATTGCTAACCTATTATCATAAAAGTTTCGTTGTAATAATCGCAAAAGTTTTACCATTACTAAAGCTTTTGCTTGAGTTTGAAAATTATGAATTGTTTAACGTTGCGTTTCTAATATGCATATATATGAAAATTTGACATTTCCAATGCTATTTTATTGTGAAAATATTTCTAACGAGCCAAATGCAACGCTAATAAAGTTTGACATTAGAAAATAAGTGATAATAATATTCATAAACTAAGGTTTCTATGCGAATGATTATAATCGTGAAACGGAGACAAACTATACGATAGTTTGGTTGCCCTACATTGCACTTTAATTTACATTGTTATTATGAAACATTGTTTCTAAATCAGAATCAGCCAATCAATAAGGTGATGAGAATTCGAAATTATATAATGGCTGTTAACTTGTTCTAATTAAAAGGGAATATAGTAAAAGCGTGGGAAGTTGTCTGTTTACATGAAAGCGAAATCCTTTAGTTTGTTCGTTATTTATGTAATTTTATTGTTAGCTTATATAATCAACACTATGAGCAAATGTCACTGTAAACTACGTAGAATATACAATAGTAGAAGAACAGCTATCTCTACTATTTATACTTTCTTTTATTAAAAGCCCTTTTACAATTTGATTAATGCGAGTGCAAGTGATTAGTGATTAGCAATTTTTGTGAGTGATTAGTTCAAGTGTGCAGTGCGAGCAGTGCCCTATGTACTGTTTAGCTGCTGCGCTAAGTTTATTTACTAGGCGTGTTTCCTAGGAGGCAAGCTGCAAGTGAAAGATCTGTGGGACGTAAGAACTCCCAAAAATTAGAACACGCTGTTCTATTCACTGATTACTAATCACTCGCACTAATCAATTGCGATCCACACATGTTTTGTCCTAATCACTAAGAACCAACAATAATCACTCACATTTGCACCAACCAAACTGTAAATGTGCCTTAACCCATAGTAAAGAAAGTATTGTAATCGGGTCGTATTTTCGATTTCGAAATACTAAATTTGAAAATTGAGATTCATTGTTGTTTATTGTTTACATCATTTATCTTAAAGACTCAAACAGTTTGTCACAGTAAATTTTTTAAAACATTTTTAGACTTTTCGTGATCTAAAGTTTATTTTTATTCTTCAAAATTTTTACATTAACTATAAAACCTCGGTGAGCTATACACAAACAATTTAGACTGGTTACACATTGCTTATACGATTAAAAAGTAGTTCGTTCGATACTCCATACCGAATGTATATACAGTATACTTATTGTGAGGATAGAACATAATAAAGCTGTGGTGATAAAATTAATACATGAGGATAAGTTAAAACTCGGAGACTTTTCTAGTCATATTATTAATTACCAAATGGATATATCTGTATGTAAATTAAGATAACTAATATAATAATTTAAGCCGACATTGGAAAAAATTTACTATCACTATGAGCATGCAAAATTTTTTCTTTTTACTGGGAAATCATAAAATCAACTTAAACTAGCTTAAAATAAAATATAATCCGTCTCCATTTTCAAGACTTTTCATGACAGAAACTTTCAAGTACAATCTATAGGTCATAAACAAATTAAATTTGGATAGATCCTGGATTAAGTATCACTTTATATAACATCATGTAAGGTGAATGTGAAACGATATGTTCTTTATGTTGTCGAAGACGATGCAACACTTGAAACTTGGTAAATTAGTGAAGAGGCGGGTGGAAATAATTCACTTAAAATATACTTGCTTCAAACCTTTCAATTTTATTACAAGCACTTAAATCAAAAACAGATTAGAAGAGCACTACTAACATGGTCGGTTCACCAACTTGACTATGTTGTACAGAAAAGTAAATAAATTTATATAAAATAAACTTTCATGAAATAAAAATAAATAGCAGAACAAAAAAAAAAAAAAACCGAATAAAAAAATTCTCATAATTTCACAAATTATTTGATGAAAAGTTTTTTTTTTTTTTAATTTTACAAGAGACTATACTTTGAAACTCGCTTAAACGCTTACTCTGTTTAAAGTTAATTTAATTTTTCTTAATATGCTTTCATAATTTTTAAAGCTTGTGAATTTATTTTGTAACTTTTAATCCTTTTTTTTTAACCATTTACATGTATAAAACTAGATTTCAATTGACTTTACACAAAAATTTCACTTATTTTAAGTTTAAGAGATGCCTAAAATTTTTTTGTATATAGGTATAGGCCACTTGCTATTTTGCTTTCGGTTTTAAGTGGACCCTAGCTGACCCAATATTTATTTGTTATCAAATGTATCAATTTCAAATGTGTTTTTATAACAATTATTAAATAGTGTCATAAATTAAAAATATTATTTTAATATAACTTGGCTTTAAAAAAAAACTCAAAAGAGCGTTTTATAATTTTTGTAGAATGTTATCACAATTTGAAACTTTTCAAAGAACGCAATTTATTTATGTAATTAATCTGGAGGTTTGAACGATAATTTCCGGATATCAAGTTTAAATATTTTGCAAAAATTCCCGGGATATTTGTTTCGGAAATTCCCGGTGCACTTATCTTAAATCAAATCTGCTCTTATGCGACCTACACAAAAAATTTCTGATAACTCTTTTGGATTAATTTAGCTTCCAATAATAATTTTAAAAAAATAAGCATTTGAATAAGTTTTGATCAACGGCACGACTTGAATATAAGCATTTAATTGATAATTTTAAGGTTTATAATTAACGATAAGTCAAAAACCCACAAAAAAATATTTTTAAATGAGTAGAACTAGTTCATAATATACTGGATGACCATCACGACTCAAAACTTCCTGTTTACTTAGTAACTACCACAAGTAATCATTTAATGCATGCACTTGTAGTCCGTGGGCGGCAAAATTTGAAAAATGAAATGAATTTTTTTCTAAATGTTACCAGTAACAGTACCTATATTAAATAAAAGGTGCGATAGTCTCAAAAATGTTCTCAAATATGTACACGCATAAGCTTTTACTTATTATTATTTCTACGAGCTTAGAAAAATTTCATATTGCAGTTCAATTATTGTTTCTACAGCACCTTCAATTTTAATCGTGTTTCTAGTAATAATGAAGGGTATAACATCAATTATTTTATGCTTCAACAGTTATTGTATCCTTGATGCTCAGTTCTGCAAGTTTCTGGTAGCAGGAATTTTAGAGAAATATATGGCGGAAAAGCCCCGTAAAATGTAATGACTCCTGTTTTTATCGAGAACATCGAGGTCGATACGAAAACAAATTTTTCATTTTTTACAGTTTCCCCGGTTTGACAGTTATGACAAACCCATACGCCAGTGGTCCTGGGTTCGAACCCCAATGAAGATTTTTTTCATGGGTTTTCGGATCGACGGTCGCTAATGACCATAGTAATTGATGCGACCTTAAATAAACCAAAATAAAAACTAAATAAAGCAAAGATTAGTTAAAACAGTCACGTTATCATCTTTACGCCCTCTAATTTTTTTATCATTGTATATAATAAAAAGAAAAATTGTCATGATAGCAAATTCATACTAGGTGTAGGAATTTTTAAACAAAGCTGAATCTTTTAAATATTTTTCTCTCTAAACTTATTCAAAAATTATCTCAACGGCATTTTTTAAAACGATGTTTACGACGGAATTTACGATTTGGATGCGAGTTATATATCGTCTTATACTCATTTGCATTATTAAAATATTTGATAAGAGAATTTTCGTAGATAACATTAAAGCACGTAGTACTCGGCTATAATATGAAAATATAAAAAACTCATTTCTTATTCTTTCAGTTCCTTGTCCTCGAATTTATATTTTGTAGGAAATTTTAATTTAGTACGAAACTGTTGTTGTGGAATAATTAATCAATAGTTTTAACTGTAATGGCACAGTAATTAGTAAATCTATTTAAACTACACCGCCAAACTCTTAAACTCAAATAATACGTGTTTATTTCCTTGTTGTTTTGTATATGCTCATTATGTACGTGGTTAATTAAAAAAGGCGACAACACGATATAGTTTACACTCGTGTATTACCTACGTCTCGTGACTAAAATTATTCCAAGATTTTTCATTACATTTCGTTACATTATTGTATCAACCTTTACATGTAAATTACAAAATCAAATGAAAAGTTATGTTTCGATCAATATTTCGAATGGGGTATTTTTATCTCAAAAGCAAAAAATATAATGGTAATATTTAATATATTGTAGGTACAATATCGTTAAAAATAAGCAAATATTTTTTGATAACCTGACATGTTTAAATCGATATTGAATAGGATGTACATATATGTGTATTGTAGGTACAATGTACCTATATTATGATATTAGAAAAGTAGGTATTATTTTGAAATTTTTTTTTCGAGGTTTTTATATATTTCGTATACGAGTTTGATCGACCTTAAAACCAAGCCATTTGTTATCAATTTTACTCGGAAAATATATATCCGAGCTTACAGTAAAATTTTCTTTTTTCACCCTCGAGAACAATGTGACAAATCGTGTAGCAAGTAAACAGTCGATAGAAAATAAGAAGTAAATCAATTGGACTAAATTTATGTCAAATATAATTTGACATTCTCTGATATAAGTTACAATGAAGGTAAAATAAAAATTTTTTATTCAATAGAGATTAGAACGTGAGGAGTGTAAGAGTTATTGTTACTTATTCAATGTTCTTGTTTTAAGTAAATATTTAGTTATCAATGTTGATGGATCTACTGACTATTCGGTCTTGATGAATAAAGGGACGCCGGTCGTCTCATAATTGTAAATAATTAATTCATTCTAAAATATGCCATGTTACGTGTTTGCAAGCTATTAAACTCAACATGTCAGTCAAGCAATCGTCGATTTACTTCAACATTAATGTTCTATTATTCCACGTAAAATAGGTCGATGTATTTCCAATCTTTAACTTAATATCTAACGCTCTCTGTATCGCCTGAACGAAATATGAAAAAAATGTACTAGGGTTTGAATAGCGGCATTGATATGACTGTCAGGCGAATATAAATGAATATTGATATGAGCTTTTTGATTGTCTTTTATATTTATTTATGAAAATACATGTACAAGAGACGCGGCAATTGCCTCTAGTCAAATGTGAAATGTACGAATCGGAAATTCTTTTTACAACACACGTTTTCAGACATCGTTTGCTCTATATTATTGATCAAACTCTCTGTCTCGACGTTGATTTCGTTGTAAATTGTACGAATTTATAGTAGTTGTAAATTTGAATGTACCTAATAATAAGAATATTTGATGTTTTAATTTAATAAATGATTTGTTCGTTTGTCTCATTTTTATTTTCTTCATAGACATGAACAATTCAGTTTGTGCTATCATTACCAAAGTTTTAATTACTGACATTTCATTTAATGAAAATTATGAACATTGCTTTTATATAAAAACTTCTATTTATCGATAACCTCGCCCCGATTTCATTCATTGAAGGTTTGAATAACCTATTTAAGCTAAGTAATTTCGATTAAATGGGGTTGTTCGTGTTATACTTTCCTAAAATCAAATATAATACATAAGGAAAAGCTTTATACCTATATACATAACCTTATGGAAGCATAGCATGATTTGCAATTTAATAGAAGACTTTTTCGTAAAATTTTTCCATATAAATTTTTAAAAATTGCCTTTTAAGATAAATAAATTTTCTTACTTTGAGTTTGAAATAATTTTTTAAAAATTCAATATCCACATTAGTCATAACTGTTCCTCTTAATTCTCCTAAAATCAGTAGCGGATTTACAAACTTGCTAAGGTAATATCACGGCTGTGTAAACACAGAAAACTGATCATCTGGTCAATTTTATCTTAGGTCTATAATATTTAACGGGGATTAAACCAGTACCACTTGACGCATGAAGCGGAGAGAGAGCAATTGCTCTAACCCCTGCGCCAGTAGGTGCTACTTGTATTATTTATATTTAAACTTTTGGCCTCTACTTTGTCACCCCCAGGCTGCCCACTTTAAGCTGCAATCTATTAAACCTGCCATCTATTAAGGCTGGTAAATCTGTCTTTGCCTAGAATCTTAGATTTATCTAATATTGTGATTCCCAAAGTAATCTATATCGACCTCCAAAGGTCAACGACGCTCCGCAAAGTTTTCATTCCAGTAAAAAAAAAATGGACATCAATATAATATATGAGGTGGTTAACAGTAGTGGACTTTATGTAAACAAATAGTGATTTTAATTTTGACTTTCTATAATTTAATGGACGTAATAATTTATTTATTATACATATATTATACTTCGTAATATCATAAAAGACATATAATAGTTCTGTTCGCGGGTTCGATTCTAAACCGATTTATACTTTTCACACGCCGGTTCCGTATATTCTGAACTTTTAGTAACAACTCAATGTTGGCGGTTCACATCAAAATCGTTCGTTAACGATTCAAAACCGATTCTCGGACTTTTATTTAAAGAAAATCGATTCTTAGTCATACGCAGTTTGATTTTTCGTTTAATTTTAAAATCGTTCTCGGAAAAAATCTTGAACCTGTTCATAACTGGCCATGTGTTCCGCGATAATCCTGAATCTGTCTTGAGCCGATTCATAATCATTTCAAAATGAAACCCATGAACAAAGCTAATATTTTACGATTCATTTTATCAGCTACTGATTTTATGCTGTCTTAGGGGTCATCCATAAACCATGTAACTCACTTTACTAGGGGGGAGAGGTACGTTTCTTATGTTGCGTAGGGTTAAAAATATATTAGACAGCCTAAACGGTTCAAAAAGTGTTACGTAGTCGGGAAGGGGGTCAAAAATTACAGAAAACGCTTTACGTGGTTTATGGATGGCCCCTTAAAAAGACTGCTTTTTAAGTCAGAAAATTTGTTAAAAAATAAAAGGTCCGTAAATTCACGTTTTTGAAAAAAAATTTCAGGACTCCCGAGAATTCCCGGGATTACCTTAAAAAATGTCCTCATGTCTCGAGAACAAAACAAGTTTGATATTTATTAAACAACATAAGTGTGAGTAAAATCTATCTAGAACTACTAGATTATTTTTGTCTGTATGGAACAAATGCTTAAATGAGCCAAAAAATTGTGATTTTAGTCTATTACCTGAAGTAAAAGAGAATTTTTTTTTTCTATTTTTTGTCATTTATTTTAATAAAAAGTAAATGGTCTATACTGTAACAATAAATCAAACAAGTTTGAAATACGGATCTCATATGACGGAACATTTAAAATTATGCTTGAAATACGTGATGTTTGGCAACACTCATTGTATGCTTCAAAAATTATAAACAAATGTCCATTTCTCAAGAACAAAAAGATTATATACTCTAGGAATATAACATATTTATAATAAATTTCGTCATATTTTTTTTTTTCCACTTTAATTAAGTTTTAAATATCAATGTCATAGATAACAAATGATATAGTAATGCATTACATTTCCACTTTTCTATCAAAAATAAATTAAACTATCTTTTCTCCTCGACAAAAATGTTATATACTTTTGACACTTCAGAAATGTTTGTTTTGGCTCAAGACATTCAAGTTTCTTTACAATTAGCAATTCTCGTTAACAAGTAATTTCATCACGTAATTTCAAGACGCCAGAGAGAAAAAGAACGTCGTTCCTTTGATGAAAAGAATTGATACAAAGGATAAAAGACGACCAATCAAAAACAGATGACGATAATAATTCGTTATACTAATTGTAAAGAAACTGCTATCTCTCAAAAATAACTTTAATTAAAAGCGCATTTCATCTAAAAATAAACTTAAAAGAAATCGTTTTTAAAAAAAAACCATACAAAATCAGATTACGCTCTACGAAATTTCAAGACATCCTGTCCCCGAACTTATTTAAGTTAGAAACGTGAAACCTCAATTTTGTAATATTAAAAATGTTATTAACTTACTGTAATTGGGTCATGAAACTATTTTTTGTGACGAGACTTACTTTATTGAATAAAAAATTAAATTGTAGCGAATTTATTAAGCTAATGTTTGATCACAAGGAAAAATATTATTACTCTCAGACATAATAATTTTTATCAAAACACGAAATTATATTATTTCTCAAATGGAATAAACCACTCGAAGCCACTATTATAATAATTTCCTTCATTCCACTATTTAATTCATATCCCCGACTTTGATAAATTAATTTTCTAAATTTATTACTTGATTTATTAACAGTTTTTCGTGACATCAACTTTTGTACTTTATATCGTACTGTTGAAAAAACTCACACTTTCGATTTTAAATGTAATTGAAATTTCTTATTTATTTTGCCTTTTTCAAACAAGATAAGGTATTATGTCGCTATCTACACTCCATGTATATTAAGTCAATATTTATTCTATGCTTGTGTGTAAAAAATCACTTTGTTGTTTGAATAATCCTACTGTAATACAAACGTATTTGATTTATCTCAGCGAACACACAAGGAAACAGGTTGACAAAATTGTCATCTTATGTAAAACTATCGCTGTCATTATTGCTGTTAGATTCTAATTAATTTCTTAAATATAACTCACTGTTAAAATATTGCAAGAATAATGTCTAACGACGGTGCTAATTTAAGCGTCGAAGCTATTTTGAAGTTATAGTAGGCTGGTGGATATAATTTTTTACATTAGATACATTTATCATTCGATTAAAGGAGAACAGCTTAAATTACATTCTATCTCTCATCACAGTTCAATTAAATCATTTTTTTTCTTGTAAGCACTTTAGTTTTTTTAAAAGTAAAGACGTAAATATAATATTGCTTCAATGATTTACTAGTTAGAAGATAACCATTAGGTTGATATAAAGTACGTTTTTAAAATATATCTATGGCTTATGTTGATCTTTGAGCCGATTAAAGCTTCTTAATCTTAGCTTTTACTGAAAGTTTACCGTATTGCCGATAGATAAGACGAGAAGTCTTTCAATGTGTGTCTGAAATAATATTTCACTTTATTTCAACCGTATACTTTATTGATCGAGTTTCAATCTATTTGTTCGGTCACAAAATCGACCTTCGGTACATCTAAACTATTTTTTGATACATCTAAGTTAAACAAAATTATGAATTTAATGTTTTCCTGCTGTTTAAAAAAAGATAGATTGCATTACGTTAGTGTTTTTTGGCTGGATGACTAGAAATTACCAAGTTTTTTTATTTATTATTAAATCCTTTCTTTTAGTATTGAAAAAAATTCAAAAGTTAAAAATTTCCTTATTACATTTCTGTACTAGGCTCTGTCTGCAGTGCTTTTTTAGATAACTTATTTCTCCTTTCTTTATGACTTGTTCTTTCATATGAATTTGGAAATGGATCAAAAATTGAAAGATTGGGGTTCCCTTATTTTAAATACTCCTTATACTGAATAGAATATATAACAAATTTTATTTTTTACGCTCTCAAAAATGTGTTTTAGGAAATTTAGCTTCACTATTATAATTTATTTTTTACTATTATTTATTTGCGAGTTCTTCTTTAACTGAGTGGTCATCAATGACTCGGAGTTTTAAATAGTATTACCTACTAGATTTTGTCGTATAAAATTATTTTTATTTTCCTTAAATGAGTGCATTATTTTTAATCGAGCTCAATTAATAATAAGCAAATATTTTAAGTATTTGATGTTCTGATATTAAAGTTGACTAAATGTTAATTGCTGATTATTTAAGTAGGTCTTTTTTAATGACTCATGAAACTTTTAAATAATGAAATATATCATTATTTAGTATTTTTTTTTTTTGAATATTCACCCACTAAAAATGTTACATTTACCAAAGGTGAAGAAGAGTAGGGCTAGTAATAAATACATAATATATTGTTGTTGGACTTAAGAATTTACTGTTTGACTTGGTTTTTAAAATAATTGACTTGATTTTCAAACTACTTGACTTAAAATTACGTTAAATAAATAAAAATGTTCAAATTCAGGACAAGTCAAGCATTCAATTAGAATATTATTTCATTTTAATGTTAAAATATTAAGTTCAATTCATTGAACAAATGTCCAGTTCCTTGACTTGATAAATCCTTAAACGGACTACAATGTGCGTAACGTTTAACCAAATATTTTTAAATTGTATATCATATAATTTTTTTACCACGCCTAAAGAAGTATTTCAAAAATTGATTTGTAGGAAATAGAATAAAATCTTTAAAACTTCATTGATTTTTATTATCTGTTACCTTGCTTTTATCACAGATTAATAAAATATTTATTTCTTCTTTTTTACTCATAAAACTTCAAGGTTCAAAATAAATCAAAAGTGAAAAAAAAATATTATGGAAAATAGAATTATCTAAAAGTTTTTAAACATTAATGATTATTGACTTTTTGAATACATTGCTTGAAGAGTTGGAAATTTCAAAATATTTAAACAATTTTAAATGGATTTTAAATTTCTGAGTGAAATTAAATAACTCTATTAGAGTTATATACATGAGTTGTAGACAATATTTTTTGAGCTACCAAATCGATAAAAACTTTTGAAATAGAAATTTTTTTTTTTTTAAGACTTACATTCAAGTTTGTTGGTATTTTTATAAGAAAATGCAAAGGTTTGCAAAGAGTTAATTTTTCTGTTACAAAGACTAACATTGACATTCATTGAAAACAATTTTTTATTCCACATTCTTCTACACTAGCGATAAAAAAATATTTTACTTGTCTCGTCAACATTACCACTCGAATCAATTTAACACCACTAAACTCATAAGAAATCATAGATTCAATCAATATTTAAAATTACAATATGTGTAAACTTGAAAATGGTATATAATTTTCTATAAGTGGCTTTGTTGCGGCTAACAAAAGAATTTACTACTTCTCATTATTATCATATTTATTTAAATAGTGAGTAAATATTAAAATTGTACTTGATGTTTGTTATTATGAAAATAGTCTCTAGTGTACCTATATATTCATATACTAAGCACATAATGAAGCCGTGTATGAATGCGAGACATGAAATATTTGCTTTTTGCTAGACAATCAGAACGGTTTTCGTTAGACTTTTAACTCAATTGAATTTTGCTGATTCGAATCTTCAATTCAAATACAGTAACGATAAAAATGATGTAATTTATTGATAACATTTATTCAATACACAAGTCAATATACTATTTATGATCTCTAATAGAAATGTAAACATTTTGATAAAAAAAAACTAAAATGATAAATGTACTTCAGGAAATGTTTTAAACTTAGTTTGCTATACCAAAAATACCGTTTTGTATCTTCAATATACTACAGTTGTTATAATTTTATTACTTCCTTCAATTTATTAATAAGCATATTATTCATGCTCAAAGTATTTTAATTGGTAATAATAAAGATAATATTTTAATTTCAAATTGGGGGATCAAATTTAAGCACTCTTTTTGCCAGTTTAAATTTTGTCAACTCGCTTGAGATTAACGACATTAATGCAGTATTAGCTCATTTATTTTGTGGTCTTTTCTACTTGATTTTCAAAGCTTTGAAATAACTTTAAAAAATAGATAAATGGTTGCGTGTTAATACGTATGACTTAATGAAATAACGTCGAAAATGTCTATTTGGTGTTATTTCAAACGTGATATTAATTACTTAACTGAAACACTATAAAATCACGAATAAAAAACATGGACACCACTAATAAAGTTAATGAGTTCTTATTTTGAATTTAAGTGATTTTTTAAACATTTTTTAATGTTGTGTAAAAATTTAGTATTTAAGCAATTAAAATTTATTTCTGGTAAAATTCGTTCCTAACAAAGATTATTATTAATTAAAACACATCGTTTATTTTAGTATCATATACTTATTTGGGAACTATATACTGACGGAAACCTAGCGTTAAATTCACCGTTTGTATTTTAATGCATTTTTAATAGATTCTAAAAAAATTTAATAAGTAAGAAATAAACTAGATTGGAAACCTTTAAGATTGAAATGGCCACGCTTTTAAATAAATGTTTAATGGAAATGCCATGAGAAAATAATTAGTATTTAATACAGATTTTTATTGGTAGAAATACCTTAAAATGGAGATTTGAAAAGAAAAATAAAAGAAATGACTGTGAAACAGGAAAATTTTGGGCACAATTCTAATAGTTCAAAATTTTAATAATCTTGATATCCAATCGAAGTGATATTTTTTGAACAAGTTCTTTTCTCTTGATTGTTTAAGAGGTCTTCTTAACTGTTATGATCAAAAGCGATCAAGAAATCAGAAAATCTAAGAACAATTTTGGGGCTTCCATTGAAATATTCTGAAAAAAATTTGTAAATAATGTTACTCTCAGAATTTATGATAGTTAAAATATTATGATGTTATAGTCTACAGATTGAAATTACATTTTCCTCTCATCTTTTAAAAGTTTTATTTAGAAATATTGAAACTTTTAGTTTTTACCGGGATTTGGAGTGAACTGAATTTGATTGCATGTTGGAATGTTGAGATCCACTCAGTATTATGGTTCGTCAAGATTTTTGAATCGACTTATGAAAACTTTTCAAATAAGATTGCTATAATGGAAGAGAATTTTGAGTTGGTGTTGAGAAAATCACAAATATCTTAATAATGAACCGCGGCTTACCAGGCCTTTTTGCAGATTGGTTTTTTTTATTTCGTGAATTTTTATACGTGTAGAAGTTCTCTTAATTTAGATTTAAAATATAATACCCTGAAAGTAAATCGGAAAAATTCAATTAAAACGGAAAAATACTTGTAAACAAGTATTGAGTGTTTTTAATACTTAAAAGAAACAGTTTCTTTAAAAATAAAATCTTAACTACTTAAAATGTTCAATCTAGATAACTATTTGAAACAGCAGGCTGCGTATTTGACGGACACGCTAACCATAATAAAGATAATTGCATGAATTTTTGGTGTTATCCTAAATTTCATACTCAAGTAATTCAAGTAGAGATTCATTTTTTAGGTTTTTTTCCAAAACTAATAATAATTTTTCTCATACTCTAATATTGCAATTATTAATCTGCATATAGATAAATGTACAGAAGCTCTACTTTTATAAATTAATAAATGAAAAAGCTACTACATTTATGAATTAAAAACAGTTTTTAAAATTTCAGTAAAATCCTCAAAAAAATCGTTAACTGTATCATTTATCAATTTTAAAGCACTATGTTGAAAGTCAGTATGTGGGGGGAAGGATTAAAAATGCAAACGTGTATTTTCGAAATATGTTTTACAATATTTTTATTTTTGAAGCTTGGTTTTCTAAACACTTGTATTTTAAAGAGAGTTGTAGTTTCTATTAATTTATAAAATTTACTGCGGTATCAATTTTGATTCTATATAAAGTAGATATATATCTATATACCTACAGAAGACTATTGAGTCATTGTTTTATTTGAGTAATGAAATTTTCAAGAGTTATCCTCCTTTTTGCAGGAAATCATTAAGTGGTTTTTGCTCTTCATAGACTGAAAATTATTTTTTATGTGAACGAAGTCAAATGTAGCCGCTAGTATTTATATAAATTCTTAAGTTTCTTAAAAACCAACAAAATTTTTGTGACACAAAATAAATAAATAAACTTGACAACATGTTTGTCATGAATTCAATATTTTTCATTTAATTCAAAGCTTTATTACATTGACAATTCTCATATAGGTACAGATTTCATTAATATTTGTAACTCAGATCTTCCATTAATCAACAGAAATGCACCTAATACATTATTTATGTACATTTCGACTAACTCAAATAAAAATATTATTTGTTTTACCATCTATAATTAACTAAATAATTATTAGATATAATTCTGATGCTGTAATTATAGCTTTGTATCTGTTTTAAGAGGATGGCGTAGATGATTTGTTATGAATGCCCAATTACCTACATTAATTATACAAAAACATGACCAATGACCATATTAGTGATTAGATTTGAAATTAACAAATTAGGGATTAAATTACTAACAATGTTTTGCAATATCGACCAAAATGTTGTGATACCGCTTTAAGCTTCGACGGTTTGCTAACATAATAGTAAATAAACATATACATATGTAAATGTTTATTATACACAAACGATTTATGGGGTTTCCTTCTAAAATATTTCATTCCATAAAATTATTTGTAATTTAAAACACTTAAACTTTCTTTAGACACTTCATCATATACAAATAAACAGTTTATTTAAAGCTTGATTACATAACCAGACATGAAATGTATTTAAAACAAAAAAATTATTTTTTATTTCTAGTTTTGGACAAATGGATCTCATCTTGTATTCAAAAATAAAAAAGAAGAAGTATTCGTTTAGGTAAGCACATTTGTTATTATTTTGATTTTCTTTTTATTTAAATAGATTATTTGTAAATTATACTTCTATCTATCTATCAATTAACAATATCAAAATAATTACACATATACTATTCAAAATGTTTAGCAATATGTTACATATACTCTTCGTTAACTTTTCTTAGAAAATTATTTATATCAAAACCTACTTTTTAATGACCAGAGCGTTAAAAATCATTCACCAATTCTTATCATAGCTAATTTGGTTACGGTAAGATTGATTATTTTTCCATAAACAATTAACTTCTTTAAATCAAGATAAATTGTTTCGAAGCAATCAAAAATAAATGATATCCATTACAACGAACAAGGAAAACATTTTAGGCAATTCTAGGAAAATGTAATTTGATTCAGCCGTGTTTAAACTTACACGTGAAGAATACATTTTCGTACTTGAAAAAGAAGGAAAAACCTAAATCAAGGTAATGCTGTTATCAGAAATGTAGACTCATAAATATGTAGTACAAATTTTAAACATTAACAGAGGTATGCGTTTTTTGTACAACACAATGAAATTATGACGTTAGAAAATCGCATTCTGCTTTTCACCGTAATATTCTATTGAAAAAAATTATACGTATACATTAAAAAAATCTTTTTATAATAAAAATGAATATTTGTTTCGTCTATAAATGGGAACATGGTTTGCTAAAACCATTTCTATTTTTAAGGTCGTCTGGTCCAAACCGCATTGCGGATATTTTCATGATTTTCATGTGACGTTGCGAAAATGTAACATCCAAACTCGACAAACGTTAAGTTCAAATGGCAGCAATTGAGTCACGCTATTAAATACCGATTAGCAGACCATTATTTGTATCCACCTCAAGTTTAGTTGTCGTCAAGCTTTCGTTTGTATACATAGCGAAGATAATCTCGCAAAATCTGAATCGATTGGTTTCATGCACAAGACACGAAACGTTTCAGTTCCGAGCCAAGTTTGTTCGATAGGGATTTGCGAATTTCTCATAGTTCTTCGATAACATATTGAAGCAACATAAATACTATCATTTTCCTATTAAGCGATTAGACTCTTGGTAATAATGCATTATAAATGTCTTAGAAACCAATCAATAAGAACACAATGCTCATTTAGTACTTGACTTATTCCTAAAGGGGTTATAAATGAAAATGGAACGGCATTGATATAAATTCACATTAAAACTTTCATGTAAACTAATTTTAATGTCGCCATCGTCAGCTTATTATAATCGTAATTTTAATAATTTTCTAACACTAAAAAATTAATACAATTCTAAAAAATTTAATTCTAAATTCAATATAAAAATCTTACGCCATGAATAGATAAAAAATTAAACATGCTTTGCTTTATCAATTCTCTGCACGTAAAGAGGGTAAATTTTACATTTTTTTCTTGTGTCTAGAAAAACTCAGGTTTTGTATTGAATAAAATATAGTAGTACATTCTTATTTCAAGTTTTATAAAGGCGCCAAAGCTCTAAAGATGAACTGAATTTCAAAAATATAGTCGCTTTTATATATAGGTAATGGTTTTCAAAATATAAAAAAAGCTCTACGAAAATAATCATTGTATGAAGCATATTCGTATCCAACACGCGTAGAAACGATTCAATGGGATAAAATTCGTGGCTATGACTTTGGAAATCGAATTTTTATCTTTCTATTTTTAGCGAAAAGTCATTTTCTAAGTCTACATTTTAATAAGCCAATACGGTGCCATTTAGAGGGTCTTTTTAAAAGTCGTTTAGTCGAAATAATATGTTAGTTGAAACTATGGTTGAAATATGGTGGACAAAATCTACCAAGAAATGCTTCGCTTTTTTACTTTCTTTTACTACTACATAAAAAAGAAGTACATATTGTAATCGGGACAAATGTTCGATTTCGAGTTTTAATCACTGGAAACACACGATTGAGGTGACAGCGACATTGCAGCGAAATCCGTTTAAAAAATTTGAAATTTAGCCTTGATATTTCATCTAGTTGTACCACAAAGCATATTTGATTTAAATCGGCTATCAGAAAACCTCATTTCAGTTCATTAATTTTTAGCTTTTTTTCAATTTTTTCTAAAAATATCTCCAACGATTTTCTCTAAACATATCAAAGGTTATTAGAATTTTCAAGGCCTGCAACTTTTATTTGAAACTTTTTCCTGAGAAAGGGATGGATCCTAACGCTTTTTCGTTACATAACGATTTCTACCCAGTCACATCTTCTGAACACCGTGTTTAAGAAACTTCGTTCCAAAGAATGTTCTTATAATTTTAAATGCATTTTTTTTTTGTGTAATTATGAACAAATAATACGAAACTCATTTAGAACAACATTAAAATATATTTAAAGAAGCATGAGAAATAAGAGAAATGATGATCAAATTAAATAAAAATGGAAAGCAATTTTCAAGTAAAAAAGAAAGACGCTGATTAAAAATAATTGATATTTGAATTTGAGAGTGTAAATAAAACCAAAATCAAAAATAAGATAGCAGAAGTACTGCTGAGTAAATAATCACTTAAATATAATTTTACGTTTTTGCCAATTAGCCGTTATTGCCATGGTAGCATTAACATTTTTTTTTCGTTTTTTTACGTTTATGTATAGTTCCTTCAAGGATGGAACATGGCGTTGCAATTTAAGCTATCTTCATATTAAGTCATAACTTATTTAAAAATGCAACTACAAAAATTTGAATAATGTCAAAAGTAATTTTAAAATAAACTTTAATACATTTAATTACTAATAAAATTACTTTCAATAAATTTTAGTCAGACTTAGAAGAGTTTGATTGCAAACAAAGATGAAAAACTAAAACTTTTTAAATTAAACTTTAAGTATCTTTTAAGTTGCACTGAAAAAAGTAAATCATGTAATCCTTTTTAAACTATGTAAATCTTAAAAAAATTAAATATTGGAATTTACCAAGTATTCAATTTTTCATAAGTATATTTATTGTTAAATATTTGACTTGAATAATAAAAAAAAAAACTTTTTCGATTACTAAAAGAACTTCTTAGATGCGACCTACGTAAATATTTCTTTGTCGATAAAAGTACGAGGACAAGGGAAATTGAAAATATTTGTTTATCTATATATTTTCTCTTCTAACTTTTGTATTACAAAGGTTTTATTTATCAATAAACCGAATATAAATTGAACCCCTCAACATGCGATAGGTGAGTTAAGTTGAAATATGATTTATTCTATCCCATACTAGACCTTTTTCCAATAAATAAAAGGCCAATTTTCCACCAAAAAAAAAAACTGCTTTCCTCTCAATAAAAGCATTATTTGGCTGCATGGAGTTTCACAATAAACGTAAAAACCCTTTTTAAATCAAATTCAGAATGAACGATAATCTAGTTGTTTCGGGTAATGCAATTTAAACTAGACGGGATTGAAACAATATATTTCACCACTTATGTTAAAACCCGACAATTTATTGGAATGTCGAGGAGCTGGTTCAGTGAACTTTTGGGTTAGCGAAGATTTCGGTTATCATTTGATTCAAAATTGAATGTGCGGTGGTGTGCGAAGTTACATTACTGCAGTCGATGACACCTGTTTTAATTCCAACCGATATATAACTCAGCACTAAAGCCCCAACCTCGAATAAGTATTATATTCTATACCTATGTTTATCCGGTTTTTTACTGCTTTGGGTTTTCACCGTCCCGAGGGATAAATTTTTTTCTATGTGTATATCCTTCTTTCCGTTTTACGCCATGATAAAATTACATATTTATACACGGTTATAAACCTGAAATTAGTTTTTCGTTTTTTCGGTGGTGTAATTGGGTTAAATTTTCACCTTCTGGCCACAACAGGAAAAACTTTGGTGGTCAATAAACCGCTCGGTTGTTTGCTTGTCGCTCTATAACGGTATTAATAATTAATTAGATTCATTAGCATGTTTGAATTGTTGCAAGAAAAGATTATTACATGATATCATATAACAATCAAAGCAATTGATTATTACATGATATCATATAACAATCAAAGCAATTATGAGCTGACGGAAAAACTGACCTTCATTGATATATTATAAATATGATTTATTTTGTATTGATATTACCTTGATGTTCTTCTGCATTTGATTAATTCACTGAAATAGATTGAGTTTTAAATACGGCGAAATATTATGCAAGAAAATAGTACGATGCCAAAAAAATTTACTCAATCCCATATGTAATCTATATCATTCACATCTTTCTTACTACGTATATAAGTATGAGTCTTTAAAAATGATTGAATTTTTCTTTTTAAATGTTTACTTTGAAATTAAATTTTTTGCAAACGAAGCATTTTTGTGACAATTTTCCGACAGTCTTGTAATACGGAGACATTATTGAAAAACAAATCATTTGAAAATTCAAAATATACATAATTCTTACAATTTGAAAGAATATGAAAGCTTTTAAAGACTAATCATTTTTCAAAATAAGACTTTTAACTGATATGCTTTTAATCCCTATCATTAACTATTTATTAACAATAGGAAATGTCTGTTTTAAGCTTTTTAACTGTATAAGCTAAGTATTGCTGTTTATAGACTGCTATAAAGACTGACGATTTTTACTGTGGTTTATAAAATTGAGATTGAAGTCTGAATCAGATAGGGGATATAAATATGCCATTCACACATTGTCTTAAATAGCCAGTTCTGTCGTAAACTGACATTTAAAAGGACACAAAAAGCATATAACAATTTTTATTTTATTTTTAATTCTAAGTAGTAAAACAAAATTAACTTGGCGAAAACAACATTTGCACCTATTGGAAAATAATAGTTACCAAAAAAGTTACTTTGAAAGTCAGGAAGACAAATAATTTAAAAATTCTTCAAAATTAACGTGCTTAATGTAATTAAGATCGATGAATGGATTTGATAACATTGTTTACCTGTTTAAAATTACTTTGTATTTCGTGTTCTTTTAAACGGTTGTCCTTGGTATCAATTTATTCTAGGTACATCTTTTAAAAAGCTATCAGCTTATCAGTCTATGGAAGTTAAAACTCTTTAGTCTTACTTGCATCTGGCAAGTAATTTAGTAACTAAAAGTGTCCAAACAGTTACATTTAAGTCTAGTAGTTTAGTGGTAACATTACTGTAAATACTTAGTTACTCACTGTTCAACTACACTATTTGCCAAACGCGAACAAAAAATTAGATTAACAAAAAAATGTTTTTTTTTTTAAAATTTAAAGTGATTTTCGTGCCATTTCACTAATTGAATTTTTGTTAATACCTAAATTATTTTAATTGTAAATTCAAAATTAATATTTGATATATCTAATGATAAATTTAACTATGGAAAAACGTCTTTGATTCGATTTAACAATGGCGAATATACGATAAAAGAGAGGAGAGAATTTTTCCGGATAGTAAAAGATTTTTATGTTCATTGAAAATTCAGTCTAAAATTACCCTGAAGAAAATTGGTAGGAAAGAGTGAAAACTTAGTTAAGGCTTCTTGTTCTCCTGATAAGCGTCTTACTCATTAGTCATTACTCACTATATTCACTTTTTCAATGTATTTAAATTTTTTATCCAACTCGGAAAAATTGAAGACCCACGGTTGTCCAATATAGGTATTGAGAATACATTATATTGAGATTTTTTTATTTTCTTATTTTTTTTTCTTTTTTTCCAGCTTTAATTTCGGGGTGTTTGTGTATTTAATACCATAATATTATAGTACGTACATTTTTTTTTCTTCTAACGATAAGTGTTGATTGACGAAGACCCAATCGTGTAAATGTAAAAGAATCTAGGGTCATCAAGGATAATTTTCACATTCAATATTCAATGGCTTAAGTTAACATGCAAAACGTATCTAACATAAATAAAGTTAGAAAAAATAGGATAATAAAATTCAACATTAAGACATTACGAATAAAGGTTGAATTTTATAAAGAAACAATAACAAATCTTTAAAACGTTCACTAAAAATTGGATACTTTTATTATTATTATTTTCATTTTGTTTTTTTTCGGTTATTTCCGATCTTTTTTGACATTAAAACGTAAAATATATTTAAGCAACTACAATTTTTTAATTGAATATAAAATGTATTAATTTTTATTTCAAAACAAGACGAAAAAATTGAAATTGATTAGTAAATTGTATTCAGAGCAATATTGTAATTAACTATTGTTTGATAAACAAGATCATGCTTTTCTGCAACAAAAATTTCCATTCGATGTTCTGAATTTTCTGGAAATCTACTAGATGATAAAAAGAATAAAGAAATAACATAATAAAAAAAAAACAAAAGCAAACAAAGTGGAATAAATAAGATTGTGAAAAAATTTACAAATACGATCTATATAAGTGCCTAAGGCGTACGACCTAACACGACCCTGACCTTACTTCCAAAAGCAACAAATTAAATGAAAGTGATTTTTTTTTCTTCTAAGATGCTCTACCAACGACGCACCATAAATCAGCAAAGCCAATAATAAAGTAGAACGAAGTTGATTTTATTAAGTTCATAAATTGAAATATTTCTTTATTATAAACAAACAAAAA
This sequence comes from Sisyra nigra, assembly GCA_958496155.1. Classification (NCBI taxonomy): domain Eukaryota; kingdom Metazoa; phylum Arthropoda; class Insecta; order Neuroptera; family Sisyridae; genus Sisyra; species Sisyra nigra. The sequence goes on along the minus strand of OY292315.1, from coordinate 36,486,828 downwards.
AAAAATATAAAAAATTTAAGGATTCAAATAAACTATGGCCAAAAAATGAAAAAATAACAATAATCAATAATTTATTTTTAAAAAATTTACTAGCCATTTATATTATAAAATAACTATGAAAGTAAGTCTTTGAATTTGAAGTACTATTTAAATAAATTAATCTACAAGTTTATTTATCTTAGTAATTGACTGATAATCTAATCATTCACTACTAATTGATATGATCAATCAAAATTAATGCCTATAAATGTGACCAGTCAAGTGTTTTAACTAAAGCAATCATTGATAATGTCAAGTACGAGTATTACTTTTAAATATTATCAAAGTAATTAGCTACCCGAAAAAATAAACAGTTTTTAAACAAGTTATAATGAACTAAAGATATCATATAATTTTACAAACCCTTACAAACAAGTTGAAGTCCTATTGTATTAAATAACTTCCAGTTTTAAAAACGCATTAAATATCACATTCCAGTTTCCAATTACACTAATGTGTTGCAATGTGTTACTGATTAGGTGTTCATCATATATTAAACGACCTATCAATATCCGGATATAAACCTTATATAAATGAGCATGTGAAACCAACAAACATTTTATTATTCCCATTGTTGATATCATCGATTTGAAATACGAGTCATTTCTATTATATGATCAAAATATTCATATTACAACAGTGTAAAACATACGACATTATATCCGTACACTAATAAATTAAAATCGAATCAAAGAACTAAACATAATAATCTGAAACAAAACTCAATGCTTGTATTCGGGAAATACAACACAATAGCATCCATCAGACCTCAACCATCATAATTTTATTATTGTTATACTATAATAAAATAATTATTGTTTATGTGGGTTAAAGAATTGAGAGAAATTAAGTAAATTATCGTTTTTATATATGGAATTGAAAATAATAATTTTCATAATTGTTGTTTTCAGGGAAAAAACAGCATTTTTGTTACTTTAAAATGTTTATTTCTGTTAAACCTTGTAACAAATTGTTTCATAGATCTTCAAAGCCAGTTTTAATTACAAACTCATTAACTATAGTTTGTTTAACATTAATTGGTATTCTTGATACCTATGTTGTGGTCTGCAATTATACTATAATATACAACATGTAGTTAAAATTATAATAATATGAGTACCTAGGTAAGTAGTATCTTAAATAACGAAGGATACTACGCGAAGTATTTAGCATGAAAACTTAAACTTTTACACAGGATATAAGGAGTTAAGCATTTTAATTGCGAATTAATTGCATTTTAAAGAGCAGTGGTTCAAATATTATCAATACTTTCATCTAATCGTACCAAAAATAAAAGAGAATAACTCTTTTTAGGTATCACAGATATTTCGATGTTCCAAATCTGAACTTGTAGCTAAGAAAAAGTACAACACAACTTTTCAGAGGAACTTTTTTGTAAGATAACAATTCCTTGATGGTTGCCAACTTTCGATAGGCGAGAATAAGACGAGTGGCAAATTTGTTTTTTATTTACATATTTTTTTCCTTTGGATGCTGATCAGAAGTGATAGTGTTGTAATATAAAATGTGAAGAATATGTATAGAAAAATAAGCGAATTTCCATAAGAGTGAAACAACTGAGAAATGCAAAGATAAAAATAATTAAACGTCTTAATTTGTATAATTACATGTAATGTAATTGTGATGAAAACAAATTTTTGATTTTTATACACCAATAACAGCTACATTTCATCTTATAATAAAAACGCCTAATCCTCAAGGATCGGCATATCCTCTGTAACGATCCACCACATTAAACTGAAATTTTCCTATCCCAGAGCACCATTCGTGGTGCTGTATGGACAAAATATATAACAACTCAATGTCTTAGAAAAATAAAACAAAAATAATTTTTACTCAATTGTTGCGGATAAAATAAAATAATAAACTTTTTTCAATAAAATAAAATAAATTCCAACAATGCAATGAACTTCGAAAGGTCCTCTCAACCATAATTATCCTCAACAATAACCACAATGATCCATTTAGTCTTTACGACAACGTTTTTCCAAGAGAACTCTTTCCTCTTTTTTTCCAGCCTAAATCGATCCTAATAGTGTGCTTCATTTTCCCCTCATTGACGAATTTAAAGTTGACAAACATGGCAGTTTACTGCCAAACAAAACTCGCAGATCAGGGCTCGGCACACCTTTTATTTACATGACTTTTATATACATACTTTAATAAGCTTTGGTGTGAAAGAGGCTTTAATTTTTACAAAAAGTTCTTAATATCCTGGAAAAATACATGGTCCCAGAGGGATAGCCATAAAAACAAAAATGTGTTTTTTGATTCTCACTTAGGATGATTTTAAGCTATCTGCTTATTTGACCACCGTCATTAGTCATCGACTTAGCTCTTTCCTTATCTCAACAATATTTCGATGTACTAAAATTGAGCTTAAAATCAAATTTGTAGTAATTTTATGTAACAAAACGTTTCTAGAGGCTTAAACACAAATATAAAGGCTAAGAAAATTAAATATTTACAAAAACTCGATTTAAATTTAAAATTAAGCCGAACTCAAGTAAAATATTATGATTAATATTACAAATCCTATCAAGCAGTGCTTTATCTCACGTAGTTTTATTAGTTTTATTATTTTTTAGCTTTAAATCTTGTGATTAGTAATATCATATAGGTATATAACAATTTTTACTTCCTTATAGTTCTATATTAATAAACATATCTTTGAATAAATAATTTATAGAATTTTATAAACTTTTCTTGTCGCGTGCTGGGCCCTAACTGCCCTCCCACAACCCTCAAATAAACAAAACAACTAATTCAAAAGAAACTAATTTTTGCTTTGCTTCAATATAGCTAGACATTGAAATTTCTGCACCACACAACTAAGTACATACTTGACTTAATGAATCCCTAATTCTCATTCAGGGAATAAACGCATATTTTTGAATTAGAATGAGTCTGCAAATTGAAGATGATATAGATTAAGTGTTTTTTTTTTTCAAAAAACTTTATGATTCCTGCAGGAAAGCTAAAATTAGAAAAGTGTGTTTATTGGTTTTTACGAAGGATTGATGTAGTAAATTGATATTATCCTATCTAAGGAGTTATAGAGTTTATAGGTTGGACGTGAATATATATGTAAATGTTTGCTAGGCTTTAGATTAACAGTTTAGGGTTAGGTTATATTGTTTTGTGTTATATACCTATTACACAATACAATACCTATACCTATGCAAGTTAAATTTTATCCACCCTAAAGTAAACTAGGAGCATTTTGTTAGTAGGTCATATCCGTAAGAACATAAAGTCACATATTATTACAAATGCAGGTTAGAATTGTCTGATGTCAGTAGCGCCTAATTTTTATAATAATATGGTAGGTACCTACTTGTAAGTACCATGTTATGATTAATACATTGGGAATATTAGGTATTTCCGTTTCATTTTTTATGGTTGCAAACACGTTTTCTTAATAGCATTTTATTCTTTTCCTACAATTGCTATCGCTAAAATATTGCTATAAAATAGACAAGATTTGCTTCTATTTCAACACACTTCAGTTATCCTTTCACTTCTAACAACTGTGATAGGTAAAACTGAAAAAATAGTATAGGGAATTCAATATTTATTTATAAATGCAATTAAAAAAATTTTTTAATTAATGAGATAAGTCTATTGTCACTTTGGCATTGTGCTTGAACCAATAAAATATTTCGGATATTCGTATATACAAACAAACTAAGAGGAAAGACAAAAAAACAACTAAATAGCAATTAAAAATATAATATAATAGCTTTTATTTGAATATTTGTCTCTATTTTGCTACGAGGCGTCCGTCTAGAATCTAGATAATAAGAATTCTTTTGATTGTTATACGATATAAAATACGTCAGTATAAAATTTTCATTCACTAAATTAATACGATGCTTAAATTAAACTGACATCATTTTACTATTACAATGTCAGATATTTTCTCCTTTGTACGATTTTTTAATGAACGAAATTGAAGTTTTATGTAATTACAGAGGTCACGTGCCACTTGACCAAGCGTAATATGAGTCACCTTAATTCGAAATATATAAAATTTTTGATCAAATCCCAAGTTTCACAAATTGCTTATGCCAATAATGATACCTATATGAAAATTTAAAAATACTTTTTTATATGAAAAATGTGATTGATTTTTTTGAATGCGGTGTAATTTTCTACGAACTAAGGTTTAAATGGACGGTCAATTGAAAAAGTGATGAATTGAAATAATTTTAAGTCGATGACCAGGGACTTTATCGATTAGTCATCATTTATTTAATAGAAAAAAAATGTAGGCAATTTTGTTATCCTAACAATTATCCAATTTATACGTCAAGCATGGGAAAATTTTAGCTGACATATTTTTTCAAGATAAAACCACATCATATTTAACAATGTACGTATTGTTATTTTTCTTGTAATATAGGTACTTGATTGTAAATAGATTTCCAACCTTGAAACCATTTTTTGTAATTATTTTGTTACGTATTGACCAAAGGTATTCATAACATTAAGCATCTAATTTTCGAAATAACTCTTCTTTTAAATCAATGCAAGAGCTAAAGTAAATATATACATACAACAAAAAGTACCTACAATCTATGTATAACAAATCTTATAGTAATAATTTATTTCGTAATTAATTAGTTAAAAGTTCAATGTACTAAGCAAGGTTGGAATTATTAATTATGAGTTCCTTTACTCATTTATTCATTTTCTTTAAGTATCTTATTTTTAAATAAAAAAGAACAACCAACTTAACACCGAATAATATATGAAAATTGAATAATTAATTACTATTAAAGTCAATATTTTGTTTAGATATTTTTACACTCGTCAAAATATTTTAACATCATCGTCTCGATTTAAATAGAAAATATTGTAATGTTTTTATAAATTATATCAACGACAAGAAGATTTTTTCAATATTGTTTTATATAATAAAAAGCTTTGATACTTTTTCGTTAGTAGGTACACAGACAAAAAATTTAAAAAAAAAATTTCCTTTTAAGAAATTCATGTAAAGTTTAAATGAGACGTTTCACTTATTGATCCAGTGAATTGGTACATTTTCGTATGCAAAAGATCGGGCAGTTCTGATATTTTAATATGTAATTACTATTATGCCAAAATTAAAAAAAAAAAATAAACTAAGTTTTGAACCATATTTACAAAAGGAATGAATATCTCTTGGCAGATGGCAAATGATTAGTTTCACAGAAAAATTTATAACTGTTTCATACAAATGAGAGTAAATTTCCTACAATTTGTGGCTAAAATGAACTTCGTAGTTTAAATGGTGGCTGAGATATTATGGGCCTTTCAAATATGCCAGCATTTATTAAAAAGCTATGCCATATAGGTATTATAATTTTTTGAATCGTTTCCACAATATCTCCTAAACAACGGTGTTTAGACCAAGCTTAATAGGTGTACCTATTAAGGTCATATTTACAATTGATATATCAATTGTAAATTCATCAATTGTAAATCTACAAAAAAATGCAATATGATGTAACGACGACAAATACTTTAATATTTAGAGCTAGTCAAAGAAAATGTTTTAACTATCTAACAACGGCTCCCTATCTTCTTTAAATAATTCAATATCTGAATATTTCACATCATTATTCACAGATTCAACTATAAAATGAAAGGTTGCTTTCTCTTTCAATATTTTCAACTAAGGTCGGCTAAAATTTGAAACTAGCCCTCGCACTCCATGTGTGCCTGATTCTCGAAAAAGTAATTTCTGTATAGTATTAACAGCGTAAACTAAACACATTCCACGGTTAATTTACCTCTTGTGTCGGTTAAGTGGATTTCGTGGGAAGCTGATTTGTATTGGAACAATGTAGTTTAGTTATATCTGAGCTTAGTTCAGTATGACGTACTGCAAAGAAAGCGTGGATTTACGTTGGAATGGGTTAAACAGTGGGTTAGACTTGTCCAGGAAATAGCCTGTGCGTGACCTGGGTTCAATTTGCGGTGGATCTGACACCCTTAGAAAGTTTTTACAAGCTTTCCTTATGAAAAAAAAAAAAATGGTTCAGAAAAAAGCTTAAACTAACGTTACCAAGTCAAAAAAAGATGCTAAAGTATTAATTATTCAATAATTACAAAGTTTATTTCGGATAATCCATAATTTTCGGAGCTTAAAGCGTGCGAGCAATGATTAGATTTGCATTAAGGCCATTAAGAAATTAATTTAATAGAGAATAATTTCAAGGTTGACCGTTATTTTGGAACAGATTGAATCGTTTATTAAAAGGTTTATACAGACAATTTTCATTCTTTGTTTTGTATAACGATGAACTGTTAATTGATGAAGTAACCTTGACAGCTACGCTTGAGATCTTCTAACAAACTTCATTATATTATACATTGTTTGGTACAAATCGATTTCCAAAACTATTTGATTCTGAAACGATTGATTATTCAATTAATTGGCAAAATAATTAAAACATAATTTCTATTTTTACCCAACTATAATATAAAGATATTTAAATCAATGAATGATGGAAGTGGCTTTGGGTTATTTATTTTGGAAAACTTTGACGTAGACTATGCTGAAAATTTCACTGTATTAACATTAGAAATGTAAACTATTTTGCATAAAAAGCTTTGTGGAAACAAGGTTAATGTTCTGCAGAATTGCATGTTTAACGTCTGGTTAAAAGAAATGTTATGACATTTTTTCAATTTTAAGGTTTGTCTACTTGTAGGTATGTACATATATAAAAAAAACAAGTCTATGTAAATTTTTGAGTTAGAAACGACGCGACTGCCACAGACATTTAAAATATATTCGAGAAATTCATGAAAATTTTTGAAGTTACACGCTAGTTGATAAATGGCTCGAACGTTAATGTTGATTTTTTGTTTATTTTCTCTTGAAAAAATATGACTGAAAACAAAAAAAGTTTTTAAGTAAAAGCTGATATTTTCAAATACCTAAATTCATTCCTTTTTCGAGGGTTTTCATGGGAATAACGGTATTTTTATTTCAATATTTAAATTTTACGAAATAAAACCAAGTACAAAAGAAAGATGCTATAGGAAAACAAAAATGGTACCTATAAAGCGTAGGTACGCATAAAAAGTGACTCTCCTTTCAGTTGTATATTATTTTTGTGTTTTTTCAGTGTTGAGCATAAATAAAATAATTGATAATTTAACATTTTTTTTTGTTCTTAATACTTTGTTGAGATATTACCTAAATTTACTAGAGGAATCGTTTTTTTATCAACAAAACATAAACTTTTATTTTTCAATAGCGACTACCTATGTAAATAATAGATTTACAACAGAGAGAAAAAAAGAAAAAAACAACAATAGATACCATATTTTTCAATGCTATGGTCACTTATGGTTTTCCAAAATTTGATACAGCGTTTTTACTTCAAATACAATCTTTTTCATTTCAAAAGAACATTTTTCAAATCAAATATTTTTTTTTAATAGGCATTATAAAAATATTTTAATACTGCAATATTTACATATTGCAATACATAACAAACATATATGTGTCCTATTGCAGATTTAATTTTTTATATTGATAGATATATTATACCTATATTATATGATATTGAAGAAATATTAGATATTTGAAATTTTAAAGTTTATTTTGAAATGAAAAAGGTTGCATTTGAAGTAAAAAAAAACTATGTTTGTGTTTGCATAGTATGTCGACGTATGTACCGTATTTACCGGACTATAAAACGCCCTTTTTACATAGAAAACCGAACTCAAACTTTGAGTACGTTTTAGGGTCCATTAAAAGTAGGTAAAATTAATGTTAAAGAAAATAAAACTAAAATATTTTTTTTAATAATCCTTTCTAAAGTTGAGGTTATAATAAATAAAAACTATGATCCAAAAGTAAGATTAAAATATATTTTTTCAAAAATGTTCAAAAATTTGAGGTGCGTCTTATCGTCCCAAAAAGACCTTAAATCGTTGTTATGGCAGTACAGTGGGCTGCAATAGACGTAACATAAAGTGTACGGTGACATTTTTTAATATTAAACTTTAATAAATTTTTCTATACCGTCATTAAAGAAGTTTCACGTCAAAAACTTATATAACTTAAACAATTTGTAATTCGAAAAAGGTAATAAAACCAAACGCAATATGTTAGTATTTTAGTAATTAGGTGATTCTTAATCAGTGAAGTAAAACGTGATTGACGCATATTACCTGACTGAATATTCCTTTGGGAAAATTAAGCCAAGTTCTTAGTAACTAAACCAATTTGAGCAACTCTAATTCAATAAAAAAGAAAAACGTTTTGGAGTATAATAAGACAAAATCTTCATATTTCGTTATTATAAGACGAATTATCGTTTAGGTTACTAAACATTGCTACATTTCCACTACTCATAACTACACACTTATATTTAATATCTATGTAATTTTCTTAAGTTGAACAAAACGTAATTGGTATTTTAAAAACAGATATTAAATTTATTTATACTACGCTTTACCACTAATAAACTTGTTCTCATACATATTCAGTCGTATTATCGCAATAATTCAAAACTACTCGTAAAGCTCACAATCAGACAAATTAATTTTTATTTTCATGATTTTAGTTTTGCAATCTCTAGACCAAAACTAATCATATGTCTGCGAGGAGTAAGATTAAAACTATGCCTTAATTTATATTTCCATTTTCACATTGTTAATTTAATGGTAAATCACTAAAAAAAATTTTTAAAAGAAACATTAAGCAATAATAAATAATAATAATTGATAAGAGTTAAAAAAATACAATTAAATATATTGAACTATGACATTAATGAATCATTTATTTTCAATTTAAAAACGCAATTTTTAACGTTTTGTGTTTTAAATAAGATATTTTTGTTCATTCAACCAGACCGTGATTAATGTTGTAACTTTTAAGGGAAAAATCCAAAAAATTGCATAATCGATTTAAAATTCCGATACTATTAAGCAAGGGTAACCACTTTGTTAATATATTTTTTTTAAAACTTACAAAAGAGTACAAAATACAGAAGAAATTACCAATATTTAACCAATGGAAAACTTTTAACCAAGACCTTAATAACCTTTTTGAATAAAAAAACTAATTTTAAATATAGTTATTGCCAATTACATGAAACAAATCTCAGTTTCATAAAACTTGTTCTTCAAGACAATAATGAGAAGAATATATACCGGCATAGTAAGTGATATAAAAATTATGTAGTTACCTAGGTATATAGTATATACACATTAAAATATTTTTTTTCTTTAAGGAAAACCTTTGAATTCTTTCATGCGAACAATGTTTTAATTATTAATAGAACTTCTATCTTAGTATTTATAAGCTTTGAAAACATTCAGGAAAAACACATTGCAAACGAAAGTAAACGTGTTATGCTAATATTTCCAACACGTGTACCTATGTGAGTCATACCTCGGTAAATTCAAACACAAAATTTGCGTTTATGATAATCAGACAATAATTTTGTCTCATTAATCCCTGTTTTATATATGCACCACTGAATCCCATTCTATAATTATAGTGCAACATAAAAACTCCCTTATTGCAAACATTGATTTTTCAGACTTTTACAGGAAAAATCATTGCTAGCTGAGTGAATGATTGTTATCGTTTGACTGTTATTGAAGCTTAATCAGTCTTAATGAGTTCATAAAATGCATAACTTAAACCATTGATACCTTTTGTACACACGTAAAAGTAATAATATGTATGCTATAATTACACATTGAAAAATAATATATTCCGCATGAGATGTGATTACAAGCGACTAAATTAACTTTGAATATAAAAATAGTTTTTGCATCGAACCATAGATGAGATTTTTCTCGATTTAAATCAAAAAGATCAAAACGTATTACAAATATTTTTACAAATCATAATTTGAATGTAAAAGCACACAACAAAGGCGAGATAAATATAAAATTCTCATCACAAATGATTTAAAATGGAAATTGCACAAAATAATAATGGACACATTTTGATGCAGTCTTTCACATATGCTAATTGGCAGTCTTTATATTGCATCGACTCAATTTAGTTGGTCGGACGAACGGACGTCTACATCCACCAAACAATAACAATAGACCAAGTGATTTAATCTGAACAAGGTCGCGTGTTCATCATTTAATTTTTTTTGCATCTCCAGTTTTAACGAGTGTCAACCAAGTGTTTAACAAGTTCGCGACCTATTTGACTTGTTCGATATTTTTTCCATCAACACATCATATTGTGCATTTTATAATGTATCAATTTTCACTGGCACTACAACACATAGAAAATGGTTGTCCTGTAGTAACTCTAAAGTTTTATATGGGAAAAGTTTAAAAATACAATTGTACGTGTTTTAATTCCAGGAATGCCGTGCACTGCAACGGAAGTATCGAGGTGAGATAACATGGGACATAGCCAGCTGTTACAGTTATTAAGTACTATAATTTTTACTTTCATAAGTTTGATCTAAGTTTTGGTATTATACATTTGCATAAGAATGAGTTGTATTATATTAAGACTTTTTCACTTTAGTTAATATGTAAGGTGAGTATGATGTTAATGAAGTAAGTCTGGCTTATGAAAATTTCTTTCTGTTAAAACTTATTTAAAAACTTTACCCAATAATATGTGTATACGGGATATTATATTTGCGAGGCAAAGTTGCAGATTAGATATAAAAAATTGGAAAGAAATTTAATGCATAAAACCCAAAAGATTTAAAACGTTTTTTAAACATTTCTTACTTAAAGAATAAATAACTAAAATTATTCTAATTATTGAACTTTCAATGGCAAAAAATGTTCTTTTAAGATTTTGTCCTCATCAACTGTTACTTTCAACTTAGTTTATGTTAATTGTTAGTTGTTACCAGATCAGAGACCGAGCCTTCTCTGTCCCGCTTGTTTTCTCCTCTTTTCTCTATCGTCATATGTAAACTTTATAGTGTTTGAAGGATATTTTATTTATTAGACATACATCACATAAATTTGTTTTTTCATAGTGAATGTTCTCCCATCGGATATTATCCGCATCGGATATTTTCCATAAGAACCCATGTTAACATTTAGCTTCTAGAATACTGTCGGATATAGAAATTTTATTTCTCAGTCATGTATTTGACAGTTAAAATGATGGGGCTTCGTAGCTAGTCTCATTTTTCCAGTTTTCTCACTACTTAGCCCCGTTTTTTAGCATTTAGCTACGGCTGTGTACTGCTCTCTTAAATCAAAATAGTGACTATTCACTATTTTTGCAGTGCAGAGTATACCACTAAATTCAAATAGTGGTATACTTTTCACTACTAAATAATGAACAGTCACTATTTGATAGTCAAAAGTCACTACTTCGATTTAAGAGAGTGAGTTTCTAGCATGCTATTATCAGTCTTTATAACTAATCTTCTTATAAAAACCCTTACCGACTTTGGAAGGTATTAAAATCAATTGTTCAAATCATTTCAATCAAAAAATATACCTCACTAAATCGTCGTTAAAATCAAAAGAGAACTACTTCTCTGAGCTAGAACCGTAAATTTCAGTACAAAGCAAGGTCTCATAAAACAAATAATGGAGTTAATCTCAAAATAGGTTAACGAATAGTTCTATAGCACAAAAAATCAATTCTTATAGTGTTTATAGTTTTTGGCGAGTTTATATTAGTATTTTATAATTGAGTACATATAGCGAATCTTTAGAGCACGATTTCTTCTTGTTTTTGTTCAATTCCCTTAGATAAACAAAGACCTTATTAATGCAGTTTCAGCGTGGCACCACTTTTCGACAGATTTGACCAATGTTTTTCACAAACTAAGAATTACGTTATCTATTTAACCTCAAGATTAAATAATTTTTGACTGTTAAGATCACGAAATAATCATGATATCGAGGGTCACTTTCAATTTCAAGTATTTCCTTTATTAGCTGATGACTTTCGCCATCGCTTATGTTAATTATTAGTAAAACAGAGATTGCGTCTTCTCTCTCCCGCTCGTTTTCTCCTTTCTTTTCTTTCATTGTATGTGAACTTTGTAGTATTTGAAGAATATTTTATTTATTGAGCTTACACCTTATGGTCGAAAAAAATATCATTATATTCTTTAATGATATGTATTGTCATTTTTGTCTCTCAAAATTACTGAAAGAAAAAGTAGGACAGTATGAAAAACTGTATATAGATTAAGTAAAAAAAGTAGCCTCACGTCGTTTTGTTTTTGAGATATTGAAATTAAAAATATACATTTTAATCTCATTTTCAACATGACTTATAGTGGTATGGCAACGTTATACGCAAATCTCTCTATAAGCCAATATAGAAAGAATATTAATATAGAGGAGCAACGTTGTCAGACTACTGTAATCGAAAATATTTGATAGTATGTGTCCCGAGGCTTCTAATTTCTGACAATGGCAAATGCTTTGACCAAATCACACTACACTCTCTCTTAAATCGAAATAGTGACTTTAGTGACTATTCACTATTTTTTCAGTGCAGAGTATACTACTAAATTCAAATAGTGGTATACTTTTCACTACAAAATAGTGAATAGTCACTATTTCGATTTAAGAGAGTTGAAACAACCTTAAGTACCAAAATAAAGCATCAATTTGAACAGAAAATATCACATATCAACGTCTAAAATGTATAGAATCTATTTTAAAAAGACGTTATCATTAAGTTGTAAATTAATTTTAAATTACGTGGTTTCATTACAAACTCGACAAAATATTATGACATATATTTGTCGTAAATTGAGACGACACGAGTGAGTCATTGTTTCAATATCAAAGACGATCTCAAAAGACTAACAAGCCATAACGTTTGTGATAAAATATCCTACCATTAATATTTACGTTTCGAGCCATGACTCAAAACATATTAATAAGAACTATGAAACCACTCTTAATTAATAACATAAAACGGTCTTTAGACCACGAAAATATGGTTAATCATACTTTCATTAAACTATCGCATGTAATTACCGAACAAGCAAAGCTCACACTTAATGACTATACGATTTAATTACATTATGAGGACATGAACAAATTTATGAAACATTTCTTTGTAATTTTGTTCTACACTATCCAACACCAAACGTGTACATTTAATTGTTACCCACCCACATTAGAATTATTTTTCGTCTTATTTTTTTGTAAGTTTTCACTAATTTCACGCGACAAAAAAACCACGGTAGTAAGAAAATCAATAGTAGACGTTAGCTATTTACTGTTTAATCATCTCGAGTATAAAATATTTTCACTAGCAAGAGATCCGTCAAGGGTATAAGTTTTAGTTTTTAGTTGCAAAGTAAGTTTCCCGCATACTGACGTCATGCAAATTTGCGACATATTTTACTTGGCTCGTAAAGCCATTTTCTCTTCAAGATTTTCTGTCTAAAAACATTCATGGCATAAAATATTGTTGAAAAGCACCTTTTTAGAAAAATCACCGAGAAAACTGATTACATATTAAAGTATGAACATAATAAAAACGTAAATTCAACAATATTTCATCTGATGAATGCTTTTATTAAAACGAAAAGATATGTTTTAGAAAACTGGTTTACGAAGTTTTATAAGTAAAATGCATTATGACGATAAGTGAATTCTATGTTAAATATGAAAACTCAATTTATTATAACGTAGTTTTTTCCACAGAAAAATCATTACGGTTAGAGGTTAAAAATTTAATGGAATAAAATAATTAATTTTAATTAAGAAAACAAACTTCTAAAACATAACCGCAACTTCAAATATTAGGTGTACAAATGCAGAGTTGAGAATGAAAATTACCATATGGAAAATAGCGGGTAAAAGGGGAAATAAAATTTTAATTGTTGTGGTTTAGATATAGTTACGCTAGATATTATGTAATTAAGTGAAATGTAAATAGTAACACATAAATAAACCATGTTTTGTTTTAGATCTTCCAAGGGATGAATATTTAAAGCATAAACCATATTTCTCACGTACAACCCCTCGGTAAATTAGACATATACTTAAGTGCTTGATTGCGAGAGATTCTTTTTGTGCAAAATCAAATTAATATGAAAGTAATGAATGAAATTAAAAGAATAAAAATGGTTTGTTAGTTGTGTGTCAAGTTAAGCTTTCTTTCAAATCTCAAGCCAGATGTTAATGATATTGTATAAAGGTATAAGTATATTACATAATTAGTAAACAAAATAGGCGCGGAAATCAAGAGCTTTCTAGACATAAAATCTTTTATGTCTTTTATTTGATTATTTTTTCTTTTCTTAATTATAATATATAATAACAAATCAAATTCATGATAAGCTGGTGACATAAAACATTGATTCACAATTTTTTTTTGTGGTACACATAAAAAAATTTGGCGGAACACTGTCAATGAGATAAGTTCTAGAATACTTTTACTTATTGTATGTACTAAATTGTGTTAAATAGTTTATGATAGCAATTTTCACTAAGGATTTACTGCTTGGCTTAAAATTGGCTTCAAACCAAGCCAAATGTTAACATTTTAATATCAAGTCTAAAGTCTGCATAAAATATCATCTCACTACCCTTATTGTTTCTCTGTAAAAGGTTTATGTTTTCAAATCCACTCTTAGTTTAATTTAAAAAAAAAAATTCAAAGAAAAACCTTCACTTAGAGGAGCAGTTTGCTCTTTCCGCGACATGCGTCAGTGGTACGGGGTTCGATCCCCGTCGAATTCCTAGATATAAGATTTAAGATTTACATAACCTACAGAAATTTTCTGTGTGTAGACAGTCGTGATATGACCAGAGATGTTAAAAAATCAAAAATATATTGGCAGTCTTAAGGCAAAGGACAGAGATTGTAGTTAAGGCAGACAGATTTCAAGGATCCATTTTAGAAAATCAATTTTTTGTTCTTCGGAGAAGCGTTTTTTGTTTCGTCATAAGCGAATCATTCAAAGAAATCATTGTTTAATATCGTATTAACCGAATTTCATCCTAAACATTTTTATGTTAAACTAAAATGAGAGAACTGAATTAAGGAAATATTAATAAAAAATATTTTTTTTTATATACATAGCATTCAAAATATAAAAGCTTGAGGCGTAGCTATTTCTGGTAAATGATTATTATAATTTTAAGTTTTGGTTTATTTTTTGATACATTTTATTAATACTTATTTCATATTTTTGAGTCTGAGAAAATAATTTTTGATTTCACACAATAAATTCTTGAAGCGTCGCATGACGACAATTTTTTATCTGTTATTTTACAATTTCTACAATAACTTTGACTCTAGTTTCTAATTTTATGGTAATGCTATTTTTTTTTTTTAATTAACTATTGTACTAACTTGTATTAGCATCTACGCAAAATTACATATAAACGAACTGTAATTAGATATTGAAAAGAAAAACAAAAAAATATAAATCTTGAAGCTTCATTTTGAAATGAATCCGAATCATTTAATATTGCTTCAAAAAAAAATCTAAAATAAAACATGTCTCTTGTGGTTTTGTATACCACTGGTATTTCTTGTTTTGCTATTTTACCTCAAAGTGTACCTAAGTAGAAAGAAGTCATTTCAGCAGTTTTGAGGTTTCGGGTAGTTTTTACCACGCTATAATGTAAAAAAAAGTAGCATTTGTAAATAATCGGTATATTTATTGCAAACAAAAAATAAAATATACCATAAGAAACTCGACAAAAACTGGATTATTTTGATATTTTTTTTTTAAATTTTCAATTTACAAGGTAACATTTTTTAACCATTGAGAATTCAATTTTATTATTCCACTAGAATAAATATTAGGTACCTATATATTTATATCATTGATAATTTGTGAGAAGCTGGTTTTTAATACTAAAAACAACCCATGTAAATAGGTCCTTAAACTGCAGTAGTTGAAAAATAAAACCACCACCTTTATTATCTTCTGTAAATAATGTTACATCAAACGCATCCCTTTATATCTTCTTTAAACATTTCATTCAGCTTACGATATCTTTAAATATTGACCTTATCGTATATTTTACATATAAACCGCATGTTTATTCCATAAATCCTGTAAATCTCAAAAAAAGCATTTGAAAAAATGAATGAGTTCCGTAAATTTTTTTTTACCAAACCATTTGAAACAGCAAGGCTTTAAAATACCATTACATTATTTTATCAAAAAGTAAATGTTTTTGTCCGTAATACAAACATGTTGTACCTACATACATGTACATATCTATAGGGATACACATAGATTAATCAGAATTGTAAAAAAAAAAAACGAATTTAGAGGATTTAGTTCATCCATAAATTGCCTTGATATCATGTTTTACACATGTAACGTCATATATTATAATAGAACCAATACTAAAACGTTTAAATAAATAATTAAAAAATAAATAAAATATTTTAAACTCTAACCCAGAAACAAGAACTTGTTAACATCGAGTTATTATTTGAAATAGTAAAACATTTTACTGGCGGAAAAACTATCATTAAAACAAACGTAATAATTTTCCAAAAAAAAAAAAAAAAAAAAAAAAAAAAAAAAAAAAAAAAACTAATATTTATTTAACCGCAAAACGTTTTAAACAACGATTGCGACATATAGCTATTTAAACACACGAAATTTAAAAAAACATCTTTTAATAATTTCTCTTTGAAGAAGTGAAGCACTTCACTAACCATTTATGTCAATGGAAATATCGTAAAATTATATTTTTGTTGTTCGAACTCGACAAGAATTCGTTAATATTTTATACAAATTGCTTCTTTATGCCGTATAAGTATCAAGGTTTGGTTTCTACTTAAACTTGCTCATAATGGAGTTGAGTAAAGTTTTTAGACAAGTGCATTTGATAATTGCTTGTTAATTTAAGTGTTATTATGATCATGTAATGATAAGTATAACAAGTTAGAACACAGGTAGTATATTTTTAATGTCACTTCCCATATGATTTGTACTCGTATATTATGCTCCATGTATAACTCTCGCGTTAAATAAGACTGCAAATGTCTGTGTTACAAGAAAAACTTATCCTTTAGATAAGCACTAAATATGACAGCGAAATAGAAAAAGTTTGTATTAATTCAAGTTAAGGATAAAAAATTTTCAATTTCAGTAACTATTTTTTGTTTGTAAACTGAGTGTAGTCATTTTATTGGAAAGGGAAGTTTTTTCAACAAAAATCACAATGTTCTCTCGAATAACTTCACTAATTAGTAAAAAGTTGATAATATTTCACTTTATACAAGATGCCTTTTTATATTCCAAGCCGATTTATTGTTTGATCACACTTTAATTTTAACGATATTTATGATGTAGAAACGAAATTAATGAAATAATACTAGCAATTACTGAAATCGTTATGAAAAGTACTCTGAAGGATTCACTACTTAACTTGACTACCAAGCTAGTTGAGTAGATTTTCAAGTTACTTGATTTTAAATCTGATTTAAAATCGTGTCAAATATTCAAATATCAAATCAAGTCAAACATTGATTTCGCAAGTTATTACATTTGCAAGTCTAATTTTCAAACATAATTTATTTAAAAAATGCCTTTTTCAATCTTCAACTTGACTTGAATCATAACTTAAGGTTGTTCCCTTATTAGCTGTTGCCCTTTTGGATATATTCATTTTTTATCCATGTGCCTATGATAAAATTTTGCTTTTGGGGAATGCTTTCTCTTAGTTATATCTTGGTATAGAATTATTTTCTATCTATAATATTGATTTTTCTCCTACTTTGCATTGAAATCTGGAATTTGGTTCTATTGGGAACAGCCTTAAAATCGATTGGTTTTGTGTCACAGCTAATTGATTTTCTTTAATACGCATATAACTTTTAAAGCTCATAAAATCAGTTATTAAAAAAAAAATAAAATTATACTTATTATAAAGGTTATTTAAAAATAATATTGACCTGAAACCACAGAGCACCCTGTATTTATATTAAGATTGAGGAACAATTTGAAAAAATTCGATTTAAATACGACTTCCGATATTTTCATTTAAGTATATCCATGAAATCTAAATAAAATTATTTACTTGAACAAATGTTAGAAACTTGTAATTCCATTCCATGCTTTGTTATTAAAATGCAAAGCTGCAGGAAACGTGCAAACTTTTTAATTTAAGTTTCTAATAGAAAAATTCAGTCAACATCCACTCAGTTACATCCTGAACAAAAAAAACTCGGAAAAGTTTCAAAACACGACTAAAATTTCTACATTTCTAAATAAAAAACGTGTTATTTACGGTCATATTTGATCGACTCAATTAAAATTACGTATTTACTATTTTCAAATAGAAAATTTTCCTATATTTGAATATTTCACGAAGCAACTATTGATATTTTCATACAATTCATACAATTTATCAAAATTTTCAATCAACTATTTAACATTCTTTACAATCATAAATTTTACCCCCCCCCAATTTCAATTCTATTTCTTTATTACAAAAGTTTTAACACGTAGGTATACAATTTTAAATATGGATTTGAATAATTTTTTTTTAAAAAATATATCTTTGAGAAAACAGAGAGAGGTCGAGGTAAAAAGTTACATTCTACTCTAAAGTAATATTTTATTCAAAGAATCATAAAAAGTTTTTTCTTTGTAAAAGCTAATAAATCACACTTTAAAATTATAAATGTTTCAAATACATTTCAAATTGAAAATGTTTGAATGAGAGCAATATGCGTTCGCAGCTCTGTAGCAAAATTTTTAATTAATTTAGAGTTTGAATTTGAAAAGAAGAGCAATTAAATAAACTGCTCAAGGCTTTGAAAGAATTCTGGAATAAGTATTCTGTTTAGAATCAAATAAAACATCGATTTTTTATCAAAAGGTTTAGTCTGTTTCATTGAAAAGGTTTAACAAAACGCCAGTGTTATAAAAAAAAATTTTTTTTACTGTATTTTAATGATTGAAAAAAAAACGGAATATTGTGCTCTTAGTTTCGATCAAATTACGGATGTTCTGAAATGTTTTACATTTCCGTAATGAATATGTCGTTATAGTTAAATTAATATACTTCCACTTTATGAAGAGAAAAAAGTACTTTTATAAATCAAATGAAACGTAGAAATTTCCTTGGAATAATAATTAATTTAATGCATACTATTACTTTTATCATAGTTGATTATTTCACTATAAGTTTAAATGTGAAATTTTGAAGAGAATGAACTGATTGTTCCAAATTTCTAATTTTGATCTAGAAACTTTTTTAAAGATTCTATTTGCTTCGTGCATGTCGACTGGTACCACTCAAATCATAATTAACAGCACTTTTAACATAGAAATAATCAATGACAGAATTTGCCCATGCCGACTCTGATTAGGGGGACCGTTTAACTAATAGGTGCATATATAAATTTTGATACTATATTTATATACGTCCAAAGTTATATGGTGTTACCTAACTCGTTGATCAAACGATACAACTCATTGTAGATGGGTGCTAATATTTTCATATTCTTTCCAAATTTCTGAGTCAAATATCATTTTTCTTCAAAATCATTCTAATCAAAGTTTTTTTTTTTTTTGCTTTATTTAAGGTCGCATCAACTACTATGGTCATTAGCGACCGTCGAATCTGAAAAAAACATTCGGATTTTAATAGGTACATGCACAAGAGTTATGAAAAAAAACTTTTTTCGCCACCGTCGATTCTCTATTACCTATACGTAGGGTATCACTACCTTAATTTTAAAGATGCTTAAATTGAATTTCAAGACACTTGTCCTAGATTTGACTTGAACTCTAGTCAAACTCGTGTCATATATATTTAAATATCAAATTACTTAAGTCATGATTGATTAAATTCGCAAATTATTTCATTTTCAAGTCAAAATGTCGATCATAATTCATTTCAAAATATTATGTCCAACTCCTAGACTTCAAGAATCTCTACCTATACCAGTATGTAGAAAGCAAATAATGACACTTGTATAGCGAAACTATGACCATAGTAAGAATTTTAGAAAAAATTATTAAAATCGATCGAAATTCGAAACCCCAAAAAAAAAATTGGTAGTATATTTCAATTTTTTTCAAAAGTAGGTAACAAAAACTTAATTTTTATTTTGAACATGCTAAAAATATGAAAATGTGAAAATAGGAAAAGTGACGGTTTTTAACACTTTTTAATACTTAAATACTTTTTTCTTTCGAGATTTTTAAAAAATGCATACGACGTGTGAACTTTTAAAGATTTCTCTTTCCATTGCAAATATTGATTTTTAATTTATTTTTACAAAAAGATTACCCCCCGAATTGTGGTCTTTTAATTTCGACGACTGCAGAAATTATACGATAAGCTTTAAATTGTATCCACACCATACATGTCTAATGTTAAAAACCCCAACTTCCTAGAGATAGCACCAGTAGTCAAGTTTTTGATAGGTTAAAGAAAACAAATCTGATTCAAAAATTCCGTGAGGTCACTGCGATCCTAAACTATTTAAATAACTTTCAGAAAACGTTAGTTTGTCTGGGATGTGAATTTATTCAATGATACTATGTGTAGCACTCAATATTTCAGTCTACGTTTGCATAAAAATTTAAATCTCTGTCTAAAAAAAGTTTACAGCTACGATATGCTGGGCAAAACTTATATTTTTCAATTCATGTTTTATTCATTTTATTTTATTTCAAACTTCACATTATTTTAATATCTAGTAGCTTACTATCTCAAGTAGATGTTGGCTTTTACAGTCGTTTCAGTTCATAAAAAGTATTTCTACTTAACATTTTTCAAGTACTTGTGGAAAATTCTTAAATAAATTCAAATACCTACATAAAAAAATGATAAATTATTTATTATAACTACATTTTACGTAATTCACTTTTAAAAAGGCGAAAGTGGAGATTAATCATAAAACAGAGAGAGAAAGAAATGGAATTCCCCATTGAAAATGTTTAGTTTGAAAGATTTGCTTGTTAAGAAGACTTTACAGGAATTCAATTGAAAAACACTGGAAATTATTTTATAATAAATATCACAATTACAAAGCTCTTAACCAAGTATCAAATGTATTTTTATTTACATAAATGTCGGTAAAAGTAAAATCGTTTATGGATGTCTCTTTGTTAAAATCTTCCATCATTTATCAAAGCTTCTACTCAAATACTTCTCTACTATTTGTGATAACTAGTAGCTCCATTATCGTATTTCATTTCACAAAGAAAATAAATATTCTTTTCCATCATGAATAAATTTCAAGATTAGAATGTCTAGTACACATTGCCCTATGTTCTTGAACTTGTATCACAAAAAAAAAACAAAAACAAGGTTTTCCAATTCATTATATCTTAATATGAAGAAGGAAAACCGGAAGATGAAACGATACATAAATCATTGATCTTGAAATAAGAGTAATAATAATAAATAATTAAAAGCGTGTATTTAATGAGATAAGATTGACCTTTAGTAGTACATCTGCTTTTAAATACTTGTACATTAAGCAAATAGTCTGTAAATATAATGTGACCTCATAAAATGTAACTTTAAATGATTCATATTTATCAAAAGAAATAAAATGGAGCAAAAGAAATTCATTTTAAAAGCTAAAAATCGCTTTATCAAATTGAAAAACATGGAAATCCACGCTTAAATCTTCATTTTTCAAAAAACTCGAGATAAATGATTCTGTATGCTTTGTATAGCATTTGCATCGAAGCCTATTGACGTTCTGAATAAAATGTATTTTAGTCCTTTACGATAGCTACAACGCGGATAAAAACAACTTTGTCCTAGTTTTCTGTTCACCCTTTGTTAGTAAAAAAAAAACGCAATTCCACTGCAGTTCCCAATACACAAGTCTACTACAAATCATAATATAATTAACGGGATAGTCATATACTATGCAATGACCACACAATTGTTTCATTTTATTTTTATATAGATTTAAAAACACCATTACCGAAATAAACTTGAATACACCATATGCTTGAAGTATAAATAAAATTATTTTTGTTGTTCCAACAAGAATGAATCCTATAAAAACGGAATTTTCTTGCTTTATTTCATTATATTACATCTTCCTTCATCACAATACAATTAGAGGAAAATAGAAACTTCCATTAATTCTCGGTGCGCCAAGTGACGCTAAAAGCAACGCTATGCACCATGTGGGGTGAAAAAAATTCGTATAAATCTGTCGTTAATATAAGTCTACAAGTTATAATCTTTTTGTTAACCAAAAGAAGAGAAGCTGGAAATAGAAAATAATCTCATAATAAAATTATGAAAAAACTTTGTTCAGAATTATTTCAATCTAAAAATGAATACATTTGAAAACGTAAAAAATAGAACTCGTCTAATTGATTTTGTACATCGTAGAACCAATTATATTTTATATTCCATTTATTTTATCTTCATTTTTTTTAAATGAAGGAAATAATTGAGGACAACATATTCAAGTACAATTTTGGAGCTTTGGTAGATTTCTTGAAAAAAAAAATCTTTTAACATATTTGAAACCAGGGATGTTAAAGCGTTCCGTAACCGTAACTAAAATTATCGGAAATCCGAAATAAAAATTTGTTCATAATCAAATCGAATTCGATATAAAAGATTTCGATAACTCGGATAGAGGAAGGTTATAATAATTTAATTGCTATTGCATTTTAAAGTAGATAGTGTTGAAAATTGAGTATCCATAGTACTTATTTAAATAATTTATGTTAGTATCAAATGATAGAAATGAAGTCAAATTAATTCAATTTATTTTTACAATTTTTTAAGTCTAATTTTCCATAACAGTCTTTAAAAACCGGTCTAATATTACTTCCATATCCGTATCCAAATCCAAAATTTCATATCCTTAACATCACTGTTACCTGGCGGCATCACTAAATATAAACTCGACTCATTTGTTACTTGAGTTTTTCTTAGTAAAAATTATTTCTGGTTATAAATAGTTTTATAATTTTTTTTTCTGTAAATTTCATAAAGAATTGTAAGGAGCTCAACACAAAATCATTCCAAAATTAAAAACTTTTTTTTATACTTTATGATCCAGCAAAAAAAATAGTTATTTATATTAATAATCATGACTGGATTACCATTAGACAAATCCAGCGATAATTTAAAGGCCAGGGCATGGAAAACTTATGGGGTAAAACTACCTTAAAATGAGTCATCAAGTATTTTACCTCCTAACATTTAACCTTCGTTCATCTTATTTTCTCTGTTTGTGATTTGAAACAAAAATATTCTAGGTCTTCTCTCGCACCTCATTTTCTTACACAGTCAATTTCTTTAAATTTTGTTTTTCACGTGGAATTTTTTCCTGTCGGACATTTCCATTTTCCATAAGAATTGATGTTAACCTTTGTTTCTTGGGGTATGATCTCTTTTAGTTATACCTTGGTTCAGAATTAGTTTTACCTAGTTAAATTGGGAATAACCTTAATAGGTGTAAAAATTACGTGACGTACTTTTCTCTTATCTTTCAGTCACTCATATTTTAGTGAGTCAACTTACTTGAAGTGGACTATTATACGTTAATTATAATACTTGAAATTAACTAAGCATAATTATTACTTGTTTAACGAATCATACGTCCAAACAATAAAACAAACAAAAATCGATCAAAATTTTATCCAATAGTTACACATGATATGTAAAGACCGATGAAATGACTATAATTTCACTTACATTTGGATTACTTTCTTCTATTAAGTTGGTTTAATGTAGGTACCATGATTTATCTTTTAGTTATTCGGGTTACCATTTATCCACTATTTTTAAGGGATAGGCAGCATTATAAAGCTATGTATTGAAAAACTAGTCATTCATACGACTCATTGAATTATCTCTATCATAATTTTGCAGAGCATTACCAATACTGCATTCTAATTTCCTGGCCCATTATATTATATAATATTGATTTGGTATATCAATGCTTGCTTTTTCTAATTAGATTTTTGAATAATTTTCAGACATCTTACCTTAAAGACTACGCCCCTAAAGTAATCAATTTTAAAGTATATGCATTCCCTTACTGACTTACAATTATTAGTATCAGAATTTTTTTTGTTCTAAATAAAATATCATACTGTAGTGCAGTGGTTTCCAAACTTGGATGCGCAGACTATTTCCAGAGGAGGCACCAACACTTTTAATAAAAAAATAATTTTCATACCATAATATCAACAAATAAATAAAACTTTATATCGTAACGTAACAGTAATTCAATGAATATGCTTATTTTTACTTTTCTTTCATTACTATATATATATAGGTACATATTTAATTCCTATATGTATTACAAATTTTCAGAAGAGGAGGATGTTAAAAATGACGCTCTGTTTCGGTAATGCACAAAACGACCGATTTTATTATTTAAAACGTGTTTATATTAATATATCTTTAAGAAAAAGGTAGGGAGGCGCGGCTAAAAAAAATTTTTAGGGAGGCTTAGTAGCATAAAAGTCTGGAACCGCTGCTGTAGTGTATTACTTTTTTCATATCACAATATTTGAACATTCACAGAAAATTCAAACAAAATTTTTACTCTTCACTGATTTAAAAAGTGAGCCTGCTACATTATTGAACGGCACGTTTATTGGATGAGTATAGAGCCGTATATCAACCCGGGTTAAAACATGAACACATTTTACGATAAAACTAAGCCATAACCATGTTTGTAACGTATTTAACGAACTTGAAATATAGTCTCATATTTTTTGACGAATAAGATTGGCTTTACGTTTTGAGCGTCCTTAACATTTTTACGTACTTGATAAAATTTCGTTATCAATACCTTCATGAATTCCTAGAACAACTGTAATGGCAAAAATATGAACCGTATTCACGTTATTTTTAGCTAAAAAGCTAATACATTTCTTACATAAATATAATCCTCTTTAAAGGAAATACGTATTTATGGCTCTCTGCTTGACATTTCTGGGAAGAGACATTTTTATATAACTTGAATTTTTTTAAACGTTAATCTTAACCTTTCACGGTAATGACCTCTTTTTTATAATATCTTATATTTCTGACATTGATCTATACAATAAAATGAAGCAATATCGTAAAACCATAATGTTTTATTAGCAACACGACATTGTTAAAAATTACATTTAATGTGGTATTGTATAGGTAACAACAGTTACAATAAATTCCAACATTTCAAATCCTGGAAGTTAGTAAATCTTAATTAAACCATTGAAATATAACTTTGGAATTCTCATCTTGTAATTCAACTCTGATCGATAGCTCATATTTCATAAATATATAAAATATTTAATTTTTGTTGTTAAAACTCAAGCAAAGTTTTCTTCAAGTTTCCGATTACTTTTCTTCTATCGTCTTGACTCTTGAGTATCTGTCTATGTATAGACTTTAATTGGAACTTCTTATCTTTTGTAGTTGAGATCTTGTGATGATTAGTCATATTTTCAAGAAAGTATATACATAAATAATCGATAGTTCAAGTTTCTTTTTAATGAGGATATTTAATTAGTCATACGGGAAGAGTTGAACATTTCATGTTCCAGTCTTCATATTGATTTCATTTTCTGAAACGTGCTGTTAAAAGTGATCTTTAAGTAAGGGTAGTTTGTTGCATATTAATAAGTACGTTTAATGAATTATTTAATTAGATTCCTGTGTACTTACTTGAGTGACGACAAACGACCCTTTCCAACTGAAAAGCGGCTTATGGAACATGGTGAATTGTAGGCGAAGCTTTCCCATGTCGTCAGCGACACGAAAACTATCAGCAAGAGTTGTGACCCAATTAACGACATCTTCGTTCGCGTATGTAATTAATCCTTGTCCAAATTGATGTTTTCCATCAATCACAAAGTTCAATATACCACGCACTGAGTTTTCCGTTAGCAAAGTTTCTTCGTCAAGATGAACAATCCAGTCGTTATCACTAACCATGCTAACACCATCTTCGAGGCAATACTGAAGAGCGCGGGCTTTGAACAAAGCACCGCTTTTTGTTTTGTATGTAGTTGGAACGACAATTTCGCGAACACGGCTATGGGGGGCAAGGCCCAACGGCTTGTCAGTCACCACTTCGACGATGAAATTTTCCAGTCCAGCCTCGGTACATTTGGTGATGTTACGGGACACGTTTGAACGTACCAATTGCGGATAGTCACCCCGTGTCACGATGCGAATGCAGAGAAATGGCGCTAAAAGGGGCGATCCTTTCAAAATCACTTTATCGGGAAATGCGTTATAAACGATTAGTCCCACAAAATTGAACAACACTTGTGGTAATGTTAACAACGTTATCGATCGTAACATGTAGAGAGTCAGGGCTCCGAAAAATCCGTAACGAAGCCATGGGTCTATATTGGCAGTTTCATCGGGAAACACTTTCAGTCCGCCAGAGAAAATTTCCACGAAGATTATCACCGTAAACAAGAAGACACAATGCAGAGCATGTTTTTGGTCGCTGGATAACATCTTGACGAGATCGTTCGGGATTTACTTAATAATAAAGACGAGATTTTTACTTTTAACACACGCACTTATATATGTACATTCATACATACAATACAACACTCTACTGGTGCGATATATTCGATACTGATCACAAATATTTATTAATTAAATATTTCCCAAAAAGAAATCACTCGCAATTTAAACTAAATTTATAAAATAAAAACATTCTGAATATGATACGTAGAAAATTTACACGTTGTTCACTTAGAAATTACGTTAAATTTACAGAAGAATCGTCGAAGATTGATGGAAAATCGTAAACCGGTGGAGATGAAACGCCGCGTCAGATGAAGAAGCTATCCGAGAATTTATAAAATTTCACATTCCGATTGCGAATCGATTTAATGTTAAATTTTTCATTTTATATTTCCGATGGATTAGTTGAAATTTTTTAATAAAAAAATTTTGTACACATGAATTGAGAATGAGCGTGGATCGAGTCGGCGCCTAATGCCCTCCGTCCGTGTCCGCTCAGCGATGCCTTGTGTCGGCCATTGAATACATCCATCCCAAGCAAACACCAATAAAGACAGAATCCGCCTACCCGAATAGCTACTCGGCTTGCCTTTATACATTCGTCTACAGTAAAACCGTCCAACACTAACAACACGCGAACGATTTAAACTAAAAAAAATCAATAACAACCAACTGTTAAACGTGTTAAACCAACAGTATATACCAATTTTAAACACAAGTGACCAATTCTACACCATTTTTACTAAAATAAAAATTAATGCACTTACAAAAACGGTTCTTTTAAGAGAAATTATACATCGATTACATATATAAGAAATCACAAAATTATTACCAAATTGAATTGACCTACAGATTAGACAACCTTTCAACCGACTTTAAAAAAATCCAAAACATAATTAAAACCTTATCACTATCAAAAATACATTCAAATAAATAAATTTTTGTGTAACGTAACCACAAATATCGTACAATTTGATACCTATGCATATGCAGGTTTTACTATAGTAAAGCCGGTATAGCGCTTGCGTATTATTATAGTATTTTATCCGTTTTGTCTAACAATAATTACTAAATTTACTATTTTAAAATTTTTTTTTCCTGATACGTGTTATGACGCTATTAATATTTTATTATCTCTCCGATTTTTTTCCGTTATTAAATGTTTATACAATCAAAATCTTGTAAAAAAAATTAAAGGGTTTCAACATGTTTATTTGCACCCCTATCATATATCGTTAAAAGCTCATTAGTTACGGTGACTTCAATCTCGCTTCTAAGCTCGGATTTCCGCTTTTTGCTTGATGTAAAAAAAAATAATAACTCTTGGTCGAGGCTTATAAGAATATTTTGAGAAGACGATTATTTCGGGTTGGTTTTTTTCAATAATTTCTTTCTGTGAAGTAAATTGTTTATAAAACCTACAAAACTATGTTTTTATATACGTACGCATTAAGTTAATGCATTGATGTCTTAATTTATTCATTTAGACTTTTAATAGTTGTATTGTTTGAAATTATAGACAACAAATCCTAATTTTGTAAAGTTTAAACAATGCATACAGTCAACGTATTTTGTTAGACTAACATTGGTACGATAAAATTTTAATATAAATAAGTAAAGTTAGTAAAGGCTCATAATGCTGAGAGCGTTGAGAGTTAACGAATTATATTCCTGATAATTTAACTTTTAAGATATTTAAATGTTTAAATCTAAAGATTTCTGCAGATAAGAGATTCTCATTCTGTAAAGGCGCTTAAACACTGATGTAATTTGGCTCTTTAAACTAATTACAAATATGAATTATCAGCCCTTATCAGTAATATTTGTATTAAGAATTATCAGTAATTTATTGTACGTTTGGTTTCGTTTCGTAACGGCATCTAACAATTAATCTATCAACTTATGAATGTGGTTGTAGACTTAGATTCTCTTTATAATAAAGATGAAGCCGATAATGATAACATTTAATAAAATTCTCTCCGGGTAATGAATAAATATAAAAATGTTAATATTTTAATCAAACTTGAGCATTTAAGAAGTAGGTAACTTTTATTCAAAACTAAGATAATCCATAGTATATCGCGTTTATCGTTATTTGGTTGCAACGGCTGCAAAAATGCTGTTTTTCAATTAAGAGTTAGATTTTTTTATTTATGCTAGTCTTATGAACTCCATTTAAGCCTATTTAGTATAAAGAATATTGTTTTTGAAAAACAGCAGATTGATATGCATAATTTTTTTCGTTGTGTCTAGATATTCGGGTTGAGATCTGAAGAATTCACATCATTGAACTTTCGAGGAGAACTTCGAAGTTCTCTTTTCTGAATATATATTTATGCTAAGTGTTTATGAATTTTGTTGCAGTCTTAAATAATGTGGCTATTAATCTTGTTTTATTTTTTTCATAATTGAAGACTGAACATCAATAACGGGCTAAGTGTCAAAAAAAAAATTGAGTTAGACCCGAAAAAGCAAGCTAAAAGCTACTGCAAACCACCTAAAAAGCGTACTAAATGCCAAAATCATTAATAGTAATTATTTTTTAGCATTTAGCCCACTTTTAAGGTTGTTGGTAATGGCATTTAGCTTGCTTTTTCGAGACTAATTTTTTTTGGCACTTAGCCCGTTATTAATGTCCAGTCTTCAATTATCTTTATTCCTTATTTTCCAAGAAAATAATAAAGATATTACGTATTAGAGTATAAAGCTTAACAATGATGTCAGCAAGCTATCCTTCTGAAATTCGAAATCTTTATCTTGTTTTGACTTTCTTTATCAAATCTAATATCATCTAAGCATTTAAATCAACACAACTAGTAGTATAATATCAATGGTATAAACTATAATTAGTCCATGGTATAGTCTACGGTAGCATAATTCTGAAAATGGTAATATTTTGTCCACAAAACAGAACCATGACTGAATACAGATTGGCAAACATGCTAGAGGCTAAATCATTGTAAGGGAAAAATTAAATTTGAAAATTTTATATCCGAAAAGAATGCATATCTACTAAAGAAAGATATTTCTCAAAATTTCGACCTAATTAACTTAAAAAAAAAGAATTGAAAATTTTGAATTTCTTACGTATACTCCTAAGCTAATGATAACGTCAAGTTATAATTTTGTAATTATTAAGCTTCATGTCAACGTAAAAGACCTTCTGATTTTTTAAATTCAGTGGCTACTGTCCTAGCTATGGAGCATTTAACTTCTACAAATCAACTCATTTTGACCAGTGATCATAAGAAATAACCTAACATGTCCATTAATCTTTCCTTCTAATATGTAATGAAATTTGTTAACTTTTCATCTGCAACTAATTTGAATGAGGCAAATATGCAGCTTTTGAGGTTAAAAATATTTTCAAAAAACTCAACAATCAAAACTAACCAGAATTAAGAAAATGATAAATATATTTCCAGCACCATATTTACATATTAACATTTTAGATAAAATATAACTAATGACTAAATGATATAATACTAATTTCACTGAGCCTCGACGTTCTTTTCTTTGGTCAACATTTTAAATTCTTTCAACGGCCAAACGCGACAAACGACTCGACTTCGAATCAACCCTTGCGGTACAGGACCATAGATCCTCGAGTCGGCCGAATTTTGTGCATTATCACCCTGTAACCACACATGTCCAATTGGCACAAGCTCTGATTTAAATCCAACTCGAATTTTATCTCCAGGCAATCCCACAACTCTCTTGCAAATATGTTGTTTTGGATTCGTCGGACATTTACAAATGATAATATCACCCTTTTTGATTTTTTGCAACCTCGGCGTTATGTGCTCCGAGAAAAGAACGTTGTTTGAATATAAAGTTGGTTCCATCGACGGGCCATTACACTAAAAAAAATTAAACTCGTTAATTACAATTGTCTGACAATGAGTGTAAACTGGAAGATTATGAAGAAATTAAACGAAATGTTGAGGAGAAAAATTAATATCATAGAACTAATTTAAATAACTCAATTAAGTCAGTGACTCTCAACCACTGTGCATGACTTTGATATTTAACGAATAAAAATACATTGATTAGGAATTTTCGTCAAGCCTTTTCATTGACTTGTAGATCGAGTCATGTTCGAACCTGTTTAAATTAATACAAGTTTCGGATCATGGATCTATCCAGCAGGTTGCCACTTTTTTCCCCCCACTTTCTTATTTATCCATCAGTTCAGTGTCAATACCATGACAACAATTTTTTTTTTTAAATTAAACTAGTTTATTATTGGTTCAATCAGATTAAATTTAAAATTAAGTGCGCTGCATAACAACAAGGTTCCTACCAAATGTGGTGGAAAACTAAAAATATTAATGAATATTTGAAGATTTTACGCCTAAATAGAGTTGATATTGTTTCAGAACTGATAGGTCAAATAGGCTCCTTATCCTTTAGCATTCAGTGGCAACCCGCTGGTTCTATCTAACAAGTCTTGAACAACAATAAATTCTAGGGTTGTAGCAAACCTTAATTATTCGTAAATGCAAAGAGTACATCGCCTGATTCAAAGTACTAAAAATAACCCCATAATATACTCTCGAACAAATTTCGTTACATGTATTTATTTGATTCGTTTCCCAGCGGATTCGCTATCGCTATACACTGAAATCACACCGTGTCAGTGTAGAAAATTTACACGGTGCTAACACTGGAGTGCCACGGTGTGATATAGTGTAATTTAAATGTAGACAAGGTGGAATTTGAATAACTGCGTGTTACACCGTGGCTACATTGAAATAAAATTGTAGTTTTTAAAACGGATACTACACCATATTCATTAATTGATTAAATAATTTTCACCGCGTTTATCGTATATATCACTCATTCGGTGGAAATTCGGTTATTACGAACTGACTCGCGAGTATTCGTATACCAGTGTAAAACAAGTGTGAACTACAGGTAAACTTTCATAAATCCACCGTGTTATTTGAATGTGATTTCAGTGTACACTTCGTCTAATCTGCATTTACACTGAGTTTACACCGTAACACACCGTGAAAAGAGAGATCCGCTAGGAATGCGGAATGTGAGATATGTGTGAAATAGAACGGGTTGTCAAGCATAAAATGCATATTAGTGACAATATGCATCTTAAATACATTTGTTTGTTCGTACGAATGAAAATAATTGTTAATAATTCAATGCAGAACATTTCATAGGTTTTCTTAACATATTCAGGTGATAGTTATTTAACAGTTTGCTTTAAGCTTGTTCTTAATAACCAATTTATCCATGAATCTAACAAAATTATATTAGTTCAAAACACAAGAAGTTAAAAACTTGGCTAAGAAATAATATAATATGTAGTTATTTGCAAAGTACGAAAGTATTTCTGATGCGATTTGATATAAGACTTGATGCTAATGCTCGAATGTATGAAAAGTAATAAGTAACGATACAATAGTAATGATTACTGATTGTGTTAGTAACGAATACATAAAGGTATACAATATTTCGTTACTCTTACATCTCTAATAAATATTTGAAAAGATTATACTTACGATAACGAAATAACCTAGGTATTCAAACGTGCAATGAGCTATGCAACCATATTGGATCATATATCCGATAAAACCAAGAGATTTGGAAATAAATGCACGCATTGATATATTTTTGACGATGAGAATAAAATATTAAAAATAAATTCTTTTACGGCATTTCGTCGTGATTGGATTTTTGCCAATCAGCTGTTGTGAATGACATTCAAAATAATCGGTACTTGAAAATAAATTTAACGAACTTTTATGAATATCCCAGCATTTATTAACTTGTAATGTAAAATGCCTTACATTTTTTTAAATTTAATTGGAAATGATTAAATTATACTTGATTTTTAATATTTTTTAAATTTATATTTAGGGATGTAGGTGTTGTAGGGATTAAGGTTGCCAATGTTTGCAACACTGTAGCTTGTTAGTTATTTTAGGTTTTGCTCGTTTTGATATTTATATCGTTTATATCGTTAATATGGTTTATATGCTTTAAAGCTTAGGTAAAAAAAATTATTTGATTGACTTAAGCTCAAAAATTATAATTCTAAGTAGGATTTTAATGAGAAATGCTTAAAATGGATGAAATATAATTATCGTTTGACGTTTAGGGAATTTTTTGGTTAGGTTTTTGTTGGCAGCCTGAATCTGGGTATTTTTTCCGAATGACTTTTGTTGAACCGAACGTAGACGAAATGTGCGTGCGGGGTGAAGGAGGGCGTATATGTAATGGGAATAGTAAAAGCCGTGTGTATGCAGAGTCTGACGTCTAGGCAATGTAGTGATTTGCAGGGAACGAACGATGTAACAAACATTGATTGAAACGTTGACGTTTTTCGGATGCTCGCCAAAATTTCTGTGTGCTTCATATACAGTTCTAGAATTTTGCGTTTAGATTAAAATATTGCTAGTGATACATAAATGTATTTGTTAACCGTATAATCCAAAGAATAAATACATTGATTTGGAAAAAATAAAATAATGTGCTCATCCAAGTGATATGAAAATTTATTATTCATCGGTCGTTTCAATTGTCAATTTTAACAATATTAATAGATATTGAAAATTAAATTTTACCATAGTACAGCCCAATTTTTTTATGTAATCCATTTGAAAAAATATTGTGGTTATTTTGTGCAAATTTCAATTGAAGTCCACCCGATTGGATTCGACCACCAGAAAATTAACATCATAATGTAAGTATCTAAATCTAATCTTAAAAATAAAAGATTTATTTTTTGACAACCTGTTTATAAGTATTTAAAAATAAATTTTTCTCATGAAAAATTTAAACCTGGCAAAAAACGCCTTCCCCAAAAAAAAAAATCAAGGTGAAATTTCCCAAAAATCCAACTAACTAAAAAGTCCACTTTACACTTAAAAATTATTCAAATCTAATTCTAAACTAAAACTTAAAAATCAATGACCCAATAACACGTTCTAATTTGGTCGAGAAGGTGACGATCGAGGCTAAGTCATTGTTGCAACGAACAAAGGAAAAAAACCACATTAGGATTTTCCATCGATATTAATATTCACAAAATGTTTTTTTTTTTTTCATTTAGACACAAGTCATTATCTATTTAGACTAAACATTTGTCTTATTGGTGTAATTTATTTAATCCCTTTCCAATTGTTCTTCATTAAAGTATAAGTCAAAACTGGGTTAAAACAATTTAAGTACAAACTACAATTGTTTCGAGTCTTAATTTGTGTTTAAATAAGATAATATTTTGAACACAACACAAATTATCTAACTAATAAATCTTCAATAATGTGCCTCAACTACATTTGGCTTGTAAATTTAATATAGTCTATATTTCTAATGGTTTTCTTATTACTAGATATATAAATGCAATTAAAACTTTTACAAATTAAAAACGTTTCTAGTCGTAGAAATCTATTTCATTCTATTTCTTCTCTCAGTCTAGACAATGAAAAGTAGCAAATTAAAGAAAATCAATTTTGCAATTGTGAAAAAACAACAAAACCGACTGTTATTAATTTCCTTTTGATGTGAGAAACGTTTTTCCTGAGGAAGGAATTTCTTGCTGAATAATAGATATATTGAAATTGTTCTCTTTTTTAATCACAACTTAACAATTATTGTACGGTTTCATTCTATATTTCTTCAAAATACAATTTTTTAATAGTTTCAAATAAAGAAATATGAACTTTTTTTTTAGACACAAAGCAGGCTAGTAGTTTTGGGGGTTTCAGATGAAATATTTGCTCTTGGGGTGGTTTTGAAAATAAATAAAAATAAGATTCAAGCCGACAAAAATAATAATGTTGGTACTTATATATTTCCTTGCATACTTAGTAACTGATTAGTAAATTATGGTTAATAATAATTAATAGTTAAAAAAGATTCTCATTTTCAAATTTAAAAATAAATCTAACTTCTCAATAAATCACTTTTATTTGAATAACTATAGTGCCTCTACAGCCTCACAAAAAATAATTTTTTTTTTAGTTTTATTACACTATAGGTAGGTAAAACAAAAGTTTAAGTAATTTGGGATCTACTACCCCCATATTTTAGAACACGGTCTGATTCGATTACATCTAGTTTAAATGTAACAAAAAGATTAAAATCTTTCACACTAATGTTTAGGTCAACCAAAAAAGGCTAATACACACTGCTTAAACATTACCAAATTTGACTAAAAACAGCAATGAGAGAAAAGTTCATACTTCAAGTCAATTAAAAATGGTGAACTTAAAAAAATATAATTTTTAAATAGCTTAAGGCCTGGTCAGGATCAAGAAAAATAACAAAAAGTAGTCTCTGAAAAATCGTACATTTTTGTGTTTGAAATTAACGTTTTCAAAGAATTGTTTCATTTTGTTGTCCGAAGTGTGGTTAGATCGCCAAATATTGTTAAATGTACCTATATATTCATTTAATTAATTTATTTATATTGCTAGCTCTATATTCATACGTTTTAAAAAATAGTACTTAATCATAATGCTTTTTTTCCGGACCATCAAAAATTTTTTCACCGGTATCCGGACCTCACTTGAATCTACTCGGCGACCCCTAGTGTATAGAGAGAAAGAGTATAGAGATAGATAAATATCAAATATATACTTCTGGAATTGTTTGATAATAAGTATATATCAGGAAGTAATACATTGTATCTTTCTAATAGAATACTACACGAGATTTACTTTGTTCGTCCTAAAGCTATTATATCTGCTAGTTTCTATTGTACAAATATTTGTGAACTATTTCGTCTGTTTGATTGTTTAATGGAAAATATATAGGTTAAATCATAAATGAAATTGAACAAGAAGCAACATAGCAAATGTTTCCTTAGTTTGATCCATACTATATACAGTTAAAGAGGTCTTATTTATATTGTAAACGCTTTAACATGTACATGTATAACATGTCTAAGTTTCTCGCAAAAGCCATTTTTTTGATCTTTCATTTTTTGTTCAATTTTTTTGAATTTCAAAATCGGCAACGATTTGAAATTTACAAAATGTTCCAAATCATCCTATGATCTGTGGAGGAATAGTTTGGAAAAGGAAGTACACGATACTATTTTCAATAGATCTTTACTTTTTGTAATTGTAACTAATTACAGAAACGTTATAACAGCACCGGGGTCTATCTGACTCCAAGAAACTTAACTGTTATCTAAGGTTTTTTTTCTAAAATATCTCTACCTTTTGCATAATATATTGGTTTATTACACTTTTTTCAAAAAGTATACCTTAAGGTACTTAAGTAAATACCTCCACCATGCGAATAAAACGTTAAAAATCTCTACTTCCTAGGACTTTGACTCTAAAGTCTAGGCTAATGATTCTAAAACTTTTTTTTGCTACGGTAGACGTGAGAATTTCAAAATTTGGTGACACATTTGGATTCATCAAGTAAAATAGCTGCGGCTATATTATAAAATTAATTAAAGTGGATATTGTGACTTTAAAATGAAATAATTTACTTCACGGGGTCCATGGTTGACTTACTTTGATTTTTTAAATATTAACGTTTGACTTATGTTTGATTTGAATTCAAGTCAAATTTAAGTTAAAAAAACTTAAAATAATTTAAAAATCAAATCGAGGGGTGAAATCTTACGCCACACTAACAATAACATAAGTTTAGTACAATTTTACTCTCTTTGTTCAATAAACTGTTTAAAATTAGTTATTTTAGTAACCAATGTAAAATAAAATATTATAATTTATATTTATAAAATTTGGCAAAACACTTCAATAATTTTGTGGCACCCAATAGAGCTATAGCAATATGGTGGTTGAGGATCACTGTCCTAGACGTTCTAGAGATAGCAAAAGCAAATGGTAGATCACGTTTTCCGTAATTTAAAGAAAAAAATTCTTATGGTTAAAAAGTCTGTTTGGGGTCACTTGAACCCTGTAGGTACTATTATAAATAGAGTTAACCTTTTCGATGGTACCCACATCCATTTTGCTAATGGTTTTTACTAGTAGAATCGTTAAAATAGATTTTTCTTGATTGACTTTATGCTATGACTTTACTTGATTGCTTTAGAGGACTCATAGTTAAATATTTAATTTTATCAAATTCTTAAGACATTACGATTAAATTGTTCTTATAAGTTAAAATAGTATCAGTTTGTTTGACGGTAACGGTATTTTTAGTTATAGACCTCCCCCAGTATTCTCGGGAAACTCAAGAACTCGTACTTGATATAAAGGACACTGCTTGTTACAATTTACAATAAAAAGTTCATCTTTCAAAAATCAAAAGGAACGAAGTATATTGCATATCACATATTGTATGTTTTTTAGGTAAAGGTTAGTATTTGGCTAGTATTTTAAGAAATCAGTTATTATTGAATATTTCGCTTCGTAACGTTTAACTTATTTGTCGAAACAATTTAAAGCCAGATACATTTTTTAATGAATTTCATGACAATTACACATTTCACGGTAATCTCTTGGGAATTTTCAAGTCTCGTTCCATAAATAAAATGCTATTTTTATCGAGTGATAACTCATTTTTCATTATTACTTTTAATTTGTAAAGTCTTATAAAACCGTAAGCTCATTAAAGTTAAAAGAAGTGTATATTGAAATCATTTACGTTGAAGTTTGTTTATTTTAGAAATTACTGAGCCTGCTAATAACAAAGAATTCATGAAAGTAAGTTTTATTTCTTTTAATTTGAAACGCTCGACTAACTTTAATATGGTCTGTAATTTCGGCTATAAAATTTAATGAAAAACTGTCGCAGCTTTGCTTAATTTTCCGTGAAAGTTTTGCCAAATTATTGAGGTTTTGAATTTTATTCGAACAATAAGGTGAAATCATATGAACCAATATCTATATTATTGAGATGATTTAGAAAAAAATGAGAAGTTAATGCATGGTGATTTTGCAATTTTGATGCACTGTTCGTAGTTACTTTCCAATTAATACCTACTATAAAAAATAAGGTAAAAGTAATATTATTTATTGAGAAACACGAAGAAAAATTTTCATAGAATAATCTTCTACTAAAATTGAGTAATTTCTTTCCAAACTGAAAATATCTTTATAACTTTATGTTGATTTGATTGATTTAAGTTTTATGTTTTTGGTAACTCATATAAAGGTTTATAGTAAATTCCAATATAATTTCTTCTGGTTTCTAATCAATTTGTCTCATTTCCTTAAAAAAAAATTATGTTGCAATATGAACAAAATATATTGCCTTTATTATTTATTAGTTTCAAAAATAATAAATTTTAAAAATATGATTGATGTTTTAAACTCTATTGAATGAAGGACCTATATATTATATACCTACTATTTCGGTATATACATTTTTTAAATAAATTGAACTGGTTTGATTTTTCACGGTTGTCACCATATTTATACACACATTTGTATTTATGTATTCATTTTCTTGATATTGCCAACATTTGAAATTCTAAAATATACAACAGAACCAAAAGTGTGCCTTAAATTTCTTTGTTTAGAACAACATTATTTAACTAAGGGTAATAAACGTGTATCTAATCTGAATCATTAGTACAGAATTTATTTGGGAAAATTGAATGAATCACTACCTTTTATAGGATGAAAAATATTTGTTTTCCAAATTGACTGTATAATATTATTTTCTTTAAGTACTTATAATAATATGTATTTAAACATATGCATATAATTTACATACTCAGTTATTTCTTGAAACTTTAATACGTACGTACGTAATTATTTCAAAGTAGAAAATAATTTAAAGTATTCCTCCAGTCATCCATTTCATTCTATTTTTATTGTAGGCATTTTACGCGAAGGCTCATTATAGTGTCATTTACCCTTAAACCCGAATATTTATTGTTCGTGAATTTATCAAGGCTTTTTTTTTGTAAAAACTTGTTCTCATTTTAAAATAAAATTATTTCGTTTTTCGTAGAAAAGATCGTACGATCGTACGATTACGAATTTACTATAGGTAGAAAAAATTCAATAGAAAGCATCGTTCTAGAAAAGACTTTATTATACAATTTTAATTTTATTTTAATAATAATTTATATTTATTGGTTGTATTAAGCTTGTATCTACCTAAGAAAAAAAACTTAAACCTTGACCATCTGATGGAATGTAGGTATTGATCGATTTGTTATCTAATTGACGTGTGTAACTAAATAAAATTTCACCTTATAAATCAATATCATCAAATTTAATTTAAAATTTTCAAATTGTGAATATGTATGGGAAGAAAATTGGTAACTCTTTGTTTCTATATCTGGCTGTGTTTGTCTGAGAATCAGTAGCTCTTCTGACGCTAAAATCAACATGAATTTTGAGTGCAAGTTAATGGTGCATTTTAAGGTTCTTTCCTTATCATGTTGAAAATTGAAATACGTTCATAAATATCTTACTTTTTATGTTACTTATGTTAATGGTAACTAGATCAGAGTCCGCGTCTTCTATCTTCCGTTCGTTTTCTCCTCTTTTCTCTCTCATCGTAAGTGAACTTTATTATAGTATTTGAAGAATATTAAATTTCTTAAACCTACACCGCGATATCCTCGGACAGAAAAAATTATTATTAGTTTTTAATGGTTTTGTATCTTTTTTTGTTCCGTCGATTTCTGTAAATGAGTTTGTTCACATATATTTTTTGTGGATATTTTTATTTTTTTAAAAGAGATTATGTTAAAATTTAACTTCAGGATAATATACTTTCTTTTTATTCTTTTTAATCAGAATTATCCTCAACCCTTAAAAAGTTTAAAATTATGTTTAAAAAGCGGTATTATTAATTTTCATTACACTCTGTAAAAAGTTTTAGTTTTATTGGGAGTAACCTGAAATCATACTTTTTCTGGTCTTTTACTGGACAATAATAAATTCAATCTTAAAAGTCGAATCCTAGATTTTCTAGATTTATGTATTATAGACATTTTCTGTGTTTAGACAATTGTATTAAACCTTTAGATATTAAAGCGAATTAAACACCTAAAAATAAAAATATTTTTGTCTTTGGAAAAGGTTTCTTTTAACACGGATAATAGTACTAATCGTTGTTGTATGAAGCGTTTTACACTGCACTTCATACTTACATAATATTATGTTGGTAACTAACGGTAATACCACAGAAAGTCGACTTATTTTCTAGTTAATTGATAAGTATTGTAATAAAATATGTATTCCCATTAAACATGCTTGTGTTTTAGGAAAAAATGTATCTTTATATACTGTTGTTAGATAAAGATTTTAAAACTTGATAGATAACACTAAGAAACATTAGTTCTCACCTGCATCAAATTATTAGTTTTTGCTCTAATAAATAAATATACTGTTGGAAATACGTTGATGTCAGTTGTTATATTGACCTCATTTGAACGAAACTTAAATCAATTTTTCAAACGTAATTTTTTGATGAATTACTTCTCCATTGTTCACTCGTTAACAAGTATTAGTCAAAATGTACATTCATTTTATCAAGCATTGACACTCTCAAGTCTTTTTCAACTTTATTGCGTAGTTTCTGAAATATTTTCTTCGAAAATATATATTTTTTTATTGAACACCATCTAATAGCTTGAAATATTGGGAAATTTTGAATATTAAGTAGATTATAAATTATTCGAAAAGATCTAATCACATTATATACATAGATTAATTCAATTGAGGAAACCTAATCAATCTGCTTCCATTTAAATATCTCAAAATAAAATTATGTGTTTGTATATTGAATACAAATGATTGTATTTTCTATGTTCTAAAAATATCCTGAATGTATCCTTCGTTTGCTCAATTCCAGAATTTTCAATAGAAACTTAATTGAACTGTTTGGTACGCATTAGATAATGTGTGTACATAAATACAAATTACAATTCTTCGAACAACAAACGTATAATAATTGAGTCTGGCAGTTACAAACGGAAAATTCATTTTATAATTGCTAAAATTAATTAAATCAATTAAAACTTGTCAAAGGGTTAGATGTTTGCCGTGTGGGTGCATATTTTTCTATTTAACTATTTCAATTTTCATTATTCCTATATAGTAATTGGTGAAACAGTTCGTATTACATGTTATAATATAGAATTTATTTAGTAATTTAAAATGTGGAATTGCAAGATTTTTTTAAATTTTTTTATTTTTTTAATAATTTTTTTTTTATCAGTGAAAATCCTTTAGTAATTTCATCTTAAATTAAGAAAAAATATCGTTGGCAAGTTTACTATCAAATCATGCAGTTTATAAAAAGGTATTGAGAAAAGATATTATTATAAAAAATATAAGTAGACTCGTATTAGTACAGATTCAAACATCGATTTATACATTACAAAAATAGACATTAAAAACCATCTTATGTACGAACATTTTTTTCTTGAGCAACTGTTAAGAAATATATACTACTTAGGTATACATGGCAAATATATATTGCGAATATAATAAAAGAAACATACATAAGTATTGTATTTATTAAGATTATATACACGGTTCAGTTATTCGTTTTGATAATTACGCAAATCGTTTAATAATAGGTTTTGTTTGCGGATCTGATACTGAACCGATAACGAATAAATCTAAGTGGATATAGGATAATTGCCAAACGCATACATATTTATGAACTGATTAAGGGTTATTTTCCCGTGAACGAGTTTGAAAATGTTCGGAAGTAAAACGAGGATTAACGAGAACCCACGAAAATTGTTAACTGAATTTAAAGTTGAAAAAAGGAAAGAGAAACGGGACTTTGGATCTTGCAATTCTCGTTTTTTTTAGGACAAAAAATTCTATTCTCTTACTCATGCGCAGTTTGAGAAAATGTGGCTAGATTTTCTTTCCTTTGTTTCCAACGTTAAATTCGATTAACAATTTTCGTGGAATCTCGTTAATCCTCGACTTACTTCCAAACCATTTCAAACTCGTTCACGGGAAAATAACCCTTAATCAGTTCATAAGCGTGCATGCGTTTGGCGATTATCCTAATACCACTTGGATTGATTCGTTATCGGTTCAGTATCAGATCCGCGAACAAACCTAATAAAAAGTCAAGTATACGAAGTTTTCATTTAAAACCCACACTTAATTATTTAACTTTTTTAATAATCCATTTAAATTTCTCGAGCCCATATTTAAATATATTATCAAAATCAACTGAGAGGCCATAAAATTAATGATCTATTAAATTTTATCTTCAAAAATTAAATTTATTTATTACCTGTACATGCAATCATATGATTTTTACCATACACATAAAAATAAGTTACTATATTCCAGCACAGAATTTCAATTTACTACATTCACATGCATAATTTTTCAATTTATTCTTGTAATAAGTTTATACTCGCAAACTGCATGAAACTTTTAAAAAGTTACGTCTTCTTGAATATAGAAACCAGAACCAAACTTGGTGCAATGATAAAACGTTTTACCATTTACCTTAAAAAAATCCAAATATATTTGATTTAAATAATTGTTTTATTTGATGCATAATACTCAATGTGAGACGCTCTGTCCGAATCTGTGCGAGTGATTATTATTTTTTAATATCTTGTAAATATGTGTTATAAATTTTGTATCCATTTAATTAATAGGTGCATATAATGCAATTTAATATTTGATAATGTGGTTTTTGCAATGTAAACTAATCCGAGTAATTTAAAAATATAATAAGTGTGTTAACTCGTTAATGCAATGGATATAATTAAATAATTTTAATTAAAAGCGTTGTGTTAAACAATTTATTGCATTTGCTATTAAAAATTAACATTAAAATTGTTATATCGGGTATTGGAATTAGTTTTACTATTTTAATTTGGGTAAATTAACGTTTAAATTGGGCTTCAGATACAAGTATCAAGATTTTCTTATTCGTAATTTTAGAATACAATTAATTTTTGGTTCATAAACTATGCTAATTTTTTTTTTTGTGAATAATTAATTTTTATTCTAGAGATCTTCTTTAAAAAACGAGATAACTGGGTTGTTATAAAACAACAAAATATTCAGCTCTTGGTATGTGTTGAGTTTTTGCAAATTAAGTTCAATCATATAATCATACATAAATCAAATCCGTTCAAAAATGAAAAATGTTTCAAAATTGAATTCTACACCTTTTTTATCAACGAATCTTATCCATTAGGAACATGATCTCCTATTTTAACGGTTGTAATGGAGACTGTTCTCAGTAGAAACTCTTCCTAGTCGTCAACTTGATCTTGTGATATCTTCCTCTTCTCGCACCTTCTTCTTTGAGCCTTCAATAGTGTAGACTTGTGACCACCGTATCCTCCGCAAATGTTACCGCTGTACTCTTTTCTGATGTACATAGGTCCGATGTTTGACAGCAGAATTAATATAGAAGAATTTCATGAATACTTCTCTGCGGCACTCGAGACTTAATATTCAGAATTTTGGAACATTCGTGAGGTTTATTATTATTGATCGACACTTTTTAAAAAGATAAAAATATGAATTTTTGAGGGGGAGGTCTTTTTTATGACCGATCGCGGATTTACAAATATAATAAAACCAGAAAAGGATCAAAAAAGTTTTTTATATTGAAATAGTAAAATAATATAAACATTCTTAAATTTTCTGTGTGCATTACTACTACAACAGTAGTTTTTAACTCTTGTCTGGGATTTTTTATAAAATCAAAAAAAAAAAATGAAACAATTTCAATTTTATGCAACACTTCCGCAGGATATATTTTCAAATATCAAAATTTTATTTTAAAACAATTATTTTGCGTTTATTTTTTAAAAATGTAAATTTTGATAAAACACGTCTAGACATTGTTTCTCTTCTTAATCGATAAATTGTTCGTAGACTAATTAGCAATGTAAATGATTTATGATTTGCTAAAATTCTTATGGCACAGTTTTACATTAGCAAGCAGATATATAAATTAAAACCAGGTAATCTCATTTTCAACGAAATGAAAAAAAAATATTTGCCATCCTTCCTTTGGGATAAATTCTCGCAGAACATACTTAGGAAACAAACTACTTGTTATTTACTTCGTTAAAATTACTAAGCTAATAAAATATTTTAGTTATTGATTTGATTATTTTTTATTCAATTCAGTTAACATTATTTGTAATAGTTTGGTATATCATCATAAATCTCTCTTTTGTAGCTATTCCCTATTGTATTTTTTGCCATATAAATTGTTTCTCTCGTAACAAAACATATTGAAATGGAATTTTAATATTCGTGACTGTTTTATCAATGTTACTTAAGTATAAAATAATAATTACATTTGCAAATTTCAATAGTTATTGAATCGACGTTTGACAAAATTTATTCGTGCGATGTCGTAAATGTTTCAAATGTCATTCGCAGACCATACTTTCTCTATTACATTGATAAATTTGAATATTTAAAACCTCTTTTTGGCTTGTATCAATGATATGAGTGTGGTAAAATGGCGTTTCCTTTGATTTTCAATTTCCATGATACACTTACGTGTATAATATTATGTATGTTTGAACGTAAGTCGACTTTTAAACGTGGTAGTTAAAGCCGCTTCGTTCTTAGAATTTATTATGAATAACGAAGATGAAGGCTATGGTGTCTGTATGTATGAGATACTCTTTCAACTTCTAGTGTTTGTTCAGGGTCTCATACATGTACTCACTACTCGAATCACATATGCATATTTAATAACACGGTCCCAAACGATTAAAGAGA
Source organism: Sisyra nigra (assembly GCA_958496155.1). Lineage (NCBI taxonomy): Eukaryota > Metazoa > Arthropoda > Insecta > Neuroptera > Sisyridae > Sisyra > Sisyra nigra. Next base: position 36,442,723 of record OY292315.1, on the reverse strand, counting down.
CCTAGACGTCTATCTTTTGTATCTTCCTCCGGTTGAATTTTTCTTTACCAGAAAATTTCTACCTACTACAAAATGAAGTTGTAATTACGGTTTTTGCAAAACATATAATTCAATACCGCATTAAAATAAAACACGTTTTTACATTACGAAAAAAAAGAAGATTTTACACGTGATTTTAACAGTTTCATATATCTGTAAACAATTATTAAATTATAATTAATCTTGAATATCGCGTTTTTATTAACGAAATTTTTTGAAACGACATTTTTAAGTATATTTAACTTCATAAACATTTTGTTTTTTTGATAAGAATGTCAAGGTTTCATCGTTCGTACTGAGAGGTAAATTTTATACATCAAAGAAAATAATTTATGTTCATAGAAACAATAAATTGATTTTTTTTAAATATATTATTCTAAACAATAGCCTCTGTGTATTTTCTACTATTAAGTTTGATTATCGTCTTGTTTTAACAAAAAGCGTCCCAAGTGAACTCTATGTACTTATTGTTAGTTGAAATACAACAAATTGAAATTTTTTTTCTAAATAAGTAGAAAATACACACACACACACATTTAAGGAATAATAAAGTGTTTAATCATAGAACCATATTACTTATTATTTTAAAAATACAACGTAGTTTTGCTACTAATTGGCTTTAAAAATTGAAGAAAAAAAAATATCACCAAAAGGTGTTATTTGAAACAATTATTTTGATGTATCACGTTTATACAACTTATCAGAAGTTTTTGTGCTCTTCCAACCTTTTTTCTTGTCTTAATTTTCTGTGTGTTTGATTTTTTTTTTTTTTTTTTTTTTGAGAACTTAGGGTGAAACTCATAGTCGTCACTTAAATTTGAGGAAGTGTTCAAGCGTGGTGATCAGTGTCGGCCATTTTAATTTTTATTTCACATAACTCTTCCATTACAAAATAAAGCATATTATGCTCAAGTAAGCAATTGCCCCAAATGATGGACAGTTTTCATAGACCAAATTCATGGTGTGAGTTGAGCGCTGAGTAATGTTTAGCATGTAACCACGAAAACTTAAGTGAAATCTGGAGCTCCTTCAAGTTAATGCTTAAAGAATATTTGCAGTATATATCCAATAAGCATTTACTTGAGGGAGCTCCATTCTACACTTACTCTTTCGGTCTTACAAGAGTTACAAGTTGAGCGTATATTTTCTCAACTCATGAGTATGAATTTGGTCTTTAATAACTATCAAAACATTTGAGGTGTTTACTTAAGCTTATGCTTTGTACTGGAGGAGTTCTATAGAAAAAATTTAAATGACCGACACTGATCACCACCCTTTATTGTTATCTCAAATTTGAGTGACGACCATGAATTCCCACTCTAAGAAATCAAAATAGATAAAAAATAAAAACCCAGAAAATAAAACAAGAAAATACGTTAAAATGAGTACAACAGCTTATGATAAAGCTAACACACGATAAAGGCACCGGATGATAAACAAGTTAATCGTAAAAAATACTTTTTACAGCATCTTAAGCCTTTTAAGCTTCACATCTGTGCATCATCAATAAAATTTTTTATTACTAATTTTATTAGATCTATTGAAGTCTATTGAAATATATTGAAGTCTATATTGAAATCTATAGAATCTATTGAAGTCTATGAAATTTGTGGCGACGACATACATACATAGTCCGCACATTACACATAGCGATCAGTAAGTGTAGAAAAGGCTTAAGAAAAAGCGGGGAACAATAGAGATGTAGTTTTAGCTATGATTTTTTTTTTTGTAACGCAGTAATATAGTTAATTTTGTATATCTAGTTCTTTTTCCATAGTTCATTTTATTTTTTACATTTTATAATGGTACAACTCTGAATACAATCTTATTTCTCTTAATCGTAATCTTAATTATCTTTCAATTTGAATTTATTGATGTAACTAATAAGAAAGGTGTAGGTAAAAGTTTAGATTTTGGAAATGTCAAGAACTCACATTAGGTTTAGAAGAAAGCTCACACAGGAAAACTATGTTCATTTATTAATCCTACTGAGAAAAGATATCATTTTAAAGTCAGAACCAGTAAAATTAATAAATCAGAAAAAGATTGAATCTTATTATCATATTAAGTATAACAAATACCGTAAGAAGTATCGAGTCTAAGACTATATTGCTGCACTTTGGTGACCCCATTCTATAAAACTTACTGATGACTTTAATTATTATATCGTTATATACCGATTACAACTACTTCATTCTCTAAGCTTTTTAGCGAAATTTTTCATATTTTTTTTTCCTAAAAGAGAAAATTTTGTATTAACCTCATAAAAACAAAGATTAGATCAAGCGAAATTGAAAAAAATAAACATTGCGTTTAGAATTATAAGAAATATCCTTGAGAGAAGTTACCTTAACAGGTTTTTTATTTTCATTAAAAAGAAAACTTCACATAGAATAAATTTTGATGTCTCGTATTACAAAATTTGAAACGAAGTTAAAAATAATTAAGGATACACGGTTAACTAATAAATCTCACTGTTTGGGTGTTTCTGTCGCAATTTAATAATTTTCAAGATAAACTTAGCCAAAACTAAATTTAATTAGACCCATTGATATTTTCGTTTATCCTACTCACGTTTTTCAAAATAGAATCAATTTTGATATTCTGATATTTAAAAATAATTTTGTCTGGCACCAAATATTTATATTCGGAAATACTGTTTAATAATAAAATGAGTGTGTGGTAACAGTGGTTAACAGCTTTAATTTTGTGGTCAATTTTTAAATGAAAAATTAATTTGATACTTGTAAAACAATTCAAATGGAAACGTATATAAGAAATTAAATATTCTTCGTTGGATCTTATTTACCTTACATACTTATATACCAAATGTTCTTAACATTTTTTTTTTGAACCATATTGAATTACAAAAGTTAGGTAATTAATTAGTTTTAAGTTTGCTAACTGCTTCATTAAGTTTATTGATAATTCATCGTTTCCATATTAAATGCGTTGAGAACTTTTGGAGAAATTATATATACCTACCTAGTATCATTTTTTTTTCTTTTTTCCAACTCAAAGATGCTTCATCATTTTTTTAGGTGCAACTAGATTTGGACGTTTTTACCTGAAAATTTGAAGTGCCAAGAAATACGACTTAAGATGATTCAAATACAAATACAGATAATCGACCTAAGTGACCCGATAAGTAAATTCCTCCATATTATTACCTTTTTATTCTCAAGTCAGTAGAACCTCGATTATTTGAATTAGATTAACGAATTCTCATCAACATAAACATTTTATCTACTTATCTTTATAATTTATAATTATTCCAAAAATTAAAAAAGAGCATAACCACTTTTACCATTAAACTAAAAATCAACAAACAAAAGCAATACTTCATCTACTTAACTTATCTTGGTTCTACTGATTAAAGCTTTCCATATTTTCAATAGATATTCATCAATTTAAGTAACTGAACATTTTCTTTAATGAATTGAGCGTAACATTTTAACTTGGAAATAATATAAGTTATAAATTCATTGCTTGACTACCTTGATATTAAAAAAATAACATTTGATTTAAGTTCGAAAAGATTTTAAACTATACCAAAAAGCTTGAAAATTAATCCATATTTTATAATTTGTTAGGCTACTATTTTTTGTGTTTTTCAAAAACCGTTTTTATGCCTTGTATATAGAGGTACATGAGGTTATTATTGAAATAGTGTACCTACTTATCCAGAAGATGATGTTTTTGGTGTTTCTATATAGAACTCTCATGTTGATGTCGTATATAGAGTTGCTCAATCTTGATTTTTTTGATTCCTGGAACTTGAGACAACTGTTTACTTCGAGTTCTGTTTTATTGAAATAATCTTTTTTAAGTAGCACATAAAAAAGTCTATTAACGCTTATAGTAAAGTTGATAGTAACCTACGGAACCTTGGCCAAAGTCTTCTGGTGTAAAGCGTTCCGTAAAGTTCTTGGGATCCCTGACACTAAAAAGAACAATATAAAAAATGAATAAAATACGATCTTTAAATGCATTTATTTATTTATATGTAACAATTGTTTAACAAATGTTTACTTTCTTAACATTTCCGGATTATCTACTGATTGATCTGATTTGTATCCAAATTTTAACTTTAACACGATTGTATTGAGTTTATTACAGCGTACCTCCATAATCAAATCCTTAATCAAAATCATTCGGTTACACAAAATTCGGTTAGGACACATACGAGTACTTAAAGTAGGTACGTAACAAATGTAAGAACGGGGAGTAAGACAAAATTATTTTTTATAGTAAGAAGAAGAAGGTCTTTTAATACTTGTACGTAATAAATAATAAAAATAAATAAATATAATATGTGTATTGACTAAAATTACATTAAATCTACCTACCAGATTTCTCTATAGCCAACCTGAATATACTCTGAAAATATTACTTTACTAAAGTTCGTAGAATTCAATTACTCATCTTACTACAACTTAATATTACAAATGTACATGGCCAACTGATAGTTAAGCAAGTATATTAATTACTTTATGGTTAATACCATAATATCTACTAAAAATTATTTTTAAAAAATACGCACAATATAGGCGGAGGGTTAAATAGGTTTGTTAATACTGCTTGTTGAATGGGGGAAGTTGGGTAAAAAATAAAAATCCTTCTTCCGTTACGTAATCTAAGAACCTACAATTCTTTAGTTGATGGAAGAGAAATTGTATTAATTTTATCATTTACTCTAATGACCTTAATAATCAAGAGTTCACTGTAAATAAAGAAGGTACGGAAATAAATACAATATTACTCGGAAAAAATTTCCTCATTTCTCGTTGATATTACTTTTTCCATACCTATTTAACAATTATGAAATCATCAGATAGTTGATTGCTTCGACAAAATAGCTAGATTATTACATTTTCCTGTGAACAGTAATTTTTGATATGGAATGATCAAATGTGTGAAAATAGAAAATGAGATAATTATAGTTCAATATTAAACTCTAATTATACTCCTGGTTATTAATAGCCTAACACTCAGCTGATCTAACCAACCAAAACTAATTACATTGCTAATTTGATAGAAAGCTAAATTAAGTAACTATTAACATAAATTTTTTTCAATCTTGAAGAATCTTTGACAAACATCAAATTTTTACATTTAAAAAAATGAACTACTTTGTAAATAAACCTTGAATTTTACTTTTCGTTTCATTGCATTAGAAATGATTTTCATTATGAAATCAGTTAAACATTATATTAAAAAGCAATTAGAAAAGTCAAAGAAATGTTTATTTAACAAGAAGATAAGAAATTTTAGACTTACACGATAAGGTTTTCAAATGTATTTTATTTCAAATGATTTAAATTTTAGTTTCAATTTAAAGGTACACTTCTACTTATTAACGAAATACCTAATAAAAAGAGGAAGGTAAATAAAGTTCAAAAATTATAGGGAGAAATAAAAAATTTTAATTTTATGGTGTTTTTATCGCAAATAAATGTGGTAGATAATATTTTTTTACATTTTGAGGTGTTATTCTACTTGGCAGGGCCGGCTTAACCTCAAAAAATGGGGGCATATTCTTAATTAGAACACTATCAAATAATAAATATTAAAAAAATAATAAAAGATTGATTTATCTCATTTTTCTTTGGAAATGTAAATTAGTGACCGATGAAAAAGATAAAGTAAATTCAGTAGAAAACGTTTATAACGATAACGCTTAGGATAAAATTTGGTTAATATGAAATAATGATATAATTTCAACTAAGCATTTACTATTCTGATTTAATAAATTTGTTCTCATACAATTCTTTTAATAGGGAAAGAGAAAGGAGGTAGGTTCTTTTACAACTAAATAAAACTTAATCCGATTAGGGATTTATCAAGTCAAGTATTTGGACATTTTATGCAAAGAATTATGGGCTTCATATTTAAACATTGAAATGAAGTAACTTACACATGCTATGCTTGACTTGGCTTCATATTCAAATATTTACATTTGACTTGAGTTTGATTTGATATTAAGCCAAATTTTAGTCAAGTAATGAATCCCTCACCCCACAGGTTTTTTTGTGAAACGAAATATTTGGGAAACTTTTCTACAGTACCCACGGACTCAGGGGGGCATTTGAAATAAATCTGACCCTGGCTTTTACAATTTAGGTGTCTGGATTATATATTGCACAATACCAATCAAAACTTTTATTTACATTTTTTATTACTTTTTAGTAATTTCTTATTCCTCTGAACTGCCAGTGATAGAGGGCAGATATTGTATCAGTTTCTATAGTTTTTAGCGATCGGTGAATTCGAAAACCAAAGAAAACTTTAAAATTTCTATTGGGAATCAACTCTAGAACCACTGACATATGGGGCGACAATCTAATCACTACACTTCTTAGTGACTTTAAGATATCATATTAATTAAGAAACAAAAATCATATTTTATGTTAAAATATTATATTTATTCTCCTGCGCGATTTTAGCATTGGAAATGTTGTATCAATCATTCTTTTTGTAAAATCGCTTTGCGTACACAATTTTGATGTTTACTGTATGACATTTACAATATAAATGATGCATATGTATACCTTAGTATGTAAGTGCTTGTGATAGACTGATAAACTAAGTTCGTTGCTATCGAACTTGTTTTATCGATATTTTATCACTCAAAAAACCTTTGTCAAGTGGCTATATTATATTATTTACACGTGTTTTAACATTGATATGTACGTATTATATAGTTTTTTTATTCAAATATTTTACACTTTTCAACTTCTTGTTTCTCAATGAATTAATTTTAACTTAAAAGTGAAATGGCACAGATTTTACAACCCTGCACTATCAAGTTTATTGACCCATGTAACTTCTCTAGAAAAAAATATACCTAAAATCTAAATAATTATTCAATTAAATAGATTCAAGAACATTTTTTAACATCTAAGTAAATGATTAACATATTTATCTTAGTGAACAATATTAAATATTTATTTTTTCTAAAAATGAATAAAATTACGTTGATTTGTAAAAAATATCAATTGTATATGTATACTTACTTGGAATTTATTATCTTCAATTTTATTCAATACTTGTGTGTACACGTGCAATTTTCTTCATATTCTATTCTCATATAAAATGTATTTTAATATTGTATTTGTCAATTCATTGCAAGATTTTATTTAATTGCATTCAAGATCACAATTTAATTGCTTGGTTGTTAGACCAATCGTCTTCGATAAAATGAATTTTTAAAATATTTATGTAATAATTACAGTAGTTAGTTTTGAAAAATTATCATATTGTTAGATTAACCAGATGATAGAGGTTTATTTTTAGTAATAACGATTAAAAGTTTGGTTTACCACCCGGTGTATGAAATGTGATTGAGTTATCGCGAACAATGAACGTGAATATTGCATATGTATTTATTTTTTTATAATTTATCAAATTATCTTTATGTACATGAATCTATTTTAATATTTATTCTGTGTATCATTATAACCATATGGTTTTGTTATCTTTTTTATTAATAAAATTTAAAAAAAGTGATCTGAGTATCTTCATGGTAGATAAATTCCGTTTATTTCCTGTTTTTTATTTTTATGGAATTAAATTTATGTACATACTATCTCAAAACTATTTAATGCTTCAATAGAAATTTTTTTGATCTAGTTAATGATTAATGTCTTTTTTACCGCGTTTTTAGAATTTATTTTATTTTGTAAAAAATTCTTATCTTTATAATCAACTAGTTTATGATATTACAGTAAAAATGATTTATTAGCAACAATGTAAAGAATGAGATTAATTATTTATTTAATAGAGATTATTTGAAACTTAATCAGAAGCAGCTTATAGACTTGACGTGGGTAAAATATATTTGGAATAAAAATGTTTTAAGGTTGCCATTTATTAAGTATCAAGGGAAAATATTAAACTAAACTTTAAGGCATATACGTATTAATATAACTGTCCCAGTTAAGATGTTACAATTTTTATATGGAAGGTATATGGTTCCTTAATATTAATCCGTAACAGTGCTTCGCAACCATTTTGCTCTGACACTTTGGGTGCCGTGAAATTTTAGAAATGTAAACTATAAAATTAATGTTGTTTATACTTTAAAAACAGCAAATCTGCCTTCTATTTGCTTTTTAGGATTTATATTATAATATTTAACAATGAAAATTATTATCATCCTTACACTATCTTAATTGTGTATTATAGGGTGCGATCCACTAAACAGTCACAACGCTCGGAATGTCCTTTCAGCAATGAAAAAAAGTGATTGAAATAATATTTCGAGTGGAACGCACACATAGATAAATTACTAAGTTAATTTTTTTTTTGTCAACGAGTCGCAAAAAAATTGAAAGTTTTAAAAATGTACTGCAACAAAAATAGGTTGAGAATCATTACCTTAGAATAAGATGTCGCTCATTAATAGTTGTAGAGCAATGCACATTCTATAGTATTACTTCACAATAGCTTAATATATTTTGCTGATTGTAATTATATCTATCAAATTGGAATATTTTGTTCATCCTTAAATGCAAACTTTTTAAAACATTTTATATAGTTAAAAATAGATGAAAAAAATATTCCTTTTAATAAACTACTTGTTATTTTTCTTATAAGAAAATTTTAATGTAATCCACTTTTCAATTTTTTACTCCTCCGTATAGAATATACAATCATAATTTATGATCTACAAATTATAGGTTACATAAATGCTTTTCTCTTTTATATAATTCTAGTTTTAAATAAATAATTACTTACACTATTGTATATAATAATCACACATTTGACTGACTAAACATTTAATGCTTATAACTTGGTGTTAACAATTGCTACTAGCAAATTAGCGATAATAATAATCAATACTTGCAAGTTTGGGGTGTATTATTTATTACTTGATATATGCTGTTATAATTTTTTATTGTATATTATACTAATTTTTAGGTACTACATTTAAATTATACTTACATTTTCTAGATTAATTTTGAATTAAAAAAAACAATAAAAGCATTGTAGCATAGAAAAATTTACAGTCTATATAGATAAAAATTATAAAAGTGGCCGTAAATTGTGTTACAGTGATGTAAATTTATGGCTTATTTTAAAAATTAGATTTCATAAGTAATAAGGTATAAATTAAAATTATCTTTCCGAACTAAATATTTGTAGTAAATTATTTTTTTTACAAGGAAACCTAATTTTTCCAAAAATTATTCACATTTGTAATGCAAATTTTGATAATTTATACAGCTTGTGTTACTCGCGGTCATCACCTTCGAAAGATGAAGCAATTTTAAAAAAAGTTAACATTTCAAGAAAACTGCACCATAAGGGTATTTAATCCACCATTTAAAAATATCTAGAGTCATTAAAAAATATCTAAAAATGTTAATTTTAACAAGAAAGAATAACTTAAGTTATTGTCTTACCAATTTTTGTATAATAATGTAACTAAATGGGAGTTCCTAGACTAAAATTTCATTCATTTCACACAGTTGATATGATATAGCTAATCATGAGGAAAAGAAATTGAGTTATCTAACCAACACTTAAATTAAGTCAGTAGAAACCTCTGTATTGGGAGGTATTGGACTTTTGGAACAATTTTTGGGGTCTTAGAAATGCAACAAATTAAGGGCATTAATATACTCAAGATCGGTTCAACAATGGTAAAAAAAATTTAAAATGCCTTTCAAAAAAGTTTTCATCGTACGTATCTAGTTTCTAATTCCAAAGTTTTATTTTTAGTACACTAAAAGCTCCCCCCCCAAAAAAAAAGAAGGGATAAATTAGATTATTTTTGTGTGCATCTATACTTACGATTTCAACAAAATCTCTACCATGCGTAGAGTGCTCAAAACCTCTACTTCCTATAGAGACATCAGTGACCATATTTTCGATATTTTAAATAGGGAAAATCATATTTAAACATTTATTTGCTATTAGTATTAATCAAGGCAAAAATATAAGTAAATAATACTGTTAAATATTATCCATTTTTTTTAATTAAAAGAATCTTCGAACTACGAACCCGTGTTTATGACGACACACATTTTTAATTAAAAAACTTTAAAAAAAGCTCAAGTATCTAATTATGTAAGGTTAAATTCTTATAAAATTTAATATAAAACAAAACTATATCTCTCAATTTATATTGGTTCATATTGGTTCGATAGAACTCTAAAAAAAGTAAAACACTTATTCAATGCTTTTTAAATATTTTGAATTCTTATAGTTAGTTTAAATAAAATTTGACTATTTTACGTATACACCCGTGACGTCAACAAATTTTTGCATGACTCACAGGAAATATTTTGAATTTCTCACAATTTTTCCTTAGGTATACGTTTTTTTGGCAAGTTATGACTAACGGTCTATATTAAAATTAAAATCATTTGTCTTTCTAAATTAGTAACTGTTGTTGAACCTATTTGATAATATTTAGTGCATAGATATTGTAAGAGAAAGTCGATATAAAGCTATTAAGGAATTTGTATTTTTTTTAACATTACAGCTTAAAACTTTTCGTGGACAATAAGTGTATCACTATGTACAGCAAATATCATTGTTATTAAACCGTTTAGTCTGCATTTTCTTTATTGAATTTAGTTAATAACAAACTTGTCGTGATATTAACATTGTAATTTCTTATTTTACTCAATACAACCATAAATATGTAATAAATGCCATGGCCTTGTAATTATTAACTTCATTGCTACTTAGCAAGGTAAAGGTTACCATTTCGAAATTTAATATATAAATATGGAACTAATTTAAAAGCGTGGTAGACTTATTTGTCTATAGAAAATATATTATGTAACAAATCAACTTGAAAATATATCAATAGCACATTGTTTTGCATACAGTATAATAAGACACTTTTTTTAAGTATAAGATAAAATATATCGGATGAGTTTTATATTACACTACTTATTATAATCTCTATTCACATTCTTGGTTTATTTATTTAAAACGTTCTTCCTGGACCCAATTCTATAGTTTCCCTTATGATTTATCTCCGCAATATTAATTTATGACTGATAGCAAATTATAACGAAACATTAAAACTCGTTAGTGTAATTCGCCTATTATGTTCTTTTCAAATAAATGTGTCTTATTATCTGTTCCCGTAGACTGAATGGTCTAATTATCAAATTAAATTGAAATTACCGGATGTGCTAAAATACATCAGATTTATTCGTTTCAAATACGCATAGATCTATATAAGAGTCGAGTATATCTTTTTGGTTTTATCAATTTTAATTTGATTTATGATTGGTGAATCACGGCCTCTTTTCTCATTTATATATTGATTTGATTGGTCCGGATATTTAAACATTTATGATGCCGAATTTTTTAATCCTATTATAATGTCGTTGGAAAATGTATTTTATCTAATCTTTGTTCATATAGAACATTCACCAAAATTTTAAATTTGTTTTAATCAAATTACATAATCACACATTAATATTATACTTCAATGGAGGTGAAAAGAAAAAGATATTGAAAAAATTTAGACAATAACTTGTTGAACTTTTTTTGAAAAAATAATATTTTTCCTTAAATAGATGTTAATACAATAGTTAACATCAGTTAACATTAAAAAAAAATATTTTAGTCGCATTCATTCTAAACTAAACTTTTCCAATCTACTAAAGATGTATCATTATGAAATAAACAATATAGTATGAGTTATTTACTGGGGATTTTAATACTTGAAAAAACATCCTTAATTTTTAAATGGTGATCCTTTTTTAATTTTCCTGATAATCTTTTTGATTGATCAATCATCGATAACCTCTACATTGATAACAATCTTTTAAGCAAATTGCAATGCTGTATGAAGATAATACAGAATTTTATCTGTTTTATATCACTACTTAATGCTAAATTTATAAAATCAATAGCACAGATCAGACCTTAGCAATTCTTTATAGCTAGAGTTGACGGGATTGCGAATTTACCCTCAAGAAGTAAAATATTTGATACTGAGTAGATATTTATAAACTATTAGTAGGTATCTACTAATACAACAAAATATTTGGAACGTTTGTCATAGAAAATTCAAATTTAGTTTTTCTTGTTCTTGTTCACTTGTTCCCGGGTCATCTCTGACTCCGACTTGATCCCATGATCTTATTAATAATTTTCAACACTACAACATATACTTATGATGGTTAAGCGACAATTAAAGCAAGGACTTCACAAAGTCTGCACAATTTTCGAGCAAAAGATATCAAGACATAAAGCTATATGTTCTCGATAGTTTCAATGTTAATTTGAACTACGTTTATTTCAAAAATTGTTGCAAAGTTGTTGTTTGTATTATTGAAAGAAATTTACTAGAATGCATTCACAAGCACAGCATTTTCGTTAATTTAAATTTAAATTGAATCGCTGACGACTTTGTTAAGTTTTATTGAATATGTTACAATGTACTACTTTCTAATCCTTTCCATAATACCAGTTCGAAAACTAGTATTGTTTTTTTCTGCTTGAAATACTCAGCAGGTAAATGTTATCCTTATTCCTGACCTTCTTGATAGTTTTGTACAAACATTTTGTAAACCAATGGTTCTCAATATGAAGGTCTCGATACCCCAGAGGATCACTGAATAATCCTTCTGAATTGAACAAACTTCTCATATCCTAGATATTTTGTTTTTCTACAGACACCAATTTGTCGAAGATTCTTTGTAACTTCAAATGTAAGAACGGGTTGCAGACCAAAAAGTTGAAGAAATACTGCTGTAGACATTCTAGTACTGGTTTGCTGTTTTTACTATTACTAGAATAGGGCGTTATATTGTCAATTTAAAATGATATTATAGAACAGTAGTTTTCTATAAAATACCTCTTTTAGGGTGGTAAAATATAGTCTTTCTTAAACAACTTAAAAGTACAGTGGTTATCCTACTATGAGAATACCATGGTCGTTTATTTCTTGTAAACTAAAAAAATTACTACATTATTGATCAGAAGAAAGTATCATCAATAAATTAACAACTATATCCTAAGCAGTGCACAAGTAAACCTTAAGGGCTCAATTTTGATTCAATGAAAATTCAAATTAAGTAATATATAATAATTAAACTTGAAATAATCTTTTCTATTTTTCACCGACATAATTTTTTTTTTCTTATTTCAGTAATTAATATTTGTTTCGTAATTAAAATGATAAGTCTTAAAAGTACGAAGTTCGATAGCTCTTTAAAACGTTTTTATAATCACTTTTTTTAAAATGATAGGTATTGATTTGCAGTAGCAACTGCAAATGGTATAATCTTCAAAGCTTACTTATTCGTACATCTAAATGAATTATATCTTCAGAATTTACTTAAAAAACCTTTTATTTAAACTTTAGTTATCTCATCAATCTTGAATGATTAAAAGTATAATATACTTATTCCTACAATATTATTTAGTTTTCAAATGAAATAAAACAGCGACCAATTTCAGTTTTTCTTTCATGTTTAAGTTAAAACGTATTTATAAAATTAGGTTACAGTATTACAATCGAATTTAAACCAATAAATAAATCTCTTAAAATTATAAATTACATCAGAGAGTCTTTCATTTACAAATAAACTTGTAAATAATTTTTTTAACTTTTTGTTGTAACTTTTACAATTTGAAAATTTCCATATAGCCAATTTTGGAATACAAAATAAGTTAGGTCAACGATATTATTAACAAAACCTTGAATTTGAAATTATCTTTTATAAAAATATGCAAGCTCGTAAATTGTAATTCAAATGAGTGATCAATTACGATCAGCTACTACTATTTGTTATAGTAGGTATATTCATTCTATGCTCACTTTGAATATTATGCTTTGTTGTGTTACAAGTGTTATAATTTAGATTTAATGTAATTTATTACTTATTTAGTTATTTACACACCCAATCAAAATGTACTTATTTGTCCGGCATAGTACGAAACTTAAGTATTACATATATTGCATTGGTAGCATACTTTTTTTTTTTTTTCTTAAATGTGTTCTAATTTATGTATTATCTTATCATTTTGTACTAATCTTGGAAACAATTTAGTTCACCCGTATATCAATTAAAATATATGAGATAATACGTTTTTATATGTATGCATGTAATTTACAAAGATCAGCTTCAAGGGAAATTATTGAAAATATAGTTTTTAATTAGCATCAATCTTTGAAAAGACTTTGGTCTTTAATTTCATTACATTTTTTATAAGGTAATGAGTTTAAATTGTATTTTCGGACAACTTTTTACTTGACTTTAATTATTATAAAGCGTAATAAACACTCTTAATTAATTATTGATAAAATAAAGTAGTCAAGTAGATGGTATCAAATATTAAAGTAGCAAACTTATGAAGTCTGATTAATCACACTTTGTTGAATTATATTAACTAATTTAAAAAAAAACAGAGAGCTTTTTGGAACGAAGCTCTTTTACTGGGCTTAGAGTAAAACCGAAGAAACCATCATCTAACGAAAAAACAACCATGTCATCTTCCCTTTCTTTCTTTTTCTATCTTTAATAATTTATTTTAGCGATTTAATTTTTCGTTATGAATTTTTATTTCTCGTAATATAACGAAAGCTCACTTTTTATAGTTTAATTTTAGAAGGTCTTAAAATAAAATTGAAATCATCTGCAGATAGAGTTGTATAACAATTTGAAATAAAGAGAAACGCTTTGAATGTTAAAAAAATAAATTAATGGGTTATTCATTGAAATTTTCTATCATACTAGGGAAAAAAATTGATAAACTTTTTGTTGATTGTTACGAATCACTTACAACTATTGGGTCTCGTATTATTTTCGTTTCAAAAGAGACTTTAATAGCGTTGAATCATGCGATTTCAACGAAGTTTTAGTTGTCTCAAAAATAACACAATTAAAAAAGTATCCACTTTTAAGGTCAACGCAATTAATTCATTTGTGTTGTTCGTTTCAAGTCAATCTTTTCCATTCTTCATTCCATATTTAAACACAATTTTGTTACTTGACGACAAGTTTCGTGGTAAATAATGTTATAACTCGATAATATAATAACTTAATAACCAATAGTAATTCTTCTGAAAGTTCTTAATGAGCTTATATTCAAAAAAATTATAGTTTTGTACCTTATTGATACATTTGTTTTTTATTTAGTTCATGGGTAAAAGTGGTGTTATTAGATTTTCTTTTTCGATGTATATGCCTTTCTTATCAAATAGTATTCTATAAATTTTAAATTATTTATAACAATTTCCACATATTGATAAAACATTATTGTACAAGGTAAAACAGGCTTTAAAAAAATTAAACTAGTGTCCTATTTTATTATTTTGTTACATGTGTTTTTTTTATATTTAATATTTTAATAAGTAGTTACGTTTTAAGCAGTGAAGTTAATTTTTTTTTTATAAAAACAGTGAAACTGAAATTAGTTTTTAAAAACCATAAATTAAAACTTGATGAGTTTTTATTTTTAATTTATTAACTGCATAGTTAAATGCCTAAAAAATCTGTAAATGGTAGGGAAAAATCAGATAAACCATGGTTTTTCATCATTAGAAAAATTGAAAAGCTACATGGTTGGACATTTTGTAGTTTTCTTCAACTGGAAGACTTGATAACCTATGGTATTTCTGTTGGAAAAGCAAATATTTAATAAAACGTTTTATATTATACAAGGTTCGTTCCAGAATTTTTTTTTGCATTTTTAAACTATACTTGCAACCAAGTACACGGGCATTACTTTTTCAGATTCGGACAATATAAAATAAAAAAAATTTAATAGCTAATGGAATTTTTAATCAGACTCAGCAACAAATACAATAAACTTATAATAAAGAATGAATTGAAAATATTAGCAAATTTTGAAACAATAGGATTTGATTATCTTATTTTTCCTCGTTACTTTTGATTTTTAGCGGTTTTATAATTTTTTTCTGTTTTTTGTTTGGAAAATTTTATAAACTCTATAGTGCCCAGGTTCACAGTGGCCGTTTAAACTTAAGTTCAGGTAAGCCTGAGCTGGAGTTCAAATTTGAAGTTTAAATCATTCGGTTTCACAGCGTAACTTTAGTTCAATTGAACATCGTTTAAATGATAATTTTATGAATAAATGAGTTAGCACTGTATGTATAGTTTTTATAGTTTCTATGTAACTTTACCAGATGATTTATGGTCAATTGGTTACGTTGAACTGTAGTTTAAACAGAAGAATACTATCGTTTAATTTAAACGACGGATTGAACTCAACTCAAGATTTAAATGAAACTGTGAAACCGAATTCTTTGCTGAACTGTTTGAAGTTGAAGTTTGAACGAAAACTGGAGTTTAGACGTCCCCTGTGAAACTGGGGATAGGGTCATAGTATCTTTTCTCTCCAAATTTTTTTGTCAAACTGTCCAAAACCTTTTTTTCCAATAAGTGTCATTTAAAAATTCCATATTTCTCTTGTAAAAGGTCTTATAGGCACTTTGAATAATTATTAAAAACAAATTAAATCAATAAATCAATTTATCATCTTATTTTTCTGAACAAATCGGGAAATTGGACAGACGAAAAGGATGCAAAAGTAATGAAAAGTTTTATCACGTATTAATCAGGACTTGTTATTGATTTTAACTGGGGTTATCAAAGCTTTTGTAAATACTACAGCTATCAGCAGTCATCTTTTATTGTTATTGTTATAACTGAAAGATTTTGGAGTAAAATATTTTAAATGATATCTTTATTTAAAAGTTAAAACTAAAATTAAATTTGTTTTCTTTATATTATCGTCTTGTAAAAATATTTTCTAAAATTAAAACTTTTTGTCTATTATATTTTATGTATGTAGAATACATTTTTATGAGAACTTTAGAAATATAGAATGTTTAATTCAGTTCGTTTTTATTTTAAAAAATACAAATCAAATTGTCTTATTATTTTTTTTCTACGTATGTACGTTTAATGGAAATTAATTTACATTTTTACTTAAAGTTCTTTAGAAAATATTTTTATTGAGAGAATTTGGAATTGTGTATCTACTTTTGTTTTCCAGCTGACTTATAGCACTGTATACTTACGAGTAGATACTTCACTATCATATACTATGTAATTTTTTGTTGTTTTATTTTTCACACTGATGTTATATGCCAATTTTCATTTTTATTGATTGTGTCTGAAGCGATGACGTTAGTACAACCTACTCGTGAGAAATATATATATATATATATATATATATATATATATATATATATATATATATATATATATATATATTTAACCATATTTAGTTCTATTATATTGAGGTAGGTTATTATATACGTTATTCCATGGAATACGCTACGCTTTACGTTCTTCTACAGACGTATGTAGATATTTATTCAGTAGACAATGGAACGGCCTAAGGCTTTTTATGCGTCATACCTACTTAAATATAAATGTCTGGGATTTCCTGCATTCGTTTGCAATAAACCTGTATTTCAATGAAACACTACTGCCTCAAGTAATTAATTACCATCTATATGTTTTTTAGTTTACTGATTTTTTAGGTTTTTTCCTTTTCTCAGTGAAAAATATTTACAAGTTTTTATTTTTTCACTCAGAGTTTAGATTTAGTTACTGCTGTAATGCCCATACAGAAAACGTGATTTGAAATATTATGAAGTAATATGGCAAACTTCGAATTGTTAAAAAAATTAAAAAATATATTAATAATGGTTGCATTAAATGGGGTTTCACTTAATAAGAACTTAAATGAAAGAGTTTTGAAAGTTTCATATTTAACTGATATTACTATTTTAATATGTGCGCTTTATGATAAGAAAACAAGAGGTTTTTAAGTTACGGAATCTTTTATTTTCTCCATTCTGTTACCTATACCATATTTTATAAATTATGAAGGCTAAAGCATGTCAGAGAAAAATTTATATGAGGTTTACGTGTTAAAAATGAATAAAAGGCGCCGACTTTAACCATGTTATAAATCTTATTAATCTAAATCAATCAATGTTTATAATTATTAATTAATACAACTAATCAATGATTTACTGTCAAACAAGTTAAATGATTAAAATGAATGACCAATTAGTAAATAAGTACAACTAAAATAACTAAATTTAATACTCAAAATTACCATTGTTTTGCCATTGATCTTTTTCATTGGCCACCGGGATTTGTAGGAGCCACCGAGGAAGAGTAAATCTATTATTTTTTTCTACTATCCTTCAAACATTTCACAAATTTTATAAATAAAAAAAATCCCGTTTCTTCATTTACATGACCAAAATTAATAATAACTCTGAATACGCTATACATTTATTTAAATATATTTTTTTAATTATTTAGAACCGTTTGTTCTCCATAAGCTTTCATTTTGCGCTTCCAAAAAATTGACTCAGATAAACAATAGCTATGAATCGGTTTTCCTTCAACTATTTCTCAGGGTTTGTAAATAAGGAAAATTCTTTTTTATGTTTATTCAGTGCTGAAAATCAAGCAAAAATGAATCAATTCTACTGCAATGTATTGGTTTTATAACATTGTTCCATACAAGGATCTTACGCAGCCTCAGAGTTCCTTAAGATACATGCATTGAATAGCGTCAATAGGCATGAAAGATAACTATAAGTAGTATTTTTTTTATCTTTAGTGTAGCATGTTAAAAATTCATCAAAATTTCTTAATCCATTCTATTTTTTTGAAACGTTATATTTACTAATGAAGTCTCGTTTATACTAAAGTTTATTAAAAGTAGAGAACCCAAAATTAATCAATAGCTGTAAAATCCTGTTAATCCATTAGAGTTTTAGACTAAAAGGATTTGGACTTAATAATAAAACAAGGAAATTTTTAGAAACTATGAAGCTAAAAAGCAAAACAGTTTTAATGGTGCGTTAGCACAACTAATATGAACAGTTTCTTTTAGTTCAATCAGGATTTTATACTACCTACTGTACTAGAATTTGTGCTACCATGATAATACTTCTATAAGTCTGTAAAACTTTTTTATATTTTTATTTACCCATAAATTTTGATTACTCTAATTACGTATATTGCTCAATGCGCCGTTTACTTATTATGTTAAAACATTATACGATAACAACTCGGTTTTGACTCAAAAATATAAAAATTTCAATAATTTAATTTCAATAGCATTTCAATTATTTCTATATTAGTACGTGTAATTTTTTCGTTAAACGATCTAATATGATTAGATAAAAAATTTTCAAATGTAAATTTAATATCTTAATTAAAACGAACTTTTTTATGTCATTAACAATTTGTGTAGTTGTACTGAAGGTTTTTCTAGATTTTTATGTTCAGGTAATTAAACACACGAGACATAAGTTTCATTTAATTTCCAATTAATATAATTAACATATCTATTTCAATATGTAAATTTTTGAAAATTGAGTAAAACTGAACACGATAATTATAGTGATTGTAAGAAATTTACTTGAAATGATTGATGAGATTATTTTTTTTTTATTTTTCAGATAAAAAAATGGGTCGATATTCGGGTAAAAAATGTCGATTGCTATCGATGTTATGGCTGACGACGATATTTTTCTTCGTAGAAATTGTGGTTGGTTATATAACCAACTCGATGGCTTTAGTAGCGGATAGTTTTCATATGCTAAGCGACGTAGCAGCTCTTGTAGTTGCATTTTTATCAGTCAAAGTAAGTTTTTATATGTTAACCATTTGTGCTCGAGCGATACTCCTGTACAGCGCCCGGTCCACTAACAGGTTTAAGTGACATTTTTTGAAAAAATTGTTTTTCTTTATTGATTGAAATTATTTATTGGACCCTCCAATATTAACTGCTATGCCCAGTTTTTATTTCTGACTCTTAAAACGTGTTTGGGAACTTCAATATGTGAATGCTTTTTTCATTAAGGAACAACCAAAACAACTGCGGAATTATTATTATTATTTTGTACCCTTGATACACTAACAGGAATTATGAATGTCTTATTTTTTCAGTACTTTTCAGCTAAACATTTCATCGTTATTTATATTATCCATTCGATTTCAATTAGATTTTTTGGTTGTAGATAGAGATTTACTTCTTGCCATGATTTTTAATTTAAAAAATTTAACTCGATTTTTAAGCTACTTGGTCAAATTTGACTACTTGACTCGATGAAAGTAAATATAATATGTTTACTCTCAAATCGAAATAGTGCCTTTCGACTACAAATAGTGACTATTCACTATTTTGTAGTGAAAAGTAGAGTAAGATTAAATATGGCAGATAGTTAAATAATAAAATTCCGCTGAAATATAAAGTTCTAGTTATTAAAAAATGTTTGTTTTAAGTCTTCAGAAATCAATTAATATGGATTAAGTATTTGTCAAAATCAATTTGCTAATTTTTGTTTTAACATAGGTAACAAAGCTACGTATATTTCCTCTTAGGTTGCACTCTGTTGTGTCTTTCCTTAATAAATGCAATGGTATTCAATGTAAAATGAAAAAAAAATAGTGGCTACCCGTGACAACGCTCACGTAAAATTTTATAAAAAGAATTAAACACAGCTCAATCCTAAAAAATAATACTTTGGCTATGAGGAAGGAAACCACCCACATCACCTTACTGGACGCTGAGTTCAAATCGATGATCAATTTTTCTCCAGCATCCTTCAGTTTTCAGAAAATCTCTGAATCATATTTTTTTTTTCGTAGCTGTGAAGTTTTACTGAAAAATGAAAGGTGCTGAGAAAAACTAACCGGATTCGTGCTTAGGGTAAAAAAATATACCAACAATTTTACTCCCATATCGCATGTTTGGGTCAGATACATTTTTTTGTGTAGCAGTGTAATTGAAGTGAACTTATAATTTAGAATTGTTTGGGATACGTTTTTTCATCTTTTAAATTAATAAACTCGAAAAGCAGATGTTATTTACATTTCTATTTATCTTGATAAGGGGCCATCCATAAATAACGTCACACGTTAAAGGGGAGGGAGGGGGTCGACGAAGTGTGACATTGTGTTACAAAAGGGTGGGAGGGGTCCTAAATTTCGTGACGTCACATTTCAAAATCTATTTCAATCTAAGTGTTCAAAGGAGTGGGTTCAAAGTCCATGGACTCAAGATGATTAAAATTTATCTTTAATTAATATAACTAATCGTTTTTTTTTGTTAATTTTTTGAAATTTTTTTAAAGTTTATTTCCCAGATCATCCCATGGTTGGTTATACACAGGATTTGAAATTTTTGATTGGTTGTTAATTTTATTTGGTTATATTTGTAGATATAAAATTAACTCTAAATCTAAAAATTGGTCTAACAAATATGACCAGCTGTATAAAGGATGGGGGGGTCAAAAATCATGAAATTTGTGTGACGTAATTTATGGATGGCTCCTAATTGCAAAATTAGGATTTGAAAAAGTTGATAATTTCGGAGTAAAACTTAAAAAAATTATTAACTTACGACCCTCTCTTTGAGCCACTAAAGTGGAATTTCTAAAAGCCATTTCCTTGTAGAACGCTCAAAAATAAATGTTTCAATTTTTTTGTTTTTATATTCAGTAGTTTAGCTTCCAACGCCAGTTAATTACGTTACTGCTTTCTATCTGTGAATTTTTATTATTTACAATTTAATTTCAACAAAATAATTTCATAGTACATGTAAAGTGTTATTTGCTAATACAATCGAAATTATCTATTTTCTGGTCCAACGGTGTGAAAGAAATCTCGAGTACAACGGATCAATTATTTTTTTGATAAAGATGTTAGAAGTAAATGTTTTTTTGTTTGTAGATGTCACCAAAAAAATGGTCAAAAAATACTTTTGGATGGGCCAGAGCCGAGGTTCTCGGCGCCTTGATCAACGCTGTCTTTTTAGTGGCACTTTGTTTTAGTATATCATTAGAAGCGTGTAAACGCTTTATTGAACTACAAACAATTCATGATCCACAGCTATTAGTTGTTGTCGGAGCGCTTGGATTGTTTGTGAATATCGTAGGATTATTTCTCTTTCATGGTTGGTGCAAATTGATGTTATGTTGAATCAGATTAAAACGTTATTAATTCAATATTGTTATAGAACACGGCAGTGCTCACAGTCATGGTTCAAGTGGAATCTCTAGTCGAAATCGATTATCACAGTTGGTGTCAACCGATGATAATGAAAACGATGAAACGTTTCAATCACCTCCACCTCAAACTAGCTCCAACCATAAACACAACCATAGTCACGATGCACACCAAATGAACATGCGAGGAGTATTCCTGCATGTTTTATCCGATGCCCTGGGATCGGTGATTGTTATCTTTTCAGCGGTTGTTTTCTGGTTGACTGATTGGCGATACAAATACTATATCGATCCAGCTTTAAGTATCTTATTAGTCATGTTAATTTTACATTCAGTATGGCCACTGCTTCGTGAATCAGCGTTGATTTTACTTCAAACAGTTCCAACTCATATTCAAGTAGACGCCATTCAACGGCGGTTACTTACAAAAGTAGACGGAGTCCTAGCTGTACATGAGTTCCACGTGTGGCAATTAGCTGGCGATCGAATCATCGCATCAGCTCACATTCGTTGTCGCAATCTCTCCGAATACATGAAAATCGCCGAAAAAGTCAAAGAGTTCTTCCACAATGAAGGCATCCACTCAACGACAATCCAGCCAGAATTTGTAGAGTTAGACGATTATATAGATAGTGAGCATCAGACTTCCGAGCAACAAATGGCCAATTGTGCATTGAACTGTCCACGAACTGAGTCGGATACATGTGACCTGTCCACTTGTTGCGGTCCTGCGAAGATGGGAGTTGAGGTAATTATCGAAATATTTTTTAATTGAGATGTTTTTTCTGTTAGTCGAGTAGTGATTAGGTGTAGAGATACGCAATAGCGTTGAAGGCTTAATTATTTATTGTCGTAATTATTTGGGTTATGTGCTGTAGGGCGTCATTTGATGGCCACACTTCATAATTGATCGTTACAAGATGGTCATAAATCGTAAGCAGAATTGCATGTGCATGCATTGTTAGTTTTCAGAACACTTGTTTTTATACATGCAATAATAATACAATTTAGAGAGTAGTTAATATAATTTAAATTATTGCCACATTCTTGTTAGTAATTATTTGGTAGTACGTTTTTATAGTTTCAAATACCCAGTAATAAGAATTTTTATTAAAGATTTTATAATTGTTTTCTTAGCATTGATACTTAGACATGTCTCAGTTGTGACTTCACAATCAATCTGTTATTGTTATATTTTAATACTGATAATATGATCAAAATCCCAAAAGCCGTTAACCGTTGTATGTGCTCTGAAATGTACTCCATATTGAGCTCTCGATGTATTTAAGACTTTATAATATACTATGTAGCATTTATATCGATCCATAACACTTTGTTCTGGAATACCTGGCGTTTTGTGATGTTCGTCTTAGATGTTAGGAACCATATAGGTGCAGCGTACGTAAATAAAATTAGTAAGAAAATAAATTAAATGTAGCAATATTAAGTTTGATCAGTTGCATCTTTTACTCGAATTTTCAGTGCAAATTTTGATGACATAATTTTTCATTTCACATATTATTTACAGATCAAGTTTCAATTTCGTTGTATAAGAGTTTGACCGTTTGGTTCAATCGCATTCGATCTCTGTTAATTTTATTTTAAGTTTCATACAGTTGATGGTAACACTAACTAAATGAACTTAGCGATGGAACTTAACCATTTTAATTATCTAAGGTACACTTACCAAATAATGACCAATTTTCAATTATTCATAACATTTTATGATAATGGATAATTGAAAATAAAACAAATCGTTATCAGTAATTGCTATTTTTACTAGGAGTGGTTGCACTTGTACATTTTGAACATGCTTTACTTTAGTCATTGTGAATGACCACGAAAATATCTTAATACAGAGGCGGATTTTCCATAAGGTCGACTAAATTCGGACCAAGGTCGGTCTGATATTAGGGGCGGCTAATCGTGACTAAAAATATGCTTTGTTACTTCCACATAACTTAACTTCTGAATCGATTTGGATGGACGTTGACAAAAAATACATTTTCATATTATATAGTAAATAATGGAAATGAGAAGTGGGAGCCTGATACTTCACAATTTAGGGCGGCCAAAGCCAAAGTTCTGACAATCTGTCCCCTGCCATGGGCTTATTTTAATATGAGGAGATAGTAACTACCAACAAAATGAAACATAATAATTTTTATTATGATGGTATTACTAGTGTTTTGTGATAATTATCTTTGTGATATTTTTAGTCATTTCCAAGCTTTCAAACTAATCAGTAACAATTCGTGTTTCAGTATTTTTCAGGTTTTGTCCAATTTTTGTGCTATTTTTTATAATGTAAGTGGAGTATATAATATCGTGACCCGACAAAATCGCGATAGTAGTAAAAATAAAGTCACATTATTTTTACCGTTCAAAAGTTATTATCAATAACCTCTTAACCACAATGATAAAGGGTTCTTTTTATTATTTTTCAATTACGGAAAACTCGGATAATTTTTCATCTAATTTCATTACTATTTCTTTATTAACGGCCTTGAAAACTCTTGAATAAAGGTCCAGTTTAAGGTCCATTTCCTGTTATATTTTCCTGATTATATGTTTAATTATTTATTTGAACTTAATAATACCGTATTAGGTACATTGATAATAATTCGCCATTGATTAATAAGATATTAATTGATATGACGCACTGTAAATATTTCAAGCTAAAAATTAAAAAAAAAAAACTTGAATTAAAGTATACTTGAATTAATCGCCGAATATAAGACGCATCGCGAATACAGATCAATAAACACGTAAAAATGTGCGTCTTATATTCGATGTAATACGGTAATTGTCAACTAACATTTGTCATTAATTGCTAAATAAATAAATATGTAAAAAAATTTTTAATATTTGTGTTTACCAAAAAAATTTACTTTGTAATTATCTATTAACCCTGGTATAATTCCAAATTAATTAGTTTGCTCAGTTTGAAAGTTGCGCCATTTAAATTATGTTGGTACCAGTTTGCACTTTGGTAAAATTACCGAAGTGTTATGTTTGTTGTCTGATTTTTAAGACAAAATAAGAGAAAAGAACAAATACTCAGTAGTCAGTTCACTGACCAAGGCTGCTAATCCGCCTCTGTCTTAAAAAAATTCTAATTCATTGCAAACGAAAGAGCATTAACAAACTTTATGTTATATGCACTCATTTGGTTTATTTTTATTAACTTCAAATAGTCTTTGAGGCAGTATTTAATTGTTTGATGGTTTCAGGGAAGGGAAACACCGTCGCCGAATGATACCCCGTATTTGTGTCGACAAAGGAACAGTGCTACGAGTTTTTCAAATCGAGCTCAAGCAGTCAGTGAAATGGAAGAAGGAGCACTTTTAGCAACTTCTGCCAACAGAACATGCTGTAACGCCTTGCAAGATTGCTCTTGTGCCCAAATGGTCACAAACGGTCCCGTTTCGAAAGAATCCTGCGTTTGACACCAATAGCAGTTCTATCTCTCATAATTATGTATCATTGTTTCGACACTGCCGTCACCATTGTAGCGTTCAACTAATCCACACGCAATAAATCAAAGGATCAGTCGACAAATATTGAAATGTGTTTTAACCAAACATTAAAAACGAAACTGTGTTTTAAAAAGAAATTATAACGAAACGTAGCTATTACGTTTAAAAATGTATTTGTTTCATTTTACGTTAATTTTATGTATATCTTGATATACATACGCTTTTAATTTTTTATTTTTATTTTAAAAACGTGTCATTTAATGAAAGGATAGTTAAATTGAAATTTATTATTTTAAAATTAAACAAAGTTCATAGTTAGTTCAAATTTAAAAGACAAGTGAGGCGAATGAACTTAAACAAAAAATTAACAAGATCGGGTGAAATGTATGTTTAAAATTACCTTTATAAAAATTGCGTATGTAATACACAATTATAAATAAATAAATTTTACAATCTTATGATTGTGCAATTAAAATTAAATAAAAAATATTTACACACTTCGAATATTATATTTATTTTTAGGCCGGGTCGTATTGAACTTGTATAATTTTAATTGTAATTGTCTCTTGTGAAAATTTCACTGTATCAAACTTTTATACAATCTGTGTGCAAGTTATTTTGAAATTTAATATATTACATTAATTTGTCAAAGAATGATTGAACTTATTTTATTTCATTAAATGTGTATTCGATGAACATATTTAAGACAAGATCTAAGTAACAACGACACCAAATATATTATAAAATGAATTAATTGACAGTATTTAAGATAAACGTATATATTAAAAATAGAATAAATATAAATAATTAACTAATAGTTAAAGTTAGTTATCATTCAATATTTATTAAAGAAGGTGTATTTTGTTGAACTTTTAACAAAAAAAAAAAAGGTTTAAGTGGGATTCTTTTATATGTCGTAGTAAAATTGAGGTTCCATCAGCCAATTTGCAACTAAGATAGCGTTCACATTGAGGCGATATATCGCAAGTGGTGTATAAAGGCCTTTAAGGGATGTCACATATTATATCATTTCTGCTCCGCCCACGTTCCCAATATTCTATTTTAGTAATTTTCAATATACCATGCAAATATTGTACGCGATATATCGCCTATGTGACCGACAATTAATGGCGCCTCAAGCGATATATCGCCCTAGTGTGAATTGCATTTATTTGGAATGGACTGGATTTGAACTGATTTGTAATTTGCACAAGTAACCAAACTAAATTCGAGCTTTTCGTCAGCAGAATTTCAAATACTTCAAATTCGCTGTTTTGGCCTTATAGAAGATATTTGCTAAATAGTAAATAGAACTACTAGAATATTGACAATCACATTAAAGCAAAACAAGTAATGTAAAAGGATTGTTTTTAACTCTTGTTAAATCAGATTTATATAAAAAGAGAATTAGGTGCCCTTGCTACGTAGAAAGGATTTGAAATTGTGATAGGCGTTTACGATGTTGACTTGAATAAATGTTAAACTGAAATTTTGAAATTAAAGAAAAACCACAATTAGTTTTATTGTTATTGTATTTAACATACACCTCTTTTTTTCACTAATTCTTTAATGTCGTCAATATTTCTGTCCTTAACGACAACTGTTGTGTTGACTGGATTAGCTTATATATCCTCCAGGAGCCTCAATGAGCTCTTAATATCCTCGAGATACATTGCCTTTTTGTTGAGGGTCCTTTTTAGTTCACTGGGATTGATTGGTGCACTTAAAAAGGGGCATTCACTGATTGCTTACGCTTAGTTTAGTTAGCTTTTAGTTAGTTCATTTTCACACTTGGGGCACTATTTTGGGGTTGTCTTTTCTAAGATGTTTCGATGAGAGAAGGCCGTGTGTCCAATATATAATCTGATCAACAGGCATCAATTTGCTAGTCGGCTTAGCATTGGAACACTCTCCCAAATGCTATCACGAACCCAGTCTAGCCTTGTGGGTATACACCTACTTAATAACTACATTTAAACGCTCTTATTAGAAACATAAAATTCTCTTTGATTAAATTCATAATCGAACTGTCCAGCAACGGAATTTCGATTGTCTAAATCCCATTTTAAATCCGGATTTCAAACTTGATCTGCACTTTCTGATTCTAAACTTCAAATGCAGAGATTAAACTAGACGCTTGAACGAGTTTTAAAACTTGCAACATGAAAAACCAATTTTGAAGATTTCAAGAGTTATCTTATAAAAAAGCATTTTTACAAATTCGTGACTGAAGTAACTTAATTTGATTGGAGTGCTTTAGTCAAGTTGTAATTGGACGACGCAGACATCAACTTAATTGCTTCAAGCAGTCCAGTTGCATGAAATTTTTATTATGAACCCCTACTTTTGATTCAACTCAGCATCAAGTTGACTATAATCTCAATTTGGTTATGATAATTATATAAACAACTTAAGGTGGGCGATACATGTAAAAAAAAACGATATTTTTTTCTTTCATAAATCGTTAGAATATCATTTCAAAAATATGCCTGTAAATTTAAAACAAAATTTTTATTATTTATATATTAAAAACTCAATTAAGTGTTTCGCCTCAACTCGGCGCGTAAGCCACTGTAATCATATAGTTACTGTGTGACAAAACTTTAAACGCGTTTTTTTCGAAACGATTTTTTTGAAATTGGCGGGCAGAATAACTCAAAAAGTTCTCAACCGATTCCAATGAAAATTTGTACACGTCTACTTTATAGTAATAGTTTCTAGTTATACCTCATAAATTTCAAAAAAATTTCAAAAATTAACCTTTTTTAGCAAAAAACCATTGAAAAGAAGGGTAAAAAATCGAACTTTTTTTTGAGGTGTGCCAATTCACGATTTTTTGACTTTTTATTTTTTTTTTGGTTTAACTAGAAGATATATGTTTTATGAACACGTACAAACTAATTTTTTTAAGTTCAGATCACCGTACGAGAAGGGAGAATGCCCGTAAACTGATATCTTTTTCCGAGAGAGTCTCGGCAGATTCATTTTTACGGCGGCCATTTTGAAAACAAAGAAAATAAAATTTTTTTTTCTGTATTTCAATATATAATAAAAATCCTACAAAGTTTCAAAATGATTCAGTTATTCCTTCCCAGTTTAAAAATTCCTCAAAAAACGGTAATAATTATGGTGATTACATGTATCGCCCCCTTATAATAAAATCTTTATATTCACGATTAATGTATTATATTATGTTCCACTTTATATCTACCCATGTATTTATTTCCTATTTAAGAAATGATAACAGTGTACGAATGATGCTTTTATAATACATAAATAATTCCAGTAGTAATCGCAAATTCAATTGTTGTCAATGTTCTTGTATATAACATCGAAAATCTAATTAAGATTTGAAATTTTTGTAAAATAATTTATAATTTCTATAAAGGGTCACTTAGTGGCGTGGTGACTAGATATTGTTGCTTTATACGCCAGTGGTCCTGGGTTCGAGTCCCAACAAAAGCCTAAGATATTTTTCTGGGTTTTCGGATTCGACAGTCGCTAATGACCATAGTAGTTAATGCGACCTTTAATAAACGAAAAAAATTCTATAAATCAGAAGTAAACTTGATACAAACTATAGACTTTAGAAACGAGCGTATATTTCTTATGAAAGAATTATTTAAAAAACTAGTTAATATTGAGATCAGGAAAATAGCTCTATAATAGCTGCTGTAGCGCTGTTGCTTGCCAGTTCAGGGCTCTTATAAACTGAACGTAGTAATTTCATACAGAACACTAACAAATGCTCTGAACGTATGGCTAAAGGTGCCTACTATTGGAAATTTGACTTGCACATTTTAGTTCTCTTTCTTTAAAACGGAGATATACTTCCTTCTTACATCCTTCATAGTGTACACTTTAAGGATTATACATATAAGTGCCACTTAAGCTTTTTTGCTGATTTTAATGTAAATAGAACTTGAATTGCTCAAAGAAAAATCAAAAAGGAAATATAAAATCGCCGTTCTCTTTAATAAATAACATAAAAATAAATTATTGGTACGCACATTAGTGTACCCATGTAAGAAGTGAAATTTTTTTCAGTTACATACTGTATATGTCTTATAAATACCGTTTTATAGCATTAATTGTTGATTAAAATCAATACTGTTATTAAACTTTATGTATGGTAGAATTTTACAATCCGGACTCTTAGTTGTTCGGACAACGCAGTAGTCTCAACAGTTCCATGGTAACTCTAACTCAATTGGTTCTACCCTTTCATCTGTTTCCTTCTTCCGATATGTTGACATTTTATGATGTTACTATGGCAATCGAGTGGAACTTATTGTGCGTAACGTAACATCTTTTTAATTTTACACTGCATCAAATTTTTCTTTACGTCACTTAAAGAAATTTCACTTCAAAAAAAAATCATTAAGAACACAAGCATACGATCAAAGATTGTAACTACATTCGTAATAAGTATGTTTAATACATAATATAATCATGTAATTATTGTCTTGTCTTAAATGTTAAAATAAGTAATCAAGAGTGACTTGTATTTTAAACAAGCAGTGATAAATGTTTTATAAATTAAATAGATTAGTAATTTAACGTTTAACGTAAACTATTATAGAGTAATAGATGTGTAAATATATATAATAAAAAAGAAAAATATTGAACTGAATATCGCTTAGAGTGACATTTTTACATTCTTTAGTCTATAAAATAAATTTTTAAAAAATTAAACGCACTATTTGTTACTAAATTCAAAGTTATTACAAATATCAACTAATTTTACAAATTAAATTAAGTATTTTTTTTTCTTTAAGCAAACTGATTTTTGGTTTTATGAAATTGTACAGTTTATGACATTCTTTTTGGTCATTTTTAATCAAATTTAAATTAGTTCATTTAAGAAAGTATTTTTTTTTAATAAATATAAAAAGTGTACATTTATTCGTAAGATCTAAACTTTTTTAGTAATTGTATGCAATGAAACAAATATAGAGTGACTAATAAGCAAAAAGTTGTATGAACTTTTAAATTATATTTAAAAAAATATAGAAGCAGAAAGAAATATTCAAAAAAGTTAAACAATAAAAGTATTAAAGTATATTCTATAAATGTAGATAGATTATTTAAAAATTTTACAAAAGAGATTAAAATATTTTACAAAAAAAAAAAACTAATTTCGCACATTGTAGGTGAATACCTGCGTTTAGTTCACTTCAAATAAACTGTGTGTGAAGTACAAGGGCGAGTACTTACAATGTAATTTTTCTTGCACGCCAAATATATGTTAAAATAGCAAAAATACAAACTGTTTTTACCTGTAATAAGGAAAATCTAAAATAACGTCAAAAATATATTCTAACGAAGCATTTATTTCTAGTGACAATGTTGCAAATCGGAGTTTTATATTATAAGATTTGTACCAAATCCCTGATAGAAATATTAGAAAATATTATAACAGTTGAAATTTACAATATTCTATGCTATAGAATTAGCAGTTTTGAAATGAAAGTTTTCTCTTTTCACACTACTTTTTATACATGAAAATATTAAACTACATTTCGATTAATTGATTTAAAATTGTGATTTGGTGATATGAAAATATTTTATAAAATTAAGTGAAAATAATTTTTAATAGTTTTAGTACCAAAATTCAACTGGCAAGTTTCTTGAATATGTGTGTGTACTTTTATTCAGTTCTTTGAATTAATATTAAATTAATGTTAATAGACATCTTATAATTGTACAGTTTTCTTATTTAAAATAAAGATTCTCCAAACTGTCGTTGTTTTAATTGTGTTTTTATTATTCTTTTCAAAGATTTTTTTCACAACTATGCAAAATGCTATAATCAAAACCACGCCAAAATATCTAAACCTCTGAAAAACATGCTTAAATCGACTGTAATTGACGTAAAAACGTTCAATATCTCCTAAAATATCAATTACGTAAAAAAATACGTAAAAAAACTGATTGTGAAAAGTGTGTGAGGAAAACTCTTTTGATTGATAGAAAGAAAAGCTGAGAAAAGTTATTGTTTTTTGAGATTTTTGGACTCAATAGAAAAAGAAACTTTAAACTTAAATGATTAATTTCAAACTAAAATGAGCACCATAGAATAAAGATTGAAAAATGTATTAACTTAAACGTAAAAAAAATTCTTCCTCCCTGAAATTTTCGATGTTTTCGATACCGATTAAGTATTCATCATAGGTTTGTTTCACTTGTTCATTTGAGGGTGTTGAAAGACGTCCAAAAATGACAAAGAGCAAGACACATTGACCAAGAGACAGGAGTGAGTGAAGAACATAAAGCGGCAAGTCCCGACTGGTTGACAAACCGGTTATATAGTGTTTAAACACCTCCAAATCCGTATTGATATAAGCCATAGTCATAAAAAGGTACGTACAAATCTCGAATCTCGGCCTAATCCGGCCAAGCGGCTGAGGGCTGAGGCGTTTCTTCACTCACTCTTGTCTCTTGGTCAATGTGTCTTGCTCTTTGTCTTACGTGGACGTGTTTCGATCAACGTATGGAACAAACCTCATGTTAAATATTTGGACACTTTGTGCTATTAATTGAGTTTAATATTTAAACTTTGAGGTAAACAACCAAATTTAATGCTAATTTTGAATTGATAATTATATTATTAGACTTACTGTTTAGTCAAATTCAATGCGAGTAGCTTGAAAATTAAGTCCAATAGTTAAAAAATAAACTTAGTTAGTGCTCTAATACTAATAAAAAATACGCTCAAAATTGACGTGTATATGCAACCAAATTAACAAAAAAGTACTTGAGATTAATACAGAAAATTATGAAAAAAGTAAAAAGTATCTACTTATATTCTGAGTTTCACCTTAACAGAAAAAAAAAAATATTAAAATTTTTTTTCTTTTTTATGGATGAGAGGGGGGGGGGTCAATTTCATGAAAATCGTTAGGTTAGGGTTGTGGACTCAAAAATCGCAAATTTAACATCTTCCTTTTAAGTTTTTCTACGGGTTTCTAAATATTAATCGATATACTTTTTTACCCAATTTGTAATGATGACATATTTGTTACTGTCGTTACTGTTACTGAACTGTAAGCATTTCTTTAGAAGCTGTTCGAAAGACATAGAAAATGCATACTCATTTCGGGTAAAACTCTTAAATGACCTTTTAAAGTATTGTAAGATAAAAACTAAATCAGAACTTCAGAATAATAATGAACTTTGCAATAATTGATTTACCTAAAAAATCCCCCGTCAAGGCACTTTCTTATTTTGTTTAGTGGTAAATATGACCTTAAACAAGATATTTAATGTTAAAGCGCCATAAAACGGTAAAATTTGTACGGTTTTAATGTGCGAATCGGTTGCAAATTTACACGCTTTAAATAAATTTTTCCAAAAATGTAAACAAGAATATTTTCTTTCGAAGTATAGGTATATGCACCAATTATTCATTTTGTAAGGCTATATTTTTTCAATTGTTTCAATCGATTATATAATACACATTATACGCATATATAAATGTAAATATAAAATCCATTGATCAAAAATTATTTTCCTAATGAAAATAAGAGAAATTCAATAAACTACACTAAATAACTTCACTATACCTTTGAAACCTAAGAAGGCTTTAATGGTCGTTGAATAGAGCTAGTAGATCGGCATAAAATTCGAAAAATTACATAATAGTCAGATATTTTACACATTTTATTGATGGGTTTGATATGTGTATACTTAGGCAATAATATAGGCAACTGGGTTTTTTGAATGCAATACTTTCTGCACTGGTATCAATAGACACCCGTTGTACATTTGCTATCGAAAAACAACGAATTTGAAATTTGTCAATTTTTCACCAGTATACATGAATATGTGATTTATGAAAATTTATAAAAATGTCGAGTGCTCGAAATTGGATGAAATTTACATAGTACCTACACTGACGGAACTTCGTTAAGGTGACCATATTTTTTTATTTCAAATCCGTGACGGGAAACGGCAGGGGGGTGTTGTTAAGTTAAATAACTTAAATATGATTTTAATAAAAATTATACATAAGAAATACTATTTAAGGATATAATAAAAATCAGTATATTTTTAAATGAATCAAATTTTTTTAATCAGAATTACCTACTGAGTACAAAACTTTTTATATTTTTCTGAACTATGGATCTTTTTTAGTAGGTCTTTTTCGCTTTGAAGCATTGTATAAAATTCTGCACAATTTTCTTCATTATTAACGAAAGAAATATCGCTTTTAGTGTGTCTATTTCAAGTCTAGTCTTGTCACTTGTCCAAAAGCTATTCATTAAAATAAATATTTAAAATAATATATTTTTAAAATAAATATTGAATATAAGAACCTTGTCAAAAATTCGGGACAATCCGGGACAAATATTGCTTGAAGGATATTTGCAAGTTAGAACGTTTTAATTTTTTTATTAATCTATTGGGATTTGGGAGTCTCTTAAAGAAACTTATTTGGCAACAATAGAATTTATTTGAATTTTGAACATTATTTAAATATTAACAACATTACATTTGGACAACATCTGAATTTTAACGATAGGGGAAAGTGGGGTATTTGAAAACAGTTGATTTTAAATTATCTTAATTAATAAAACAAAATACCAATTTCAGTAAACTTTTGTTATAACATAAACATTACTTATCTACTTTAATAATTAGAACTCAAAACTTTTTTACATTAACTTAAATAATATAAATAAAAAATTATTGTGTGGTTTTACGAAACTACAATGCAAGTGAAATTTTTTTTGGATTTTAGGCACTTAAGTAACTAAAAATTTTCGGAAAATTATTCGATTTAGGGTATGAAAATAGAATAGAAAGAAAGGGATGTGGCAAGAATTCACCGTCTGACGTGACGCGCACCGTTGCAACAATTTTCTGAATTTCCATTATTGATGTTAATACTCGAATGTTATTTTCATTATTGAATTTGTTGATTATTGTTAAATCGATCATCTGCCTGTTGTTATCTACGAGCATTGTAACATCACCGTCGGATATTTTTGCACTATTTCTCACTAGCTGTATCTTTGTCTATCATGATCAAGTGAACAATAGCATGTATATCAATATACTGATCAAAATACAAATACCAATACAAATATGATTGAAAATTAATGACAACATATAATATAATAAAACGTTGTCATGAAGAGGAAAATAGCTCATTACATTCAGTAATAGCTCGCGCAACAGGCGTGGGGAAACGACATGGTATATAGCTAACAATGTGTATACGAGCTCTGTCGAACACTTGCCGATTCCCTGCCGAAAATTTGTTGCATTTAGCGACATGCTAATGTCGGCATGCTAATAAAGACAGGCCAAAAAATTTGAGACGATGTATAAAAAGTTTCACTTTAAAAATATAGAATAAAAAAAATATTTCCAATCCTATTTCCCCGGTAGTGTGTGGGGTAATTGAAATCAATCCACGGTGGATATAGAAACTAGGAAAATACGAAAATTTTGATAATAACTGAATGCGGATAATATTTTGGATGATTTGCGGTGATCTAGGCTCGCAAGGACCAATGTCTGGGGATGGATTAGAGTGGATAATAGTAGACTGTATTTTGGGGTATTGAAATAGGAAATAATAAATCCTCACGAATAGAAGCAGGCTGAAATTTAAGCAGTTGGTACATTTTTGAAAATTTTGTAAAAGATGCTTGCATACTTAAACGTTAATTTAATTTTATATAGAAATAAAAATTGTGTTTTTATTTTCATTTTATAGACAGCCAAACCGTCTAAATACTTGTCTATCGTACAAGCAACTATATTAGTTTAAAAACAAAAATTTTAATGCAACATCAGACAACAAATCAACATGCAGACATCAGACGTCGCTGGTGTAGTGCAACCAAAAACTATTTATTTAAATAATTTTTTTCATTATTGAGTGCAACTTGTAGACCATTTAGTTATTAGTAACATGCTAATTAGATCAGTTTTCTTTACATGAAAGTCGACTAAATATTCATAGGATTTTTTATGTTGGGTTTTCAACTTCGTCGATCACTAATAACCATAGCACATAAAGTGATCTCAAATAAAGAAACATTTAGTATAGTTTCCTTTTTATAATTGAATATTGTTGATGTCATTATCCATATTTTCGCTTATAATCGAGTATGTGCTAAACTTATTGATTTTATGTATTAACTTTTTTCGAACATATTTGCAAATTATTAAGTAAATTAAAATATTTGTTTTTGTTTTCTTTTTACACAAAAATGTAGTTTTGAAAAAAATAATAAAAAATGTACATAGTTGACAATATAATGATGCCGTTCTGAGATTCCACATTAATTATTTAAAAGATAACTAGCATAAGAACAATACACTGAAATCAACGAGGACATAAAATTGGATTTTATCAAATATTATTACCTGTATTATGTATATTTTCAATGATATTCTTAAATTTGATGTTAACCTTCCATTTTAATATAAAATCCACATTTTCCGTTTTTTTCTTTTCATTTAAATTAAGGTCATCATCACTAAGGACTTCCCAACCCTCCCACATCATGTTATGACCATCTTTTACAAAACTCAATTATCATAGAAATTCGAAGAAAGATACACATCGCAACTTCGTAAAACTTAACTATTATTATCAATCATTAAATAAGAAAATCCAATTATATTATCAAACGGTTATTCATACATTTAATTTTCAATTTTCCGATTGATGAACATGTGAATTTGATTATTATTTTTGAAAGATGGGATTTTCCGATAAGCTAAAAATGATCGAATTAATACTATTGAAAGTATATAAATAAGAAATAAAAATGTTTAGAAATTAAAAAAAAACATCACTTTCAATGATTGATGAACCAATTAATATTATGATTTATTGGCTTCAGTTTTACTAAAAACATATAAAAAATAGCAAAATCAAGCAAATTATTTGTTTACAATTTTTCAATGTTATTGTTGTTTAAGGCTTGACATCGTACTTGGTAGTTTTAATAAAATTCTAAATATTTGTACTATAATATTTACTTTGAAGATTTACCTCAGAGATTTGCTATAACTAAACAAAAAATATTTCTTCTTGTAAGACTGACCAAATTAAACGATTTACCTTCCTTTCCTTTCCCTTTCAATCTAATTACACAAACTAAACACCGGGCCTATTCTATGCAATAATTAAGTAATGGTTTCACAAATTCGCATAATATAATTGAATACAAGAGCAAATCTAGGTAGGTATAAAACTTTGAACTTCCAAATCTTGCATATTGTGTTTATGGTAAATGGTTTTTCATCAAGGTAATCTGCAACTCACAAAGCCTTGATGAACAACTATAAAAGAGTTGATTTAAACAGTACGATGGGATTAGTGTAGCGTTTGTAGTGATTTGGACAAAAAAAATCTAAAAATGAGAGCGTTTGTAAGCAGTTGATGCAACAATGAAGTACTTTTTCATTAGTTTATTTTTATTTTTAGATTTTGTGTCTGGGATTTTTGATTCTTTTCGTCAGTGTGAACGCGGGAGGATATGGGTTAATTTCGGGATCGAATTTATATGGTGCTGATTATGATTATGGTGGAGGCTATGGGAAACCTTATGGCTATGGAAGGCCTTATGAAAGACCGTATGATAGACCAAATTATGGAGGATATAACGATATTTATCGCCGAGACCGTTATCGTCCTGGTAATGGAGGAGATTATTATGGAAATGGTTACAATCGAGGCTATGCAGGAGCATACGGAGGTGGATATGGCGGAGGATATGGCGGTGGATATGGCGGAGGATATGGAGGAGGATATGGTGGAGCATATGGTGGAGGATATGGCGGAGCATATGGTGGAGGGTATGATGGATATCGTGGAGGTATGCATACAATCTTTAACCAATAAAAAATACATCTTATCCTGTTTTGCACGGTTTTCAAATAACACGGTCGACAACTTATCGCTTACTTGAATTATTTCAAATTAGCTGTATAGGTACCCTTTTTTTCTATAATTATGGTAGGTGTAGGGGCTTCACAGTTTGAATATTTTTTGAAAAGTATTTTGTATTGAGTTTCAAACATTTAAGACATAAATCAAAAGAAAATGTTTAGAAGTAGGTTTCAATATATTTTACGTATGCTTTTTCGGGTTTTAAGTTTGATTTAATGTTTTTTTTTTTTTTTTTTTTGAACGAAAAAAAGAAAATCTAACTTTACTTATTTTGAATTTAGCTCCCTGCTATATTTCAAATGTTTTTATAATTATTGAAGTTGTGGGCTTTAAAATTTATAAAATTATTTTTTAAAATATTATCTACTGAAGTTAAACATAATACATAAGACGTAAAAGAAAAGAAATTATGTAAGGGAAATATTTTTAGGTACGTTTTATTTTTATTTTCAAGTTTTGTTTTAATATTTTTTACACTATAAAATTATTTAAAAGAATGACATGGTATATTGAAAAACAAAATTTCTAATGGTCTTCAGAAGCGTAACGTGATATAACGACACCCGATGGGAAGAATGTAGTTTCCTCCCCTTTTTTTTGGATCATCTTTGCAATATTTGGAAATTTATACATCGTAACAAAACTCAATGCATCACTATAAAATTTTTCAAAACTAAAATGGAATCTCTATTGTTCACCGCTTTTATTATTCAGCGTCTGGTGCCAGGGCACAGCTCGTACCACCCCTAAAACTCGAATTTATTTTCTGAGCTGTGTTTGTTTTACTAAATAATAATTTTTTGTAGACCTTTTAAAGGACCAGTGTAACAGTGGAGGCAGGGAAGGCAGTGCCTCTTCAAATAAACATTAAGTGTAGTTTTTTAAAGCTTTGTTATTCCAGTGACCTCAAATGATTTTGATTTTTTTATCTATTGAGTACACTCAAGCAGTTCAAAAGTAGTTCAAATCCAATCCAGGTCACTGTGAGAACAAAACGTATAGCTTAATTGAATATTTTTAACTTGGCCATAGAAGATGTAAACACAGGTTTTCCTCCTATACTACAATATTTTACAGCACGGTTTCACGCTAATATGAATTAAAAACTGCGGAAAATTTCCTATTACACAACTATTCTCACAACACGGTTTTACAAAAAAAACAAAAACTTTTTGTATGTTATAATTTATGTAAATTTAATAATAATATTTTTGTTTTCTACTAAGAATTGTGAAAACTATTTTTTGGAAAATTGAAACATTAGCCCTTAACACTATGACCAGTAGGACATTTTTAATTAAAGTGGAAACGATACCTTCTCTTTTTGTACTAGCTTCTAGTCTCCTATAGCACGATTTCCTACAACACGTTATTTTTTAGAACCTATCTATCGTGTTTATAACTAGAATTTAGTCTTAGTATGATTGTAAAGCTTTGATACAAAAACTTTGACTTCATTAAAGTTTTTGTTACGAGCTACTACTGCAATTTAGTATTATCCCATTAACTGTGCGTCTTCTTTACTATTCTTCTTGCTAACACTATACCTATTTATTTTTAGTTATTTATCTGTTAATTAAGCATATACATTTTTTAGATATTTATGGAGGGTATAGAGGTCAAGGAGGATTTGGAGGATATAGAAAAGGACATCGAGGATACCCCGATGATTACGACTACGATTATCGCTATTGAGATCCTTAACACTAAAAACAAATTGTTATTAATATAAATTATTTTATTTTAAGCAAATAAATTTTTTTACTCAATTTAAAACGACTACTTTCTTTTCTTCTCCCAATTCATTTGCAAAAATCAATTGCGTGTCAATTAAGACAACATTAACCTTGGTGTTTTCCCACGACAAAAGTAAATTTAACTATTATTCACCAACTATCATCATTAGAAGATTTTAACTTTTCAACTAAACACATTTTGATCTAAAATTCTTGACATAGATTATATATGTACCTAGCGTCCGTTCCAGTCTTTTAACAATTTGGCGTGCGTCTCATAATTAATTGCTAAGCATATAAAAGCAATGATCTCCGTGACCATTTTTTCAGCTATTAAATTGTCTTTTAATAAATATAAAAATCTTACCTACCTTTAAAAACTTGACCTAATTTTCTTTATTAAATACGTGAGTTTTGTTAGTTTTATGTGCACGTATAATACAAATAGAAAAACGTAGAGTTATGTGACAATCATAATTGTTATTTTTTTCTTAAAGATTTTTGCTTCGCTTGACTTAAATTCATATTAAATAACATTTTTAAGTAAACTACGTATTGTTATCTGTAGACACTGAAGAAAATTTTTGTAAAAAAATCTAACATCCATGAATACATCAGATAGCTTCCAATAGAATTTGCATATAAGTGATCATTTTCCTATTGAAACATTGATTGATTTACATTATATTTACAATTCATTTGGAAAAATATAAAATGATGATAAGCATAGATTTTACTCGTATATTATTATTTCTATTCTATGAAAACGCTTTGAAGTTTATTACGTAACAAATGATTTGAGTAGTTAAATTTTTGTGCACACATTTGCTACAAATAGCAAAGTTTTTTTTTTCTTTTAACCACAAGGTAATCTTTGCGGACAGAACCTTGAAGAAAATACTATAAAAGTCTTAGTTTTTACCATTGAAATAAAGTATTCATTTTTTGTTGAGAGAATAATTGTGTCTTATTGTTCGGTTATCACAACAATTGACAATGACAAGACTTGTATGTATAAATGATTATCTTTAGAAAAACACAACAATCTAACAATTTTCAATGTTTCAGCAACTTTTATTCGTTATATTTTTAACGGGAAAATCAGTTCTGGGTGCGGGATATGGTTTAGTTTCAACCACTATTTCTGACTATGATTCAGGTCATGGATATCACAATGGGAATCAATACTACAATATTCCCGATCCAAGATATCCTAATATTCCAGAAAGAACAAACACTTACAATGCTAACACTTTTGGAAGACCAAATTATGATTCTTCGTTGTCTCAGGTTGGATATTCCTACAATCGACCATATTCGGGAGGTGGGATTGGATTAAATGATGGCCAAAGGCAATATGCGTATCAGGGACAAAATACTCAGGGTGATTTAAGTTTGACGTATGATCGACGAGGATTTGGAAATGTAGGAGGTGTTATTCCTCTGCCAAACAGTCAAGGAAGTTCAGGATATGTTGGTAGTTCTGGATATCAGGGAAACTCTGGATCCTCCGGATATTTAGGAAGTTTGGGATATGAAGGAGCTTCTGGATATCCAACCAACATTGGCTATCAGGGGGTTTCTGGATATCAAGGAGTGTCTGGATATCAAGGAAACACAGGATATTTAGGTTCTTCTGAATATCAAAAACCATATTCACCAAATAATCGCTACAGAGGACACCAGCAGAACCAAGATGGACTATACAAACCAAATAATTATGGAAATAATTACGAGAGTACAACTTATGGTTCCAATAGGGGCTATTAATATGAAAACATTTCAATTAAATATAAACTGTGATACTGAATTATTTTCTACATTGGATTTTTTTATTTTGGATTTTATATTTAACACAAAGAGTTGTAATTCTATTGGCATGTAATTTTCTTTAAAAAATATATATAATATGTAAATGATGTGTTTAAATTATCTTCATTGCAAGTTTTCCTTTCTTTACATACAAGTAGAAAAGTAATAAAATAAAACCAATAAACAACATATAATTTATACGGAAATACCATCATAGACCTTATTGCGAAAATGTGTAGGCAATGAAATCTTCTTCAGTTTCAATTTTTGGCATTTTACAATAATTCAAGCAAAACGTTTCCGCCAATGATTTGGTTGTATTATGTCATTATGAAGAAAGAGACGCTATCATGATTTAAACAATGAACATTATGACCCACTTTTCATCAAACATTCAGAAGTCTTACACAAGATCATTCATGTTGTTGATTGTTGTATTAAATAATTTTAATTTTCCTAAAATTAGATTTATTAACTTGTAAGTAATCATAATTGAAAAGAATTTTCCGAAATTATTTTTCTCAACAAATATTTACTTAAGAAAAATTCTATTATAATGCTTTCCTGTAATTATTTCTGGTATTATTTAATCAACTTATAAAAAAAGTTTTTTGTATTTATGCGATATAGGTAGGTATTGTGATTTGATACGCGTTTGTTAAAAAAAGTGGAAATATATTTTGGAAATGTTTACAAATGGAAAGTTTTTCTTGCAGAAAGTAATTAATGACTTTTCATGAAAAGTGTGTCAAGGAGCCCAAAATTGTACTTATTACCTTTTAGTTCAATCAATAGGTACGAGTTCGATTTAAATAATCCTTATATAAGATCAAGTAAAGTGAAATTTGTCCCGGACATCCTACGCGCGTTCCACATCGTGATCCTGCCTACATTCAAGTTTCTATGAAAGGCAGTGATCAAAAAAACAAATTAAAAATGTATGTGGAAAGTCAATAACCGAACGAAGAATTCATCATTGACGCATTCGGCTCCTTTTAAACTAAACATATTACTAAACATTATGAAGATTATATAATTTATTATTTCATTAATAAATTTATCCTTTTACGAGTATAAGACTTTCGATTTT
This sequence comes from Sisyra nigra, assembly GCA_958496155.1. NCBI lineage: Eukaryota > Metazoa > Arthropoda > Insecta > Neuroptera > Sisyridae > Sisyra > Sisyra nigra. Next base: position 36,400,659 of record OY292315.1, on the reverse strand, counting down.
TATCTTTTCATCTTTTACATTGCGATAGAAAATGTTTAAAATTTTTATTTTGATTATAGAATAGTTATTTGCAGGGTCAGATTTAATCTTAGTTTCTATGTTCCTCCCCTGGGCACTGTAAAAAATGCCACTTCATTATCACAATTTTGCATAAAATGGATCAATTTTCGATTTAAAATTTTTAAATATATAAAATGAGTCATTTATAACAGGTTTATTGAAATTAGTTAACTAAATAAAAAACAATTATTTGTGCTAAGGATTATGATTGCTTATACTTAAAAAATGCGGAGATCTGCTAAAACTCAAATTTTGAAAATCAATATAATCAATACATTTCAAATTTTTCAAAGTTAAAGTTTTCATAGTGAGAAGTTAACAAATTTTTTATTGAAATAATCTTAATTAACTATTTATAACTTATTTCTTAGTTAAAAAAAAATAAGTTGTCAAAAAAAGGAATAGAAAAGAAATAGGGATCTGTAATTGCCGCAAACAATATTTTTTTAAAAATATTTTTGATAGCGTGAAGAAATTTTTTTTTCTCTCCGAATTTTGTCGCCCTTGAATATTTGCCACCTGGGCACCAGCCCTGAGTGCCCCTAGTATAAATTCAGCGCTAGTCACTTGTAAAATGGCTGGAAAAAGTTTCAAATTAACAAAAAAATACAGGAAGAAAATTAATATCATTGATTGTAAAACTGCATTTGGATTGATTTATTGACAGGCTGGAGGCTAAGCCATTAAAGATAAAAACATGAAATGTGGATGCTATATTCTTGAAAGGATTTTCAAACCCGTAAGAATGGTTTTTTAATATTCTACCCTAAGACAACTTTAACGTATTCTTGAAAATTAGATTTTATAAGTTTTATTTCAACTTTTCAAAATGCGTCACTGTAATTAATAGTATCTAATAAAAATACTCATGACAAGAAAGAGGTATGGTGGTATTACAAAGATAGTGGCTCCTCTACAAAAATTAAACAGGCAGTCATTTTTATTTAAAACCAATTAAAATATTACTACTTTTATCAATGAAGATTAAAATACCAAATAGGGTAGTTTATAAAATCGTCTTAATACGACCGTAAAATTTTGATGAAATAATTTGACTCTTAAAAAAGTTTTGTCATGAACTACCATTGAATTAAAGAGTGCTTAATCTTTGAAATTTTTCATTATTAACTTGAAAAAATTACTAAAATCCAAAATTAGAAATCATAAGCCCAGCATCTGTAATTATTGATTTTAATTTATTCCATTATTTACTAAATATAGATTAAAATTTTATGATTAACCAGGTACCTTCTCTTATAGGGTTTTAATTTTTGGATTTCTTAGTTTTTTAATATTTTTGAAAATTTATGTAGCTTTTGTAAGCACTTTGCTTTTTATGTAATCATGGGTTATTTTTATTGTTGTCTTAAATACTAGAATATGATGATAACATTTTGTATTCTTTAATTTTTTTTGCATAGATTTGTTAACATTTTAAGAGAAAAGATTCATTTATCATTTTTAAATTTCCCATTTCAAAATAGGTGTTTGACATTTTTACCTCGGGACGTTTAAAGCATAACTCAAAAATGTATTGTTGACTACTTGAAGTCTATTTAGGTGGGTTTTGCTAGCAAAGCTCCCACTTACCGTGTATGTCAACAATGGTTTTCCTATAACCATATCAAGAATTATTTAGTGCACTTAACCCACTGTTCTGAAATTCCAAAATCAATCTAATTTCCTTTCTGTAATATGATAAAGAAGTTAAATTCATTAGGCGATCAAGGACGTATCCAGGATGCTGTTAAAAGGATGCCAGGCGTAGAAAAACCACGAATATACTAAGGTAAACGCTACACGAGCAATGGGACAAGTTACGTTAAAAATGAAAAACAAATATACACCCGTGAAAAACTTTATTTTACAAACAAAGTAGCTCGTTAAGTAGTAAGTAGTTAGTAGTACCTAATTTACGGTTCGTGAGTATTCCTGCTAATTAGCTGCATCTTCTAGAGAGGGGCAGCTGCCCAACCCTGCCGTACCTCACTTCGCCTTTCTTTGTAATTAATGCATTTAACATGTCGTTTAACATTAACAGTTTTTGTTTTCTTTGTGCTAAAATACTCGATGTCTGAATCTTTGTCTGATACAAAGCCATTACAATTATTGTCCTGTTCAATTCTTAACGTTAGAAATTCTTCAATTCGTCGCAACCATATCAGCCGTTAAGTATTAGTCCTACTTCTACAACATAATAACATTTTTTTAAATTGATAATATAATTTCTAGATGTGAACTTGCAATAGTGTAACTTCAAAATATCTACAAGACTTTAGACTTATCATACAGTGCTTAACATTTTTATTTCAATTTTGCAAATAGTATAAAAAGTTTACAAAATTTAAATAAAATGTTTTTTTCGCTCTTTTCATAAGCCATTTGTATAATTTAAAATGTAATTCTTTCAATTTTTCTTGAAGTAAATTTTCATTGTAAAGTTTTGAAGTTTAAGTGCCTTGTTTATATTTCAATATTTCTTAGATTGAAATTTTTTTACTACAAATGATTTCTTTTATTAAAACTTTAAGCTGAAGTTCTATTTTTTTAAAACTGTCCTCTTTCGTTGAAAAACTTGTTACATAATCTTACCATGATATTTTTAAAATTTTCTATAGAATAGTTGCAATTTGAAATGCATATATCTTACTCAATTAAAAACATTACTTCATAAAATTAAATCGATGCTATCTTGAAATGTAGAATAAATAAAATTTGTTAATCTGTTCCTATTATATTATTATATTACTGTTATTATTCACTCTTTCATAAGAGACAAGAGACAGTTTAGAGCCTACAAAATGTCGCGAAAGCCTTTCCTTTTTTTGAGTTGTTGGAGGAACATTGTTGGCGTTGGATCATTTCTTCTTGTGAACCGTTATTTCTCGCATCACTTTCGCCTCGAATGCATTTTATATAATAATTGTGAGCGTAGATAATTTAATTAAAGTGACTAACAAGTGTAAACATTTTAAATATAACAATGATGAAAGTAAGTGTTTCAAATATGTGTGCAAATACAAAGGATTTTCTTTTTAATTTTTTAATTTGTAGATTATATTTTGTATATTTTTGTGTATTTTGATATTCGAGCAAATTTTATCTGCTCCGGCTTATCCTGATAATTATTATAACTATAATAACTATCCGGATATTGAAGATCGAAGAAATCACAAGAAGAAGAAACGTCCGTGTCGTTTAACTAAAGAACTTCCACCTTATGATGAAGGGGATGGAAAAACATTTTTCGACGTCGATATCGCATTTTATGATATTTACTTGCAAAACAATCAGTATCCCTGTGGTCCGATCGCAGCAGCTCCTCCATTAGGCGGAGGAGGCATCAATCAAGGATTATTAGGAAGCCATCAAGGTTTGTTGGGGAGTCATCAAGGTTTACTAGGAAGTCAGCAAGGTGGTTTATTAGGCCAACAAGGATTAATTGGAAGTCACGTAGGTGGTGGACAAGGCGTAAACTTATTATCCAGTATTTTAGGTAAAAATTAATCTCATTAACAATTTTTTTTATTAATCATAATAAATTTTAGGAACCATACCAAATCCTCTTGGTATTTTGGGAGATTCCATCAACAATGTTCGCCCACAACGACCGATTGTCCAACCAGGTCCTGATTTGGGCCGTCCAAACATTAACGCCTATAGCAAACCTGTACTAAGCGGTTATACGGTAAATGTCAATCCAAATAAAATTTATCGTCAAATAAATCGACAAATATACAAATTTTTAAAGCCATTTTATGATTTATTTTAGTATAAAAAAATTATAATTATGTTATAAATAGAAAATATGTATAAATTATTTGTATAAGTAAAAAAAGTAAAAATAATTAATAAAACTAGTAAAAAATTAAACTAAATGTTTATCGATTACTGTGCTTCCATTGATTGAACTAAATTGTTATCAATACTAAATGAACGACTGGTTCGGATTCCTGGGGGATCATAGTATGATCCCGGATTTACATTTGCATCAGGATTTTGATGGAATTGTTCTAAGTAGTTGTGAATTTGTATATCAGATGCATGTCCTCCGAATGGTTTGAACATCGGAAGATCATAAATTCCAGGTGATCCAACTTTTGGTGAACCATCTGCAGATGGTTCAGCGATTGAATTTGAGTTTACTTCTTGATTGAAGTTTGGATTTGGTTGCATAGATACAACACCTTGTGGAAGAACACATTGAACCTTGGGACTATCCTGGTTACTAGCCATTTTTTGGAAGCTTTCCATTAAATTTCCCATTTTTTCCTTCATGTCATTGAAAAAACTTGCGACAACTGGTGAATTCATTTCATCAGCACGGCTAGAGTTATCGACCATTTTAACAATTTGGGGTTCTAAATTACTGTTTGAAATTTCTAAGTCATCATTTTCAATTTTATTTTCATCGGAATTTGGTTGCATGTTACGTTCATTTTCTTGTACTGCTTCTACTTTCTGTTCGTTTTCGTTCAGCTCAATTTTTAATGAAGTGGCATCATTAGGTAAAGGACTTGAAGGTGTTGGTTCTATGACAGGTTTTTCAGTAACCATCAAAGAATGTGCGTTTATTGTTGTGCCTACAACTTTATCAAAATCCAACGAATTTCGATGACTATTTTGAACGATTCGTCCTACAATTGATCCTTCGGGTAAAGCTTTTGAGAGGGTGTGGCTTAACTTTCTCCGTTTGGTTGGACGTTTCATAGGCTCCACAGTTTGTCGTGGAATATTAACTGGTTCCACAATTTCTGGTTGAGGATTTACCAATTCCATGGATCGCTGGGGCAAATTAACTGGTTCAAGCATAATATTTGATTCCTGAGTCATCATTTGAGGAATTGGATTACTTCTTTCCATCGGCATATTTCCATTAAATGGTTCGGCGACAAAATACATTCTTCTACTTGGACGGGAACGAGGTCGACCAACAGGTCGTAAAATTAGCATTGGCGAGTTTTCTGCTGATCTCATTGGTAAGGACGAGTCTTCCATCATTGGCATCATTGGTTCAAATTGAACATTGCCCACTCCCAAGTTTTGACTCGATTTTAAACTACTTTTTTTGCTTCCCCTGATCGATTCTTGTTGGCTTCTAATATTTGCAAAAGCTTCGCGAGCTGACATCAAAAAATTATGTAAATTTGCAAAAGTTTCATGAGGAGACACATAAGTCATAGGTTGTTGATGTTGCTGTGCGGAAACTATTTGATGAGGGCATTGTTCTGCATGTTTGGGCTGGGAGATCGATGGGCTTACATCTGAGACGATTGGTGATGAATCAGGTTGTGCTTGACTTACTGAAGTATCAGGCTGGGTGATAATTGTTTCTTGAGTTGGGAAAACTATGCCCAACAATGGTGGTTCCAACAACCCAACAGCAGCTTGTTGTACCGAACCAAGAGCGTTAGTCGCATGCACTATCGGAGATATTTTAGGCTGTGCTGTACGAACTGTCGGAGTTAATGAATGTCCTAACAAATGCAACAACGCTAAAGTACGTTTCGATCGACTTGCTGCTGATTCAGAATCTTCCGTTTGTCCATTAAAACTTGGAAATTTAGCTGTGAATCCTGAAGAAAATTCGGGTCCAGTTTCCGAATCTTCAAGACCAAAATTCCCACTAATTGGAAAAGATTCTAAGAAATCTTCAACTTGATGAAACGCTTCGGTTGCCTTAGGATCGTTTTTGAATGCACTTCCTATTTTCTGCACGACGGGAATTAAAGAGTTTGTCGATATTTTTTCGGATATTTCTCTTTTATGAATGTTATGTTCTCGTTCCCTATTTGCTCTATTTGGAACATCAATGAAGTGACCTACAATAGGCGGAAAACTATTTTCGGTTTCAGGAGCCATTTTTTCAGACATTGAATTATTTTCCTCTGCTTCTCTAAACCCAAAAGCATTGTCTTTGACGGAATTAAAACTTGTGCTACTGCTACTACTGCTAGAAGTGACTCCAAAATTGGATACTCCCGGAAAACCATTAGAATGAACTAGTTGAGGTTGCGATATGGGAATCGTCGACTGGAACGGAATTGATTGTCCAAATGTTGGTTGGCCAATGAATTGAGGTCCACCAAAAGAACCGAATGGAGTTCCAAATGGAGTTGAAATGAATTTCTGTTTGATGATATGAGCAGTTCGTTCGATATCATCTTCATGTCTTCTATTGTTGTAGTTTGGATCATCCGCAATGTGATTTCCTTCAATTATATGTATAGGAACTACTTCGGAATGAGCTCCGAAAATATGTACTGGTTGCACATGAGGAACATGACTTGTTTCAATAAAATGAGACTGAGGGTTAACGGGGAGGATATGAACTGGTTGAACGTGAGGAATATGAGATGGAATGGGAACTATATGCTGTTCAAGAGGAATAAATTGCACACTTTGAGGTTGAGGAATTGAAGCTGGAGAAACTATTTGTTGGTTTTGTTGCACATTGTTTGGAGGGAAATTTTCATGTGGAGGAATGAGATGAGCTGTTGGATGTGGAGGTTCATTAGAAATTATAGGATGAAGTTCGCTAGATCTGGATTTTTCATTTACTTGTGTAGTTGTTTCAGGAATAATAGTTGTTTCAGTTGTGGTTTTTGTGTCTGTTGAAATCATTTTAGTTGTTCGAATTTCAGCAGTTTTCTTTGATTTGGAAGTGTCGGCATTTTTAACTTCAGCAGCATTTCGATCTGAAGGCATAATAGTACTTGGGGTTAAGTCGTTTGGTTCTTCATCATCCCCCGTGCTTCGATGAGATGATTTGGAAGTATTCGAAGTATTCATAACTTTTACTTCAGTAACTTTTCGATCTGAAGGCATTATAGTACTTGGGGTTAAGTCGTTTGGTTCTTCATCGTCCCCCGTGCTTTGATGAGATGATTTTGAAGTATCCGTTGCTTTTACTTCAGTAACCTTTCGATCTGAAGGCATAACAGTACTTGGAGATAGATCATTTGGTTCTTCATCATTCCCCGCGTCTCGATTCATAGGTAGAATTGTGCTTGGTTTTAATTCATTTGGCTCTTCATCGAGATCAACTTTCGCATTTTCACTCTCTGCGTGCGCAGCTTGGTCGCTTGGATCATCAGCGACACGAACTTGTGATTTTTTATTGAATTTTGTTGATTTGTTGTTGAATTTTTTTGGTGGTTTGAATGATTTTGTCTCTGATGTTATTGTAGTAAAGGCTTCAGTAGTTAATTCTTCATCCTCAGAGCTGCTAAATATTGTTGTTGGAGTTGTTGAAAATGGTTCAATTGTAGTGGTTTTTTGTTCTTTGCTTTCTTCACTTTCGGAAGATGATAAATCAGCTTGATCGGCTCGTAATTTGTTTGAAGATATGGTAGTGGTTGTTGGCGTTGTAGTCTCGGTTGCTTTTACTTTGGTAGTTGAAGAAGTTGTACTTTGAATTTCTAATGTATTCGAATTAATGTTAGTCGCACTATTTTTTAAGTCTTTTAAAGTGGAGTTTGTGCCAGTAGTTAAATTTTTTGTTGCATCCAAACTATCGGTTTCATTGATTTTTAAATCAACCATTCGAGATTTTTCAGCAGAATTTTTCATTGTTGTTGTTATAAATGCTGAAGACGTAACAGCTTCAATAGCGGTTTTTTTGTTTAAATCAGAATCAGTATTATTAATTTGAACACTGTTAGTAAGAGAATTAACATCGGAAGGTATATTTTCTGTGGTACTTGTTGTAGTCATCACATCTTGAGTTTTAAATTCAGTTTCATTTGTAGCAGAATTTAAGTCAACAGATACAAAAGAGCTATCACTTAATACTGGTAGAGTTATTCTTGATGTTTGAGAAATCATATCTGAAGACTTCCTCATTTTATTCACATTCGAATTGGTGATTTCTTGCGATAAATTTTCAGGTTTTAAAGGATTTTTCTCAGTGCTGGGTTGGTGTTGTGTAGCCAAATTAATTTGTGGTTGCATCGGAGAGAAATCGTTAGCTACTTGTTGTGGAAATTGAGCTTGTTGCATGTGTTGTTCGGGCGATACCATAAATTGGCTTTGACGAAACTGGTCGAATGGAAAAGCTTTACTGTTAGGGATTTCCATGTTTCGATTGTTAGAAAACATCGATAGTTCTTCCATGGGGATCATTGAGTCCGCAAAGATGTCTTCATTGCTTCGCATACTCATATGATTTGGAGTGTTCATGAAATGCTGATTTTGAAAAGGTTGTTGCATCAGAAATTGTTCGTGTGATGGAGGAAAAATTGGTTGGTGAAAATTATCGTTAAAATTTTCCACTTCACCTAAAAGTAATGATAAGTTGTATTAAAGTGTTTTGATAGATTTTTATTTATAGTATACCTGTATTAAGATCTGAAGTACGCATTTGAGGGTTTGGAGAGTTTGATGCAAAATTAGATGGACTCATTTGCTCGAATGTTGGAAAATTTTCTACTTTAAAATTATATAATTTAGCATTAAGTTAAACAATAAATAAATAAATTTATGTTACCTTTATTTGCAAGACGCATTTGGAATTGTGGATGCATACCTGGCTGTAACATATGGCCATCAACAAGTTGGAAATTATCTTCGTTCATTTGGTCTGAAACAAATAAATAATTAAATATTTTTTTAGTTTTATTTAAACAATTATAATACCTTGCTGAAAAGGTGTTTCGAGGACTCGATGTTCAGGTTGAAAATCTGTATTCATTCTATTCATTTCATCATGAACTGGATGAAATTGAAAATGTTGATCTTTGGGTGTAAAATCTTCCTCGTTTTCATTAGAGCGAGACATATCTTCAATTGATTCTAATATTGAATAAAAATATTTTAATTTCAAATAATATTATAATTCAAATAAATTATTTACCATCGTTGTTTGGCCCTGCTTCCCTTAAAACTGGAATATACTCAACATGGGGATGATGATGGTGGTGGTGATGAAAATGATGTATTGGATGTATTGGGTATATAGGATGTATTGGGTGTATAGGATGGATCAAACCAGGATGTAAATATTGACAAGTGATGAATCCAACATTTAATGAAAATATCAAAAACGCCGAAAGTAACTGAAAAAAAAAAAATAAATAAAAATAAATTATTAGTTATATGGTTTTGTTTAAAGCAAATAAAACATTAAAATAAGACGTTACTGAGGTTGTAGGTACTAATTTTTTTTTAAATTTTTCTTTTGTAAAACATTTGAAGTTGAATTAAGAAAGGAATGGTAAATTGATTTAATTTTAATAAACTTTTAACATTTAAAAACAGAGTAAAATAAAAGTATACTATGTTATAATGTGTATGTATTTTATGTAGGCTACGTAAAGAAAATTTAAGAAGTTAGCGGTTAGGCAACCAATGATACTTTAATGAATATAATAATCTATGTTTGCTTGATTGAAATAAATTTAATTCATTTCTTTCTCACAATTATAATATGTACTAACAATCAATTTTATTTTATGCGAAAATCCCAGTTTTGATCTTTAAAATATAAGTTCTAAAATTCAATTGCTGGTGTTTATCAAGAAACAAAGCTATGAATTACTCCTATAATTATTCATTTCAGTGCAATCGCTCTGTAATAAGGCTCACGAGTCGTATGTTGTTCTTTACTCAGAAAATTGCACTTTTCCTGAGATTATCTTGAAATTAATACACTTGCCTTAAAAAGCCCGACGAAATATACAATTAACACGGATCTATTCTAAAATCTCAACAGCCAAATTCGCTATAATAATAACTTTTTCAAACATCTTCTCAAAAAAATTGTTGACTCATATTTAAAAAAAATTTCAAAAATAAGATGAAATATCACAAAAAAAATGATAATTTAATTTCTAGTAGTACATTCAATAAACAAAAATCCCAACTCTTTTAAATCTCAGCATTCAAAATTGTTTGGTTTTATAGTTAAAAGGAATAATAGATAATATTATATGTGAATCTTTTTTTTCTAAGAGGTAAATCCATTAGTATTTTAGAGTAGATTTTGAGCAGTATTTAATAATCGTAAGCAATAGTTTTGAGAAAAAATACCACAAAAAGGTAATAAGGTTACAAGCAGCCAATTTTTTCAATCTCCAAAATCCTTAATGTACATTATAGACCTTAATCATGATAACTTTCAGAGAATGTATAAACATTTCATAAATATCCTAGAAAATGTTCTAATTAGGAATTGACTACTTCACTTAATTTTTAAGCTACTTGACTACAATTTAGTTTAAAATTAAGTCCAACTCAAGTCAAATATTAGTATTTAAATATCGTTATATAATTAGTATATAAATCTAGCTATTAGCCAAGCATTGAATTATTTAATTTGCAAGCTACATTCTAAGGTTAAAATATTAAGCTCAATGTACTGGACAAAATCTCCAGTAATTTGAATTAATGAATTTCTTTTTTAAATTCATCTCAGCGGATAGAATAAAAATTTAAATTTAACTCAGAAAATTTGTTTTGTATGAAGATTAATTTTAATATTTCTTTGGATTATTTGAATTGTATAGTTGAATAGTTAATATGATTGCAAACCGCGGCGTTAAACGAGAATAAATTTGTGTACACTCAGTTAATGTTCTATTATCTTTTATGTCTCTCCTATTTAAAATAATATGTTAACAATTAAAAAAAAAATTTAGGAACAATTTCATGTAGTTACGAAAACTAAAGAAATGCTACTTTTTTTTAAAGTCAGGGTTTTCGTTATTAAAACTTCTTATTTGAAACTAAAAAACTGCGTGAAAATTAAAGGAAAATTTAGAATGGATCCTCTGTTTCGTATATATGCCAGATAAGATGGCAAATGATACAGTTTTTATTTTAATGTAATTACTGTTCCATGTATTAAATAAATATTTTTCACTCATGTTTAATACTGATTGTTGTTAATTTAAAAGTGGTTTTATTATAATATAATCGCATGTTATTAGTTTTAAGCAAATTTTAAAAGACTATGGTCATCTCTAGTCATCTCTAACAAATAACAAATTTCTTCTTAATAAGTTTGTTTCCCATCCGTATATCATAACTTATAATATTTGCCGAGAAGATTTTTTTATCTCTTAGAACTTGATTTTAAGTACGATCTTAAATCAAAATGGAAATTTTAGAAGGATATGGTTTTACACAAGAAGGAAAATTATTATTTTTTATTAAATTTTGGTACAGATTGGTTGTTTTAAATAGTTTATCGATTTTTCAATTGGGATATGAATCATATATGTTTACATGGAGGATTCGGCCTGGGTCTTGCCATTTAATCGTAATAATCGATCGATCGTTATCGATGTTGATATAGCCGTTGCCGAGTGTATTACAATATTAAAAGTGAATGAATGGGAAAAAAAAAATACATTAAAAATTGATTTTAAAATTTTTAACAGAAAATTTCAAAAGAATATATACACGGCAATATAAGGATAGAAAATTATAATAACTAAATTTTTATAAAATTGACGCAGAGTTACTTATTAAATCAATATTACTTACAATTTTAGAACTATCCATTCCGTTAATGAGTTTTTATGAAATAAACACTTAATATTGTATAACTGACTAAATGCTGCTCAAACTAACTTCACCATATCTTCTTCGTGAACAATAAAAAATAATTAATACCATATTAAGTGTTATTGCTAATTTATAACAAATTTACAAGATGACCTGTGAATTAAAATCGCTGACAATGCTTCTTAATTGGAACAATCGTTACTATACTCGCTATTACAAAACAAATATGCGCTCGTAATGGTTTAAATACCTAAATTAATTGCCATCTAATCAAAACAAGCCAAATAAAATAAGCCATATGAACGATTATGCAACAAAATGTTTTCGAATTTGAAGTTTTTCAATTTGTATTTTAAAAACGTAGATAGTAGTAAATCTATGATATAATCTCTGTGTGTAGACGGATTTGTTATTTGCCCTAAAAATAGGTTTCTTATAAATATCTACGTCATATTATATACCTAGTGTTTATTCTTGATTCCTGTCTGGGTGTACTTATGAGTAGTTGAAACAAATACAAGGCAACGGTAATTTTATCGTCTCCGTTGAGATGCTGAATTCGAATCTTTCTTATGAGGAATGATAAAACGTTATGACGATATGGTAAGTTAAACTTACACAAGAGACCGGAGACACCTGTTTGACAACATGGGTTTGGTTCGTCTGTGCAATGGACTACGGTATTTACCGATTTCTTCGAATATTTCCGTATCATGTTTGAAATGTGGATAACTTGAACTAGTGTACGTCAGCTCAACTATATTCCTACCGAATCTATTAAATCATTGGATAACATAAATTCCAATAATATGATCTACCTGTAATACGATTTATAATTAAAACTGGATAAATCATTTCATTTTATCTCACTAATAACCAACTACTCTTCCTTTGTACTATCAGATATTTTTTCACTCAAATATTTAATTAGGATCGACAAGAAATTCGTTTGTGAGGCAAAATAAAAGACTGTGGTAAGTTATAATTTACGAATTACTGCGTACTTTTTAAAGTACCGGATTAACAATTTAATTAAGTAGGCTGTAGCTTAGGGCATTGCGGCTACAAACAATTTTTAAAACGTTCAAGATTTTACATCATTTCTTATGGCAACCTTTATTAGTTTACTCGGCAAAATTACGATTATTTAAGCAGGAACTCTGTAATCTATAGGTAGAGGCACGTTGATGAATTATATCATGCTAATTATTCACAATTTTAAATGAGGCGTTTTGGCGCTATTTAAGATCCGGTATTGCAAATTTTTTGGAGATTTGATTTAGAAGATTTGATAACTAGAATCTAGGCCTCATAAGTCAATCAAGAATGAAGATTAATTTTAAAAAGAAAAGTTCAGTTTGAACTACTTTTTTGCTAAGAATATGAGGAGCATTTTTTTAGACATTAGTCTAATTATTCAAATTCACGTAAGACAGGATTGATTTACCGCAATGGGCATTTAAAAAAGTTTTTCCTATCTCATGAGTCGCAATAGAGACAGCTGAAACTTGGACAGAATGTCTATTACGACTGCCGCTATGTATACCTAGCAATGGATAGATTATAAGACACACTACTCAAGCGTTTTCAAGAAAATCACAGAAAAGATTTTTTTTATTTCTTATATACTTTAAATATGCAATCAAGTTTTAGCCAGTTGTAAGAGCGTGTGATCCAGCGGTAAAGTGTGTGATCGTAACGTGGAAGGACGCTGGGTCATCAGTCATTAATTTTGTTTTAATACAATTTTCGCACTAATTAAATAAAATTGTTATAAGAAATAATTGTAAATCTTTTTATTTTAATTTAATTAAAACATTTAACTAATTTATAGCACGCAGCCTATTCATGTATTATAGGTAAATCAAAACCAACCAATAGCTTCTATAAAGTAAAGGTAAAGGGCAAACCCAACACAAAATATTAGCGAACTGTGTCTCATAAACCACAATAGTTAGAGAGCTGAAAGAACAGGCTGCATGTCGCCACTACAACGAAAAAATAGTAAAAACCACAATGGCAAATTTCAACATGGCTGTCATACTATATGTGCAAAAGTACAGAACCCTTCGTGTGTGAGTCAGACCCGCACTTGACGCTTTATTTTATTTACTATATGAATTTTTATACAATTCAGCTATTCATTCCAATAACATTCCAATAGGGTCACTTAGTGGCGTGGTTGACTAGATAGTTGCCTTATACGCCAGTGGTCCTGGGTTCGAATCCCAATGAAAGCCCAAGATTTTTTTCTGGGTTTTCGGATTCGACGGTCGCTAATGACCATAGTAGTTGATGCGAGGTTAAATAAATAAAAGAAAACATTCCATTAATTCAGCACTCCTAGTATTTAATGCCGGATATGTGAGACTACAGTCTACTGTACATTTAAAAAAAAAACCTAACACTTTATTAAATTTAATAAGAATCCTAAAATCCTTCAATTTAATATAGATCCTAGATTCTAATATAATTTTGTACTAACCAAACTACTTTTTTAGCGTTTCCGTTAAAAACGTTTTCCATTGTACATCGGAAAATTTAATTACATTATTAAATACAAGTTGAAATTATTTTATAAGTGCGACTAAAAGTAAGACATTTGCAATAAGATGAAATCATTTCTTAGCCCAATGATAAAACTCTTAAACATTTATGAAAGTCTCAATTAATTTATGAAAATTGAAAAAAGAAAACAAAAACATAAAAATAATTTCGTTTAAGTATTTTTTACACACCTTGATAGATTTGAAATTTTTGAAATATTAATCTTTTGTACTCTTTACATACGATTTTAATTTTCTCTCAAATGTTGAAGATTTATGAAAATATTTAAAACTGAAAAATTAATACAAAGATGTTAAATCAACAGAAAACATCAGAGAAAATTTTTAAAAGCTAAAAGTACTTGAAACTTTCAACGTGTTCAATTATTTTTGGTATTTCATACAACTTTGATTTTATTGAAATCGTGAACTTCAATTCGATGATTTTTCACACAGCCAGATTTTTCCAAATCTGGACAGGCCTGAATATGAAAAGCATTCTTGGATTTAAAAAAAATAGTTCCCTAATTGTCATCATATATCAATTTTCGAATCGTTTAAAAGGTTATTTATTATAAAGCATAATAGTCTAAGATCCAAAGCTACATCGACCTTCACCGAGTTGATAATAGAATGAAACATATTTTATCATGAATTTAGTATATTAAAAAACATATTAAAAATGGGTTGCCTAAACAAATCCTGGACAGACTATTTTAATTATTTTAAAAAAATATATTTTTAATAAAATATTGCAACATCAAGATAATAGAAAAAATTTGTACCGTCATAAGCGCTGTTTTATTGCTAACACATTGATATAGGTTTGTCTACAAAAAGTTCGGTATTAGGGTTTAGCGAATTTTAAAGATTTAAATTTTAATGCGCGTGGAAATGTGTGACAGAGAGATCCGAGGTAAGTATACTGTGTAATAATAAAGGACCCAATATCGCAGTCGCCTGTGATGTGTAAAATTTTTTCTATTTGTTGCAATATTTTATTAAAAATCAGTTTTTAAAAAAAATTAAAAATAGCCAGTCCAGGATTTTTTTAGCCAACCCCTTGTTAATATATTTTTAAATTTACTAAATTTATAATAAAATATGTTTCATTCTATTCTCAACTCGGTGAAGGTCGATGTAGGTTTGGATCTTCTACTATAATAATTTGAGTAAACCAATTATTTTTTTGTTTTGGTGGTTGCCACGTAGTCTATTACCAAATCCTTTGAGTCCTAACAGAGGAATCATTAAGTCAAGTATCTGGACATTTTGTAAAATTAATTGAGCGAAGCATTTAAGCTTTGAAAAGGAAAAGAAATATTCTGCAAATTCAATGACTCAATTTACTGTCTTGGTTAACGTTCTGTTTGATATAAATTGAAGGATTTGGAACAGATTGTATAAGTAATTCCTACATATGTAATTCCAAACATAATATATAACTTATAAAGAAGAGTGTTAAAATAAACAAATTATAATTTTAATAAAATAATAATCTGTACTAAACTAACATCATTAAAAATTAGACATAACCTTAAAAATTTCACGAATTTTAAATTTCCTCGGTTTCATATGCATTTGACCGTTAACTATTTAATAGAACAAATTGTTACATGCACGACATTCTTAAAATAAAATAATATAATAAAGTGAAAAATATTTTAATTAGTCATTTCTTTAATCGTATTTTAAACGAAGATATTACCAATATTCTTTTGTGAGCTGAATTTTTCTTCATCTAAATGCAATTTAATTTGTTTTTCGTTTTTTTAAATTATTCTATCAGAGGAATTTATACAACATGGCATAGTTTTAATTTTTATGGGCAATTAATTTAAAAGCAATATAATTGATAGAGAACGATGCAAATTCTGATGTTTAGTTTTATTAAGTGTTAGCCGTGTAATTAAGGTAAAATATTTTTAATATTCTGTGAATAAAACTTTCTCTGAAAAATACTTAGGTGAATGGATGTGATTTTTTTTATTGATATATCTTATATAGTAATCTTTCTTAAAGAAAAGCGCCGTAAGAGTTATTAGAGCTATCCAAGTAAAATAAAAAGTTTATTTTTTTCTTCTTTATTTCACCATTGGATGACTTTGAAAATGAATATTTTCACATTAGATATTCTATGGAGATACGTGTAACATTTATTTTTTGAATTTGATTAATTACATGGAGCTTAACAAATTAATACCTGTGAAGTATAAAAGATAGATAGTACAATTAAAATGATTCAATGAATGAAAAATATTAAGATAGAATTTTATTTAATTTTAATCTATCCGTTAAGTAAAAAAGTTCTGATACGCTTCATTAAAAATTAAAGTAATTTAATTATATTTAAAAACCTAATTGATTGATTTCCATTTAATTCCCACCTTTTACAAAAAAATTTTAATTAGAAATTTCTTAAATTTTAATTAATAAGTCACGCTTATCTACTGACTTATTTACTTTTCAAGGGCCAAAGTTAGTTTGCATTTAGTTTTTTTAGTCAAACGCAATTATGTAACGAAATGTTAACACTTTAATTAATGCATCGTTTGAATTTGTTGCATCTCATTATGGAGTACTATTAAGGTATAAGGCTTCATTTATATTAGAACAAGGATTCTTAGTTATAGACCCCAATATGTTTTACAAAACATACTATGTTGAGTAGGTCCCGGTGTAATTTTCCAGCAAGGAAGGGATAAAAATTTAAAACAGAGAAGAAAAAAACCTCCAAACTTTCTACAACGGATAGTGAGCATTTTCTCAAGTGTAATCAGTAATTCATATGGTGTATCTTCCTTTCTTATGTGATAATACCAGAGAGGATTTGTTTTAAAAACAAAACTTATATTGTGTAAAGACGAAATGGTTGTAAGTTTGTGAAGCGTTTTCTCATATTCATTCAATTTCAAAAATTCTTTCATTATTTAAAAGGTACATTTAGAGATTTACAAACTCCATTAAAAGGCATTGGTTATTTTTGTAAATTATTTGACTTTCCTTGAAATTGAGAATGCTTGAAATTGACTTGACTTGAATTCAATTATTTCAAGCTACTTGAATTAGTTTTTTATCAATCAATAACCGATAAAGTTCGTAAAATTCTATTTGTTAAATTCCATTTAATTTTTGATATACCCAACAGTGTGTCTAACATACACACAACATATTCCCAGCGCCCGTGTTTCTATTTTTTTCCAGGATAACCTTTCATCAAGTAAATAAAATCATGCTTTTTTCTCATGAAGATTTTTTGTCCCGTTAGTAGAAAACCAGGTTAGGGCTTGTTCCCCCCGCACTGCAGCCTTAGGCTTATTGTACTCCTGTTCTGTCCATGTATCCCTGTTGTACAAGGATTCTTGCTTATTTCAAGTTCAGCATTCTGCCTAGCAGAAGCAGTCCCTGTATTAAGCTTTTTGCGTGATTTATGCCTGTTTGTCCGTCATTTATCCTATACAGGTGTCGCCACTTTGTGAGGCTTTTGCAGTCAAAAATGACATGTGTCGCGTCTCCATGAAGATTATAGGTCTTCCGGGCCTTCCAATAAAAAACGAATGAATTGTTGAGTGAAATTTAAATTTCAAGTGTATTTTTTTAAGAATATCCAAGTACATCAGACTTTGATTTTAACTCTTTCAATCCCTCTTTAGAGTCATTGTAGGACACTTTTTACCAGCTAAGAAGTCCAAGAATAGGTATAAAAAGGTACATTCAGATCTAAAGGTCTGCTTTGCTTTTTTTATTTTGAACAACGCTAAAATAAGATTAAACCAAGGGCATAAAATCTAAAAGTAAGTAGTACGTAATATACAGGATGGTCATCTTTTGGTCTTTGTCTAATCACCTGGTTACCAAAACTGTCATTAAGTCGTTAGGAAATTTTATAATACAACAAAACATATGTATATGAATGGTATTGAATCTTTATTAAAAAAATTTTTCTAAGTAACCATTTTTCAGTGACACATGGAAGAAGGGACACCTATGATTTCTATCATAGACCCGGCGTCTGAAGAAGCCCGAATTTTAAGATTTAGATATATTTTTGTCACATAAATGTTATGAAGAGATTTTTTACAATGATGAGGGAAAGAGACTACAACAGGAATGTGTTATGAGCTTGGAAATTCCTCTCGGCTGCACTGCTTTCCCTAACTTCTATATGAAAAGTTTAAGTAATGATTGAAACAGTAAAATGTGGTAAATTGTGGATCGTCTAAATCATTTTTTAATGTGGGTACCAAGGCACATAGATATCTAAGGAAAAATTTGAGCAAACAACAGAACACGTTTCTATAGACGAAATTAGAGACGACGAAGTGACACTAATACTTTGACGCGCTCCTATGTCAAAATCAAGTTAATTAAGAGAGTAACATAGAATGGACTTATCATTTGACCAATTGAGAACGATTAATGAGATAGGAAAAATTATTAACTTTTGGGGCATTATATAGTAGAGCAGAAGAAGTCGTTTTAATTAGACTAAGAACAGGAAACGTGCAAAGTGCAGACACATCCCTTTTGGAAAGTCAACTTTATCTGCGAAATCTACGGAAAGAATCAATGTCCGGCACCTAACAAGTCCTAAACCTGTAGTCGACAAACCCCTATCTAATTGAACATTAACGTTATCTAAACTATAAATTTACGGATTCAGGGACAAAATAAGAACTTCTGAAAAAACGTATCCAATATATAGGTACATATAACAACATCTAAGATGAATCTATAGTCAGGATATTATTTTATAGTTAAAGTGACTAGAACTGAAGAAAATATATTAAATTGAATTTTCCACTTGACAATTTGGTTCAAAAACTATCAAGAGCTAAACGACGCTTAAAAAAAGCAAAAAAGTTTATTTCAATAAAAATTACTTTATTAACTATCTTTCTATTTTCACAATTGAAAGAATATATTTTCTACTTTCAGTTTGACCCTTTTCTTTCGTATGAAACTAAGAAAAAAATTAAAAGATAAAATAATACGGTTTCATGAAGTAAATCTGCAGATGCATGCTTGTTATTCAAATATTGCATAAATAAGATCGCAATAAAATATAGGCTACATTAATCTATTCTAATATGTATAAATCATTTACATAGTTATAATATGAGGTTTCAATGGATCTAATGGAGAGAAGATCCGTTAATATAACTAGATGAACTATTTTGTTGTATACCTATATATCTATAAATAATTATTTCTCTCTTGTCAAGAAAATTGAAAATAGATTAATTACTATGAGAAATTCACAATTCAATTCAATTTCAGTAACTAAACACAACCAATCAATCAAAACTGAATTTTTAATTTCACTAATAATGATTGAAAATTTTCAAATTGAACATCACCAGTTCTCACAGGTAGATTAAGCATACAAGTAGTACAAGTAGAATGTTTGAAAATGAATTATTTGTGAAATAACGATTTATGGCAAAATACATAACTACTGGATTATTTTTTTTTTTTTATAAATATTTACTCAGTGATACAGTGTTATGTACTTTGCTTGCAAATTACATTCCTCAAAACTTTTCCGTTATATAAAATCGATTTTATTTTATTCATTTTCTAAAATAAAATATCTGAGATCAATTTCTCTTAAACATTGCGAAATATAGATGTGACTCGTTATTGTTTTAGTCAAATTCAATGTTGATTATTGTAATTGAAAAGTTTGGTAAAATTAAATACATTTCATCGATGTAGGTACTAATATTTCACAATTAGCGATCTAATTACAATAATCATGATAACAATGAGAATATTTATATAAAGATCGAAAGAAAGTTTTCATTTAGTTCCATTGATAGTGAAGCAAAAAGATAATTGAAAAATATATTGTCTTACTTTTAAAACAAATAATAACAATTACCTTTATATTCTTATATAAGAAGTAATATAGTTTGTTGTTATATTCAAATGAAAAGAAAGTCAACGTCGTTATTTGATTTATTGCCTTTATTATTTTCTTAAACGCTTAATTATTATCGCCAATTTAAAATTAAAAAGTCTATCATTAATAATATGGCAAAAACAGTTTTCTTCAAAAAATAAAAAAAAAAATTTCCAAGACGTACAGCTTCGTAACAGATACGAAAGTCATGGAAAGAAATTTATTATTTAAAATGAAAATTAAATTTCTTTTTTTTTGTAATGATAATATGTTTAAATAAATTCATAAATCTCGGTCATCATTTTACCATTTTTAAGTATCAAATTTCTTCATTTGAATATTAAAGTGAGTTATTAAGAAAATGTGTTTGATTCGAGTAGTTATACTTGTTGAAGATTAAAAACTACATAAGAAAACAAACTTGAATTATATGAATATTTTTATAAATTTTATCTAAATACTTGATGTATCAAATCATTTGGAAACCAAATATTTTGTTTAAAGGATAATCACTTCAATTTTTTTCGCAGAAAATTTGGGATAGTTGAAATTGATTATATTGTTTATTTGTTCTTTTCTTCAAAAATAATGATGAGCAAAGCAAGACCTCAATTAAGATTGTTGCAAGCTTGGTTTTGCTTATTCAAATTTGATCTTACTGATATATTCGAAGTCTCCGTCTTGGTTTTGGTCATTTAATCTGTTAAATAATTTAAAAAAAAATATCTAACAGTTAAGTAACAAAACACTTTATTTTATTAAACTGTTAAACTGTTTCAATAATTTGTTTTACATTCCGGTAATACATTAATGAACTGAAGCTTTTATTTATTTAGTGTTAAAATCCAATAACGCAAACTAAAAATTTCGAACACAAAAATATTTTGTTCCAAGAACATATATTGTATATAAAATTGAAGTTGCTTCAAAGTTTTACTCATCAATCCACCGAATTTATCGGCAGTAGGAATGGGACCGGGCTTAAAACCAACTTTTAAACCAACACATAAAATGTTAAAACAAGTATTTCAGATATTTTTAGATCAATATTTCTCATTCTGACATTGACTCTTATGCAGCTTCACTATGAGAAGAAAGGCGCTTTATTGCTTTGAAAGCCAATTACAGTAAAAAAACCTCTTTTAAAACATGAAGCCTGTAGTAGTTTTTAAAACATTTTAAACTCGTTGTTCCGATATATTTGAGTTTCTTTTTTGTATGACAAACTTTTATGGTTGTTATGCTCAAACAATAATTATGAGCTTTTGATTTAAGTCTAATGTAGTTTCATAAGAAAACAATGAGTTATAAGTGTTAATACTATTTGACATGACAAACAGTGATCATATAAGAAACATTGAAATATTTCCAATGGAAAAAAAATCATTAATAGTACAAATAAAATATATCCTATAACTCCTTAATTATTACAAATTGAGCAATTTATATGGAAATGATTTTGATAATCTTCCTTAAAAGATATAATATTATTTTGGATATCTGAAGGCCGTGCACTTTGCGTTTTTTTTTTGTTTGTATTTTAAAGCTTTACATTTTTATACAGCACTATTCACAGAAAAAATTATAATTTTTAAGGAGCATGATATGCAATGTTTGTTTTGACCAAACAAATAGATAAAAGCTCATTATTTAAAAAAAAATTGACAATGTAAGTACCTACAGGAACTTAAAACTTATTCGAATCTCTTACTTAGTTTTGTAATAATTAAAGCTACTAATGTGTAGTGCAAAAATCTTATAACAACAAGCACCTCATATTACGGTGAAAACTGACCAAATTACAAAAGTAATGATAAAATAACAATACATAATATAAAATTGATCTAATTTGCATTGTTATGCTGGTTTCATAATACCAATGTAATCATTATCGGATGGTCAACTTATAGTTAGTTATTTCAGCTAGGAGTTATTTTTCGATTTTCAAAGTTATATCGAATTTTGTAAGTTTTCTGTAACAATTCAGAAATCATTACAGCTTGGAAAAACTATTCAAGTTATTGGAAAATATATTATAGGTACTCTTTAATTTTTAAAGGAGTTAATTATTTGTTCTTCGTTAAAAAAAAAATTAATGAACAGTGTTTTTGGATCAAAAGGTTATATTCAAATCTATTATATCGACTAAAGAAATACGTTTGATAATAGAACAGTTTGGAATAGAAATTATAGCAACTTAAACGTTTTCTTTTGAGCTACTTATTAGACATGTTTTATCTGCATTTAATTAACTTTATAAGGCGTACTAACAAGAAGTACACATGTAATATTATTATTTACAAGCGAAAGTAAAATAAATTAGTTATGAACAAGCCTTACCTACAGGTACCTACATAATCCATTCAATAAGAACGTGAATACGCTTCCAATATTTTTCAGAATTTTAAATCAGATTTATTTTTTATTTGCGGTTTGTATCGCTAAACATCTAATAATTGTATAAATTTCACATGAAAATTGGAAAATAGTTTTTATTTTTTTTTGTTATAATATAAAATTATTTTTCATTATTCTACTAATGGAATTTTGAATCAAAAGTTCTATCAGTTCTAAAAGCTTTGACAGTGAATTCTAAATTTATGATAGGTATATATTTGAATTTCAAACACTTTCAAGGCAAATTTTCAATCCCGTTACAACAACATTAAAATTTACAAACGAATAGATTTATCATCAAAACATAAAAAGTCATTTTAATATTAGCTTTACTTAATCATAACTGCAAATTTCTTTTTAAAATATGACTGCGAATGGATTGTTCTGTCTCATCTCATCAATTACAAAATATCTTACACATTTCAAGATGAGAAAAATCCTCAAGTTAACGCAGATAAAATAGAATATAATAGAAGCCAACGTACTTAACATTTCGGTAATAATATTGTGCAATAAAAAAGAGATTAATAATTCTTTTGCAGACATAATTACAATAGTTCTTCTTTTCATTTCAAATATAAAATAGGAAGAATATAGGTGAGTATAACTCGGTGAAAATACGTATTGTGAATCTGATTTAACCAGAAGTAAGTAATTATTGTTGTTGTAGCTCCAAAATGTAATTGGTTGGGAATTATTTCAAAAATTACTTAAGATCAAGAATCAGGCAATATCATTGCAATTTCAAATGAAATATTAATAAAATAAAACAGCGACAACAAAGCAGCGGTTGGAAGAAGACAAGGAAACGACAAAATATAGGAAAACAATGTGTAATGTTCCAAACATTGAGAGCGTGTGAGCTCTGTGCTGCAAGTGCTTGGGAAAATATCAAA
The DNA here is from genome assembly GCA_958496155.1 of Sisyra nigra. Taxonomy (NCBI): domain Eukaryota; kingdom Metazoa; phylum Arthropoda; class Insecta; order Neuroptera; family Sisyridae; genus Sisyra; species Sisyra nigra. The sequence continues at coordinate 36,377,347 of OY292315.1, read as the reverse complement.
TGAAATTATTATCATGCTTTCTTCTATCTCCACCTTATTAAGCACAATTATTATAACAATTTTTAAATGTGCTTTCGTTCAACAAAGAAATAATGTATACCATGTAATTAGTTAATATTGAAACATTAACAATGCGTTTAATGTCTATGTAATTTTTTTTCGAAAAACAAACTTTTAAGATTCTTAAAAGTTTCATGTAATAATTGAATTCTTTAACAAATTAAAATTATAATGTAAACTCTAAAGGTTACAACCTTGTATGTAATTTTTATTTTATAAAAAAATTCTTTTAAAGTTTTAAATGTTTATTAATTTTTCAATTTTAGATGAGCATGAAAGTACAGTGGAAAATGTTAAGCACAAAATAATTAATTTCGTCTAAGTTAAACTCTATTAGCTTTTATGATTCCATACATTGTTTTCTTTTATCACAACAAACTGACTTAACATGAAACTCACACTGTAAGAAACTACTTTGAAATTACTTTGAAATAATGACATTTGATTTATTTTTTGCATGTTTGAATTTATGGTTAGTTAATAGTAAGTATGACATAGTACAGCAGCCATCAGAAATAAACATTATCTATGAGACAGTGCGGAAGCGGACTTTTAAGATGTTAAGGTCAAAACCTGTCGCATGATTAAGGTCACCATCCCTTGCTGGCTCTTAAAAAGCGTTTTTTTAAAGTTATACTGTGGAGATTAATCCTTCGCTAAATGAACATGCCTCTTTCTCTTGAGACTTCTTTGATTGCTGGGTGGAGGTAAAATTATTTAGGTTTTTCCGTACGGTTGGGTTTGAGTGAGATGCAAATGCATGATATTTTAAGTCTTGTGAAATCAGCCTAAGAAAATTTGTTTTTTACAAACTTTTACCTCTACTTATAAGTTAATTTTACAATTAAACCTTGATCATTGTTATTTTCTCAAAATTTAAAGGAAAATACGAAATATATTCTTTTTTAATTGTAGCTGCATAATTGTATCGTATATACTAATAATTTAAAAATTTGTAATAAAAATAAAATTTAAAAGACATCTATACACAAAAAAAACTCCTACAAAGTTTAAAATAACATGTATTTGTTGATCCTTTAACTTCATTAAAAGTAGGTATCTAATATATTTTGAGTCAAGCGTCGTCGAGTTAAAGGGCCGCTAAGTAAAAAAAATAACAACAGAAAACACATTTAGTTCGGTGGACTAATTATTGTAGGCATTACTAACAATATGTTCATTTTTACTAATGAACTGTGAATGAGCAACTTGCAGGATTGAGATTAACTTAGCAATTTCCCAACACGACGATGCTTGGATCAAAATATTTGTAGGTACCTACTTATGACAAAGTTACAGATTCAATGTATAAAATTATTTCATACACCCAAAAACATTTTTTTGCAGTTTTTTTATGGTTTAAATTTAAATTGTTTTTACTGTATACTGAATGGTTGGGATCTAAATGTTAAAAAAACTTTAGCTTTTTTTTTAGAGAGAAGCATCAAAATCACACCCATACGATATATTCGAAACCAATTTCTCCGTAGACAGTAGAAAGGGGATAAGTCCAAAAACACTACTTTCCAAGAGGGACGATCAACGTTTTGGAACAGTTTTTACTACATCTTTGAAACTCCCTGTACTGGTAAAATCAAATGCATGGGCTTAATAATTTATATAATTTTCTATTCTTTCAAAATGTTTTGGTATCAACCCTTTCCAAGCATTATTTTTCTGAATTAACCCGATAAATCATTTTTTGACCTAACCTCTTTCTACCGAAGAATTATAAAAAAAATCTGTGTATAAGTCTGGATTTGTATTTATTGTATGTTCTGGTTTGTAGTTTGTAAATGAAAGTTTAAGTAGTTTATAAAAACATTTTAAGCTCCTTGACGCAATTTTCAAATCATTTTATGACGCAAATTGTTATGAACCTCAGACCAATCAACTCCTTCTATGTTTAAAGGTCTATTTTGAAAAAGTTTTAGTCTATGAAAATTTGTCAAAAATAAAAATTGCAGCACTTTTTCTAATCGACAAATTTATGAATACTTAAGTTAAAATTTCTTTAAAAGCAAAGAAAACGAAATATTCACAAACGTTTGATTTTTGATAGCTTTGGGCTTACAATCATGACTTGCACATACGATAATTTGTAAATTTTTTTAACCAACTTATGAAATGACAAAAATAATATATAAGAAAATTTAAGTTAATTACATCTTATTCCGACATTGACCCTTATGTGGTTGAATTCACTAAGAAAGTATGAAGTTTGAAGGCTAATGTAGAAAATTAGACCCCATTAAAGTATAGTTTTTTTATTTTATTTTAAATAGTTTATAATAGACAGAAGTCCTTACGAATTTTTAGCAACACTTAAAATCTTTTGATGCCATTATCAATTCCTTTGAGTTTATATTTTATGATTCTTATGGTCAAGCAATAATTCTGAGTTTTAGACTCAATTTAAATATTTTTTCATAGCGATGAAATAAACCATAATTTTTAAAATATGTTTAGCATTAGGTACAGTTAATAATTACCATAAATTTCTAAACTAAATTTCTACACCTAAAATTTCTATAAAAAAGAGAAAAAATCAAAGGTCAGGCCAATGCTAAAAAAACATAAAATACATAGCTATACAATAACTAAACTATTAAAAATCGAACACGTTGGAGGGTGGTGATTTCGATGGTCCTCTGTATGAAATAAATTATAATTTTATTTTCGATGTCTAGACACCGACCACCCTGTATCGAGATGGAAAAACATTTATAATTTTGAACCTTTTTGTGGCCACATAAAAATTCCACGTACGAAGAAAAGTGACAACAACTTTATAAATTTTATCAAGTCTATAAGACTCTTATAGAATATCATTTTAGGATGTTTTAATAGGAATAATCAGTTCAGTAGTTATAATATCTGTAGATATGACAATGTTATGTTATTCAAAGGTTTTCTTCTGTTCTTTTCGATCGGCTGCTATCAAAATATCCACATGCCAATTGGCGAGAAGAAAGATGGATTTATCTGTTACTGAAATATGATTAAGAAAAAATAAATTAACTTTTTTTGGCTTTTCAATTAATAAATAAGTACAAACATAACTTATCGTGCCCCTATTGTGACAAGTATATCTTTAACGAAGTCTAAAGTAATAGCTAATATGATTAAGCTAATTAAAAAATAATTACTCCAAACACAACTTCAAAACTTGATCCATCCACTTCCAAAAAGTAAATTGATTTTTAATCATAATGATCTACTTAAAGCCGGTAAAAATACGACAGGTCAAAACGACGTAAAAAATAGATCATCAAAGATTATTTTTTTGGCTGATCTATTTAAAATTAATCGCATTATAATTATATAATTTAAGTTCAGAGCCTTAAACCACAGTCGGGTGGCCAAGATTTTTTATCGAAGGTACTTAAAAAAATATTTTTTTAAAAAATATAATCTCATGATCAATAAACCATAAAAATCTTATTAATACCAACTTATTAAAAATCAAATTAGACTTATCATTTTCAATCTAAATTATTCTCGCTAGGACATGAAAACGTTAAACGATTAAACGATAACAGCGAATGATTATAATATAGTCATTAAATCAGGTGTGCTGTATCTTGCTTATGTATGTAAAAAAAATTTAAGCAAAGCCTGGCTTATTTCGTCTGAAATAAAAATTTAGAACGTTAAAATGTGACTTTTTAAGAAGAATAGTAATGCTAAAATGTCCTCGTAGACGTGACGTGTGAATATTACTTAAAAGCCTGTTTGGTTTTAGTTGTAGAAGCGGCTGTGAATGCCTAAGGGGAATTATAAAACCGCTATTCAGCCGTGATTCAGATACTTAAAATCTATATATGTCCTACTTTGTAGGTGGAAAATTTCCTATTAAAATTAAAGTGTGGTTTTCGAATAAAATTTATTTATCTAATCGAAATTTGGTGGACATAACATAACATAAAATTTTATCTCATATAAAAATATTTTTTTTGAGAATTCCAACTCAAATCTCTTTCACCATTTAACACATCCAAAAGTACATAATTGTTATTACTATTTTACAAAACCAACGACTGACATTTGATATTATAACAAAAGTATCATTGCATTTTAACGAGAAAATTATTCATTTAATCACCGATGATAATTTGAAATAAAAAAGCATTGCCTTTTATGACAAAACCAATCCATAAATGTTGATTAATTTAATGCGTTAGATACATTTACAGTTGGAAAAAATTAAAAAATGTTAAATACGTATGTATTTAAAAAAAAAATTATAAAAAGTTGGACAAAAATATTATATTGGTTGATTTTTTGTTTTTTTGTTTGTTAATAACTATTGGAACAATTGTCTTTATTTTACAATAATGGCTAAGTTTAAACAATTAAATGAAGCAATTTTCAAATTATATTTAATTTTTCTATAAACCCAGAGAAAAGGATCGTTGTATACACACCTGTTTGTAAAATGATCCTTGTCTCGGTGAAAAATGATCTTAAATGAAATAATCCATTCTATTAGACCAACCTTTTTATGTGGTATACTTAGTTACATCTTCATCTTACTTTGGTATTTTTACTTAAAATTTATAATGAATAAGGTATATATACAACAGCAACAAATTATCTGCATACCTTAGAGAAAAACAACATATTTTGTAGTTTTCGATTGTAATTCAGTATTGACCCATTCATAAAGTATATTGCCTTATGCTATTAATAATAATAATTAGTGTTGCATATAACAATAAATTTTATCAAAAAGTAGATCAATATTTAATTTGATGATTTATTGATCTACTAATAGTTATAACTACTTGTTTTCGCTAGTAGCGAGTAGTTTTTGGATTTCTCAAATTTTCTGTACCTAGGTTTTTTTAAAATTCAAAGTAAGATAGAATTCGTTTTCACGTAAGTGAATATCGATAAACAACGACTTTTCAACTTCAACAGATATAAATTAAAAAATAAAATCTATTTAAATATGAATTGAAAAATATTCTTTTTAAATTTCAATCATATACCTACCTAAAATAGTTGATACCCGCTCGCTTTGCTGAGAGTATCTAAATTTAATTTATTGATTAATAAATTTCCTACCTTCATAGCGAAATAGGTGTAAACATTTTTTTTTGACAGAAAAGGATGATAGATACTATCATACATACCAGACTTTAGATCCAAAGTAAGTTCATCAGAATCCTTAAAACTACTTCTCTAAGAAGAGATATTAGCTATTCCACAGGTTCTATACGATTTAAGTATAAAAAGGTTCTTTATGAAAATTTGAAAATCTTTCAAACCAAATGTCATTTTACACCGTTCAGCTTTTTAAGTAGAAAAGATTAGAAGCTGTCCTATAGGAACCGTACCTTTTTTAGGATAAATGGTATTCAATATGTTAAGTTCTGAGGTATATTTAACAAAACGTCATTAAAATTCGTTTCGTTAAGTTTAGTATATTATTGTAATACGTTTACCTATTTCTAATTATTTTCTTCTGCAATGTAAAATAAAGAAATTCAAATTTTTAAAAAAAATGTAATTATTAATTATATCGGGTGTAAAATTGAAATTCATATTTATTTTCCAGTAAGATTTGGCAATTTTTACTTTAAATTTTCAGAGATTTCTTTCATTACTGTGTAAAATTGGTCAGACCTTCTTGAGGAAAATGCGGTAAACTACTCAATTAGTGCAGATTTTTTCGAGTTTTGTCCTAGAAAAAAACCAACATAATATTTCTACATATATAAGAAGAAGATATCAATAAAATAGCCACTACGTACGTCGTACAAAATAGCCAGCCGTTCTGCCAACGCTTTTTAAATCTCTGATACCTTTTAAGATATTCATTTTTATGATTTGCTGTAAAGGGCAATTTTGATCTACATGAAATGCACAACGTATCTAATGCATTTAATTGAATAAGGAATAATATTGTATTGTTTAAAATAGCTTGGTAAATAAACAACAATTTTTTTGTAATATGTAAAAGATAAAAATAGTTCCAGTAGGTTATCCTTAAGAGAAGACATATACCATCGCGGACTTTTTATCAACCTTTTTAAGATAAACAATTTCGCCGCATATAATTTGATCTATTTCGTAAGGTTAAGCCAGCGTTTGCAATGTAAGTGCACAAAAATAGGCTTGTTATGATCACATTACAAATATTTGAATTTCTCGACTTTTCTCTATTATAATATGCATGTTTACCTACAAAACCTTCCTCTTGAATCACTCTATCTATTACTGAAAACTGCATTAAAATCCGCTGTGTAGTTTAAAAGATCTAAGGGAACAGGCAGCGGGAGCGACTTTGTTTGTACAGATGACTCAAGAAGCGGATAAAACGTTTCGCTTTTTAAAATTCTACCCCTTAATTGTCAACTTCTTCAAATTTTAATTTTAATATTAAGAACATTAATTTTTATAAAAATGTAAGGATCTACTTTTATGCTCGTTAAATGCATTAATTTGAAAGGTTCAAATGTTTCCTAATGTTTGCAATTAGGTTTTTTATAGTTTTCCTTTTCATAGACCGATATTTATTTTCTTACAGCGAAACTACGCTTACGTTTTTTGATAAACTTTAAGTGAATGAGGCCGTGAATAAATACTGTTATAGCTTTGCATAGTTAAAATAATTTACTAAATTATGATGACAATATAACCTCTTGAAATCCTTTTCCATTAATAAAACTCTTAAAAAACGTTTAACAGTATGTTCTTCTAGTTCTCATATATAGTTAAAAATAGCTTTTTAGGACATGAAATAATATTCTATTTAATAAAAACATATTTTAATTATTAAAATCCAATCTTTAACTCTCAAAGAGAATTCGTTTTTGCCAAAATTGACAAAAATATTTCAAGTGGGGAATATTTTCTAGTTACTTAACATTTCAAAATTTAAATGGTTTTTAGCTTTTAGCTAATGAATGAATTATAAATTTCTTCAAGAAATATTTTAACGAATTTTTTGTCAATTATAAGGGGCACTTAAAAACTAGAATATAATTTTATCTTTAAAATCTTGAATTATATTGGTTTTCGGTTTAACTATCTGTATTCAAGTAATTTTAGGGTTATTTTTTATTCAGTTTAAATAGTATCAGGGTATCAGCAATGAATGTCTTAGATGCTATAGTTTCAATAATATTCTTTTAAAGAATCCTCTTTTATCTATAGGTATACCTTAATCTTCTTTTAGTTCCTTATAACAATCTTAACATTAATTTAATCTGTACTTATGCGAACCCAATATTTATTATTGCAAGTACATATATTAATAGCTACTTCTATATTCCAGTCTATAGGGTTATGGCAGGCAACCATATTGGATTTTTTTAAAATTTTTGTTATTTAAAAGAAGATTTGGCTATTACATAATATCGAATACCAGTGAGTACAGATGAGCCGCTCAGTGCACACATCGATTAACTCATTAATGCCGCGTTCACACGCTTCAACTTGAGTTGAACGATAATTCGTCAATTCGATAATTTTTCAATTTTTTAGACCGTAGCGGGGTAAGCGACGCAAGAAGTGAAGCACAAGCGAGTTGAATTGGAAGCAAATTGAGCAGAATTGAAAGAAAACTGACCGGGGTCGACTTGATCAACAAAAGTTTGACTGAGTCAAACTTTTTAAGGCACATTTATGTGTGTATATATCAATTAAGTAATATCATATAACTTTTTAATGTAATATGCAATGTAAATAACTTCTCGCGTCGCTTACCCCGCTACGGTCCAAAAGATTGAAAATTGTTGATCAACTCAAGTTGAAACGTGTGAACGAGCCCTAACTCTCTAATGCAAAAAGTTGAATAAATTGATAAAATAGACTTCTGAAATACATTGTCTATTATGGAAAAGTTAAAAATAAAATTGTCATTTAGAGCTGTTATTACTTATTATTAGAAAAATTTATTTCGGATATATAAAGTTAGGAGTCAACCAAATCACTAGTTTTGGATCTTTTCTAAATTAACATTTGGAAAATCTGCTAACTAATTTTTTTTTCTACGATAACAACCTATGTCGAAAATATTGCAGCATTACAAAAATAAGGAAAATAAATATAAAATGACAATGAAAATAATTGTAATTCTTTGTTACAATATAGCTGTTAGCAATAGTGGTCGCTAAGGACTATAGCAGATAAGGTTATTTTAAATACATACGTGGGGGGACCCAAAAAAAAAAAAAACGGTAAATTCGTCATAACGTCTTTATTTTTTAATATTTTTTAACAAAATTTTGATCATCCTCGAAATATTCTCCATTAACTACAATGCACTTCTTTAAACGACCCTTCTATGTTGTTCAAAACAGTTTTTAAAACCGTTTATTGGGATGTTCTTTATGTTTTCCAGTGATTTTCGTTATACTTCCTCCACAGTGTTAAAACGCATTTTTGATGTCCCTTTTGAGTCTGGGAAACAAACAAAAAATACCGGGTTCTACATTCGGAGAATAGGGGGAGGTAGTTGGTGTCATGACGTTTTTTGTCAAAAATTGCTTAAAACATGAATGAAGTCGACGCTCCCTTTGCTCGTCTCTGAGAAGGCGAGGGATAAATTTGGCTGCAATCCTTCTCATGTGCAAATCTTCGGATAAAATCTTATGAATTGAACTCTATGATACTTGAGACATTTCACTGAGTTGATCAACGTCGGTCTTCACGAATGAGGACATTGATTTTGTTGAAGTTTTCGTCGCTTCTTTACGTTGAGGGGCGTCCTGAACGGGGTTGGTCGTAAATTGACATTTCTCCATTTTTGAAACATGAAAACCACTCGTAGACTACTCGTAGTCAACAGGAAACATAATTTCATAGGCGCGCGTTGCTCTCGACAATCGGACATCACGTTTTCACAAAACTGGAAAAGTTTTATTTAAAAAAATCTTAATGGCGAATCGATACAGTCACAGCGCCACAATTTTGCACAATGACTCAGATGGTATGACCCTAACGATCCCCTGAGTAATTAATGGATTTCCCAGCTATTTTTCCCCCCACAACCCAATTCCCGATACTTTGCCCCCCACGTAATATGAAAACTACAAAAAAAGAAATAATAATGTGAAATATTGCAGTTTTCTGTGCATTAGTATATATACCTACTTGTTAGAGATAAATCTTTCCAACAGCTTTACTCAAAGATTATCTTTACTCAACTTTATTCAAATATCTATTTTTATCCAATTATAAGAAAAATTTTTTTTTGTACGAACCGATATCAATACTTACAATTTTTCTTCAAATAACATATATCTAAGCATATCGTATTTTTTATAGTATGTACATAGATTTTACTATCGTGAAAAAGTTAGGAAAACTATTATAGAATTTTTATTGTTATGAAATCGTTTTAAAAGGATAATACTTAATGAATGGATAAAAATTACATTAAATTAAAAATTGAATTGTGGCGTATAAAGTAAAGATAAAAATTCGAATTGTAACGATTCAAATAAATATTTAGGCTCCGTTATAAAAAAATATATAAATAAAAAAATAAAATAAACATATTATCACACGATCCCTACACGATAATGCCTAATGAAAGATTTTCAGTAGTGTTTTGTTAGACGATTTTTATAACTATGATTAAAACAGCAATAACTTGAAAAAATCACCTAAATTGCAGGAGATAATTTTGTTAAAAAAAAAACTGGAAATTAAACTTGTAATATCTCGTCTAATAAGACGAAACTGGAAAATTAAACTTTAAACTTATGTCATAATCGGTATGAGTGTTTTTATAAAACTTAAGTTTAGACGTGCTTTTATTATAATTTATGGTACCTACTTTGGTTTAGAACAAATAAGGTCTTTAGGTAGAGGTTATGTATTTTTTAAAGTTATACTTATTAAATTCAAAGCTATAATACCTAAAAAAGTACACCAAAAGCAATGATCCCGATTTCAATAAAAAAAAATGTAATTTGAGCTCTGAATATATGGTAATAATTTGTATGAAGCATATTTTAATGGAATTCGAATTTAGGTATATTTTATTAAATATAATAATTTTAGCAAAACTTTTTGGATAGCAATTCGAAAATGTTCTTTGAACATCGAAGAACACAACGAAATTTATGTAAGAATCTGCTCGTCTTTTCGGACTTCCGGTCATCCAACGCGTCATGTTCCACAAACAACGACACTGATGACATCCTTTTCCGTTATCAAACGGAATAAAAAAGTAGAAAATTTCAATTTAAATTGTTCCGAGACAAAAAACAAATTATTATTTTACAACGAACAAATAAATACATCCTCACAAAAACTTTGCATTGATTTTTTTCACCTTCAGATAACTAAATTACCAAATTCGGAATTCCTCTATATGGAAAGTAAAAAAAAAATATGAATATTAAATTAACAAATATTAAAAAACCGAAACAGCTGTTAAAGCTAATTGAAATATAATACATTGAATTCAAGTTAAAAGAATAAAAACATTTTTTTTCTTAATTTGATTTGTTGGCAATACAAAGAAAATCGTGTTGATTGTAATTTTATAAAAATTCGCTTTGTATTTGTTATAACTCATGGCCCAGAAAACCTATTCTATTTAATTTGTATTATATAAAGTACTAATTGATCAGTTTTTGATTATAGTTTTTTTTTCTGATGAAAACGTAAGCCATCAACAAAGCAATGAGAACTTTATAACACTTTACTTTTTGTTCTCCAACTTTTATTCGCAAATGTTGCTCTTTTCAATATACAAAAACTTTGTATTGGGGAAAAAAAATTCTTTGATCTAGTACAATAAATTATGTATTTAGTTCATTGAGTTTTAAGACAACTAAATTAAATTCTTAACATTTTTAATAATAAGTTGTACATACATATGACGCAAACAATTTTCTTTGTTAATTAGTTTCTGTGTGTTTCAATCGAATGAAATTTTACCATCTCATTTACTAATCAATGCTGGAGAATAAATTAGAGATCATTTTTTATCAGATTATTGGGAAGATCTAATTAAAGATGTTGCGAATGTTTAAATTGAATTGTTTCAAGCATTACGTGTTCTTTTTTTGATTTCACAACGTAACCTTGATGGGTTTGATTGTCTAATATTTTTTAAGCTTAACACATTGGTTAGCTGAAATAATTTAACAAAATTAAATTACTAAACTAATTTTTCTAAAATTTTAAATCAAGTTTTTAAAATCTTAACTTTAATTATACATGGAAAAGAAATTTAAAATTTCCAAACTTCGTTCATTGATTTACATTAAGACCTTTCAATTGTTGCATCAATTTGTTTTGAGATAATGAAAACAATGATGATAAAAATTGAAACAATTTCTTAATTTCTTACTTCTCAGTTCATTTGCACTTAACTAAATTTGGTAAGAGATGATTGTTAAACTTATTTGAGAAACATATTAATTAAATATCATTAATTAACATTATTAATAAAGAAAGTTATTAAGGTCTTCAATATGACGCAGTCCTGCGATAATTACTTCTTTTATTTCAAATTTCAAAATTTTCTTTTAAAAAATTTTAAACATCTATTAAAATTGCATTGCCTCGTTAAATATTTAAACGGTTTTGATTATATTACGATTTGTGAAATTAGCTATAAATGGATCAGTCTCATAAAAGAATTTTACACGATGGTTAAATGTTTTTTATAATATGAAGTACCTATATTTAAATGGGTTTGGATAGAAAATTGCAAATGTCTGAAATAGAAGCGTTTTAGTGACACAATAACCGGCCGTGCGAACTTATTCATGTCATGTTTATCGTAATTATGGAAGTATTTACGTATTTAGAGTAACTTAAACACCGGAGGTAACTAACAGTATATTGAAGGCGTGCAAGAATTTACAAATGTGATTTATATATTGGATTAGGTGCTTTTTCTGTTCGTAAAAAAACTTAAATTACAAATTGAATCACCTCCCTCCAAAAAAAAAAGATAATGGAAAATAAGTTAATGTTTCTTTTACATATTTATAAATTAAATAATAAATCCTAATTAAAAGTAACTATTCTACAATTTCTGTCTAGTGTTTTTTATTAGACCATATTTTAGTTATTTTTTTTACTAACAAGTTATTGCCTATTTCTCCTAAACAGTGCTAAAACTGTGATTTTACTTTTGTGTTTGTAGAAGAACAAAATTGAATATATATAATTGAATCATTGAAAGATACAATTTTAGCTCTCGTTTCCATATAATTAATTCTTTTTGTGAATATCTCAAAACATAATTTTAAAAAAATCTTATGTCATAAGAAAATACAAAGAACGGTATATAACCGAAAGAAGTTTTACTTCTCCACATCAATACTGCTGTATGCATCAATTTCCGTCTTTGTAAACTTTCTACATTATTACTAGCCGAAGCCCGCCAGCTTCGCCGAACAAATTTTATTTAAAAACAGGGGATGTTTATTAATTATTTGAAGCGTTTAGGGGGGGGGGGGGCAATATAATCTAATATTACTTTTGGGAGAGAGGCGGGGGTCTCGGTGAATCTCATGTAATTTTTTTAGAGTTTTATTTGCGCGAAATTGGATTTAATTAAGTAAAACATGCTCCTTCACTAAAATATGGCCAAATATTACACAATAACATTTATCGTAGTTTTGCAAATGAAGCAACGTATTTACATTAGAAACACACGTTTTGAAAAATCTCACATAATATTGGGGGATGGGGTAGGGGCTTGTGCCAAATCTCAGTCTTACGATATCTCACAAGGAGGGGTTCAAAAATCACCAAAAACTCCTCACGTAATTAATGGATGCCCCCTAATTGATTAACAGAAACTTTCATACCAAAATATAAAAAAATCTTTGAAATTATTGTTGCAGAAAAATATACCAAGTAGTTAACTTTCAAGAATCGTTCATTTTTCAGAACTATTTTAGTATAACTTCCAGACTCAAGATCCATATATTAAGAATTAGATTTTATAGTTAGTTTACTAAAATTTGGTAAACTTATATTACCATTTTACAGTATTAGCTATTAACTATTAAATTATCTTTACCCCCCTAATTAAATCTATCAATAAAAATAACTGAAAAATCTGAAAATCTGAAGAAATATTAATTAACACTTTAAACTTTATAGTTAGAAAATTGATTTCTATATGATTGTATGCTTATTAAGTTTCAAGCTAAGCTTTTCAAACTTGAAATCAACAATTTTTCCATTGCTTGTCATAAAAATTACATTTTTATAAAAGTCAGTAACATTTAAGTAAACACATAATTTATTGTTGTCTCACTGTCTTTTGTATGTTAATTTTTTAGATATTTTAAATGCACCCTTTAAAAAAAATTCATAATTTTTCCTTGAACCAAACCACTTCCTAGAAAAAGAGGGTGTCATACACTCCTATGGTGGTTTCCTTCTTCGACTTCCTACATTCTAAAAATTTACCAAGTGTCCGAGTGTTTTATTTAATTACAAGGAGTCATTAGCTGTGAAAGAGTTAGAGCGACTTGAAGCAGTGATCAAGCTCTCTTTTTCTCTGGCTACGTTTGATACATTTTCACAAGTTTTTATGAATTAAAGGTATACAATGTGAAAGTAGTCAATTCAAAACTGTATGGTGAATAAAAAAGTGAGAGGCTAATAAGAAGTGTTGGTGCGATTTGTGTCTTGGCTCTTTGTTGGCTATGGTTGGGCTACTTCTTGAATCCCACTCGAAGACAGGTCTTTGATATCGTAGTTCGGTCTAGAGGAGGTCTTTGAATCTTATCCGCGAAGAGAGTTGACTTCAGTCAACTGTTAAGACCGGAGCTGCAGACGGTGTACTAACTTGCGTACTTATTGTAAAGAGTGTGGTTTCTTTGACAATAACAACCGATAACCGGTTAATTGCGATATTAACGATACCTGTTGCATCGATTGTTGTTTGCTAACGCGAGATTTTCATACAATTCCGGGTTGATGTCCGGTGGATTTTCGGAAGTGCATTGAAATTCATTGATAAAAACGGTGCAAAAAATGCAGTGACTGCATGCTGGTGCAAACAATTAGGGTGTTGGAATTTTATCAATTACATTTTCTCAGTGATTTGAAATAAGTGTGATATTGAATTTATCTCTTGTGTTTACTTGATACTATTTATGCAGTGTTGTTTTAATTTATCACATCAATGAGGACGATGCCAAGGAGAATGGGGCCTTGCATTGCAATAGTACTAATTTTTGCAATTTTTAGTGGAAATATCGCTCGCGTTAATAGCTCTGAAGGTAAGTGTCGTATTCACTGAATCGAATAATTTCCTTTTCCTTTTGAAAACAACAGTAAATCCCCCAAAATAATTTTTTTCGTCAAACTCCGAAACCGTAATAAGATGATCAACGCTATTTTTCTTACCGTTCTTAATTGTGCCAACACATGCAAGATTTTGGAGGTAACCGTTAATAATTTAAATAAGATTATGTTATACTATAAAAAGTTATAAAAGAAAATCCATTTTTGTATACGAAAAAAAAAAGTTGATTTCTTACGAAATTAAAAATGTAGGCTTTTAACGAAATTACTTATCAAGTGTTGGAATTATCCAATATTGTTAAGAGGAATACAATCCAATCGTAGTAGTGAAGTTGCAAGTTTGTGAGGCCATTTAAGACGAATTCAGGTCAATCATTTAAATACCGCTAAGAGAAGCCTCGGCAGGTTTTAAAATACATTCTTTTAATATTCAGATATAGATAAAATTTAATTGTAAATGATCTAAAAAAATATTGATACTATTAGGAAACGGACTTTTATTATGAAGTTCACCAAAAAGTCTCTGAAATATGATATTAAACAAATGTCTTTAACTATAAAAAAATGTTTTTAATTTTTGAAGATCTAAAAAAGCTTTGTTAAATCTGCACAAATCATTAACCTTAATACTATTATGTCGAAAAATTTTCTCGTTAGTTGATTAATACCTAAGTATGAGAATATTTTTTTTTTAAATTTTGTATACGTAAGTGCAAATATTTTTCATCCAAAATCCAAGAATAAAAAAATAAAAATTAATTCAATTTTAATCACGATATAACATTTTATGAAAAATTCTCTTGTTATTCGAGAGGATTTAATTTTAGCTTAATGTACTTTTGATTTAAAAACAACTTCAAATGAAATGAGAAAATTGTAAATTATACGTTGCAATCAAAATTAAGAGAGCCCAAATGGTTTCGTCTTTATAAAGAACTACGTCAACATATAATTAATTAAATTACAACAAAAAGAAAAAAATGTGACGTTTTTCTGAAAGAATAATTATTTAAAATTTAAATTCAACTTTAATTAAATAAGCCAAGTTGCACTTCTTATGTAATTACATTTCAAATATTGATATCACTTTCAGTGATTTCAACGAGCACGCATGATACAAACTCGTGGTTTATAGTGCATGATAATATTTTTAATATTTGTTGTAAATTTTGCTTTTTTAACTTTTCACGTAGGTATTATTATTTCAATAAACTTTAAGCAGGTAGTCAAATTTGAAAAAATAAAACAAACACCAAACAGCTGTTGGTAATTTTAAGAAACTTAAAACTATTAATTAGATAACGGAAATATTAGGTTCTTTTGATTTTATTTGCAAGGTCTGTTCTTGAAATCTGATTAATTCTAGGTTTATATTTCATTAAATTACCCAACACTATGAAAATTAACTACAGCTTTGTGAAAATTTTAATTGAAAATGAAGAAATTAAAAGCCACAACACCCTGCTTTTGTGGGTATAATAATCAATTAAAAATAATTACCGAAAAATATGGAAAAAGAGTTTAACGTTATTGAAAAATGGCGTTTCTAAATTAGGTTATTCACGAACTTATAATTGGAATTTATGAAATATATTAGTCACCCAGCCTGAAGCGAGTTCTGTTTTTTAAAATTTACATTAAGTTTTGTCCCAGTTTTCTAAACTTGTTAATTAGGTATATTATATATTATAAAAATCACTTTTGTGAGAGGTTTAAGCGCTCAATTTATTTTTGGATCGATAATTTTAATATTTAAGTACTATCCATATTGAATATTTTGCTTGTATCTCAGAACCTATGTTTATCTTAACTTCAGATTCGTCTAAGTCAGGATTCTAGTTCTGTTTTTTGATTAGTTTTGAATACTCTAAAGAGTTGAAATTGAAAACGGATTTGACTATCTGATTAAGAAAAAAATCTTCAATACCTAGTCATTCTTTTAATTTTTTTTTAAATTGTCATTTTGTTTCTTGATATTTTCAATAGGTACCAAAATAATTTTGGAATAAAATTTAGAAAATGAGAAGTTCACTAACTTAATGGCAATAGTTAAATTTCCGTTTCAAGAGTCAACGGGGCTTGGTTTCATTCCGATTAAATCAAGGCTTTTTGTTTAAAGTTTTTGAACTCGACGATTGTCATTGACTGTAGAGATTGATGTAATAACCTATCAAAAAAAGGCACGAATCTTAAAACTGATTTGCTTTTATAAAATAATTTTTTACCTTTAAGGAAAATTCTTTGTAGAAATTTGAAAATCGAGTATATGGACACTTTTTTTCGATTGTAATCTTAATACCCAAAGATAGTACAATATTATATTACAAATTTCAAATATTATATTACAAATGATTGTCGCCGATTCTAGTTAGTCTAGAATCAATGTTAAACCAAAACTATATTTAACAGAAAATATAAACAATGAACAAGCTTAAAAATAAATTCGGTTAATACGAAATAATACTGTGGGCTCATATGAAAAATTAATGAACAAAATATAATTGCATTCTAAAATTAAAACAATAATCAGTATCTGTTACAAGCTACATTAACAGTTACCCTTGAATCTTTAACTACCTTTGAATAAGAATCAAAAAATATAGTTGAAAAATCGTGAAAAATCATTTAAAATGAGAAGAAATGAATATTCTATATAGAATGTATATTCTTTCAAATTAGTAACTTTTAATAAAAATTTTAATGAAATGAAAAATTTTTTAAATAAAAACAAAATAGATTGTTTTTCCTTAAGGATGAATTTCGAATATTAGAAAAAAAAATTTTAAGCTATCTCAATTTTGTTTTAACCGTTTCTATTGAACTAAGATTTGACTGAAGAAAAATAATATTTAATTTTTATATTTTTATCCGATTCTTGCACACGTTTAGTAAAATTTTTTTCCTTAATATCAATTTCACATTCTTAGGTTTTATGTCTTGATTAACAGTGAAACATTTTTTTTACTTATGAAAAATTTCTTTAATTAAACCAAATATAAGCAAATTATCACCTATCAGTACAAACACAAATAAAATTTACTTCAAATCAGGTGGAACAAGATTTATCGTAAATTATTTGTAACTCTTAGATTAGTTTTCAATTGAAATATTAAATTAAACTATACTTACTTATTATGTTGGTGTTTTCCAAGAAACTACTTTTCAATATTTTCAAAAAACGGATATTCCATCATTTATTCAAAAAATTCTTTGAAATAACAAATTGATTATTACCTATCAATTTTAAAAATTTTGAAGATTGAGCTGAAATCTACCATTAATTATTACAGATCAACTTGATATTTTCAATAGGTTAACATTTCGTTAAAATAATTTTTTATATAGAGATAAAAATGCTTTAATGGCAGATGTTTGGGGTACATCATTTAGAATCTTGAGACAATTCACTTTAATTTCCATTTCATTAAACGATTCATTTATCATTACGAACTTAAATTCATTAATATTTATCTGGGAAATCAATATTTGTATATATAATACCTGTGATATCCCTCAAGGGCCCGTTTAACATTTAAAAATAGCATATTAGAAAGTTAGGTGAAGCTCATCGGCTAATACCCGGTTTTGAGCAGACATTCCATTAAATGAAAGCAAATATCGACAATAATTAAAATTTTATTATGACAATTTTTCAAATTTTATTCTTTCTAGTTACATTCCAGAAATGGAACTCAAGTCGAACACTTTTCAAGGCTCAGCAAAAGTTCATAAAAGAACCTTGACGAAGAACTTTCACTCTCGTCTCGAATAGATTTCATATGCATGCATTTTTAAATGAAATCTCTTTGGTTGTGCCCATCACTCAAAATTAGTACTACGGTCCCACACTTGAAAATCGAAATCTTGATATAAGTTATTTTGAAATGCTATTATGAAGATAATCGAGGTAAATTGATGAGTAACGTTTGCATATGTAGGTACTCCTGCGATCCATTTCGATCATTGAGAAACATCAAATTAAAATAAGTCATTGCATAAATATTAAACGTAAAGAAAACGAAATGAAGCCTTGAATTCCCACTTGAGGGCAGAGACCTCACCAATCAGAAACCACTCCTTACAAGAATTAATTTCTATAGGTAGTAATTTTTTCGTGGTTGCTCACACCGCCATTTATTCAAATTTTCCTTTTTCAAAACTGCATAGGTAATACCCTAACGCCACAAGCCTCAAATACATCCAATAAAAAAGGTCTCGAAACATGAAACACTCAAAATTACAAAACGCATCCTATCTGAGAAAAAAATCTTGTTTTTATCATGGACTAAAATCGTGTACAAAAGTTTTTGATGAGTTCTTCGCCCTCAACACAAACAACAAATCTGGCCTATGACCTTTCTAGACAAAAAATTTGATTTATCTCATCATCAAGTATGAATTAATTTTTTTTCAAAAATGCTACATTTTTTAGCGTAACTCAGATTTAACTTGAACAAAAATAACGGATTCGAGATATTGAGATTTCCTTGAACTGTACCAGGTTTTTTTTGTCTTTGACAAATTGGAGACTAATTGAAAAATAATGAAGATAATTGAATTGAAAGTAACTTTTAAAATTTAATTAAACAAGAAAAACTGTTATTAAATGAATTAACATTTTTTAAATCAATTCTTTCAGTCAAGTATTTTACTGATAAAAAAAATCATTCTTGTAAAAATATAGATTATAACAGAGTTGGTGAAGTAAATAAATATCCATCTTATTGTATGCCATCTAATTATAAAAAATAATCTTTTTAGTTGTATCTAAAGAATTTTAAAGGAAACAAATATTCTTTTATGAGGTCAAGTTAAAACAATTTATACCAAAATTATTTCTTAAATTTTTAATCAAATCGTATCTGGGATAAAGTAATTCTACGTTACGTTGTTACGTTATGCTGCATAACAATAATTGTAATACTAAAGCAAATACACATTATGTCTACATATCATAACAATGAAAATATATGAAGCTTTGGTAAACTATACTTAAGGATAAAGCATTGGATTATGACATCTTGTGTTGTCACATTTACATGTCATCTTTAGGGACCATCCATAAACCACGTAACGCATTTTCTGTAATTTCCCCCTCCCCCACACCGCTACTAAGTAACACCATTTAGACCAGTGGTTCTTAACCTTGTTGGAGGTAATGACCTCCACCAGTTTCATATGCACATTCACCAAACCCTTATTAATTATAAAAATAAAGTTTTTTCAAATTCAAAGTATAGGTATGGTATATCTATATGTATCTCCATATACCTTATATTAGTCGGGTGTGTGTTTTGACCTCCGCCGAACCCCTGTGATTGACTCACCGAGCCTCTGGGGTTCGATCGAACCCAGGTTAAGAACCACTGATTTAGACTATCTAATATAAAATCTTTTAACCGTGCATAACAGAAGAACATATCCCTTTCAATTGGTAAGTTACGTGGTTTATTGATGACCCTTCAGGAGAATAAAACTGAATTTATAATACACAAAATTATTATTGAGAACCAAAACTTCAGTTGTAGTTATCATAAAAATCATTTTTCTAGCATATATCCCAATAAATTTTAATATTTTTTTATCTTCTTCTTAGTAGTTAAATATTTTATTTAATATAAAAATTGTGTGTCACCCAAAAAGGTTTCACTTCTTACGCGTATAGGTTAACATTTATAACAATAGTGATTATTAAATTAAGATAATTAATGTAAAAAAATTATTATGAAAATCTCAAAAAATTCTTTGATATTATTCTCTCGTTAATAACACGTAACATACTGTTCTATAAATTTTCTTTAAAATCAAATCAGTAAAAGTTAAACTTTTCACTTTCTTCTACTTAAACAAATGATTCTTACACATAAGTATTTGAAAAAAGAAATCAAATATTTTCCATTAAAGGATTAAAAAAGATAAATAATGAGAAATTGATTCAATTAATCCATCTAATAATAGAAACAAGTAGATAGTATTACAATATCACATATAATAGCTCAATTTTTAATGAAGTAATAATTTAATTAAGCTAAAGACTACCACATAATGATTTTCTATTAAAAATTTCTTACAGCTTAAGCGGAGAAAGTCTTACATTAAGTTATTGGAACTCACAAGCTTGAAATGCTTCGGTATACCTTTCAATTAAGATTCCGGGAGTACTAATTGAAAATAAACGGATGTTAACTTAAAATTTTTAATTTAATTTTTGATGTATTATATCGTAAACAATTGATTTTATAATGTTTGTTATATATTGAAAAATAGTCAAATTTTCCAATAATTATTACAAAAGTGTTTCACCAAGTTTCCTCAGGTCATAGGAACTGTTGGTAAGACTTGTATACGGAAAAGTTCTATTTTTACTGTTGATGATATTCATTTTCACGAACAATATAACAATGTGAATGTATGCATACGACTTGGTGAATTATTATCACTCGTGTTGAATGAGTAATATGTAACAATGATGATATAAAGTGGAGCATGGAGGTTCCATAAGATGTTGAATTGTTATATTAAATATTTCGTCAGAGAAATCTCGTTTAATCTAAAAATTATGTGAATTTACTCATGTCAATTATCTACTTCTGAATTGAAATGGTTTAAGAATGAGATGTATGAATCGTTTTAATTATGAGGTTACTCTGCCAATTTTTATGTCTGCTTGGTTTATTTATCTAAAAGTTGAAACGAATACAAAAGTATCAAAAAAATGTTTTTATTTTTTTATTTTCTTATTCAATTACAGTTTGAGATTTTTTTAGGTTTATTGGAACAAAATCATTTGACGTCACTTCAAGACTTAAATTTAAAACACTATCGTAATACAGTCAATCAAATTAGTTTTACAATGTGGAAATTTTAATTGTAGTGATGTTCAAAATGGTCGAAATTGCAAAACTAAGATTGCCTTTACAGCAAGACTAACAATAAAACTAACGTAAGACTATGGGACACTCTTGGTCTTGGTCTTGGTCTCGCTTTACTCATCACTAGTTTCACAAAACTAAAATTTTGTTTTAACCCATTTCTATTAGTTAACAACATCTATACCTTACATATTTTTAAGGATTCAAAATGTTTTCTGTTCCTTACACTTATAGGCAAGCAAAACAAAATTTTATCATGAACTGAAATCGCCTATTTTAACTAATAAATATTTTTTCTGAAACTTTTAATGTATTTTGGTCGTTATTAAACATTTAACTAACATAGGTAAAACAATTAAATGCTAACTCAAAGAAATCATAAAGAACATAACACATTAGAGTAGGTAAAATAAGATCAGATAATCATCGACTTTTCTTATGTTAGTTAAGTTATTTTTAGTAAATGTTCTACTCGTATATCAAATCTTAAACTTTGCCAATTTTGGTCACAAAAGGTTCATTAAGCAAACAAGAATACATGATAAAATAAAAAAATAAATAAATAATGAAAATTAAGGGATACATATTTTGAGTTTAGAAAATTTATATTGGCAATAAGGATCAAATAAAAAGAGAACTGAACCCACTTGATGGCGCAGTGGTTAGAGCAACTGCTCTCTCTGCTACATGCGCCAGTGGTTCTGGGTTCGATCCCCATCGAATCCCTAGATATAAGATTAAAAATTAAGATTCAAGACCTACAGAATATTTCTGTGTTTAAGACAGTCGTGATACGACCATAGAAGTTAAAGCGACTATAAACATCCCAAAAAAAAGAGAACTTAAAATGCATAAGTTCTATGCAAATATATTGGGCGTTTGCAATTGGCGTGTACAATGTACCTACGATATATCCTTTCATTTCAATATTTATATTTTCAGTTGAATCTTAAGCTCTGTCAGAAATTTGATGTTTCAAATCAAACTTAGAAGATTCATGATTAAGAACCTCTCAAGTCCAAGATAATTATCATATTACATCAGTTTATCTTTTAGCCAATTTAAGGATTGATAACTATAAACATTAAACATAAAAAAATAACAAAAGAAATATAAGAAATTGTGTCAAGTGATTAAAATTGATGCAAAAGGGGCTATTAGGCACCTATTGTGAATAATTGTGAATAATAATAACTAAACTTTGAATGTTGAATGCACAGTTCTATATAAAATTATTGGCTGGTCTGAGAAAATACATTTTTAAAGAAAACGTTTTTTTTTTGTCTTTCACTATCGTTTACGTGTTTTGTATATCTTTTGCTTTGATCATTGCTTTTCAACCACTTGCACATCAAAGAGTGATCAGTAAGAGTAAAATTATTCTAAATTCTAAGCTTGTCCATCGTATTTATATTTTATAACAATTGCTACTACTTGCTACCTAAGCTGAATCGTCCAACATCTGTTAGAATTTGTTAATCTTTAACTTTTTTGTTTTTCCTTAAGATCGTTATTTTAAACAATAAAAAGTTTTCATTTAAGAATTGCAGCTAAAGTAAATTTTTTTACTTTGCTTGAAGTTATATACCATATTTTTCAATTAAGTACTAATACCTCATAAATAAAAATTTCCTCATTTCTTTAAGCAATAAACGTTAATGGTATTTTCTCCGAATGATTAAAATAGAAACATTCATATAATTAAAAATTAATATAATTGAATATCATAACAGTAATTTAAATTAATGAAAACCTGTTTCTATGATATCCTTGAATAATTGTAATTACATTAACTGTAAAAATAGTACCTGTACATTTATTTCCTTTTATTTTGCATATAGTAAAATTCTTAACACCACCCAAATAGCATTAAGGAAAGTAAGATTTAAGAAACAAGGTCAATAATTTGCAAATTAAAAAACATTTTTAAGTAAAAGTTTTGAATTTCTGGAAATGCGCTCGAATAAAATTTGGTTAATTTTTCAAATGATAAGGCGTGTCTTGAATGCGAATATGAGCCGCTTGACATTGGTACCAGGTGTTTTACAATATTTAGCACAAAATAATTTATGCTAAAACCCAATCAACTTTCCCTAAATGTTTTCAAGTAAAACGTACCTATATAAAATAATTAATGAAAATATCTCAATGAGTTTAACCGCATTCTTGCAAACCGTTTCAAAATACAATGAGTCAGTTTTCTCTGCAATGACCAACAATATACCCAATGTTCAACTTGTCACAACTGAAACTCATTGAGGCAAATGCAAAAGGAAGAACGTCGAAAAAGAGCTCGCGATTCAAGACAATCGGTTTCTCTTGAGGCATTCACTACTAACCTACAGTTGAGTAAAAAGCTACGAACCGATCGATTGCCAGGCAATTTTAAGATGAGATGGAACATGTTGGAAGATTATGATAATAAGAAAGACGATGCCGAGATGCGGAACTTGTATTTCGAGTAGTGTAAAGGCAAACATCACCTATAGCTTGAGGCTTGTTTGCGTGATAGATTCTGGCCCAAAAGTCGTGACACGTTCCTATCGAACCACACACAATCACACAGCCACATACACACAATCAAGTCTTAATCGATGAAAAATTTAAAACGGTCAGCCAATTGGCTGATTGAGGAATTCATATCAAATTAAACTATAATCTTCTACCTTTTTTATTTGATCACCGTTCATTTAATTTGGCTCAATAGATTTGTGAATAAAAGACTCACTAAACTACAACGATATGTATATGTATGCTGCAGTTGTAATCGGTTACTTATTTTGCTACTAGTCAAGAAATTTAGTTCAATATTCAAATTAACTTGGACAAAAAGTCAAATGTGGCTTCGGTTATTGATTTTTTAGGTCTTCAAAAGTCATCGTCAATTTTCAAATCTGCTCAGTGTACAAATTCAATACGTTTAACATTTTTTAATTACAACCGTTGAAATTTAATAGCTGAATATTGATAATATCAGTGATTCAATATTAAAGTTAACTGAATTCAGTTTTTATATAGCTTTAAATCAATCAATACGACTTGAATGAAATAAACAGACCAAGTCCTTAGTTTTAGGCGAACGATTGAACTTGATTCTTCTTGATTGACTACTACCCTGAAACTATTTGACATTCATAAAACTAAAACAGCATTAAAATAATATTTTTAAAATTATTTATTTTGAGTTTGAGCCTCCCTTATGTGTTAATAATAAATCAATCTCGTTCATTTATTATTTGTGTAGAAACTTTGTAGAGACTTGAAAATTTTTTTTAAAGATTTTCGTCATATTAAGTACCTAATTACCTACACAAAAAAAGAAGATAATCAAAAACAAAAATAACAATAAAAACGAATCAAAAAGTTGATAGGTAAAATATTACTTCTACAATATACATCATCAAAAATTCATTCATATAGGTAGTTTGAATATCTTTAAAAAACTATATCTATTCAAGAAATTATATCAGAATATCACCTAGAATAGTACGTATATAAGTACTAGATAATATAACTATCCGTTTACGAGTGATCTTCCAGGTAAAGATAAGTTTTAATAAAGCTCGGACCTTATCCGGGTAAAATCAACTTTACTCTAAAACCTTTGTATAAAATTCATTGTTTGATCAAATTGATAAAAATCACTTATGTGATTTTCAGAAATATTAGGTATCTTTTTATAAAGAAATTCCATTTTATTAGTAAATTTATAATTGTTCACTTCGATCAATTTATATTAGTTTTCAACATTTAATTTTTGAATTTTCAACGCTCAATCAAGTTAAAATGCCATCTTTTATGTTAAAACTACATTTTCTTTGTAATAACCAATTTTTCACCTTTGTTCGTGCATTTAATTGTGCTATTTCGGTGCTTCTTAAAGTGGTAGGCCGAGGCCTCTAGGAGGCTGTGGACTACCAGCAGGGGAGCCGCGTAGAGTCCCTAATGTAACAAATAATAATTAGAAAATGAATGTATTGACTAGTAAGTGCATTTATATAACAAAAAAAGGGAGGCCATGAGATATGGACTTGGACTTCAAGGGGGGCGTGACTTCAAAAAGTTTGAGAAGCACTGCTTTATTTGATCCATGACGATATTTATTCGAAAAGGTAAATTTTGATCCCAAGTAAGTTTACTCACTTTGAAAATAATTCACGCGAGAATTTTCAAATTTGTGTTTATTTGTTTACGATTTTCATAAACTAAATCTAATTCTAGAACTTTGGATAAAGTTAACTTTATCCAAGCAAAGTAAAAAGGGTAATGAAGCTGATTTTACCCAAAAATTTTGGATAAAGCTAACTGTACCCCATATTTCTTTCATAATTGCACTGTACTTGCATATAGAGATTCGTTTCTTGAATTGATTTTAAAGTTACTTGACTTACATTTAGTTTAAAATCAAGTTAAACTCAAGTGAAGTATTATTATATCAATATCAAATCAATTCAAGCTATGAATTATTAAATTATTTAATTTTGATGTTTGAATATGAAGTGCAATTTATAAAATGTATAAATACTTGAATTGATGAATCTTTACTTATAACATATGCCTAAATTCGGTGAAGAAATAATTAGAAAATCAATGAGGAAAGATGCTTTTAAAATTATTACTCAAGGGTCAAGAGTAAAATATATCGTATTGAAGCAATTTCTATTATTTTAAATGCATCTTATATTAAAGCACCACGCATACAATAATACGTACCATTCAATTTATAGTCTTGAATGTCTATAAATTGTAGATTGTAGAAGATATCATAATACATTATTAAATTGTAAAAAAATCACAAAAAATGAATTGGTACTCAAATGATTGCATCGCAATAATTTAAACCCAAGTTTCTTATCATAATGCAAGTGAAATACGATAAGTTTTGAAGCGAAAATATTGAAGGTAAAATATTAAATACTAACGTATTCTAATTGAATTTGAGCTATCTTTTATGTCTATAAAAGACTTCCATTACTTCATAATTGAAACCTCATGCATATATTTGAATACACAACAAGATGAGAATTATTGCATTTAAAAAACCCGGAAAATCGTAACAACACTCGCAAATATTTCTTTTTAATTTTAATAAACATGTAACGACTTCATAACACATAAAATCTTCTCTAAATATTTCAAAACAAGGAGTTTTGATGTCGTTACTTCAATTCGAAGAATGTGGAAACGTTTTCTATTCACGAACCGACCACTTGTTAAAATCACGACACTTGGAACAAAAAACATTCCTCACCTAATTCTAATTAAGTTGAGCGCAGTGCATTGCAATTATCACACTATTTTCTATATTATATTATAAAACGGAGGCGTATGGCTTCTAATTTTCTCATTAAATTGCGTATGAAAACTGAATTTGCGTGCATAATGCTTGTAATAAAATGAATAATAAACCATCATGAAGTGTTACCTGATACACTTATACTTTCAGTGACTGTTGGAACATGTGATTTTGTTGCAATTGAATACCAAAAAAATTTGAAAAAATGTGTGTAAAAGCACTTTCCCATTTTAGATCGGTCATTGTAACAGTATGACATGCATGCAAATAATTATTGCTTGAATGATAATAATATTTAATAATAAAAAACGTTTTGCCATTTGCAACGCTAGTGACTTCAAGAAATTTCACTGCTTTTAATTACATCAAGATTAAATAATCGTAAATATTAAAAAAAAACGTGTTTAAATTGATGATTTAGTAACATTATGACTGTGTTTTGTAATTGTATTATTAATTATAACTGGAGTATTATTTAAATATTTAAATATTATTCTGACACGATAATGAATGAATATGAATAGTTCTCCTTTCAGATGTTGCCATAATTCGTGATAAAATATTGCTTAAATGTTATGAATTTGAAGGAACATAGTCCGTTAGTGTATGAGAAGTTAGATCGATTGTTTATTTGCAGGTGTGGGGTTTTCGGGTTATAAATCATAATAATAAATTTGAGTTGTAGCAACTTGACTTTCAAATCCGGATCGGGGAATATTTTCAGTTTGAAGTTTCAATGTTAATTGTTACATTCCACAATAACAAATATAACAGTAGAAAGAACACCAAATTCGTAAAATATAATCATAGATTTATTTAAAAATCCGATTCGTTCCACTAAATTTTCAATATTGCAATTATATTTTGCCTTTTTTGATAAAATATTTGTACACATAACTCGGAATCCAAATATGGAATTTGAACTAGTGTGCAATAAAAAAAATATTTTTCACTATAATTTAAAATTACTTTCTTCCATACAATAGGTTCAATTTCATTAACGGTTACAGTATTATATATATTATTGTATGATAGAACTTTCTTAACATTTGAAACGCAAAATTGGAAATAATTTTGCTCCAATTCGAAACACTTATTTGAACAGCACAAGTACCTGATAAAATTATCAATATCTACGTGATTTTTTTCATATAATTTTCACTTAAATATCTCAGAGAAATTTTCATTATTTTCAAAATCAATTTTAAGAAAGAAATATTGAAAATTTCAAACGTGCAATTATAAACATATAATGTAAGTTAGTGTATTGATTTTTTTGGAAAACTTTCATTTTTTCCTATTAATTTTTTTTCTTAATTTTCCAGCAACCCTCCATTTATTAATAATAATCGGATTAGAAAACTATTGAAAATGACGACGTGTAATCAATCATATTAGCAATTTATACATTGTATTTATTCAATGATTCAGAGAGAATAGACTCCGTTATTTTCTGAAATGCAGCTTTCGTTTCAATTCAATTTATATCTATTCAATTTATTTTCAATGATACTGACAATGAGAAATAGTTCTGAAAAAATCATATAAAATAGACACTGTGTTACATGATTGTTATTTAAAAATAAAATAAAATGAATCGCCGATAAGATTTTTAAGATCCCGCTATGAAATTCTAAGATTATTAAGTAATGAGGAAATTGGTTTGAAAATTTTATTTTTTTTAAGTTGAGATAAAAATTTTATTAGAACTTATAAAGAGAATATTTTTTTCCTTGAGATAAAGTTTCTATATTTTTGACGGTTTCACTCCAATAATTTCATACAATTGTACTTATAAAAATTATGTCTTTTTGTACTGACGATGAAATGTGCTCGTAAAGAATATTTGAACGTGAGAAGTAGATAATGTGTCGGTTATATGAGAAAAATCTCATTATAATGTGTCAAAAATGTACTTTTAAATAAGTAAAGATTGATACAAAAAACTTTAAAATATGTTTTTCGTATTAAAACTAAAGTTCTTACTATAAAATATTTAAAAAATTGGTCAGTTAATACTTACTTAAATTAGAATTTGAAATAAAATATCAAATTGAAACATAAAAATAATAAAATAATAAATCCCTTACCTAAATGTGCTTTCAAATTTTCTTTGCTAAAAATAGGAAATTTAAAAAATTTTCAGTTTCCAAATCAAAATAAGATGATGATCGTTTCTGAAAATAGAAAACTATTTTTTTTAAGTATTTTTTTACCATATGGTAATGGTACCTACGTTGAAATGTTAAGCTTTTAAATTTTTTGGTCTTATTTTATTATTTTTAACCTACTCGTGTGATTTATAAACGTTGTAAGCCTAAATAATTTCATATAAAAATATAATAATAACCGTGATTGTATAGATTCATTTATAAAAATATGTTTTTTAAATCGTAGATTTGATATCAAAATTATAATTACTTGAAAAATTAGATGATGTAACAATGCTCCAGCAAATTAAAAAAAAAATTATTCTTGTTCCGGAAAAAAAAATCCAGTCTAGTGAATTGATGACTTTTAAAAAGTTTCTTAAAAACGGAAATATAAGGCGCTGTTCAAACTAAAGCAATAGGCGATAAATCGCAAAAATAGATTGCAACGACATATCGTTAGAAAGGTTCATAACAGTGAGCGATAAACTTGTATGATCTTGGCAATAAAAATATTCATTTTTGGCTATAACTCGAAATATTGGACGATAAATCGTTTAAGCGACCGACAAATGGTATTTCGAAATATATGTCATCTGCGATATGTTGTATAAGGTTTGCTCCAAACGTCCAGCTATGGCGATGCTCAAACACTGACTGACAGACAAAGAGCAAGACACATTGATCAAGAGACAAGAGTGAGTGAACAACTATTTCAGCAGATTCGTTTCTTGCGAACATCCAGCGCCAATCAGCATAGCCATTTACGTACATTTTCATAACGATCGCTTATATCGACACTGTTTCGGCATGCTTATGCTTATTGTCTTGTCGCCCTTCCGCCTAGACTGAAAAAGTTCTTCAGAGTGAGTGAAGACTCACTATTGTCTCTTAGTCAATGTTGTCTTGCTCTTTGTCTATTTTCGTGCCTGTGAATCGCCATAGCTGGACGATTGGAATAAACCTATAGTTACACAAGTATGAACCTTTTTTATCGTGTCTCTTCAGATTTCAAGTACTCGTCTGTTTGCTTCGTATATCGTTTGCGATGTGTATCACTTATGAACTCACGCCTCAGCCTCTCACTTATGAACAAGTATGAACTCCATCTTTTTGGCAAAAAAACTATTTTTATAAGCCTTTTCCTTTTACCAATTAATTTTTGTAAATTTGAAGAAACTGCTAAAAATCTACTAAGAATGCACTCTCTTTAATATCCCTTTGTTTGAACCGGGTATCCGTCATTTATTTTGTTTGAAAATTTGAGCAAAGTCTAATATACATTACATGTTTATACGCCATTACATATGTACCTTCATATATTCCGTAGTAGGTAAAGCTTAAAATTAAACAATACTCAGAAGAAGCATAATACTTTAAAGTTTTATTTTTTCTTAGAAAGAATGGAAAAAAACAACAAAAAAATCAGACGTCTTTCAAACAAAATATTTGAATTAATTTATAAGGAAAAAACTGAAATTTTACAAAGTTCACAGACACAAGCAAAAAAAGTTAATAAATTCTTTATAATATCAAAATAACTCTTTCTTCTATACATCTATTATAAAAGTAAAGAAACTATGTAAATTATAATTTTTGCCTTGACCGTAACATGAATGTTGTCGATATAAACCGTTAATAGGTTAAGATCTCGTCTTAACAGTTCCTCAAAAAGTTAAAAATATAACACAAAATTTTCACAATTTTTTTTTTAATTTTAAATCAAATAAATAAAACGAACACACCTGATTTCTCTATATATAGATTTGAATGCTTGAAATGCAAACATTAACTTTGGAAATTATCATCTAATTATTCAATTATTGCCTATTATTTTCTAAACATTATATATCGATAAATGTCTCATTTTAACCGATTAACAGATCTTTGCTAGTTCTCATTCGAGCTCTCTCAATAATATGCATTAGTGCAAAACAGTTGTATTTTAACACCTTTAATTCTCGTCTGCGGAGTTCCCGCTATGTTTGTAAAACTTATTATAAAATGACATCATATACCTAAGTACGGTATTTATATTATATAATTTAGCGTAAAAATATTTGCATAGCGTTAAAGCGTCACTATATAAAACTCTATATACCTAGTTATTGTACATAAAATAAACGTTACTTTAAATTACTTCATTATAATTAGCGATATATTCTCTTCAAATTGGTTCCGAATTAAACATTTTATATAGACAAAACAGAAGTTTTAATTCGTTCACTTTTAATTATATGGTTGTTTAGGATTACGAAATTATACACGTAACTGGAAACTATTAGTTTCAAAATCATGTAATTTTTGTTTTCTGTATACAATTGCATTAAAAATATAGAATTAAACTTTTTTTTACTATTAAATTGTGCGTGCTATCCGATACGATAGATGCATTATTAATGAAAATCCAATTAACTGAAAAGGATTGCTCGTTCTTTGTAAATGTATCATTTACACATTGTTAACTGTTCTTGGTCAGTTTATATAAAAGAATGGCTTAGAAAAAATTAATTAAAACAAGAAGTTCATTGCCAATGGCAACATTAAATTTCAAATCAAACTAAATACCGTGAAATTTTTATTTTAACATTACATGTTTTTTAAATATACGAATCATTTTTTTATCAGTTAGATCAAAAACTTTAAGTATTCTTATGAAGAAAAACTTTCTGTCTTTTGAGTTTTTAAAAGTAAAAAATTTGATCTTTAGTCGCGTCGTTAGTGACAATTTAAAACAGAGGAACTGAAAATGAAAGTGTTCTTAAGTTATTTTTAAACTGTCTTTTATCATGCCAATCATTATCTAATTTCCTGAAAGTTCATCTCGCGTTATAATGGCAAGTTTATTGTCTTCGCAGCTCTTTTATTCAATTTTAACTGACACTTAACTGGCAAATAATTTCTTGCGGATTTTTCGCTTGCTTTTTTCCTAATAATATGGTAATGTGGCGCTAAATGGCAGCGCGTGCGTTATAATTGTAGATGTGGCAAAAGGTCATTTAATACCGTACAAAGATTACACAGTAATGTAAGATGAAGAGGTCTTTTTTTTTCTTTATTAAATGACCGATAATCGAAGTTACCTCAAGCATTAAGTGAACAAATATTTTATGATACTTAGATCTTCGAGATGATATTGTTAGTGTGTGGACAAGGTTTTTTTACTTCGAACCTGTAAGTGCTGTTAGAGTTGCGGTAGCGGCTTTGATTAGCGGGATCACCTTATACAGATTCCTTCGACCCGGCATCAGATTGATGTGATTGATGAACTGCCCGTTCATCTAACTTTATTTTCTAGATCACTACCCTGGCTAGTTTTTTTTACCAAATCTATGAATGATTCATGAATGAAAGATCACACATGTACAGATATAAAAAAAAATCAGACACGAATTTATGCGTTTCTAACTTCTTCTTATACCGTAACATAAGAACCATATTTTTCAATTTGACAATATAAAATGAAAAGTTCTGGGATTGCCAAAATGTTAACAATTATTTCTTACAATGGTCTCAATTGAAGAACATAACACGTTTATTATCTTAGGTCTTTTGTTATTTGAAGACTTAAAAAGTAACGAATTACTAATTTCCAAATTGGTACATTTCTTATTGATTCTGAATCTCTTTAAAAATAAGGCAAGTCAAAAAATAAGTACATTCTCACAAGACCACTTTTTACAAAAGCTTCCGAAAAGGAGACTTAAATAAATCAGCGACAACTTGAAATCGTAACAATGACTTGATAATTGCACACTGTCCCGAAAAGGACTGCGGTATTGTTTCAACAAACTTGATAAAATTGCCACTCTGCACACTAAACAGGTTGATATAGATTTTAATTTTCGTTTTCAACAAGCAATTTTTTTTTTCGTAGACAGGAAATTTGGAAGCAAGAGTTCTTTCTTCTAGCGCATAGGCATTTTAACTCTTGTTTTACAATAATTTACATACTCGTTCCTCTTTGTTTGAGAATATTTTAACTTTTATTAAATATTTTGTAAATGATTTACAAATTTTTGTTTAGTAAAAACTATATTAGAGTTGTCAAGTTCGACTTTTTTGATTTTCGACAATGGATGTAACGAAATGCATTATTGGTAAATCATTAATCAGCCATTATCATCAAACAAAAATTTAATATTTTAATATACAATCTATGCTTTTCGGAGTAAAAATTTAGTTATTTAAAGCCTCAAATAATTTCCAAGAGCTCTCAAAAGGTTTATCCCGAGATTCGTTTCGCAAATTATTTTTTTTTAATTTCGTTGTTAATTAATAAAAGCAGAACTCTTCCAAAAACTTATATCCTGTAGTTATCCTGGAATTAATATTTTCTTTAAAATTAAGTAGAAAACAAAAAAAAAAAAATAAGAAAAAGAAAAAGGACAAAGAAAGTACCTACCTACTTAGGTACTTTTGTACAGTTTTGTATTAACCGTTTTTCTCTTTATTTCACGATAAAAATTCTTAGTATAGGTATGCAGATGGAAATATTTTGAAGCATTGATTTTTAATTTAACTAAATTTTTAAAACCTATATTTTTAAGCGCTTAATAATTCAAGTAATTAATTAGCAAATGTTTTACACTGTAACATACAATTAATAAATAAGGTAATAGTAAATAGATTAAAAAATGATTAACAAGTAGATCCTTGTAATAAAATGCTTTAAATACTTGTACTATATGATAGAAATTATCTTTACACTGTAGTAACTGTTGACTTCCATAAAGATAATACTTAATTGCTTTTATTTAACAAACAGACACATATTATTCATGCTATTTTAAGGCCACTCATACAAATATGAGCCTGAGTTGAAGTCTCGGAACGCACTCGAATGGAGGTCAAACCGTGCGGAACTCTTCCGGTGTCCGCCACAGAAGTCTCCCGTTTGCCTACTTCCTTTCTTTTCAAAATAATACAAATACGAAACAGTGTTTGTTGTTGATAGATCTTAACGTGCGACTTTGCTAATTTCCTACTCTGTTTACTATCTGCCTATCGTAAGAACCGTGTAACATGGTATTTTTATATTCCATGCTGCATCCAACACTATTATAATATATGCGTATTATGTTACAATTATGCTGTAATAAGATATAATTACTTTGTATATTGACGGTTTTTTCTCACAATCAAAAGTTTAGTAAATGATTCTAACACAGTGGTTTTTAATATGTGGTCCGCGACGTTATCGCGTTATCGCAGTGGGTTCCATAGTTTTTGTATATATTCTACCTATAAGTCGCTAACACAACAATAATCATCGCACTTGTTAAAACTAAATTAAGTTTTTAACTATTTGTATTTCTCTACTTCAATCGAAATATTTTTTATTTCTTTTCCTCCTCTTAAATTTTTTTTTTCTATAATTTAACACCAAATGGAATCATCTTGATTTATTTTTCTAAACTCTTCTAATACCTTTAGTTTATACACCTACAATGATACGTTTAAAAAATTTGTTATTTTGTACGGATCTTAAAGAATGATTTCAATGTTAAACTTATCTAGGCAGCAATTTCTTTAGAATTTATCTTCAATTATCTGATTATCACTACTATTGGGCACTACATTAATCTTACATTTGTTAAATATTTCTGTAGTATCATAAATTATTATTAATTAATTAATAGTAATAGTAATAGTAATTGAAATTATTTATTTATGTTTTATGTCGTTTTAACAGCTAAGGTCATATTACGACTCTACACAGAGAAAATATTTGTAAATCCTTTTAATCGTAGGTCTTAAATCTTATAATTAGGGATTCGACGAGGATCGAGCCCTGTACTATCAACGCATGCAGCGGAGAGAGCAACTGCTCTTACCACTGCGCCAATAAGTGGATTTTTTTATATTTTTATCTTTAAGGATCCGCACAGAATGTTAGAAGTTTTTAAGGTGTATCATGTGGTAAAAAGATTGAAGACCAATGCTTTAATTAGTTTGCTCTAAAAATGTCTCACATTTGCAAAAATTGACGGTCAAGAACATTGAAAATTGACCGTTTGTCCATAGTTGGGCTCGTCACGATGACTGAGTTGGGTGAAAGCAAAAGGTAATTAGGATAAAATTGAGACTTAAAAATTAATTTTAAAAAGAAATTGTTTGCTTAAGAAGTAATTAAAGAAATTGTAAGACGAATAGATTTTAAGTGATTTTTTTTCTCATCAAATATAATTTAGATTAGCTTCATTTGGATTGATAATTACATTTTTTATGAATCTACTTAAAATTAAGGCGATGGAAATAGAAAGAATTGTAAAAGAAAATGCTTTTCAATTTTACTTTTGCCGAAAGTTAAAAATTGTCTTGCTCTTATTTGAGAGATTTAAAAGAGACGTGCTTAATTTTCTTATTGTATTAAATGAAGAAAAAAAATTATCATTAAACGAAATTCCTAAAAAATTCTTTAGAAAAACGGTATAATATCAGTAATTATTTGTTTGCAAAATGTCTTTAAAAGATGTTCAACTTATACTTACATTCTACAATTGGTTTCTCAATATCATGCAATTTGCAGATGAGCATATTATAGAATTGAAATATCAAAGAACTTTCCAAAAGCCTTGACATTATAGGCGTGAATTCGAATACTTAATAATTTCTTTTCAAACGCCACATTAACAAATTAACTAGAAATAATTCTATTTCAGAAAAAAATGAAATAATCAAGTAATAAAAAAATAATAATCACGAAAGACGTCCAACAATATTCAGATTAACGATAATTATTTCATTATGTGACTTTTACATTTTGCATCACATGCTGCGATTGCTCAAGCCGGTAATTTTCAGGAAAAAATTGCTCTAATTGAACAATCAGAAAAGTTGCTATTAATGATGCAGATGGAGATGATGTATCGTAGTTAATAACAGCAATGATGATGTCACAAGAAATTTGCATGCGTTTTCATCTCGTCTCAGCCGCAGTTATGTGATCAGACAAATTCTCACCAAACTTTTCGTTTCGTCTTGGAAACTTTCAATTCCTTCATTGCTCAATTTCATCTCTGCCTGCTCATTCATGCCTTATTTTTTTTTCTATGAATGAACATATTATTAAAATAGATTGCTTCAACGCTTTATATACCTTTAGTCTAATTAATGCATCTTCATCATTATTACCGTGTAAAAGTGGGAAGTGCTCGTATTGCGTGTGAATTTTTTATATAAATTAAAACTTATTTCTTCGTTCAGTCGCAACACTACTAAAGGGATGTTGACATCGAGACTACAATTCTTAAATTTGCATACACTCTCCATGTACATACTATGTCAAATGATAATTAATTAACAGTTACTCTCCTTTAAAATAGATCAAATTTAAATATTGCGCAAAATTCAAGTTACTTTAATGTTTATTTATAAAATAACGTCGTATTTTTTGATCTATCTCTCTTATCACATAATGTATAGGCCATTTTCATGAAAAAAACACTTTCTGAAAAAAAAAAACTAGCTCCTTGGTGAAAGTTGCAAACTGCCAACTCGTCGCATAAGGCTGTATCTATGTATATTTATTTCTCTGTGTATTCGTTTTATAATATCCAGCTTTACATTGATTACAGTCCCCACAATTTGAAATGTAACTTTGTGTGAGTCAAAATAGCATGTCATAGTTCGAAACAGTAAGAGAAGGGGATGTACATTTTAATAAATCTGCCTGCTGAAATGTCCGAAGGCAAAATTTCATTTTGACTTCATTTCATGCAAGTTCCCAATAAGAGAGTGGTAACATTAAAATGAATATGCATCTTGTGTTAAGTCTTCGAAAATGTAAAAAAAAAAAATTAAATTAAATGAAATTGTTTATTTACGACCTACTAAATTAGTAGCTATTGGATAAAATTGTTGAACCAGGATTTCCCGGGATGTCTTTTAAGAATTTTAGAATCAATATTCATTAGTTTTTGTTTGAGTCTCTAGTGCAGTGATTCTCAAACACTATATCGCGGCACTTTTGAAGCGTGCCATCAAATTTTGGAAATACAAATTGTTTTGTATGTATTTTTTATAAAAAAAATCTGTATTTTACTTCTTCTTGTCTTTATATAATAGTATTTATATCACTTTATTTTACAGTGAAAATTGAGATTTAATCAAGTCAAGTATCTGGAAATTTTCGGGAATGTATTGAGCGTATAATATTTAAATTTTAACATTTGAATTGAGCCACTTTTAAATCAAGTAGCTTGCAAATTGAGTCTAATAGTAAATCTATAATAGAAATTATTATTATAAACTATTTACAGAGTGTCTTAAAGATAAAAAAGTAATATTAAATTTATCATTTCATTCAGAGTCGCAAAATGACTAAAATCATATTGTCAGTGAGCCGCTAGATTTTTATTATTTTTTTTTCTAAGGTGTACCCTGACGAAAAGTTTGAGAATGAATGTGTATGTCTTGAATTTCCATATACGTTACCATTTTTTTTAATTCTGAGCTGCAAGTTGCGATAAATTTTATGCTGTTTATAAAATGAAAATGAAAAAATATTTTTACGATAAGCAAGAAGTTTTACCTCAAAAGTAATAAAAATTTTAAAAATAATCTTCATTTTAATGACAATAGGTACATTTTGTGCAACATGTAATATAATGGAGAATCAAAAATTAGATCAAAAATAATATTTTTACTTTTGAAGTTCTTCATATTTGGCAGTTGCTAATGACCAAGATGTTGAAGCAACCATAAGTAAAGAAATTAAAAATAAAGTTCTTCATATTCGAATTCTTTTAACAGTTGTTTTGTATTTCGGGGATCAAATCCAGACGGAACTATCTTAATAGGAGTTGTAGTGCTATTGATCAAAGCTGAACAATTTTTTAATAAAAAAAGAGCTTAGAAACTGCCTTACTTTTGATCAATTTGAGATGTGTTCTAGATGAGAATAAAAACGTATTTAAAATAAAAAAGACACTGCGTATTATTTGTAACGTACAATGTACGATTTTATTTTCATATCGAACAAATCTATAATTTTGAAAATCGATGAAATTTAGATATTTCATCTTCTGAAATTTGAATTTAAAACAAATAACGTGATATCTACATTTAGTATCAATTATTTAGTTAAAATTTCTTTGGTAATTCTTTAAAGTATAATAAGAAGCTAGGAACCGAAAATGTAAACTAAATAAATTAACTGTGAAAATCTAACTGAATCTTATTTAATAGCTTCTTGCAGCTAAAGTGATTTAAAAATATTCCATACAAGCAATACCTATTTAAACTTACCAAACGCTTACTATAAGAAAAATAATTACCACAACGTATGCAAGAATTTAAGTAACTTCTTTATATAATTTATATCCAACCTAGAATGCCGTTAAATGTATTCTACCTAGGTTAACATTTCACATAGTCACAACATCTTTTTCCATTTAAAAATACGATTTTATTGAAACTGATTCAATGGAATGTTTCTGATCTAATAATGCACAATTTCTTCATCTGTAACGTTGTTTTGTCAAAAATTTCATACTTAAAAAAGCATGTTTGAAATTGTTAACTAACGGGTTCTTCGTGAAAAAGACCAAAACCTAATGGCACCATCCTGACTTGCTTTATGCTAAGCACTTGAAGTGTGACAGGAGATTTACAATAATCATCTTCTTTTTGAATAATTAAACTAACGTGTGTTAAATGATTTAATGTTTGAATTTTTCTTTTCAATTTGTTCGGTTGAAATTTGTTGAATGAACCACATTTTTTAAATAAAAATAGAAAAATAGGCCTATAATACATATTTCATAATACCCATGCAAGTCATCACCGGAAATTTTCCACGTTATATAAGAGTTATGAATAATTAGAATTCATCATTGTTTTAAACGGAGACGTTTCAGGAAAGTTTTGATTCGAGCCAGATTATTTTTCCGTCATTGTGTTTGATTTATCAAAGCGATATTCTTTACAATTTTTCTCCGTGTTTCCAAATTGTAAGATACTGCAGTTATTTTCGTTGGTTTCGCAAAAAAGTCGCAATCACATCGTAACAGTGTAACGTAAATGTGTCTGTCTTCTTAATTTAATTAGTCGTAGTAACGTTCAATGAACACAACTTGCGATTTTTTTACTTTTACTTTCGTGAAACATCAAAACCGTGATTTGTGGCAAAAAATCAAAAGTATAGCACACGATTTGTCGGACATTTTTTTTCTGCTGAAACCAAGATTTCTGTGAAATAAATCACGAATTTATAACGTGCATGACCACTAAATTTTTCTCTATTTTATTCGCATTAGCTAATAGTATGAAAAAGGAAATTATGCTACAATTGCCATTTTTTTTTTCGATTCCACATAATTTTTTTTGTGAAACCCAACAACGAGAAATAGTAAATTAAAGTGGGAAGTCATTGAAAAATTTATAGGATTTATCTAATCATATTTAAACCGTAATCTGTTACATAAGAACTTAGATATTTTTCAATCTAAAAAATTTATGTTTGATCTTTTATTTATGCAAAAATCTTTATGAAAAATTACACAAATCTTAGCAATTTTTTATCTTAAGAAGTTGAAAAACCTTATTTTTAAATTTAATTCTAGCTTTATTAAGACTCAAACATGATTAAGTTGATCAATTTTCTTATATTAACGTTAAGTATTTTTAATATATCAACATTTCTGTCTTCCAACTGGTTGTAACTGTTAAATAATAATTTTGAATAAAGAAGATCATAACGTCATAAATAACGTTTTATCTCCCATCAATATTTGTTAATGACGTATTTAAGAATATGGTAGATGAAAAGTACCTCACATATGATTGACGAAAGTTACAACCAACACTTTCTATAAATGAACAGACCAACGAAGTTTTCACGGAGTCATGAACTTCCTTCGAGTAATTTTCTCAAGATAAACGCTCGATTATTTGACTTACGCAGCTGAAATTCAAAAGATAAATGAAATAGTGGCTATGTTCGAGACGTATCAATCGTTTATTATATAAGAATTTTAAATATTAATGAATATTGATTATAAGAGTGATATTATTACATCATAGATTTCTGCATATTTTCATAGATGAGATAAGAAAATTCGTAACTACTTGATATTTAGATTTTTTTTGACTAAGACGGAAGTAAGTTTTTGTTGATTCTGTGATATTATATCATGAAATTTTGTCAATTATATAAAAATTAAAATAATTTTTTTCCTTCGGAATAAATCTTGAATAGCTGCTTTCTTGTTTAACTTTTATTTATGACTCACAACTTTTCTGAGTTCCAGAAAATTTTTAAAATTTTTGTTTATCACATGCATGCAAATTGTAAATAACTTGTCCATTCACTTTCCATATAATTATTAATATAGAAAATAATTACTGATGCAATATCTGAAACTTAGAATGCCTTCAAAGACGAGTCGTTGGTGGAATTCATGCTCAGAAAATATTCCTAAGAAAAATGAAACGATGAAAAAAATAATTTGTTAATTTGTTAAAATGATGAACGTTTCTGGGTCATTACAGATTGTGTTATGACAAATTAGAAATTCAGAAGATTAATTAGATTGAAATATGTTTGAGAATAGAACGCTGTGTTAATTTTATATTTATAAATATTTAACGACTTTCTTAATGGTTTTTTGAAGAACATTTTAAAGTTATTTTATACTAAAAGTCTTCCAAATCGATGTTATTTTTTGCCAAAACTAAGAACATCCAATACCACCTACCTATAACATAAGTAAACTATCAATGAAAAACTAAGATAGCAATGACATCATATTTTGGTGATCTCACCTAAGCTATAAAAATAACCATCGTGAAGTGATCTATTTTATGAATTTAAAATTTTCATGAAATAATAACACATTCATAAGCAATTATTATGGTTGATATCTACTAAAAATGATATTATAATAAAAAAGCCTCCTCTGCATTTACATCTCACTTTCTTTCCTTCTGCACTTATTTTAATAACAAAATTTCCGCAATTAGTTCACCATTTTTAATAAAATTCATTTTTTCAATCTCTCAAAAGACATTTTACTGATAGTAAGTGAAAGCTAGAGTGTAATGATCTGAAAAATTACTGTAAAATATCTACTTATAAATATTGTATAGTTAATTTTAAGATGAATAATTTTAAAAAAATCTGATTGGCGTTAAACTACCTTTTTTAAATAAAATTTTTGCTAATATTAATATGATTTTTAAGTAAATAATTATTGACGCATGTTTGTGGGTATTTTATAGTCCGATTTTTATTTTTAATTTGAATTAGAACGAAAATATTGGTTCCAATATTATAAACAATGAAGTGCTTACATAGCCAATGTTTTAATGAAATACCTAGTTATCATTTTACTTTACATCAGATATGAAATTAATGTCTCGAATGTCATTAAAATATTACATTAAGAATCATAAAATGTATATATATACTTATAACTCGATGCTATCATTTACTAAACGATGTCGCCTATATATAAGAAAAAAATAAACGATGACCATTAGAATAAGACTGGAAATATAACATCTCTTTTTCAAGAGCCATTAAGAAAAAGGATGATGGTCTTTCGTTTTGACCCACTTTGGATCCGATAAAATGAAGATACAAAGATGTTACGTGACCCGTCATTGTTTTTATTGAAGACATCAATATTAATGCTTGCTTTGTACGAAGTATAGATTTTTAAGAGAGAAAAATTTCTTTACTATTTTTTATAATTAAAACCCATTTTCTGTTTGTTTCAGGTAAGAGAAACGACCATTTTTCATTCAATCGTGAACTATTATTTTTTGTGTCGGAATAAAAATGAAGGTAACGTGTTGTGTATTATGTGATTGATTTTTATAATTTGTCGAATTCCCCTTGAGAAAATGTGAGCTTTCTAAATAAGAATTTGGGATTTTTTCCTAACATTAGGCTACGTTAAATTTATTGAATGCTATATTTCACGTTAATAAGTCATATGCTTGCATCTAATAAATTTTCATGTATATTTTATTTTTTATTTTCTAATTCAAAATACATACCTATACATAAGTACTTACTATTAAACTGTTAAAAGTTAAAATAAAATTGATAAATAGTTTTCATAATGCTCTTGTATTCAATTTTTATATACATAGATCACAAGAT
Organism: Sisyra nigra; assembly: GCA_958496155.1. Taxonomy (NCBI): domain Eukaryota; kingdom Metazoa; phylum Arthropoda; class Insecta; order Neuroptera; family Sisyridae; genus Sisyra; species Sisyra nigra. The sequence goes on along the minus strand of OY292315.1, from coordinate 36,335,608 downwards.
ACCAATGATCTAAAAAGTTAACGATTTTTTTTGTGGCCAGCGAAACCTTGCAATTTAATAGGGTGTAAACGTAAAATTCAAGTACCTCCTTTAAAATGCATAAGGACCATATTTTAAATGAAGCAAACAATATGTTTCTTACTTTCTTTATAAATTGTAAGGAACATTTTTAGAAATGATTCTTTCATTTGTAAGGAATGATTTATGACTTTCAAAGCTTATTAACTATAAAGATTCCGCGCGTTTTCATCCCCCGGTAAAACGTCTCCGACAAAATATCCCCGAAAAACAACTAGATGGTCACACTTAATTTGATATTTTTTTCTTGAAAAATAAGTTGAGATGAATTTCTTTTTACTTTGGGGGCTCCGCCCCAACATTAGTTGATGTAAGTTTAAAATAAAAAACAATATTGAACTAATAGATGAATTAGTGAACTTGGTAATTTTATATTTGCTATCATCGAGAATGTATACATGTGTAAAATTTCAGCCAGCTCAATTGAATATATTTTGATGACGGATAAAGTATCCGTAAGATTCTGTCGACAAAGACATATGAATTGGTAAATCCTTGTCAAGCCGTGGCTTGACTTAATTTTTGAAGCTACTTGACTTAAATTCAACCTAAAATCGAATCAAAATTTAATTTAACAGTAATATTTAAATTGCAAGACAAGCCAGGCATGGATTTTCTAAATTATTTAATTCTATACGAGTACTTATAAATAATATCAAGTCCAATTCATTTCAAAAGACCAGTTACTTGACTTATAACTCCTTAAAGAGATAAAGATGAAATTAATATAAAAACAATATTTATAAAGAATTTCCGAAATAAAACTATATTTAATTTATCATAAACTAAATCTAGCCAGAAACGTAATAAACCAGTGTTTTAATTTCAGTTAAAAATCGTTACTTTTATCAATTCCATACAATCAATAAAATGATTAAAACTCTACATCAGTAACTGTAAAACTTTCGTTAGTTCATTCATTACAAAGATTTTACCTCAACCCAAAACTACTTCTCTCACTGAAAAACCCACCTCAACCATCATAATCATCTATTAACATGAGATTAAAACAAAAACAAAAAACGTTGAAATCTAACGGTGGAAGATATAAAAGTCTACGTTTAAGCCAACCAATAATTATAATTCATCAAATCACTCTAATTAGACTCGGAATCTCTCTCAACTCTTCCAAACCGAAGATACCACATTTTATCCAATTTCACACAAAGTCCAATCGTTCAAATTGGGTTTAATTGAAACTTGATATTAGTGAACAACTAACTAAATATAACGGTTTGATTCAAGAGAAATTTTACGAGTTAAAACAAATAAATAAATCGTTCGGGGTACTTAACCAGTTGAATTCCTTGACCGAGATCCGTTTCTAGCTTAAAACCAATGAAAGATAGTAAACAGATACCTACATGAAGCGGTTGATAGTTGTGATTAATCTAATTAGAGAGGTTAAATAAACATAAATTTGAATAAAAGATTTTGTGATTATTAATTTACATTAAATGTTTGAGATGCGGAAGTTGAACCATTGATGATTTCGTTTCGTTTTAGAAATATGTAATTTTAGTGCTTGTCTTGTAGTTAAATGACATGTGAATTTCGATTAAATTCGTGTTGATATTTTTTTTATTATTGATTTAATTTCAGATTGTTAAAAAGAGATTTTCAAATCAAGGTTATTAATGGATAAATCTATTATTGAAGCACGAAATCTTTTGGACATGTTGCACGATTTTTATTTTATTTTCAAGATTCCTCTTACTTTTATAGTTTGTTTGGTTCACATTTGAAATGGGTGAATTGTAATTAGTTACTTTTGCAGTTTCTTGATTAAATTAATTCAAGGGAATTAAAATTCCTGTTGGTTCAGAAAAATAAGGTATTTGCTTGTTTAATTATTTGTTGAGTCACGTAGATGTTTACCGTATTGACGCGTAGTTTTTTCACACGATGTTCATCTGATGGTTGTTGGTAGGTCAAAATGCAAGAACACGAAGTGTAGGATAGGAGGCAAAGAATACGATTGCGGATCATTTGAAGTGTATGCATTCTGCAGTATATAAAGATACCGGATTAGTGACAGTCTGTAGGTCACTGGTGTAGCCTCCGGGAGAATAAACTCTGAATGCACCGAGCTATGTCACACACCGCACCTTACACATCAACCTGTATAATCCATAAACTCATACGGATTTTATGAGATTGGTTTTTTAAAAGGTGATTTAGTAAAAAAAGAAGATTAAACAGTTTGATTTTTATAATAAAAAAAGAAGCTGTTGAACAAAACTAGAGAAATATGGAAATTTTAGCCAATCTTAGACTTTAGAAAGATCAACTTTACCTCATCTTACCAAACCTGAATGAAAAATTAAAACAAAGAAGTTTTTTTCGTAAAATGTATTATATACTTAAAATTAAAAATGCATTTTTCGATTCTTATTTTTATCCATGAAGGTATCAATGAAGACGCAAAGAAGCGTAAATTGATAGCATTAGTGATCTAGAGTTTCGAGTCTACACTCTATATCACTACTGCTATCAATTTATTTCACTGACTAATACTGTGTTTGTGGCTGAATACTATAATTTAAGGTTTTGGGTCCTACTTTATGATTTTTACCGACTATACTCAGTAGTGTCTATGCTCTATACCATTGGTGTTTGAATCAAGGCAGAACTCTGATATATTGTAACTAATTGTGAGGAGAATAAAAGCGGTCCTGTCCAACCTACAATTTTAAACAAATTCACGAAGCACAAATTTCAGTTTCCCCTTGTCTAACCCAAAATCTGGGGATCTCCTTGTTATGTCTTTAACATGCGTTCTGGTCCAACTATTGAAAGTGAGCTTAATAATAACAAAAATTATATTCTTCAAATAACAATTTTCAAGAAGTTAATGGAATCATTTACTGGAAATATATTTGAAGATAACTAATCCTGCCAATATTATGTTATAATGAGCTATCCGTGACTTTATTCAACAAATTAAACCCAATTCTGTTTTAAAAAATTAATAATATCCACAAAAAAAAATGAATTTGTAGAATATTTTTGTAAAAGTTAAGAATTAAGAAATTTTATTCCTTCTCCCCCAACTAAAAAAACTTGCAATGCAAAGTATTAAGGAGTACTTACGTAACAATCAGTAGAAAAAAACAATTTAAAAAAATATATTTGTATAATCAGTGAGGCCATTTCTTTGGGGATTTTCAAAACTTTTTAAAAATAGTTTTCAACCATGAAATGAAAAGATTAAGGAAGCATAAAAGCAAAGGCTTTTTATATTTATATGCAGATTGGAAGAATAGAATTTTAAAAAATGTATATTTTACAAGAAAAACTTTAAAAAATGCGAAAGTTTCAGTTTCTTTTTTGAACTACTAAGGGTAAGAATTTCAAAACTCAAATCCTTAGTAGTAACCACAGTCCAATCTGGAATAACAATTCAAAATTTAATGTTTTTATCAAAAATCCTTATATTAACCTTTTAAAATTCACACCTCCAAAATATTTCTACTGCAAATAATTTGTACTGTTTAATATACATCAATAACTCAAAGGAAGGGGGAAAGGGAATTAAAAATGTTGAGTCTTTTAAGTTTAACTCTTTCTTTTAAAATTTTCTCAAATTCAATTTTTCAATTAGGTATCTACCAATTACAGGTAAATCTAAAGAATATCTGCTTTTGTTATGTCTTAATTCGTTCACTTAAGGATTGAAAACATTCTTTTTAAATCTTAAGAAATACTTTACAAAATGTCTTTTCTGTCTCACTTATTCATTTTTTTGTCAAAAATGATTTTTTCTATTCACTGTAACGTACTCTTTAAAAACATGTGACTTTACATGTTGGGGATGAGGATAAAAATCGAAGCTTTGATATAGTTAGATATAAATTTATTCATTTGGAGTCTAAACTTTAATGAGTAGATAAGCTACTTTCTTTAAAAATGGTGCAACATGGTTTTTAACCCACATTTCAATAATGATTATCATACTAAATGTAATTTGCAATCCGCCTTAATTGATAAAGTGGTATTTTTTTTGTTTGAAATATTTATATATGGGTATTGGTCAATATAAATCAACGTACCTTTTTAACAAAATTTAAATAAAAACCTTCTTCCAAGTAATATAAAATGGACTTATACTATTATCAAAAAAAGGCTTGATTATGAATATAAAAATTACCCTAAAATCTCAACAAAAATTTTAGTTAATTTATAACACTATTTAAATTTATCAACTAATCATTTTATAAAAGCAAAACAACTTTAATTAGTTAAGTAGAAAGTTAATTTTATTTTCAAGAGTATAATCTTAAGTGAAAATGAAGATATAAAATTATAAGACCGGAAGCTGTTTATGCAATCTCTGTAAATCAAGTAGTAAAGTAGCTAACTCAAAGATCAATTCAGTATTTTCAAGTTTTGGTATCCTTTTAATCTATTGAAAAAAACTCAAAAATATTTTTTCAATTGTTCAAAAATAGAATTTAGCAAAGAAACAGAAACCTGAATTGTGTCGTTTGATATTCACAGTGTTAAGCAAAAACTTGTCGGAACTATGGAAATTTATGGTGATAATTACAAAAGTTCAAGGTAGACTAATTTTTGATACATTCAACCAAATAAATTTTAGTAATCATTTATATGATATTTTCTTCAGTTTTTTTTTTCAAGAAAATTATAACGGTGTTCTGTTTTTCATTTATCAGACCATCAAGTGTTAGGATTATAATTATTTGTACTGCTTTTCTTATAAAAAAAGAACACGTTATCTCGCAAATCCGGATACTTTTTCACAACCCGGACTTAAAAAATCTCATTCTTCTAAGTGTGACAATGAGTCATTACTGCCCCGAGATTGCAATGATTCAGACAACTTGGGCAATCAATATAATATAGAAACACACCAGCGTTAATCTATTCGATTTTAATCTAATCATTTTCACTGAGTCACTTTACAAAATCGAACAGAGCATATCGAACTCGAATCTATAAACACAAAAATAAATATCAACAAAAAAAACCACTATATTCAAATTATTTGCAATTATTATAGATACTACAAAAGATCAAATCGAACAATATTAAAATCACAAGAAAATGACTGTACAAATCCATCTTAAACGGTTAAATCGTATTCTAACTGAATTTTTTCGCTCGTTTAAACAGACAAAAAACTCAAAACATACGCCAACATTTGCGTATATATTTAAATTGTAATTATGTAAGCCGCCATTCAAAACGTTAAGCCGATTTGCGGTTTAAGAAAAAAAAATGATTAAGATAAACAATTCTTTTTTATTACTCAACATTTCGTTGGATGCACAATATTCATATCATTTTTCACTTAAGAATAAAAATGAATTATTAAAAAGATAATTTTCTTTTATCTTTTTGTTATCTATTCACTTAATTCATCAGGTTATCAAGCTTTACAACTACCTAGTTGTATTCGTTATAAAGAAGAAATAAAATTAGTCGTTCTTTGAATATGGAAGACTCATTGTTATTAATTACAACTGGTATTAGATATTTTATTTATAGAGCTCGTAAATAACGCTACTTGATGCATTTCATAATGAAATATTGTGTAATGATTTGATTTGTTACTAACTTAATATCATTTTAAAAACCATTCATCATTATTTTTTGTATCATTCCACCTTTAAAACCTTTAAATCCAGAAATAATAATTGTAAATTAGATAGTTTAAGTTAAACGAATAAAATATAAGTTGAGATTATCATCAATTAGTATTCATTGTTGAAATAATGTGGTATAATTATCGTTCAAATGGAAAGAACTATATCTAAAAGCATTTAGATAAAAAATTATGTTTTAATGCGACGACGACATAGATTTTCTCATTCTTCAGTATCTATTGCCTTTGGTTTATTTTCTTAATGCCTATCAAATTATACCATTTAGGTTCTATCTAGATGATTTCAACTATTCATTGTTAAGAAAAATCAAAATAAGAAACTAGGTATAGTGATTTCAGTTTAAAAAACAGTAATAAACAAAAACTACGAAGGGTAAAACTCTGAGGTTAAAAGTCTTATGAGTTTTTTTTATTTGATCCAGTTATATTTAGTTGTTATTTAAATAAAACAATAAATCAGATATAAATCAAGAGAAGAGCTTAAACTGTATCAGCACGGAAATGCAAAAGAAGAAGTTCCGGTTTTTGAATGTTGCTTTAGATTATCAAACAAAAGAAATAATTTTCAAACTCTATTGCTTGGAATATTTAAAAGTATTTTAGGACGGCGATTTTCATGTGAGTCTCACAACCCTTTTGGGAGTCTTAAATGGGGGATTTTGGAATACATTTTCTAAATTAGAGTTACTGCTTTCAGCTCAGCTTTTATTAATTCTCCACCTATAAATTCATTGAGCATTTTTTGAGTTCCAAAGTGAACAAAAGGTTCAAAACCAAAAAGTTTGTGAAACACTGCTTTTAAGTAATAGATTAGATACTCCCTATAGGAATCATAGGTAATTATAATTACCTATGATAATTTTATGTTTTGTTTTCATATATGCAATAGTTAATGACTTCTATTGGAAATTTTCACGAATGATAAGTAATGTGGTAGTAAAGTCTTTGGTTTTAGAAGTAAAATTCTGATATTGATAATAAGTTCATTAATTATGGGCACAAAAAAGGGTCTTAATTTACAATTTCACATTTATAAAATTCATCTTTGATAATTTACCCTCCCTTTTACTCTAGGGGTAGGTAAATCTAAAACCACTATACCACCTAGGGCACTAAACAAACATATACTAGTACTTATATAATTATGCTAATAAACGATATTAATAACTATAATATATATTATTACTATGAATTAAGTGTCGGATCCTCGGTTCAAAATCACAACTATCCATGAAAAGAAACCTGCTGATATACCTAAAGTTAAAACAATTTAAAGCCCATCTGAATATGCGGCATACAGCTATGGGGTACTTTTATATTTCAGTTCAAGGAACTAAAACTCCTCGTCGGTGCTCCATCGTTCGATTCAGCTAAAACTACCAGACAGAGCTAAATATTAATTCAAATCATGAAAGTAGTCCTAAGTAGCCCTAGAACTGTCCCATAGAGTGTAAAACCTTCATAACAGCCTACCTCCTTAGGGGAAGAATTTGACAGCTTATCTATATATCAGATTAACTTATTGTCTAGGTAGAGATAGCAACCATCTCTCAAAGAATAAAAACATTACTGTAGTAAAAAAAGATGAAGTTACAAAGAAATTTAAAATTGTAAGGATATAATGTATTTTTAAGGTTGCTTCAAAATTTAAGAAACATATTTTGTAGAAATAGTTCTTTATGGAACAAATTTAAACTTTATAAAATAAGTTACGAGATGCAGCATATTTCAATAATTTCTTGGTGAAAACCAGAAATTATTTAAGATTGTATCATATTCATTGAAATAAATATTGCGAAGTAACGCCCAAATCGTGTAACGATTTATTAAAATCAAATAATTTTAAGAGAAACTCCCAACAAAAAACTATTACAAGTATTAAGTTTGTAAAATTCGCAATTATTTTTGTTTAATTTAAAATGAATGTGCATAACGAATTTAATAAGAATTTACGGTGTTGGTGTCATTAAGACTTTCTATAATACTTACATTAATCATACAATTTATAATTTATTTTACATTTCAATTAATGCGTTCTTCAGATGTAAATAGATATGGCATATTTTATTTGATTCGACCAAAAAAAGTTGTGTTTTCAGACAATCCAGGATGTGGTCGATTATAATTATCAATTCTTTCACATATTGCCCAATCGTAATCAATTGTTGGAATCAATACGAGAAACATTTTAATAACATAATCAAAAACTCTCTCTTCAATAATTGTCGAATATATAGGCATTAATTTCGATGCTGCTATATTCTCTATTGTGCTTATATGGGTTTATTTTATTTATTGAATAAATAATTAGTGGCATAAAACATGTAATTTGCTCGGTTAGAACAATGCCTTAATAATAATTATGAATGGTGTGAAAATGCACACAAAAGGCTGGGTCTTTAGGTTGCTGGGTTGGAGTGTTCTACGTTTTGTGTGTCTTGCGTCTCAAAATCGGGACACTTATCGTTTGAATCTCATACAGATTGAAGATTATTATTTATATAATGCAATAATAACAATATTTCGATTATAGCTGACGTCACGAATACCGTGAGAGTGAATTACATTGATTATTATGCTTATTATCATCAGAATAAATATCATAAATTCTACAATATTGTTGGATAAATAGGGAATTGTGAATAATAAATAGACAATAGAAATCTGAGCAAAAGAGTCGGGTTGTAAATTCGGTTCATCTACCTACATAATTCACAATGAAAATGGCTTTGTTAAGTGAATAAGGTGTGTTTAACATTAGCTTTTCGCATTTGCAGACTTCGATAAATATAAGTTAAGTGAATGTTAGTCATAATGTAAAACAAATGGCCAGTGTAAACTACTATAATGCTTACTTTCTATCAACTTGATTTAACTGTTCTTTACTAGCTTAAACAGTCAGAATTTAAAAAAAAACTTGATGGTTTAAAAAATTCTTTGTCCATTAACTGACGAAATAATTGTCTCGCCTGTGATGTTCAAATATCGATAGCTACAATAATAATCAATTATTTCTATTGTAGCATGCATTAGATATGAGTATAAAATGTTTGAGATAAAAATTGTCCCATTTTGAGACCAGTTACGCTTGCAAATATTATAAAATTTATAATACAGAACAATTGAAATAACTTAAAATGGTAGAGCATAAATTAAATTTATATTAAGGATGAGTAACCTGCGGCAAATGGGCCGTCTATGGCCTGAATTATTTGAAAAAGATTATAATTAACACTGCCAACTGACAGCCCGCAAGCTTTTTTTTATAGTCCACAAAAATTAAACTTTCAAACTTACAAAAAGTGCAATATTATTTAACACGAAACGATTAGCTTAAGGGTCAAAGGAAATAAATTATGGAAAAAATATCAATTGCATAATAACAAATCTTTTTATGCTCAACATATTTTATAGATATTACATCTTCTTCTGTTCGATAGACGTAAATTTGTTTGGTTTTAACTTAATACATCATCAATTTATTATCAAGATATTATCAAGATCACTAATATAGTGACTTAAAGCATGGTGACTATAGATTATTAATTTATACGCTAGTGGCAGAGTTGAATTTCAATAAAGCCCAAAATGGTTGTCTGTAAAGTCGGTTTACGGACGATAGTTTACGCGATAACGTCATAAAGAAACATTGATGAAAAACTGCATACTTTTATGAATTGAATTAAATTATTATCACTGAATTGTCATTATTTTGTATTACACAAAAGGAGTTAATTGAAAATTAACAATTTTTTCCAAATGAAATCAAATTGAAAATTAAGAAGGAAATCAATTAAATCTTATTAAGTAAATTGTAGAAAAAAACACAAAACACGTTATCTAGGATTCAACAATTATTAAATACGAGGCATAGCTTATTGTAAAAGTTCTCGAAGAAGCTCGCGTGGCGGCGTTCCAGTAGCAGAACTTTATCGTGCCTCTCTATCACTTGTATTGCGTTCTCGCTTGCACACACAGGCTCAAACACGTGACACTTTTTCATACAGGCTGCCGGTGTTCATCAATTTATAAGACGTTATCACGTCAAAATTAAATTTCCATAGACAATTCTTAAAAAGATATTAATATTATAGTACATAATTAAATTTTTGGTTGTATCTATAACTGTTTATATTGCCAAAATATATTTTAATACGACTTTATGTTCTTTATAAAGCACTACGTTAAAATGAATATAACATTGCATAACCTATAATTATTTTTTTTACTTCAAAAACACTAATTTTCTTTTCAAATACCATTCAACAGCAAATAATATTTAGAATATCCTTATTCTATGAACATATTGCATTATATTTTATTCTGTTGTATATTTACTTTTTTTTATTTATTTTGTTATCAAATATTAGAAATAAATAGTATTTAAAGTAAAAAAAAAAAAAAAACTGTAAAAGATCTATTTACCTTTAACGATACATCATTTGTTAAATTTTTATAATAGTTAGCGAAATAAGTACTTAATTTCATTTTATATTTAAATATTAATATTTGACTTGATTCCAAGTCAACTTTTTATCAAGTAGCTTGAAAGTCAAGTCAAGAAGCATAAAATCAAGTCAAATAGGGTCAATTAGAAGTAGGTAAATCAAGTCTCCGCTTGTACTAAAAAGATAAATCAAGACACTTCTAACGATACTTCATTTGTTAAATTATAATAAGTAAGTAGTTTAGATAATTATTTGGAACAATGAGCATAAGAATATAAAGTAGGTTTGCAAAAATAAATATGACCTCTAATGTTGTGGCACTTAGATGTAATCATTGGGAGAATAAAATTGAATACATTGTTAGTTATCTTTAAAAAATCAATTATCATTATCAATTTTATTGAAGTTGGAGCACAAATTTTTCTTTGGTCGCCTAAACATATCTTTTAATAAAGAAAAAGCTTTATCAAGACTTAACTCATTGAGAAACTTTTTAATTGTCTTTATTATTGTTATAGTATAAGTTTTATAATAAATAGAAATTTTTAGGAGAGCTTAATAGTAAACCCCTCATTTGTTAGTTCATAAAATTTATTTTATTTCCCCCCACTCTTGAAGCTCTTAGAAAGCTTTCCCTTTTATTCAATTCCTATTCATAAAATATTTTCTTAGAATAATACCAGAAAATCATCAATGGTTACTTATTTTGTGAACACTAACCTAATGCAAAAAAGAATTTAAAAAAAGATTATTCATTGTGTATTTTTTATTCAATATTTTTTAAGTTCAAACTGCCAAAAAAAATTCTTAACAATATAATAAAATATATGAACCAATAGAATAGAAAAAAATTTAATTTACGAACGAAAAATCATAACGGTGTTTATTAACAAAAATATACTAACATAGATTCCGTACGAAATAGGACAAAATTTAATCGGCAATAAAATAAAGTTATAAAACTGAAAAAATCGGCTACGAAAAAAAAAACAAATAGTAATAAAATTTTATTCAGCTTTAACATTGTCTGTCTCTCAGTCTTAAAAATAAATTTCTATTGGCCTGATTCAATATTCACATTGCAAATAGGCAATTAAAAAATATTAAAATCTTTCAATTAAAGTGAAATTATATTTTATGAAATGTGAAATGTTAATGACCTCAACGAGTGCAAACTCAAATAAAATTGTAATATCACTTCATAATATAATTTGCTAAACGAGAAAAAAGGCGCTGAAACTCGCTTGCAAGAAACTTGTTGTGGAGAAGAAAGCGATTATCTATGACAGATTTTTTATGTACTTCCATAATTGTTTATTTATCTATGTATTGTATCGAGTATTTGATGGGGAGTTATAAATTTAGCCGCGGCTAATTTAACCATCTCTCGCATATGTATTGTACAATAAAGGTACAATTTCGTAACACTGTGAGAGATAATTTAAGACTTGACATTACATAAAATAGCGAAATAAATAAACGTAAATAGATAGAAAATTAAAATTAGGCACAAATTTATTAATTGAGTAATTTCAAAAGTTGTTTATCTAATAGTTAATGCGTGAATTACGAAATTTTTTTCAAGAAATTAAATTCGTTTGAAATACAAGACGTTGATTGACAATTTGTACTAAGTATCATTTATTACCTTCGAGATTGGAAAAAAATACATTACATACGAGACATGTAGTTAATTATTTTTTTATTTTTGATTAACGCATTTGTTTGTTCAATTTGCTGGATTCGCCTTGGTCAATTGAACACCTGTATGCTTTCCTGATAGAAATATCGTCTTATGTGCATGTAAATTCCACATATTTTACACATGAAGTTCGCATGTGTAGTTTCACGTATACTCATACATGATGTGAGAGAGGTTCATGAAGAGAATAGTACCAGTTTTAACTTGCCTTTTCCTGCACTCCTAATACAAATAGTTACAAAATGTTCTATAATCTACGCAATAAGCTTAGAAATCTCGTCTTTCTAAACACACCCACAATGAATCAAATGATCCAATAAGACTTAAATTGGGTAAAAATTAATTTGAACAAACCTAAAAATTTACCAAAATATTTAATAAAATAAACCCATATCAACTTGAAAAATGTAAATCTCTTTTGATATATTAATACCCGTAATAAATTCACTAAAAATACGATAATAAAATTCGGTTGTGTTCCCTCTAAAATGGAAAGGAAATTTCCCCTTATTTCTAAACTTCAACAGATCAAAACTGAAATACTATTTGTATTAGGAATACAGAAACATTGTCGTGTGTTTCCTCAACGAACTACAGCTTAATTCGAATAACAAGCGCAGTATGTTATGTGGCAAACAGGAGCACAGAATAATCAATAAACTATGCGAAAACGTTGGAAATCACTTCAAACCTACCTGCAATAAAATTAGATTCTCAGAACTATCCATATCCAGGTCACAAGTCAAATTTAAATAAATTCAATATTTAATACAATCGGTCAACGTTTTTTTTTTCTCTCTAAATTACCAACCAAAACAAAACCGAACCGAAGATGTTTAAATAAAATATTTAGATTTTCATGTAACGCTTTTCTTGGCTTAACAGGTGTAAATTTCATGGAAATGATTTAAAAGACAACGTTTACGGTTGTTGTATAATCGTCACACGTTTAAAATTTAATTACATGAACAATTTTTTTTCTGTATTTTCTAACTGTTTTACATTTTCATATCCGTGTATGGTATTTGATTCAAACATAAATTCTAGAATGAAAATCTCTTTCATCCGAATCACATAATATTAATCGCCTTAATGTAATTAATAACATTAAAATTTGAATTTCACGAATATATCTAAAAAAAATAACTGTTCAAATATTAAAAAAACGTTGGAAGGTGTAGTTAATGTAATACGTAGGAAAACGCATACTCGTAAAAAAAATAATTGTGTTTTCCCCTGGTCTTGTTTATGGCTATTGGGTTTCAAAATTTAACAAAAATAAACTACATTCGCCTTAAGGCTTTAGTACTTTAATTATTTTAGAGCTTCTATAGTAGAAACTTGGGATTAAGTCTTCATAGTTTTTTTTTTTATTTTTAGAAAAAATAACAAATAATAGTCTTAAATTGGTCTAATTTTTTAATTTTAAACTATGTAGTTGAACTTTTTTAGGTCTAAAATTTAGTGAGGCACAACAATAGTAATTATTTTATTATGGTAAATTCTATACATTTGTTACTCAATCGAAATGTTTCGAAAGAAATTATTTGTCATTAATAAACGTACGTAAATAATGAAATTTCTATCGGTTATATATAATTTTTGTAGTTTTTGCGTTTAAATAATTAAAATATTTGACGTATAAAATTAGTAAGGAATACAGATAAACTTGAATTAACAAGAACTTCATAACCGAGAAAACTGGATAAATGAGACTTTTTATTAGACCCCATAATCTTAAACTTTAAAAACCTCTATAAGTGAGGAACAGAAACCAACAAATGAGTAGTTTTATGTTTGAGCCTCTATAACTTAAAATTACCTTTTGCACCATACTTCGTAAAGACTTATAGAGGGAAAATGTAAGAAGCACCATCTCATATGACGTTACACTCAAAAAGAGTTCACAGAAAACCATGAAATAAATAGGTCAGAATGGCACTGATGTAGCGGAGGGTACAGTCTGAATTAAAATGTTTTAGACGAACTGAAGCTTGCTGAGTGGATGTTAGTAAAATTTATGTAAGTACTTGATAGACTAGAGTAGTTAACAAATGCACTATTGTTTAAAGTTAAACGACCATGCCATTTTCCATAAAGACTATTCTGGGGAGGGGAACATTTTATGATCCAGAGGATATCTGAGTCCTTATGGACTCTCTTATGGACCAGAGGGTTCTGAGTCCGTATCACTACCCTCCATACTTAAGAGAGACTTATATAGTGTAACGAACAAAGACAGAGACAAAGAACAGGGATTGAAAAGAATGGAACATTTTAGATTGTTCTATGGAAATTCTGACAATGGACATTTGACTCTTCATTAATGAAGATTTTGGAAGTTTTTAAAATGTTCATCAATCGAATTCCCGTCAATATTCGAGAACACATGATTTGCCTATATAAAGACGCATATTCATTCAAAGTAATTCATTTATTAAATACAAGTTATATAAGTAATAGCGATACAAGCAAACTGAAAAGTAGTTGAAATAAAGTGAGTTTTGTGATAATTGGTAACTGAGTTGCTTCTGTGTAACTGCTGTTATAAAAAAAAACTTTTACTATACGTTTGTTAGTAAGAAACCTGGTTAGGTGAAAAACCTTCATAAATAAAAATTATCTTATCTTAGTTCTCAATTATTAAATTTCAATTGAATTTTTTATGTAAAAATATATTTTTCAGATAGTTAAAAAAATAATTTTATCTCAATAAAACTTGAAGTTTAGTTTTTCAACGATTCAATGATAACCATGTTAACAATGAATATATTTTTATTTTTAAACAACAAATATAATTATTCGTGTCTAGTAAGATTTTAAATTTTATAATGTTTATACTAAATTTTTTCCTATCACGTAAAGAAGTTTCACTTCAAAAACAAAACTTTCCATAAGTCAACAATTGACGCTTCCTTAATTACATACAATTGATTATTTATTGAACAACTTTGAAAAATGACAATTACTTATTTGGTATAAAATTCTTGTAAAAACACGACGCTATTTCCGTAGAGAGGCATTATACGGAAAATCTCTACTTCAAAGCAAACCGTTCTCTCAACCAAAAGCCTGACGTTAATGCTAATTCCTCGATCAAAACATTGTCATTATCTCATTCTGTTTAATTCGTATCCATCTAATACAATAATTACATCAATTATTGCTATATCATTTTCGACCCTTTTATCACTCGCTACATCTGAAATGCTCTGTTAATTTTTTAATACCTTCATAATCTTTCAACAACAATCATTTTAATAAAAGCGAATGACTCACGATATTCGAATGGAAATAGCCCAGATAACTGCATTCCTGGAACAAATGCAAAAAATGACATTTTTTTAAACACCTGTTTAAATATTTAATTCAATATATAGTTTTGGCTTAAATTGAAATATTGATTCAAAAAATTAAAGATTCAACATATGGCTGTTACATAAAATATGTTGGTTGGTATTAATTAAAAAAATGTGTATAGAAGAAAAAATTAAATTATTACACACATTGTTACACCTAATAATGCATAATGGAAAGATTTTAATAACAGATTTGTTAACTTCGAAATTGAATTTAGAATGAAATGAAGAAGAAAAAAAAAACATATTATTACAAGACCGGGTAACACTAACACACTTTGTATCCGCAGGAAACGATATTTTAATAGCTTACATAGACATTTTCAGACGTGTGTGTGAATGTGTATATTACCTATTATTAAACCTTTTGGTTTTCGTGTATGTTATTACAAATTCAAAAGACGTGTTACGTAACTGTGCCATTGGCTTGTATAACGCGATTTGTTGAAAAATCTATTGAAAACATCGAAAAGTCGGTGCACGATTGAATGACAATGTGGTCTCAACCTGTCGCATTGTGATTTTCATTAACTTCGATTGAAATTTTTAAGAATGCCGGAGGAATAAAGGCGTTCGCGTTTGATGAATGGATTTCCATTTTTTTTGTTGTTGTTGATCCACCTATGAGCGATTTTGTAACATGAAATTTGCAAATGATTTAAGTTTAGTCTTTGGTTTAGTGGCACACTTATGCTTGGCATGCGGATATCGACGCGTGTGTCGTTCGTAGCTAATAAACGGAACATTTTGCTCGAACATTGGATTGGTCTTCCGTCTGTAATTGGGATCAATAAGAAAATGCTTGGATCTAATAACTGCTTGATTGCTCTAACTATAATTATGAGAACTAATCATGTTTGATCAAAATATTTCACTGCTATTAGCTATATGAATAGAAAAAAATGAAGCAATTAACATAAAATTAAACATCTTTGGTAGGAAATTGTTGGTTTGTTAACTCAAATATCGTAAAAAAATAAAATAAACCAGTAAAGACCAAATAATTATTCATAAAAAAATTATTCAAATGTCAAAATAAAATAAAGGTTGAAGAATTAATGAAAATTTGAAAGAATTAATTTCATTTTTTTTTCAATAGAAAATATATAAAATTATAAGAAATTCCTTATATCCAAATTATCACAAGGAAATCATTGAAAATAATTATTAATCTTGTATTTTTCATAATTTATTTCTTGATCAACAACTCTCATTATTACTCACAAAAATCAAAACTATTAACATCATCTTAAAATCTTAAGTAATAGCAATGTAACATCTAAAAAAATGATGTAACATTAGAAATTGAAGTAAATTCATCATCAAAATGTTAAATTCTTAGATGCTAAAGTATTTAGTTTCAAAATTCAGTTAAAGAAGTATATCTTATCACCTTCAATTTGTGTGTGTATATGTATAATAAAATAGCGATGACTTACATTTATGCAAAATGACATGAATACTATTTGTATAAGTTGCCACTAGTAAAGATAAGTTCATTCAAATCGTGATCACGATTTTTTGCTATCTTTGTCAAAAGAAAATACCCGCAAACTTGACAACGTCAATATTTTGATTAATAAAGACATTCTATTTGACATCTTTATTGATTTTCTGGAAAATCAATTACTCTGATGCGTCTTTATTAGCAATTACTGAGAATAAATTAAATTAAAGTCATCCAGTGTATCAGCAGCCGGAATAGATCGGTTACACGTATCGCATAAAACCAATCCGTCTATTGTAATATAATTGCTCGAGACATCCGTTCGTTTCATTTTAATAAATCAAATTAACATAGTGATGAATAAAGAGAGACATTTACCTCCGTCATAATAAATGCCGCTAAGAATACATTTACGGAAAATGCGGCGGTTGTTAAAATAATGCAAAATTGTTAAATCATTTCCAGGATATGTTTGCGTATGTATTATTTAAAACAAATAATATGCAATCCATATACATCATTTAACGACAGTTACCTCAAGTAACATTAACCAATAAACCTCGTTTACTTAAACTGAATATCATTACTAAATTATACAAGAGGCTTAAAAATTTAGCATAAACGAGTATGTTACATATCAGAAGTACGTGGATTGCATGCATTGCGTAACTTGTTATGTGATAAAAATTTTTATAATTAGTTGGTTTAAGTGGATAATAAATTCAAGTGTTTGGAACATTCAATGAATGATCCATTGAAAAGCATTAAGAAAGCTTTATAAAATAGGTTGAAAATTAGTTTTTTACAGAATTTCAACTTGAAAATTTTATCAAATATTCATGTTGTATACGCATTTATTTTTCTGATCAGGTGAAAGAATAACATTTTTCTTGACAACTTAATTTCAATTAATTTAGACAATACCTAATTAAGCTTAAGATTGATAATGTTTGATACTTGCAGCAAGAGTTATTCTTGTTATAGTACGATAGATATTAAAGATATTATTGTAAAAAAAAGTTTTGAATTCTACACAACTAGCTCAAGATGAATCCTGCATCAAAATTTGGTAGACTTTTTTGGGTGGTACCTACCTAAGAGTTAAAGTAAGATTTTGATTTGTAGATTACACTTTATAAATTTTTACTTGAGGGTTCCGTATCATTGATACGACTGGTATGGCAATAGCTATGGTTTTGCCGGGGCAATGCTGCTTTATTAAAACATTTCCTAGTCTATATTTTTTTAAGACAAATGTAGCCTTTCACAACCATATATAATTCTTTCTATAAGAAGCCAAACGCTTTTATAGCATACTTTCTTCTAAGTCAATTGTAATTTATTTTATTACAGTTTCAAATAGGGATTCATCAAGTCAAGTAGTAGGACATTTCTAAAAATTAATTGTACTTGGTATTTTAATTTGTAAAGGATATATACTGCCAAGTTAGCGTTTGACTTTATTTGACTCAAGTTTAGCTTGATTTAAAATCTAAAGGTCAAGTAGATGGAGAATCGTATCGAATCTAGTTTGAAAATCAAGTCTATCAGAATTTTTTATCAAAGTTTAGAAAAAAGGAATATACTTTTAAAACTGTAGAACTTACAAGGAGAAATGATCGCAATAATTTTTTTTTTTAATTTTATTACTACAAAATCCGCTGAAAACACTATGAAACAAAGACGTGCCAAAATAGTAATTTTGAGAAAAGCTGAATTTAAAATTTAATATTAATGGTATTTAAAGTTTAGTTGGCTTTAATTAGTCTCAAGCAACATAATGAGATAATTTTAGGCTTTAATAACTTTGATCAAGTTTAGTCATTAATATTAAATGTGGATGGGATACCAATTGACAATCGAAAATATTGTATCATTAACTAAATAACATTGATTTGAAAGTTAAAAAAAAACAAACTAGGTAGATAATAGATCAATTTTAAGGAAACTTTTAGTGCTATTCAAGTTCATCCATTCCTTCTGTATGATATATTATACATACATATACATACATGTTGAAACATTTATTTTGAGTATGAATACTTTATTTAATAAAAATAGCTACAATTAACTTGAAAAATATTTTACTGGCTTTAAAAGTTATTTAAATGGTATAGACAGGGCTTCATTCAAATTAGAAAAGACTAAATTTTAAAAAGGTTTTTATAGGTTTTATAGGCTTCAAAATGCTAAATTTCTATTTTTTTTTTACCTTTAACCACCGAAGTAATAGATAATAATTTTCTTGATTTTGGTTTCATCTGTAGCCCATCAACTTTTATTCGAATAATTTAAAGCCGAGGGCCACCTATTGGCGCAGTGGCTATAGCAGTAGTTCTCTCCACTTCATGCGTCAAGTGGTACGGGTTCGATCCCCGTTGAATCCTAGACTTAAGATCCTAGAACTAAGATTAACATTGACCAACAGAAATTTTCTGTGTTTAGACAGTCGTGATATGACCTTAGCTGTTATGGCAACTTAAAACACCAAAAATTAATGTTTTATTTTGGTAAACGAAAGTGATGAAGAAATAAAATATTTTAATAAAAAAATTGTTCTGTTAATCTTTTAACGACTTAAGTATTTTCTTTTTCAATTTCAACACAATTTTTTAGTCAATTGCTTAAATAATTCTTTCAACTACGCTTTAGCATCATAGCACAACAATTACGTTTGTAATTAAATTATCACTTTCTCTTAAATTTTATAATTCGTGAATAATACAAAGCACGGAATACAACAGCAATGGTCATTCCAATAAAAAGCAGTAATATTATTGTTATTGCATCGAATATTTAACGAGTTGATCATCACGTTTCATTTACGACGTAAAAATTATTATGATTCAATATAAAATATGCAAAATGACACAAATGATATTCTCTTATGTTGTTTTAAATTGGCACGTGATGGTATACCTATTATAAATGATATTGTATTTTTAGACGGTTGGATTCACGCTTTGATTTTAGAGAGAAAATAAATAATAATGATAGTAATCTTCTTTATGGCGTTTTATTTTGATATTATTATCATTAGAATAAGACAAAACCGAAAGAAATGTTGAGGGTTCGGAAAATTACACGATGAGTTTGAAACTTTGAAGCTTATCGTGACTTTTGCTTTCTAGCAAAACGAATTTTAAATCTTTATGTTTCCATTGCGTAAAATTTGTGTAGCCGCCAAATGTACGAGCTTAGGTTAATGTTGAACAAATATGTTGAGAATCATCGTGTTTGATTAGATCTTAATTTTAAATACAAAGACCATATTGGAAATAGTTGCGTTAAATTTATCACGAGTCAATAGTCTCATGAATCAATTTTATCGTGAACAAAAGAATATTTATGCTTACACGTTCAATTTGAATAAAAAAAAAAACATTTTTACTAGTGATGACCTGGATAGAATGGTATGTATGGTAGTAAAAACAAGGCCTTTTCAACAATATATTATTATAGAAAAATTCAAAAATAATTTCCGATAAAAAACATTTGTACTATCGGAAATGACGGTCTTTTATTGAACGTATCCGTTTGAAATGCGAGTTAAAAAAATTTTCCGGAATTGACTTGACTTAAGATGTAAATTTATTTCGTAACTATATAGTTGATGTAATAAGTTTGCATACTATATTTAATCCTAATTTTTCTCTTAGTTCTCAAAATTTGAAATAAAATTTTTTTCCTTTAGAAAATTTAACGGAAGAAAAAATAATTAAGAATAATTCAAATTTCCGATTATGTTAATGACACGTGCAAATCAAATTTTATAGATTCATATTTCATGTCTAGAATCATTCATTTTCGTAATAATATTTTGTCTTTGAGAAATAAATTACCAGTAATAAAATGAGAGGTCAGCATTACATATTGCATTCGCTTATCCGAAGGCATCTCTGTTTAATCGTCCCGTTAGAGTATCTCCTAGTTTAGCCAAGCTACGTTAAAATAGAAAATATGCGTTCGTTGTATTGAGGAAAAACTAACTGTTTTTATATATGGATTTATTTAAACGCACGCTATGGTCTAAAATAATTTGTTATTCAATTAAGTTTGTTTAATTTATTTGACAAGTGCATCGGAATTTGGTCGGAAAATGAATTGTTGATTCATCAAATTGTTGAAGGTAGGTGTGAAGCGTTTTGGTGACGTTTTTTTTTTTTTATTTAATTAGTACAACTTTACTTTATTACTTTGATATAATCGCTTAGCTGTAACTTAAACTATTTATGGTATCACGGAAATATTTTTTATGAATCAGATTTTACAAGAAGTGTTAAGTATAACCTAGCAAATGAAACATTTCAATATTACATTTCATATTTATAAGGTTGGCTTGTAAGAATTTTTTTTCGGTGTTCTGCTCTTTTCGGTAAATATTAAGGGTGCTCAGCTACCACTTTCTATTTTCCCAGTTTTAGAAACTAAAAAAAAGTTATATAAAATGTCTGTTAAGGTATTATTAATAGCTTACTTACCATTTTTCTGGATTAAGCCCAACTAAAAAAAATTAATCCACTATGAGTACATACTTTTCATTGTTAGTTTGATAGGAAATTGAATTCCGAAACAATTGTTTCGTATTTGATTCATCTTTTTTAATAAAAGTTGCAACCCTTAAGCAAGTAAAAACAACACTTCCTCAAGCATATAATGTGCGCGTAAAGAGAGGTTTGCTTTATCTTTTTTTTATTATAATTACTAATAATAGAAAATTTAATCTTTTATATATTCATTAGTATATCTCTCTCTCAATTAGATATAAATTTTACACTGTAAATTGGACATATTTCAAATCAAATTAAACATTTTGTAGATCAAATTGACTACTTTACAAATCAAAATTGACCATTTTCTCATTATGTGTTATTGTACATAGTAATTAAAAATTATTGATGAAAGTCATAGTGGAACAAAGATACATGTAAATTTAAGTTATAAATAGCCTTTACGGTAGCTGCTGATAATTTCATTATTTATTTAAATGTTTATTTACATAATAAAAATTTATATAATTTTTATAACAAATATGTAAAAGAAGTGACGGGGACAGCGAATTGATTTATTACATCTTCCAAATTTGAACAGTTTGTTGGATCTGCCAACAAGCTCCTAACAGAATTTGTTAGCGAATTTCCTTTGATCAATTTCAAATTGACTTTCATCGATATCATTACTATGTATATAAACATCGAATGAACAAAGTATCCAATTTGATTTGTAAAATGTCCAATTTGATTTGAAAAGAAGCCAATTTGATTTATAAAATGTCCAATTTGGAGTATAAAATTTGCAAAACAACTCCAAGTAACTATGGCAACAGAGATAATAACTTAACCAAAACCACCTGTAATATTTAATAACACGTTGGTATTTTTAATTTATTCGAAATTTATAACTTAAAAAACAACTCAAGTAATTGACTATCTCAGATTTGCAAATTTCTAACACAATCAACTTTGAAAGTACCGATTACTAATTGCATTTTAAGTTGGATGTCATTCAGGGGAACTTAAAAATGGGAAATCCTTTTAGGTAATAACCTTTTAAGAAAAACTTTACAAAATCTGTAGTCACTTGCTTAAATATTATTTGAAAATTGAAAAAAATGAGGCAGTTAATAGATGGGCAAATAAAGTGACATACCCACAATAGTTCTTAGACTTTCATCTCCAAATAATACAAACTGGACGTAGTAGAAAACTTGGTTAAGTTTTGTTTAAGTTTCCCCCAAAACTTTGATCTTTTGACAAATAACTTAAAGTAGATGGAAAATTCTCAACATTTTCAACAAATTGAATATATATTAAAATCTTTAAGCTAACAAGAAAAACATTCTCATTAATTCTCATAATCCCAAATCTAATCAATCAAAAATTAGATAAAATCTTAAATATTTAAAAAAATGTTCACAACATGCTGATGAATCGAATGGAAGATATGCAAGTTTTTTTTTTTAAATTGAAACTGTAGTTATTCCATTGAAGTTTTTCCATGAATTACTCGCGTGAATGTGTTTCATGATCTTGAGACCAGAAAGGAATTTCTATGCTATGAATCGAAGAGGATATGTCACAGAAATTAGACATAAACGTCGCAGAAAGTAGATGAGTTAAGATGACAAAGATTACGATGACAGGGCTGACCTGTCTTCGGCCATAAAAGCAGACATCGAAGACCGAGCGTGTGATGCATGACGGAGTTGCCTTGGCGGAGCTATTTCTCGTGACATAATGACACAATGAACGAGCGACGAACGAAACGCACACAAACTAAATGATATTTAGACTTCTTGTTGCGGTTACATTTTTATCATTGACAGAGGCTTCCAAACTATGGCCCACGGGTCAAGACTGGCACGTGACCACTACCAATCTGGTCAACGGGTTCCTATTGGCAATAAACGAATTTTGGAAAATTTTTGTAGGTATCATTTGAAATTTTTTTTCCGCTAGTCTTAAAACGAAAATGTCCTCAACATTCAACCACTCATTGTATGTTAATTTCATGAATTAGTTCACAATGTTTCTTATAGTGTTCTATGGAGCAATCAGTTTGACTCTTACAGCTAAAAAGTTTGGAAATCCCTGATTTGACATTGAATTGTACTGTATTTAAAATACAATAGTTGTCATCGAGACGGCAGCTCTTTTATTTGTCCATCCATCAACACATGAACGCTCAAGCCCAGACACTGTTTGATCCACGCGATTGTTTCCACGTTAATTTATGTATTATGTCCGTCCCGTATGATTTGACTACGATAATTTTATTCACCTGATGCTACGTGATGCGGTTATATTTGCGGTTGTCGTATTTTTCTGTAACGATATTGTAATTTTGTATTTATTTCGTCCACTACAACTAACGGATTACTCTATAATCCACGTGAAATGTTTCCCGTAGAATTTCCTTTATTTCATTTTGTTTTCTTATTTTGTATTCACCATTTATTGTTTAGATGTGACAAAAATAAAGCCTTTTGTGACCCACATACACACATTCACTGACTCACTGTGCCAAAGATGCAAGTATTGCAATTATTTCAAACACATGTACTTTTACCATTCATAAATAAACCGAAGCCATAACTCACAACAAGTAGAATTTATCATTTAAAAATATTTTTTCCTATAATGGAATATACAAAGCGGAAGCAAAAGAAGTAGGTAAGGATTTTTTTATAAAGAACTGTTTTTTCTTAAATAATTACCAGTAAGTACAATTGATACAAATGTCGAAATATTTGTATTAAATAGCTTACTCAAAACTCATAAAGAACTTGAGGGAATTGAATGATTCATTTTCGATTCTAATATGCTTCCTTAAGCATGAAATTTCTAAATTTAAACAGATGGTTGGAATGATCAATATGTTCAATGTTGCAGTTCAAGATCAGTTTAAAAAGTCGAGTACCTTTAGTTCTTGTATTTGACGTTTTCACACTTGAGTAACATGAGAGTTTAATATTAATAGATATTATCTAATATAATAAAAGTAACTTCTCTTTTGTTACGTAAAAAATGATCAAGAATTTACTATTACACGAAGCAAATGTTTGTTCGTCTCTTCTTCTCATTCTATATTTACATAATCGTATGATTAACCGTAATAATAAGATTTAACCGTTTTAAAGTTACTAATTAAAGTATTAATTGAAGGGCGCTACAATAAATTCGAATTTGTTCACTTTTAGAGCTGAAGTAAAAACTTAAGATTGTTGCTTATTATAATTATTGCTCAATACAGATTTTTTTTTAGTGTTTTTCAAGACACAGACAATTTTTAGGATTTGAGATATCTAAAAAAATGTAACTAAAAAATATATAATAAAAAAATTAAGTAAAAATAATAAAAAATAATTTGCATCTAGGGCCACCTATTGGCGCAGTGGCAAGAGCATTAGTTCTCTCCACTTCATGCGTCAAGTGGTACGGGTTCGATTCCCGTTGAATCCTAGACTTAAGATCCTAGAACTAAGATTAACATTGACCAACAGAAATTTTCTGTTTAGACAGTCGTGATATGACCTTAGCTGTTAAAGCGACTTAAAACACCAAAAAAAAAAAAAAAAAAAAAAAAAATTTGCATCGTTTAAAATACATGAAAATAGAGATAAAAACATTTTTACTTAAAAATATAGGTACACTAAGAAACAGTTAAATACGATTTTGCCAACCTTTATAAGATCTAATTTTTATTTTACTCCATGCCATAATACTGTACTAATTTAATACTATAAAGCAGTGACTTCCAAGATTTTTACCAGGATGAACATTTAAAAACTTGTAGCATATGATGGAGACTTCTTACAGATAAAATTAAAAAAAGAAAATTATGTATGTACGGAATATTTTGTAGACATAATCATTACTATACAATCAGAAGTACTGGAACAGGGACTTGTCACATTGGCCTCTCTCCATATTGGGCTCATTTAACAAGAGGCACTTTAAGAAAAAGGCACCATTTCATCCATTACTCTCTTGTCTACTGGGTTTGAGACGTTCAAAATAAGAACCAATCAGTATCATAGAAATTGCGTTTGCGCTACTTGTCATTATATAGTAAAATATCGATAAATGTTGGTAGCTTGATTTTCTCCTCAGGGCAAAGAAGAGGGCAGAATAAATACGTTGAGTGGCAAACCCCAACATTGGGATTCAACATAGACCACTTATGATTTTTGGTTCCCAGGAATAGTCTTATAAAGCTAATGTAGTAGGTACTGGTTTAAAGTCTTCTCTAGGAAGAACACGTTTAAAAAATGCGTTTATTATTTAAAACAAAAAAACAAATTATTTAAATGATTTTTCCAACATTTGATTGTTTTTCGTGTTATGCGATTTTCATGTTAACAGAAAAAAAAATCATAGAACTAAAGGTTGAAATGGTTGTGTTTATTAGGTTGTGTTATTTCGTGCTAACCAAATTACCTATATATGTTAAGCATTTCCATGTTGAAGATTTCCATTGTAAGTATTCTTAAAAACGTAAGTAAGTACATTAGAGGACTTTTTGATAGCTTGTTTTTTATTTTTGTAAAAAAATTTCCTGACATGAAAAAAACCTAAAAAATTCAAAATTGATCATAACTTCTCAGATCACCTATCTTAGTGTTTATTAAATAAATACTAAATATCAGCATTTTTAACGAAAAATATGAGCTTTTGTGTGTAATCATCAAGAAAAAGATTCTTTGATCTATGTCAGATCTCAGATTTGATCTCTATGTCAGATGTGGTATGTGTACCCACAGGAGTACCTACAGGAAAAAGCACCATTATTATTAAATTATAAAAAAATATATTATTATAGATGTACATATGCCAAACAAGAAAAACGTAAATGAGTGTAATACAAAATAGGTGCTAATAAGCAAATTTTATTATCTCAAAATGGGGAATTTAATGCTTCGTTAAGCTGCCAACCACGAACGTAAAAACACAAGCTTAAATTTTTATCCATCTAAAAAATAAGATTTCTTGATAAAACTATAACCAATTTATTCAAATTTAACAATATTTACGATGTGAGAATGCTCTATGACTGAATGTTGTAACATTGATTTAGATAACATTTCGATCCGCTTCCTTTCCACCGGCATATTTCTCATTTTTAATTAACATTAATTAATCGCATTGAAATTTGCATCGACTCTTCTTCTTTAAGCCAAATATGCCGCCATCAACTAGATCGCAAAACATGTAATTAATATTTTTCCTTTAATAGTTACAATTAAAAGCATTTACAAAAAAAAAAACTGACAAAACATTTATCAACCTCCGTCACATAATAGAAAATCCGTCTTTGTTAATTAGAGCAATTAAGTAGATAGAACAAATATATATCGCTAGAATATTTTCTCATAAGACTAATATCAGCAACAAAAAGCTGTGAATCTAACTGAATAATTAAAGTGATTTTTTTGGAAATAAATCTGCTAAGTAACCGTTATAAAAATAGTATTTGTTTATTAATTTTTAAGTAGCGAGCACCTTTAACGGATATTGCAGCACGTTTTTTTCTTCTTTTTTTTGACGAGGTTGGTGATCTGCATTGTTGTTTTATGCAGATGACGATTACAAGGCGTTTATCTTCACTGCTGACATGTTATCTATGAGATTGAACGATTCTGGTGGATGTCGGATATCGAGAATAATGCGATAAACGTGTAGGATATTGAACGACCTTTGCATAATATTCACTTGAAAGAACAGCTGAGCCAAGGACAGTTTTGATTCCCTGGAGGCTTAATAGGAAATTGTATCACTATAACTTTTTATTGTTTCAATTACTTATTTTGCATTACTATTTTATTGCAGTTTTATTATGAGAGCAAATATACAATAGAGAATTTAAAGTCATAATTTTTTTGTCTTTTCAAATTAACGACAAGGTAAACTTTTTTTATTTTCATTTTTAAGTAGGAGAAGAGAAAATGTATCGTTTTGGTTAGATTTCGTGACGAACTATCTTTAAAATTTTCAAATTTAACATCGAAACTAGGAAGTTGTTTGGTCTAATTATAGTGTTTAATATAGCCTCTATTTATTCAAGCGATAAAATTATTTAAGGCTTAAGCACATTTAATTTATCAAAACTCAGTTGTGAAACAGAAAAAAAATCGAGTGAATCAATTTTTTTTTAATATCAATGTTATATATTAATCTGTTAAATGGTTATTCATTTTATTGTACAATTAATAACAACCGTATCACAAGTTTTTATTCAAACCAATGCCACCACTTTCTAGAAACACAAAAACAGCCACTTTAGAGATTGTCTTGATAATGTCGAAAGGAATTTTTACACTGTCAATTTTATGCTTAATCACTGAAAAAGAAGCACTGACCAAGTGTTAATTTTATTCATTAAAAAAAATCATACGTACAAATCTTATCAGATTAGTTTAGAAATTAGACCAAGATCTCAATAAAGATTCAGTTTTGTAGGCTAAAGTCGACCTGAAAATCGGCTTAAATCTTTAAATTATCATTTAGATCAATTTATTACTCTATGAATTATCGCTTAATTTAAAAAAAAATATTAAGTGGAACAAAACTGCAGTTGTAGAAATATAATGAATTAACTGAAATATTTTAAACGCAAAATATTTAATGAAAAAATATACAAAATGTCAAGGTTTGACGAACAAAACATGAAAAGTCATGCAATAAAAGTAAAATGTTAATGGTGCTGAATTAATAAAATTTGTTTAGGCCTTGACTTAGAAGAATCTTCACTTGTGTGAGATTTTATAAATTGAATCGAAAAGAAAATATGTTAAGCGACTCGTATTAGCATTTTCCATCAAACAAAGAAAACGTAATTTCCATGAAAATCAATCAATCAATATCTCATTAACTGAGATATGTTAAAATATATCCATTAACATGTAATGATCGTTAGTGATTTTAATTTTACATTACTCGTAATTTCTATTAGAGTTAATGGTGTTTGGGATAATCAGCGTGAAGAAGTAATCATATTTTCATCACTTGTGCACATAGTGCAATAGTTGCGTTTGTATGTAAGCATTTCTCTTTATTGAAACTCATTAATTGTATCTAATTATTAGATTCCTTTTTTATGTTCATGTGTAAATATAATGTATATCTACAATTTTCATCTATTTTCAGACAAACTTCATAATTGATGGATAGAAAACGTTAATAAGAAATGATCAGCAATCTCGTTATTTATGTAGATACGATTGTGAATACAAATTGGTTTTTTTTATGAAAGTTTCTTCTAATATCGCGATGCACCTCTAGGCAAATAATAATTTACTAAAGTGGAAATAAATTTCACTTATTCAGTTGGGGATTGAATGTTCACTTTTTCATTGGAAATTGAAAATTTATGTTTGAGATTAGATTAAGAACTACCTTGTTAACATTGTCGTAAATATTTGAACACAATTAATTTTCCATTATTTATATCAACAAACACTTCGAATAAACAGCATTTAAGATATAAATTAAAATCAACAATTGGTTGGTTTTAATATGGTGTATTACTTAAATCTTTAGAAAATTTTTAATTTTTTACATTGAGAGATTTGGAGTTTTACATTTTCTACAGACCTATTTAGTCATAAACAAGCTGTTTAAATATATTAAACAATGACCTTTTTTTGTAGACATTTATCATAAAAATTATTTGAACTATTTTCATAATTATTTTCAACTTTATTGCCTGAATCTTTGGTTTCTAGAACAATGAAAATCTCTGGATATTCATTATAGGTTTTCAATTTTTTTATATTGAAAATATAAATGTCAGTGGTGTAATGGAGAGTGTAAGGCACAAACATAACTAGACATTCACTATTTTAATTGAAGTGTAAGCTATGTCACTTGAGTTAGATTTAGCTTGAAATCAAATTAAACTAAAATCAAATATTCATTTTTAATATCAGATCAATTAATATCAGATCAAGTCAAATATCGAACTTACAAGTTGTTTCATTTCAAGATTAAAATATTTAGTTCAAATCAATGCAAAAAGTGTCCAGTTACTTGACTTGATAATAAAAAGTCTTTTGTATCTGTATTTATATTAGAAGTTATTCGGTGATATTATGTGCAAGAGACTTACTTTAGTCAAGTCTCAACAAGAAAGAATTAAACAGAAAGAGGTTAAATGGACCGGCTCCCTAGTAAAACCACTTAAGTACTTTAATGGATTTTGAATCTCCATTCAACCCTTCATCAACTGTCACAAACAGTATTCCTGATTTAGTCTTTTTTGTTTTTTTTTTTTTTGTAGAAACGAGAATATGAAAAACAAAATTTTATTTCACAACCATTTTCAAATATGTCTCCAGAACTTAAAACTGCGATGTCTCGAAAAAATCAAAATGGGCTTATGAGATTTTACTAAGTGGATCCACAGAATTTAAAAATTTTAGTTATTTAAGTATAAATTCCTTACAAGATTATGTTTGTTTTATTAAAAAAAAAAAATGTCGAACCTTATTAATGTCGGTAGTAAAAATCGGTATTTTTTTATATTTTTTATAGAAAACGTCAATTATAATCAATTGAGTTAATTCTAGGCTCAATAGAACCGATTGTTGTTGATTATTACAACATTTTTAAAATTCTAGAAAGAGAATAAAAAGTACAAGTCGATTTTTTTATTTGAACATGTTGATAATCCCGTTGTTAATTTGTTTAATTTAAAGCGTACTGACGCATAGAAGGTGATTTTTTTCTCGAGATAAATGGCTTAAAATTTATTAACCAACTCCCGCACCTTATTGAAGAATATTAGTCACCGTTCGAATTTCAACACTGATCAATCAGATCACGCCTTAATAAACTGCTAATCGTTATGTAACTGAGCAAAACAAAGCAATGGACTACTGTATTCGTGAAGAAAATGTCACGTTCACAATGACTCAAGCACAATTGATTGAAACCTACCTCTTATTAATTAAACACCAACCCATTTCGCTAATGTCCATTAAAAATTAATCTCATACGTTACAGTTTTATCGATATAAAAATTTGGAAATTTCACCAAAAAATAAATTTGTGGGTGGACAAGCAAGTATTGAGGTTGAAACAATTTCGGTGCACTTTTGCTTTACGAAATTATTTCATGTAAATATAATATGTGTCAGTACGTGAATAATCCTAACGGAATTTATACCGTATGTATAGAAATTTTTTAAATATTTGCTTGCTGTTTTATTTAAATATCGGAATATTTACTTGTCATCTCAGAATACCGGTTTGATCGCTACTTATTAATGCCTATCTCTAAATAAACATTGGAATAAATTTAGTGAATTTACACATTACAAGAAAGTTGCCTTCAAAAATTTTACAGATACAATTGTAACGAGCAAATAAACGTATACATTTCCATTTGTTGTGGAATATCTCTTTTGAAATAATCGTCCAATCTTTACATAGATTCCATTTTTATTAAGATATTCATCAAATTCCTATAAGCACCTATTGATTCATGAGAAGGTTAGATTTTATCTCACTGAAACTTTCAACTTTTCAAAAAAGGAATTTTACATTTAGATTAAAACATAACGAATTGGAAAAAGTATTATAAAAATTAATTTTTTTAAATACATCTAACTTTTCTATTTTCTTTCGCACATTCATTCCCTTTTTCGTATAGATAACTTTCTTATGATAATAACAATAATTAAATTACATCTGCAGTCGATATGTAATTTATGTAATTATTTTCCCTGTAACAATTTTAATTTACAATTTATAAATGCAGGGAAATTTGAACAAGGAATACTTATATAAAATTGGCGTTAGGTTTTACGATCTCTTGGAGATACGGTTGCTGAACGTCATCCGTATTGGTAATATCTTTTCAATACATTAGCGTTGTATACATTTTATAACTATACATTTTCATGGTATCGGTTATGTTTATTTTAGTATCTACTACCTTCCTTAACTATAGGAGGTCAAGAAATGTTCATAAAAATGTTTAATAGCAATTGTTTGAGTAATTATATGTTATGTCATTGGTTTTTATTTAAATCCTACAACAATTTATTGGACAGTAACTAATTTTATTGGAAGAATATTTATGCTAGCTTTCATGTCAAAGGATTTCATTATTAATATTGGTGTTTATAAGCCATAAAAATGACGCTACTTGGAATTAGAATAGTATTTAAATCAATGATGAAAGAAGTAATTAATATCATTATCATATCACAAAATAGTTTCACTGAAATGATAAATTAATAATTGAATTTTAGTGATATTTTTGTTTTCATCCCCTAAGGAGGGTTTGAAATTAACTTAATTAAGTTTTTTTTTTTTCAAAATGACAACATGACAAAAATAATGAAATATGAAAGAACAATTAATTATTCAGATATGTTTTAAACCAGTGGTTCCCAACTATTGTGTCGCGACATTTTTGGGTGCCGTAAAATTCTTGGGATCACTTAGTGGTGGGCATATAGTTACTTTATACGCCAGTGGTCCTGGGTTCGAATTCCAATAAAAACCTAAAATGTTTCTCATGGGTTTTCGGATTCGGCGGTCGCTTATGACCATAGTAGTTGCTGAGACCTCAAATAATCAAAAAAAATCTTTAAGTGTGCCTATACATACATAGACATACAAACAGTAAAAATTATTTTCCATACCGGATCATTTTTATAGCAAATTAATAGTCTTTTATCTTTGTAATATTACTATTATTATTTTTTGGATGTTAAAAGTCTAAGGTTAAGGGTTTGTTCCAGATGAAAATAAAACCATACACTATACGTCGCAAGTAAAGAATTATAGGTGCCATTTCTAATTTTTATTGTAAATTATTGCTAGTGTACCGGCCAAGTTTTGAAATTTTTAAAAGTGTACCGCAACAACTAAATATATTTAAATTTGTAGTTCAAATAAAATTTTCAATTTTCCTAATAGTTTATCGGTTTGAAGTAATCAAAAGTTTCTGCAAGTTGTATTATCTTAAATAAAATGCTCTCTATTGAGTAAGTGTTAGTGTTAAAACTTGGTAACGCAGTTGAAACTAATCAAATCAATTGTTAGTTCATTTAAATAAAAATAAAATAATGACGTGTACCTAATTAATCTTAAATCGAATCTTGAAAGCTTTAATGGGAAAATGTTCAATATTTATTTTAACTTCTTAAGATATTTAAAAATATTGTGGATTCAATGAAAGTTAATGATAAGATCCTCTATAAATTTGAATAATCCAAAGAAACTAAAACGTTTAAATAATCTACCATATACATTATTGAAAGAAATATTCATATTTTAAAATGTATCGTTTCAAAATGTATACTAACGTTAATAGAGTTTGAAGTCTCAACAATTATAATCCTCACTTATTACCTTCAAGCTAATGGAACTGCAAGCTATTTTTCATTCTATTTCTTGTTGTTCAAGTAATAAATATTGGCTTTTAAAATTATCTCAACTTGCATTTTTTGCAAATTTGCTACGTGGGTTAGATTTATATATTCACCCCTCTTTTTTTATATAATATTAATACAAAGTGCTGAGTGAACAATTTATGCCCCTACTTATTAGCGTAGGAATGCAAGTTTCATTACCAAGGGCACCAGAAACAACTTTTCAAATCTTGATGGTCGTTTTATAAATGATATTATTCTCACATTAACGGTGAATTATAATAATCTTAGTACGCCAGCTCTAATATTTTAATTAACTGATCATAGATTATATGGGCGTTATATAATGAGGCTACTACCACCTTGCTTGCTCTGTTAATTATAGTTTAGCAAAGGCTAAAATGTCACAGATCAAATGAATCCTTTTGCTACCTGATTTGTTTCGGAAAATGAATTGATTAAGTTTTTTTTCTTAAATACTATCTATATGTGCTAGAAATTGTCAGTCGTTACCGTATATAATTATTGTAACAAATACTTGTTCTTTTGATTTAGTTTTAATGAAAACCAGAAGTTTACCGTTGAAAACCTTGAGACAGCCACTGTTGTATAACCGTAACGACATTATTTTTAACGATGCATTTCTAGAAGTGAGGAATTTA
Source organism: Sisyra nigra (assembly GCA_958496155.1). NCBI lineage: Eukaryota > Metazoa > Arthropoda > Insecta > Neuroptera > Sisyridae > Sisyra > Sisyra nigra. Next base: position 36,302,400 of record OY292315.1, on the reverse strand, counting down.
CTTGAATAAGTGGGCATTTTGCATACGTTTACTTTTGAATTTTGATCATGAAATTGTTGCAATTAACACGGAACGGATGCAATAGAAATTCCTAATTTCCTTAAAAATGTGAAGAGAAAAATGTTATGAGGAAATAAGTGATTAGATAAATTGATATGAATACTCGAAAAGCCGTACGTTCTAAGTATTTATATGTTTGTTCGGAAAATTCAGTACGTTAACTAGTATTAAAATAAACTCTTCCCCATTTTTAACTACAAAAAAATTTCAAAATTGTAAAAATTTCAGACGTATTCACATTTTCTCCCTCCTTAAAAAATAAACTTTTGTAGTATCACCGGAGTATTTTCTTAGGTCTAATATAAAAAATTGATATTGATATGAACCTTTATATCTTGATGTTGATATGCGCGCCTATAATAATGCCATTTTAATTGATAAAATCGCCACGACAAAAGCGCGACATTCTATAAAAGCCTTCTACTTAAAAAAGGATTCAAGTTATAATTATAATCGTGTTAAAAATATAAAAACGAAATTATGTTTTATTAAGTCGTCAATATTAAGACGACACGCAAATAATCTTAAGATTACACCTTCCATATATGTGAGAAAAACTGAAGCAAGTTGTCTTGATAGTTGAACGTATTTAGACTTAATGGTTGCCTACCTTATGATAATTCTGTTTTGTTTATTATGACTGATAGTTTGTTCTGCTAAGTTTTATTGACAATTGATGATCCAATGTATAAATCGTGGGATGGTCGCGGTTTTGCCGGCGTGAATTTATCGAAAATCAGTTCGTAATTTTATTGATGTTCATTAGTTAATATCAATTTTGTCGCGCTTATCTCTTTTATGTCGGCAAGTTTTTTACGGTAAAGAACTCGAAATTTCAAAGAGAAGTTATTAATTCAAGAGCTGAAACACAATTATGAACTTGATTTTTTAAGGAAATAATTAGCTTCTTAATTGTAATAAAAATCACGCCTTTGGCACGATGATATTTCAAAATTAATTTATCGATATCTTCATGAAATTGTAATACCTATTGATAGTCCTAATATGGATTTTTCCAAAATTAGGAACTTAGAAAGGATCGTTTATTAATCAATCGCTTTCTCTACAGATAAAGACAAAAGCTAGCTATAGAATTTGCAAATTGGATATTGCTAAAAAATATTTTCTGCTCCAAAAAACTGTGTTCAGTCATAATTTAAATTAATCGATCGATTTTTAAATTAAGTGATCCAGATATAAGAATTCAAGAGTTGAAGATTATTAAATAAAATTACAACAAATAAAAAAGAACCATTTGCGTTTCGATGGACTTTCCTTTCTCTTTCAACCTGACATTGGACTTGTATCTCAATACCAATTTACTTTTAATTATCGAAACGATTTTTATTGAGCTAAAACGCCATTAACTTTTATTTTAGATCACTGTACTGATTTTTCCCATCTTTTTGTAAGAACTATAATTAACATAACGTTTGAACTTCGTAAATCACCATTTGAAAAAAATGAAAGGTAGTGATTTTTCTGTGAAATATTAAAAACGTAAATGATTTTTCATTTTAGAATGGAATCTTTTCATCAAGGAATAACATTACACACCCTGAAACAGATATAAAATTACCATGATGGAGATATTAAAAAGAAGATTATAAAGACAATACAGTTCATGCTACAATCACGATTTAGTTATTTATTACGAAAAGAAAATTTCTTATATTATATATTTCTGTTAAATATCTAAAAATACAAAAAAACGACAGGTTGTTTTACAAGAAAAGTTAAAGTCGTATAACTTGGCTATTATTTTATTAAGACAATTTACATTTAATTAAATGAAAAATGTAATTACTTTATCATCAGTTTATGATAATATTAGCAGTATTTACCAGGTATTGAGGCGTTGTCAACCTTGGCATATTAAAGTCGTGTTTTCATAGTCGTATTGCACACCCTATGTACGACTATGTACTTATTGCATTTCTCGCGTACTCAAAACTTCTGCATCATTCGTTTCTTCCATAATTTTTCATAATCACTAATCACGACATTATCTAAGTATAATATTCATAAATTTATTCAAGACGGTAACTATCTATTGTGTTTATTTCTCTATGTTTTTTTAAAATATATGTAAAGCTTCGCGTATATTGAAATAATAGCTCGAATAGATTTCGTCGTTTTCTATGGGCGATGGAGAATGAAATTTTCCCATAATATTTCAATTTGCATTGAGTTAATGGATTTTTTTTAGTAATTGAAAGCGTATTTAAATGTGTTATTTATTTTTATATAAATTATATACAAAAACGGTGTGAGGTTTGATTTAATCGGGTTTGATCTAGAAAATGCCGCTTAGATGAATTAAAACAGTTAGCTGCATAATTGATGTATTCATAATGTTACAACTTGAAGGTTCCTTATAAGTTGTATTTATTAAGAGATTAAATTAATTTCACTACTGAAAACCAAATTTGGATTTTTCTACTTAACATTGATTCCAATTTTTCCTAATATCGTAGAGAAGAATAAAAAAAAGATTATTTGAAAAAAAGGGTTCACCACGGTGGCATATTTGAGACAAATATTTGACTATTGAAATATAAAAGGCTGCAGTTTAAAAGTAATTTTATGTACTCGTATCCCTAAGACTTGATTTTCTGACCTATGGGCTTATTTATTACGCTGCCTTCCAAAGGACACCAAAAGAACATAATTTTTCTGTCATTTTGGCTTCTTTAACGTTTTAAAACATCATCTGTTTACAAAATTTAAGATATTCAAAATATGAAACATCATTTAAATTATGTAAGTACTTGTTGCCACTATAGTAAGTAGAGTCCGACCGAAACTGGTACAAAAAGAAAAACAAGCAAACTTTAATTTAAAATCAAAACACCTGCACGCACTCTACAACTACAAAATAAATAATATAAAATACACAATGAGTAGAACAAAAGTACACAATCAATAATTATATTTTTTTAAATAACAGGAGAGTTCGTATTTTCTTAATAATCGATTTTACTATCTATATGATATTTTGTATTCCACCTTATGTGCTATGAAACTAATTTAATGTGCGAGTCAATTTTATTAATTATTAGTTTAAATCCTGATTGAGGCCTGATTTTAGGTAAAAAAAGGGTATAAACCTTTTCAAATTTATTAGTATATAACCAATTATAAATAATTGCTTTTTAATAGTTAATTTAAGCTCCATCTAAATAAATTTGTATTAAATAATTTCAAAGTTTCGTGTCAGGGTAACTTTAATCATGGGCTACTTATTAAGGCATTTTTAGGCAGAATTTATGCTAATTGCTTTCGAATTATTCAAAAAAAGTTTCACTGAGAACCTAATAATTTGCCCCTCGTTTTATAGGTTTTTTATTTTTAATTTTTCTTTTTAAAACTTGTTTCATATCCTTTTTGACCAACACTACATCTTATTTTTAAATATGTAAATTTGTCAACATTTTTTTTTTCACATTATTTAGGGAAGTTTGAAGGAAAACTACATTCTAAAATTAGTTTTGCCTGTTTTTTATACTTTTATACTTTAAGTTTAATTAAATTAATAATAGACTCGGTTAATAAAAATAATTTTTTATTGAGATAAAAAGTTTTACAAAAATTTCTTTTTTGTTTCAGGTAAGCGAAAGCAAGCTCGGTGAACAATTACTAAACTGGTTCAGAAGAAAGTCAAGTAAATGGTGAATATTACACAAGGAATAATGAAACTTTCAAATATTTCCCTTATCTTTGAAAGATCGGCAGTTATGTAAAACAATACCAAAGTCTCATTCTAATGTTAGATTCAATTGAAATAAATTAAATAATTTTGAGTGATTTCCCATCATTTAGTAAAGAAAACAACTATACCTAAATATCGTGTTAAGTATTTTGGTCTTACTTATTAAAGTGGAACCATTGAAAATCATATAATCAAAACAGTACCAATTTTAACTGAACTTCAATTCGTCATTTGCTTTAAAAAATATTATGGGAAATTTTATGGATTTAAAGTCTCACAAGACTGAGGTCAAATAATAAATTTTACTTTTAAAATAACTGACTTAAATAAATGAGTCTTTATCGATAAATAAGTAAAAACTAATGAAATTATTTTTCAAATGAGTCATCTGTTGGACATTCAAGTCGTAATTTTTGTTTTATATTTCTTCAGTCTTATGTAATATGTTTTTTAAGGAAACATAAATTCATACAAATTATTCCATAAAAATATTAGAATTCTGAAGAAGATCCGCGTAAGACTTCCTTATTGATGTAAACATTGAAGAAATGGTCACATCTTCCATAAATCTAAGTTTATTTTAGAACATAATATGCACGAGCTAAATGCATAATTGTGAGATTTAATCTTTTTTTGTGTTTTTCAAGCAATTTGAATCAAGTTGTTCTTATATTACATAGCGTTGGAAGAAAATGATGTTGGACGAGAAAAAGTTGAAATTATAAAATGGAAAAATTGGTTGAGACGTGCATCATTTTATCTTCGCCGCTATGAAGCAAATATAAATGGTTAAAACCCGATTTACGCTATGTTGCGAAAAGAAAAGAATCTATAAGATTGACAAGAATAGTATAGGTCTCAAGTTGATAGAAAAAAATAGGAAGTGATTTTCAGTTGAAGTTCAAACGAACTCGTTTTGATTTAGAAATGTAAGATGCATTGTTTTAATTTTCTATATGAATATTATCATTTTGTGTGGAGTCAGAAGGTTATAATTTATTTTCAAACTCAAATAAATAGATATTTATTTGAAGATAAAACAATGCATTTTCTCAGGTTGAAGAAATGACCTATCACGTCATAGCTTAAAGAAAATAAGAACAGGAATCTTCTAGTGCACATCGTAAAATCTCAACTCCACCCACATGCAAACATTCCATTTATTTTACTATCACCCACCTTTAAGTTTTCTACAATCACTCGTATTAAACAATTTTCTTTGCAATTTAGCATCACTGATTCCAATCGCTGAAATTATTTACTTATCACCTAAAATAATTTGTTGCAAAATATTATTTATTTCCACGTCATCTGAAAGTATAAAAGAATAACTGAATTTAGATCTTCTATAAATTAATTCAAATTTTCCACCGTGCAATTCTAAAGCAACTGATTTTTTTAAGAAACTTTAAAATTAGTGCATTATATTTATAAATGTTTTTTGTATAAAAAAAGTTATAAAATTTTATAAATTTCAAGTAGGTATAGCATAGCTATACCAGTTGGTATTCAGGGATTGGAGTTGGAATAGTTGGAGATTGTTTGTGTTTCATCCAGGGTTGGTACAAAAGTTTGATCTTAAATAAAATTTAATCACGAGCCCTTTTTAATATTGAAACATAAACAATTATGAGATGATAGAAATTGATTTCCAAAGCTAAAGATAAGTTCAAAATTTGCTATTCGAGGATAACAAGCAGGGCCCCTCTCGTCCTCAAACTGTCAGTCAATGGATAAATATGATTGTCTCCTATTGCCTGTTAGTCTTACTGCTTCGTGAACTTTTTCGATGTAAATATAGATATCTTAAGTAGCTATAATATCTTACGATTTATCTTTCGTCTGTATATATATTATCTAGAAAAGCTAAGAACTTTGATTAAAAATTGACTAAATATGGTCATTTTTAATGGTTGAAGGCTACTTTAATTATTAGAGCACATCTTAAAAATGGAACTAGAAGCTTTTATTTACCTAAAATGTTAGCATGTGTTTACTCCAACATTTAATACTAAAAAAATTAGATAACTACATTCGTTCTTGAAAAAATACGATACTTAGAGAAGTTAAATCATTTGGTTATTATTATATTGTACGTCTATTGTTCAATTACAGACTGATTTTCAATCGTGCTTAAAAAAATGGATGTCCTAGGTGAAAGCTCAAAACTCCATACTTAATGGACTGCAAAATGAAATACTGAAATTATAACTTCCCTTCTTTCTAGTTCTATATTTATACTGAAAATTCTTTAAGTTTTTTAGATTTTAACTTTTCAGCGAAATAATATTTTCTTTTCTATTTAATTAGAATTTAAAAAGGTTAATAATTAACAGTATCAATAGTGTGAAATACAAATGACAACAAAAATTGAAAAATTTATATTTGCAAAATTTTTTCACTCTGTAATATCGAAAGTATATACTAGAAATTGCTCATACTTGAGCTTAAAAAAAATGATGAAGAAAATGTACTTCATTGTTGACATCCAAAAGTATTTCGATTTTTTTTTTTCACTTTTGGGTAAGTATTTGAAAATTTACCTATTCAGATAGTCTTTCAAAATTTTAAACTTTTTTTCCAAATGTTGCTATTTTTTAGAATTTTCATAACATTTTGATTGTTCATGTGCTGATTTTTGTCAATTTTATGAAAGATTTATTTGACGACGTTAACAAATTAACTTAAATTAACTACGTATGTATATAAGGCTCATCTGTGGCTAAAGATGTAAATCTCAGCGTCAATCAAAAACTCAACGACTGACAACTATTAATAATACTATAAAGCACCCACCATTTCATTAACCATTCCAAAATTCTCAATAATTATCTATAATACAATCGTCGAAACCATCCACATTTCACTGTCAATTTATCACATTGTAAACTATGGTGGGTGCAGCAAAACCGACTAATGCTGTATGATTCATCCTGTTTCCATTTGGATATCATGTAAATATGAATCGTAATAATTAGCAAATTCTTGTTGTGTAATAATGAAATGATGGGAGGAACAAACGAATTGTTCATACGTGCGGCTTGCAGATGTTGGTTTTGAATAGTTTCGATCAATTTGTCATTGATTTCATTCTTTTCTGGTTAACTGTATTTTTTTGACTATAATCGATTTTAAACAATTCTATAGATCTAATACAAAAAGTACGATTTAAAAGAAATGGTTATATTAGTTTATTGATACGTTGTTGTACGCAAACAAAAGGTCTTACGTTGTTAGTAATAGAAGGTTGGTAATGTTTGATGATTTAACAATGATACAATGTAAGAATTTTATTTACGAAACTTAAATAAAGACTGTTTAAATTTTAACTAACGTCAGAGAAAATTTTTGTGATACCGAATACGAAATAACGCAGCTAAGTACGAACGAAAAATAAAGTTTAATTTTTATAATCATTTGAAAGTAATGTTACTTTTAAAATTGGTAATTCTTTTAAAACTAAAAGCATAATCATTTTAAACTATTACAATATGTCAAGAAAAATTTTAATTAAACTTAAAAAATCCCATAGTGCTTGAAATTCATTAACTTCTTCACTATTCAAAATGAAAAGATTTAATTTGATTTTTTAAATTAAATCGCTATTTATAATATATTACGGTACCATTTGTATGGCGCCTAATAAGACGTTACATGAGAAAAACCTGAATAATTTAAAATAATAACTGTTATTTAATTGTTAACGATTCGTCCAAATTTTAGTGAAAACTCCAATTTTTCATTCTCACTGAGAATTTATGAGTATAATAAAGAACTAATTTTGTTGCTTGTTAATTATTTCGTAATGTCAAAACTTTGATAATTGTACATATAGAAAAAAAGTTCTCATGCCATTTAGACTTTTATAAGAAAAATAAGTAATTATGCAAAAAAACTATTGAAAATTGCAAATAATTTGATTCATCGTTCTGAGCATTGAAATCATATTACTGCATTACAATATTTGTTTTATTATAGAATTTGTTTGCACAACCCCGATAAGATTATATAATAATTGACAATTATTCAAATGACCTTATGACTTGTAGTCAAAAATTACTAACTTGATAAATAAGCGAAAGACTTTCTATTTTTTTTTCTTAAATTATAAGGAAGACCTACGGAAATTTAAGTAATTATAGCGTGTGTAAAACTAAAGAAATTTATTGTATAAGTATCAATTAGATGAGTTTTTTTTAAAATTCAGCCTATAACAAAGCTTTGACACAGATCTACTTTTAAACGATATTTATGATATTATTAATTTTAATGATTTGAAAAAGGGGAGTTTAGAAATTGAAACAGATTTTCGGCAGTCACGATAATATATATATTGACTGTGGGTGTATTTTCGAAATTTCAGGTGAAAGTATTTTAATAGAATTAAATGTGTTCGGGATGAAATATCGGTTGGACAGAGTTTTAAATGTATTATATACCTGACTAATTCTCACTGAGCTATAATAAATTATATAGAAATATGTGTCCAATGAAATACGTATAAGTAAAGTTTATTTAATTCGATTTATATATGGTTTTTATAAATTTCGTGGGAAAGAAAAATATAAATCAGACACGATGTGACATTATAAATTTTGAAATACTTGAAAGGAAATGCCACGATTTATAAGGTTTTCAAGGGAATAATTTTTCATATGTAAACTTTTTGATTTATTAAGGATTTTTTTCTTCAACTAAAACTGGGAATTGGGAAATAATAGAAAATTTTTGATCGATTCAATGCAGTACCACATACACATTGAAAAAGTTCCACAAGATTATCGTCGTGATTAAGTTGAGTAAAACTATCAGATTAATGTAAATTAAGTGTTATAGAAAGATCCAGAAAAATTGAGTAGTTAAATGGGAGATCAGAAAGTAAATTTTAAAAAGAAAAGAAACAGTGCGGTTGAGGGACCTCCACCAGTAAAGCAGTTCTTTACGTTATTGTTTTTCATTATCATATCACGATTTTCTTACACCCAGAAAATTGCTGCAGGTCATAAGAGCTAGGATTCAACGGGGGTCGAGCCCAGTACCATTGATGCATGGAGCGGAGATTTTACAACTCTAAAAGCTCTCTTGTTTCAAAAGAAAACTAGAAAATTAACAATTTTTCTTATAGTTTTAGTTTTTTTGTCTTAGGATTTAATTTTTTTTACCATTTAAATTATATTTTGTGATAAAATGGTTCTTCCTATGAAAATTTCTTTGTTAACCTATTTTATTAAACATTTTGTAAAAAAAATAATTTTCCAAATAAACAAGATAGAAACGCAAATTAATTTCTTCAATACTTTACCTCATGTCGAAATGTTCTCTTAATTTCTAATGTTCTGCTTGATCGATCAACTACTTATCAAATCTCTCGAGACATATAATTTTATTGTTTTTAAAAAAGTTAAATAAATACAAATTAAATCAGCTGAGTAAAAAAAAATCGCTTCACAACTTTTCTTTGTAAAACTTTCAATTGAAATAGCCCGTTTGATATGAAGAAAAAATAATGATATGTCTAAAACAAACTGAATAAATTCCTAGTTATTAAAATAAGAAATGAATAAATTACATATTATTTTAAAAAAATTCATTTCGTAAATTATACTCGAGTTTAAAAAGTAAATATATTTGAATTAAGCCGTGTATTATACGAATTTAATAAAATTTGCTGTGAGGTGAATTTTATAATGGATACATTGGCTGGTTGCTGTGTTTTACATTGGAAAAAAATGTTTTAGTTTTCTGAGTTAACGGGAGGCTTTCACCTAATTATAATTACTGATATTGGATTACATACATACGTATGAATGTTAATAAATCTTGTATATTTTTTTTGCAATGTGGCTGTGATAGAAGGTGGAGGCAAGTTGTAATAATGAAGTGTGTTACGGGCGATATTGGTGGTATCGAAGCTGTATGAAATGAACCGTTATTAAAACGTGTTTTCAAAAAACTTTACGTACAAGAAAATTTAGAGCAACTGTAGTGAAAAAATGCCTTATTTATGCTTATTATAACAATAAGGTGGCAAAAGATAAATCACGATATGACTGTGCCAGATTTTCGGATGCAAATGAAATTGATGAATATATGATTACGATTGTAGAATATTCCATAAATCTCGTTAAGTTTTTCGTTTGATTATTTTTCTTTCAACTTTCTAATGAATATTATAAATACGTATTTAAGTACCTTTTAACTACTCAAAACTTTCAACTTTAAACTACAAAAAAATCTCATTGATTAGTCTTTTTAATTAATCAAGTTTTTTCACCAGTGACCATCTTCGCAATATTACCGTCTCTAATAAGAACCAATTTACTTTATTTTAACAAAAATAATCTTCTCGAAAAATTACTCAGATTCATAAACTAAGAATTGATTCCTATACTTAAACAGATGTTTAACTGAATGAAATTTTAGCCGCCCAAAATTTACCTAAATTAAATTTTGATTTATTCGACAGTTGAGTTAGCTTCTAAAATTTCTACTCATGAAATAATTATACGGCTTACAAGTTTAAAAGCATTTATTTTAAATTTTTTAAAGGAAATATTCATAATTCAGGCCTATCACTAGCCGAAAGCCGGTTTTACCAAGTGTATTAAGCCCAATTTTCAAAAGTAGGACATAAAATGCCGATTTACATCAATGAAAAAAGCGATTTTGAAAGATAAAACTTTTGAGTTTTGCTCGTAGTTTCCTGTTTCTTATCGATTTCAATTATTTAACTGATAACGATTTTATGGAGTATTTTATGAATCAATAAAAAAAATTCTTGTTATTTCAAATTAAAATAAAGGCGTTGTTAAAGGAATGTTACAACTATGAGGTTAATATAGAAAATAGAAAGTAATATACGCCCAATTTAAAAAAAAATCGTTCTTATTGAATTTAATTGATTTTATATTCATAAGGAGTACATTTTTTCAATAATATCTCTTATGTCATTTTTGTTTATCTAATTAATTATCTTTAATTAAAAGAAATTTTGATATTAAAAAACTAAAAATTATCAATATTGTAAATCATTTCATGTTTTAATCAATTTCTGGTTCTTACGAATAATTTAAACCTAGGTCATAATATTATATTTTAGTTGCTTACTAAAATTAAAAAAAAATATATAAAATCAATTTTCTTTATAGCTCAACACGTATCTTCATTTTTATTATAAGAAAATTTAATAAATACCTAACAAGTTTATAATCGTAATAAAACTGCTTATCACTTTTAAATGTAACCGTTTTTGAATCAGTGCTAAAAAACAAACAAGCAATGAAAGACTACTCATGTAAAAGATAAATATTGGATAGCTCGAATATCAAAGAAACATTTAAATTTTTGAGTTATGGAGGTTTCAACTTAGTACATGAAGGATAATAATTCAATGAAAAATTGATACATCAACTTCTGTTTCAGCATCCTTTAGATAAGAAGTTTCATCTTCAAATTAAAAAGGATCATTTTTAAGATGCATTCCTTCGATTAAGACAAATTCATGCATTAGTGAATACGCGTAAGAAGTAAAACTTCTTTCGATTATTTAAGATTTTTGTATTTTGATGTTTAAAATAAAAAGAATAGTAGATGGTTTTTCTAACGTTTCACTTTAAAAATATACATCGTTAATATTTAATTTAATGAATCCATATATATATTCTCTGTTTTCTCGTCAGTTACTTTTTCTTACGAACCCAAAATATCATAAGGTAAAATTACGACTCAGTGGTTAGTTACAGTTTATTTAATATTTTATCTTAATTTCGTGGTTGAACAACAAATTATAAGAAGAATTGCCAAGAGTTAATTTTTGTCAAAATGTTCAAACATTTAGAGTTACCTATAGCCATGTATAGTTTTTTTACAAGTAATTTGACACACAGAAATATCTCTTAAATTATGCTATCCCCTACTAAAACTTTAAATATTTTCCTTTTAAGATTTACTACAGATATTTAAGATCATAATATTTGAATTGAATATTCAGTTATTTATATTATCAATTCCTAATGCATTTCTTTCGCAATAACTCGTGTAATTAAAATTGTTAATAAAACGTTGATCAGTTTAATGACGGTTGAGGTCTTTATAACAGTCGCTTCATAACTTAACAGGAGTTGGTTTACAATTAACCGAAAGTAGAACCCTTTTACCCGAGATATTTCATAACCAGCATTTGCAAATTGTTAGTACGTGTACATGAAGGCTCGAATGTGTCTAATATATTATAATTTTGACCTGTGTCATGTTTACGATTACAACCAACTATCCCATGCATGTGATCAAAAATTGAGTAATAAAATACTTAGCTATTTATTTATATTTATTCCATCTGAAACAATAGTTGCATTGAACGTTTTGGCACTTGCATGCATTGTATATAGTCGTTATATCGGTCTATTATACTAAAACGAGTTGCAACACCCTCACCTCACCTTCATCTCAACCGGCATACATTATTTTTCATTAAAATGAAAAGCTAAAGGAAATAAGTTTTTCTTGGAAAAACTCGCTGGGTGCACAAAAAATACTTTCTTTATGGATTTAATTTAACAATGAAGGAGCTTTTTTGCGAAATTTCTCGTTCACAGAGATAATTTATACAATTATCGCGAATAAAACAATGATAAATAATAGTAATAATATCTAATAAGTGATGATTAGAATGAAAGAAATGCGTTGTTATTTGTATGCCATGTGCGGAAATTTCACAGAAATCAAGTAAATAATGAAACGCGTGATCACCTCGTCTTTAAATAATCACAATCGTACGACATTGTCGATGAAAATAAAAAGTTACTTGCACTAGGCATCGATTTCCTTTTGTGATATTCTCATTAGATACGAATATGTTTACAATAAATTTGCCGTCTTGGAAATTTTCCCAGTACACTCCGTGTATTTTCAAAATAAAAACATCAGTGAAATACGGTAACTGAAGTGGACTAATAAAAGATGTTCAACACTCTCATATATTTCTTCTATTGCTCGGAAATCTTATTTTCGTTTTGTTGGGATTTAATTTAATTATTCAGACAATATCGGTATCGTATTCATCTCTTTTCTGTTTTAGGAGATGAAAATTAGCGCTTTCTTCGGTTTAAATGATTGACATCGTTGTTGCCTTTTCTATGCTTCGTCGTGTAAATCGTGCAAAGTAAAAGTACGAGAGCACAATCGACAAATACTCAGTACAAAGTTCGAAGAAGATTCGTATTGTAATTCGATTATACAACATTAAAAACATTAAAAATTATTTTACGTCAAGAGGAAGTACTTCACAACATTGTTTCAATTGTAAATTACTTTGTGCCCTAAAACCATTAAACTATTAAAATTCGATCATTCGTGTTCTCATCACTTTCAAAAATTCAATCGAAACGATCAATGTTATATAGAAAGACGAAAAAAAATGTATTGATTTATAGAAATAATTGAATATATTGAGTAATAAACTCTTACTTTTCTAATGGACGGTTTTCAATTTCAGTGATAAGAATAATAAAAAGAAAGTCTCTAAGCGGCTTAATAAATGGATGATCTTAACGATTGTGTAACCATAAAATTGTTTCTTTTCAAAAAACGAAAAGGTAATTTTTCAAAAATCTTAAATATCAAATTTCAAAGTTGAAATAATACTTTTCGTGTAATAAAAATTACTATTATATATTTTGTTATGTGATACTCGAAATTATGGTTATTTTATTTAATAGTTTAGACAATTTTGTAATAAAATAATACAGGCACTTAAAAGCATTAACGAAATTATTAATACGTCGTGTAATCTTTGAATTTTGGTACTTAAATGTCATGAAAAGATGCTCGAAAGCGCTTCGAATGTTATGAATATGAATGTAATGAAAATAATTGAATCTTAACATTAATGTTTTCGAATACGGTGTTTAATGGTTATATTTATTTTAAGTTGATTGTAAAATTTGGTATATGAACTTTAATCTTTGAAAGCTAGAATTCGATGCGGATAATTTGATTACTTCGTATCATAAAGAATATAGAATATTGACATTGAATGGTATGATTAAAATTAAGAAGTCTTTAAGATCTGTAATTTTTAAAATATATTTTGAAAATTTAAGGTTAAAACCTATGTTAAGGTTTTTAATAGAGTTTACAACTTCTATGATCCGATTTAATAACTGTTACTCCTTTTCTTGTTTTATCATAATATATAATAAATTAAATTTTTATATAGGTTTTCCAACCATTTGAAAGTGCGTCACATATCGACACGCAAAGCGATACCACGCACTACTTAATAATAGGTCTAAATACAGTGAAAAATGTAACTGACAAAAATTTTAACTTAGTACAGTAAAGTCTCAATTATCCACAGAATTGGGTGGCAAGGGCACCGCGGATAGCAAAAATCACGGATAACCAGAAAAAAAAACTAAAAAAGAGAAGCAAACACATTTATTTGAAAAAAAAATTTTCGTGGTTTATTTAAGGTCGCATCAGCTACTATTATGGTCATTAGCGACCATCAAATCCGAAAACTTATGAAAAAAATTTTGCGCTTTCATTGGTATTCGAACCCAGGACCACTGGCGTATAAGGCAACTATATCTAGTCCTCCAGGCCACTAAGTGACCTTTGAAAATTTCTTTTGCGCCCCTGAAATTTTATCCAAAGGTCTCTAGATGAGTTCATAGTGTGATAAACTGATTATTTTTGGAAAAACTTGCTTTACATTTAATAACCATTTTAATTTTACGATTCACAACTTATAAATAAATCTTATCAATAATTTATTCTTTACTGCAAAAGCTGTTATCTTTTCAGCACTATAGTAGTATCCTTTAAAGGACTGCTCTGTTTGATTCAATATTTATGATGATGACGTTGCCGTTTATTCAAAAAGGTTCAATTCAATAATACGCAGATTTACATATTTTGGCAATAACACGCGCCAAAAATTTCAAATTCATTTTTTGTTTGTTTACAGTTTTTATAAACACTTGGTTCAGAAATCTTTGTATAAAGTTTAATTAATCAGAATGTAGTCTCCAATCCAATATCAATTTGGGTTTAATTCAGTAATTTGGAACGAATTTGAGATTTTCTGGGATAAGTTACTTTGAATGAAGTTAATTTTAACTGTAACATTTATAAGATGTTGAAATTGGTTTTAAATCTAAGGTGTTTAATTAATAAATAGTGAACACCACACAGAGTGGAAGCTGAAACTTGAAAGATTTTAAGTAGAAAAAAAAAATAAGTAAGGAAACAAATTATTTCGTTAAAGTTATTTTTAAGAAAATAAATTGTTTGTTCTTAAGTACTTTACTTCTCTTATTCACCTTAATCGCCTGTTAGGATTCTACGTTTCCCTTTTTAAGTACCAAATGAATATTTAAAATCAACCTACATTAAAAGCCACACATTTTCTTATATTTAAATTAAATACATCGAAACTTCAATTTTCGACTATCTGATCTACTAACTCGTTTAATTTAACGTTAAACACACTCTGGCTATAAAATTAAATGCAGTTAATTAAGAGGTGTATTCAAATTGAAGCTGTATGAAGGCCTACTGTCATCTTGTTTTTAAATTTTGAAAGTTATCAATGTAATCTGTGTACTGATAATCATAATTACATACAGTAAATTATCGTAAATTGTCTTAACGAAAGTTTACAATCGACGGATATCCGACTCAAGATCATTTCAAGTTTGTGCTTTATTTGCATTCTCAATTGTTCGTATTTGAAACGAGTCGAAACTAAAAGTCAAATTTCTATTGTCAGAATATTTAAACTAAGGTCTAAAGAAAGTGCATTTAGATGTGTTATGTATTTAATAGATATTAGAAAACTTGGAATACTTTCGAAGATTTATTCAAATGAAAACGGTGACAAATTTCATTTCTAATTTATAGAATCTATCAGACAGACAAATCAATAAAGAAGTATTTACATTTTTTTAATTTATAAAAATGTCGTTTTTATCTCCACCTCAATTCAGCGTTTTTGCATCAATTATTTGTATGAATTTATGGGCATATCTTGTTTAAAGTTAACCTTGTGCATTCCTTTATAAGTAATACTTTGATCGACCACACCAATTAATTTTAGAAAATTGCAAATTTTTATTTGTCTTATGAGTAACTGGGAAAATAATTTTTTTTTATTTTTGCAAATGCCTCGTTCAGGGCCAAAAAAAATGTTTATGATGTAAATATTTAATGAAAAATTCTTGATATTTGCGGTTTCCAAGAAATTTAGTTTGAGGTTTTATTTAAAGTAAGGAAATTTACTTTAATATGCGAAGGCTTAAATGTCTTCCGTTTTTAATTTAATTTGATTTAAAGTCATTTTCGGTAAGTATTTATTTTTTCAAAGTTTGATAAATTATATAATTCTGTGCAATACCATGAAAAAATTCTGAAACTTAAGTTTCTCAATTGCATTTACTAGTAAACAAAGTTAACATTATATCGATATAAAGTTATTGGCTTAGTAGATTTTCGAATATTAGAAAATAAATTAACTTTCGATTTAGTAACAATTCCTTTTTACTTGGTGTTGCATCAATCGCAGAAAATAAAGCAATTGCAATTTTTATAGTGTCCATTTACGGATTATTTATCACTTGGAATAAAATCTTAAACCAACACTTAAAGAAAATCTTCAGACAAGGTGGGTCATCACGAAACCACCTGTAGCAAATAAATAATAAATGTGAACAGATATAATAGCTTATTGTAAATACACGATCGATAGTCCAATAAGTTGTTCAAATCATTTTTTCAACGTCTACCTCTTCAATCTTCTCTGAATTCCGCATGGTCCAGCCAGAAATCTTAAGCTACAAAAGTATGTCAGTAAGTCAAACCAGCATTTACAAGCTATACAAAAAATATAACATATATTGTATGAAGTCAATAATTTTCATACAGTCATACAAGAATAGTTGAAACCTTTGATCTTTTCGCGATACATTCACTTGTCGATATCGAATAATTATTCAGAAAAAAAAATCTCGTTGAGACTTTAATTATATTTTTATAACACACTTACAGTCGTAAAATCAGTACGACAAAATATCACAAATAGTTTCAGAGACAATGTACTAACGAAAGTGGTTAAATTTAACATCTTCAAGAGAGAAAATTTATTCGTAAAAAAATCATGAAACTTTAACGAGTTAAACGATTCACTTTCCTAATGATGCTCCAACCACTTTCAAATCCGTGTTAGAAAATATTTTCAAAATTCACTTCAACTATATTGTATTCATATATTATTTTCTTTTTTCAAAAATCGATATAATTATCGTCTCTCCATACGCCAATATTTGTCTTTCTCTCGTCTTGTTTATTTAGAGATATTGGCCAGTTTGCATTGAATTAGCACACTTTCGGCGCAGGCTGAAATTTAAGGCCGCTTTTTAAATATTAAATGAATTAACAGGTTGTTAAATTTTAATGATTTATGGGTGGCTATAGTAAAATTGTAAGTGTGATGCTTATTGAAAATGCCAATATTGACTCGAGTTTAAGGTTCTCAATCGACAAGTGATTTATAGATAAGATGCCATATACACTCATTACCCATGGTGCACGTATCCAGGTACTTCCTGGTCTTCTCAATAACATAAATCAAAAAATGTAATAACAAATAATAATTTTGATGGTGTTTTTATAAGTAATAGCCACGTTAAATCAAGTACGTATTGTGCAGATGGAAAAAGAGATAGTTATTTTTATCTTAGTTTGGGGAATAGAAAAACTTGTTACCGTAAGGACTCGAGTTATAACGGAGAGATGATCTTGATATTTCTTTAATTCTATTCGTATGGTTGCATAATAAAGTCCTTTTAATTAAGGTACGTCCCGGATTTTTTTAGAAGCAATATTTATCCCGGATTCAGGTTTTTTGTCCCGGATTGTCCCGAATTTTTAAAAAGGTTCCTATTTTCAATATTTATTTTAAATATATTTCAACTAGAATTATTTTCACAAAATTTGAACCAAAACAATTGCCGAATGGAAAAATAACCGAACTGCATCAATCCAAAGATGGGTTGAAATGGTCTCTCACTTTAATAATCGTGAACTTCTATTTTCAAATTTACAAAAATTAGTAGAGTTCTTTTTCTGCCTGCCTTGCACAAATGCTTATACGGAAAGAATATTTTCTTTAATGAATAGCTTTTGGATAAGTGACAAGATTCGACTTGAAATAGACACACTAAAAGCGATATTACTTACCAAAGTTAATTATGAAGAAAATTGTACAGAATTTTATACAATGCTTCAAAGCGAAAAAGACCTACTGAAAAAGATCCATAGTTCAGAAAAATATAAAAAGTTTTGTACTCAGTAATTCTGATTAAAAAATTTTATTCAAATAAAAAAAAATACTGATTTTTATTATATCCTTAAATAGTATTTGTTATGTATAAATTTTTTTTTTTAAATAATTTTAAAAAATCATATTTAAGTTATTTAATTTAACTACCCCTCCCCTCCCCGCTACAATTTGAAATAAAAAAATATGGTCACCTTATTTTAATGAACTTTTAGATTTGAACTCTCTCGATAAGTTTTAACATAAAAGTTCCTAACTGACTGTATATATTCATGTAATTAATAATTAACTAGTAGCTTCCCGTGAAATATTCACGACCGTAAGTTTAAAATACTCAGTGTACAGTTAAAAAAATTGAAATTCCAGGATTCATCCCTTAGACTTCTTGTATGTGAGACCGTCACTTTAATCGCTAGACCACAAATTCATCATTAAAAATTTAACAAAACATTAATACAAACCGCCTTCTAATTGGCGGTATACAAACATTTGATAATTATTATTATCATAATTAATATTTGAAGTCTTGACGCTGAAACAACGATTTCTGGAGATTCTTCTTTATTTAATGAGAAAGAAGTACTAATAATATTAATTTTCTATTCAAAAAGTTTCTATTTCTCTCACTTGCATTGCCTTCCTCTGCTTACTAAATTAACAGTTCAAAAACGTGGTAATAAGTTTTTTCATCTTATGGAAACTTTAAATCTGATTTAAAAACAAATTTCAGTAATAACAATTGAAAATTCAAGATAAATTGAAAAATTTTAAACACATAAAAATTAAAATATAAACACTTATTGTTAGTAAGAAAACCCTAAATTTAAAACTTTATAACCGTCATAAAAAGTACAAATTTGTGAAAAACTTCAACTTGTTCGCACGACCAATTAAAAAAACCTCACACTTAAATAAACCTTAGCATCCAGTAAATCGATTTTTATTTTATTATTAGATATAAAAGAAATTACAAAAAAATGCCTTTTACTGAGAGGATATAAACTTAAAACTTGTTAGTGAGTCAGCAGGTCATCGTCATTGGATTTTATGAAAACTTTTCCTCAGCGTATGTATCTCTCGTCTTTCACAATAGGTTTACAATGAGCATAAATTTAATTTTCTATCTACGTACAACGATCTGAAATCCAATACCTTAATAACTAGATATCCACAAATAAGGAGTGTTTCAGACCGAAATCAAATTCTCATATCCAAATCAAAGGCAAGTTTAATTACAAATCTTGATAAAATTACATTTTTTTTTCTTTTTTCTTCCAATAAAAAATTAGCCATAACATTGTAATTTTAATTGAACTTGATTTAAGGTATTCGATTCTTAATTTGGAATATGCCAATACGTACTTTCAATTTTAAAAATCTATAATTTGAAATTGTTTCAATTGATTTCTATAAGATATTAATTGCATTGAGATGTTGACTCAAAACTTTCTTTTGAGTTATCGGGTGCGTAATCAATGGCAGCACGTATGTATGTACATATCTCTTTCAATTAGTGGTCTAGGTATGTTTTGATGTTAATGTTTTAAATGTCAGCTTATGAACTTTTTTTTAAATAGATAAAATATGTAAAAGATTTTGTCATTATTTCACGATCAAGGTCATAGAAAAAATTTATTTTTAAATAGCATTTCTCTTAGTTTACACCTCTCGATTTCTTCATTCGTTGACTTAGAAACTTGAATTTTATATATGCATACAAGTGAAATTTTATTAATTTTTTTTTACGTAGGCAGAGAGATTAGCGTGGAATGTTTGTTTCATTAATAATCATCAAATACGAGCGATTCGAAACGGATTCAAATATTTCTTGTTAAAACTGAAAATTCAATGGAAAAATTATGTATTGATGTCATATCGTCTTTAATATCGAAAACAGGCGAAGCACTTTTTTCGAAGTGACCGCTCGAAGGTGTTTTATACGAAAATTCACACGCGTATAAAACTAGTAATGTAACGAGTAAGTGAAGAGGAAAGGTTTAATATGGATTTGCGGCGAAGATGTTTCTTATGTATTATAGTGAAAGCAGCACAACTCTTCCTTTTGACCCGATGAGCCATTATGTTTATAGACAGGCGATTTTAACATCACCTGTAGAATTTACGCTACGGGTCAGTCGTGACAAGTGGATTTTTTCATCTTATCGAAGTTCTTATATATGAAGTTCTTTTGCATTATGTGCAAATCGGTCGGCTTGATGAACAGTGATGAATGGTCGTTCGTTTTGATGAACGACAAAAACATTGGAATCCGAATTACAGTGACATTTTCCTTTTATAACTTGCGACACTTGAACTAAATATTTCTGTATTGCTTTCATCTCAATCTCGATAGCTTTTTGAAATGTTACATTCAACAACTCAAGAACTTCTTAAATACTTTTATAAATATTACCTACAACCAATTTATTCTGACTCTTCTAAATAAAATAATTATATTAAATATAAACTTTTAATGGTCCACAAAAATTTAATTTCAATTTTTGCTCTTAGCTTAAAGATTCCCATTTCATCAAACTCTCTTTTCCACTCATCGTTTTAAAAACCAAGGAAATAGTTATTCAGTAAACAGTAAGAACTATATTTTTTACTTGGTCAATTAAAACTTTCATCTCTCAAATAAATATATATACAGATACGTGAAGTTTAATTTCGTTTAAATTACACTAACCTATATTTCGATTAAAATCAGCAAAAAACCTAATGAAGATTTGAAAAAAAAGTGCAAAGAGTTTTAATGTTCTTTGAAACAAAAACTATATTAGATCATTTAACGTAAAATTAAATGTTTTTCTCTAGTGAAATTTTTTAAAAGTCATTAAGCCATTGTAATTAGATTCATAACGTACAGTCGGTTGAAAATCTATAAATGAATTTAGTTTTTGCAATAAAAAATGTTCCTCATTGATTCAACCGGTAATCGTCGAGTTTTTTTTTTGTATTCAATAGGAACAGACAATAACTATCGTATTCATATAGTATTCATTTCCTTTTTATGAAAGAATCTATAAAAAAATTATTACAAAGCAATATTCTATTCTTCTACGTTCGACTTCCTCTTAATTATTAGAAACGAGGCGAATACACGCAATAAATTGATTTTAGTTTTGTTGAAATTAATTTATAAGTGCGTTCTTTTGTTACACTTACAAATTATAGAGTGGAAACACGCAGATATTACAAGGTGTTAATTTTTTTTTCTCTAGCAATGAAAATTTCTTGTATAATTTTAATCATGGTTTCAAAAATAATAGACAGTAAAAGGCCGACTTTTGTATTTGAAATTCAAATCAAAACCTAACACTATTTTGTTTGATATATAAGTTCCTTTTGTTTATCATATTGTCATATTATTTTGATGATTATTGTTCTACGTATATATTATTATTTTATTAGTTCTAGAGTTTTTCAAAATCAAATAAAATATTGCGAAAATTAAATGAAGTAAAACTTGTAAGAAAGTGCACGCGCTTCAATTCTCGGTCATTCAAAATATTCAATGTCTGCACCGTCTGCACTATTATTTCCAGTCTTAATTAATATATGTACTTATAAAATTATTTTGTTCGAGCATAGCAGGATAAATATGGGTCATAGAATTTTATGATCTAATTATCTATTATTTCTTATAAATGTATAAATCGTAACGATTTTTTATGATACATTTAAAGATCACAAAAACTTTAATTACCCAATTGAAAAAATTACTGGAAATCAAAAAAATATATTTATAGATGAAAGCCTTGAGAAAAATTCGTAAGTAAATTATATATAGCGACACATGTAGATACTTTGAAACGTACAAATTTTTATAAATTTAAAACTAAATTCCGGTCTGTATAATTACACTGATATTTATGTATACTGCACAATATGCCAAATAAATGCAAGTTGTCTTTGCCTGAAAGCTAAAGAAGAGAGATACAACCCTCCATTAGTATATTGAAGCAAATTATAAATTGACAAAAGCAATAAACCAATGTTGGGACTCGAATAGAAAATCATCAAGCCAAGTGATTGCCTGATTTTGCAATGAATTGAACTTTATCAACTTCAATACATTATGGCCTTAAAGATAAATAAGTTGCAAGGTCAATGCTTGACGTGCTTTAATATTTAAATGTTTGGCATTTGATTTATGTTTAATTTGATTTTAAGACAAATTTAATTAACATTTCTTCAGACCCAAGTTATTTTTATTGATAGATGTAGATAATTAGAGCGAACTGATATTCTTGGTGCATTTACTGTAAAAAAATCCTGATCCTTTACCTCTCTAATTGCATCTATCAACAGACAAATTTAACTTAAGAAGATTAAAAATCAAGTCAAAAAATGAATCTTTAAATTCGAAGGATTTAGAAATAGGTCACTTTTAGTCGCTGTGGAGTATTACTTGATGTGATCTGAAAGAAAGGATTTCTTCCAGAGTTGAACACTGAAGTTGGGATAGTTATACAAGCTGTTATGTAACTTAAGGTATCAATTTTGGATTAATTTTTAACAAATAGATTGAGGTCATTGAAGAAACCTAATTTTTGATGTAATACGGAACATTTAGGGTACAAATGAAAATATAACACAAAATAATATAAACCTATGCTAATTACGAATGAACAACTGATACATTTTTTAATTAATACTAGTTGAAGCGTAATAATTTTCGTTTTTGTAATTGAAGTTTGTTAATACATACAAATAGCGTTGTTTTTATAAGAAACCAATCATATTTTAGTGGTATCCTGAGTCGTAATAATACAATTCTTCATATTATCTACTTATAGGACAATCAAATATTTAAACATGTTTTGATTCCTTAGTTTAAATACAATACTTATTCTTTACACCTCAAGCACACCGCATCTAAATTAATTAAATTTATTTATTGAAATCACTTGGTGTATAGACTAAAAATTCTAAGAATTTGTCATGAACTCATGAATATAGACTGACAAAATAGTATCACAAATAATTTTCCGACCAAATGACTTGAATAAATTAATTCAATAAAAAATTTTAATAAACTAAAATGAAACGAAGATCATACATATACTTTTGAAAGATTCAATGATCAATGCAATAAAAATACAAATAATAACATTTCAAACAAAGAATCGCAAGGCATTTTGATTTGTTTGATTCTAATTATAATATGGAATGAAAGAATGAGACACTGACGATCTTCTATCATTAACTATTATGAATTTATTTTGCAAACGTTAATTGAATTTCAATGCCTTCACCATCTGATATTATAACGGTTATAAATTAGAATTATTACAGTAAATTGGTACTTCTGAAAAAACTCATTTTAAATAGTGGCTTAATTTAAATAGATATTTCGTTTTGAAATTGGTGGCATCGCTCTTGACTTCCTTCTGTAATTTGACTGCTAAAATATTTACTCGTGGCGTTAAATTGCAATCAGATCCATAAAAATAATAACTAATATCTAATTTTTAATATTCAGTCTTATAATTTACAATGCTATCGATACAGTTAACTTATTTTTTTTTAGCAAATAAGATCTGCAATAGATTTCTGAAAACAGAAAACAAAAACGTTTAGCTTTCTGTTATTATTTATGCAAAAATTTTATTTCCAGTTATGTAAATACAATTCAATGGTCAACTTTGTAGTTGGAGACACTTACTTTTTAAAAATGCATAATTGCCATTACATATAATTTATTTGCTTAGAAACTTAGATGTACTTTTAAACAGAGCTCTTATACGCTTAAACCTGATAATTGATTTAATTAAAGTCTTAACTTGTCGCGCATGCAATTTACGTTCTTCATATTTTTAATTTTCTAGAGTAAAAATGATTTAATGCCAATCAATGCTGTTCGATACCTTAATTAAAAAATCAATGTTACTGAATTTTATGACAGCGCTATATATTTAGACCTTAAATTGTTTCTGCTGTAAAGATATCATCAGTAGTTTTAATTATATTTAAGATCTTTAGAATCATAACTAGAAATTAGAAGCAATAAATTCCTCTAATCCATAATCTTAACTAATAATGTTATGTCTAAGAGGAGATAGTGTTTAGGCAATTTCTTAAAAAGTTGTGCTAATGAATAAATGGTTGCATATCATACAACTTAAGATTTCGAAAATTACAAGGTTTGAGGCTTTTAATTGTATTTTTAAATTAAACGTGTATAAACTGTTTTTTTAATAATTGGTTTTTCATTTCAGATGAAATTAATGGCACCCGTGTGAAAAGACAAGACAGCGATGGTAAGTAAAAACTGATTTAACTTTAAAAATCACTTAAAGTTAAAGTTAAAAATAAGTAACTGTGAGAAATTATTTTATTACTCAGCAAAATTTAAAGTTTTTAAGGTGGTCTCCCTTTTTTATTGTCAAAAACAATATGTCCTTGAATTATTCATTTAAACATTTTAAAGAAAGTACAATAAAAAATTTAAATAAATACTGTAGGTGGAAGTACGACAGGTTGATAAAGATGAATAAAATATATTATCCTTGACATTTAGAAAGATTTTACTCAATGATTAACATGAAATCTGAGATGATTCACCGTTCGATTCGTAAAGATTAACGCTTAATTTCAAAAGCTAATTACTTTTTTTTTCAATATTTGACCTCATCGGTTCATCGATTGGAAAAGTAATACGCACCTGAATGGAAAATGTGTCTTCAGGGAAAAAGTTAATTAGTTTCTTTTACTTCTACCATGAAAACTGAGTAGGGAAATGATTTCTCACAAGATCCACGCTCATTGAGTCATTTTCAAGTTTTTCAATTTTAAACTTTTGTAAATTATAAAGTTTCTTGAGTCTTATATGTTATAGATAATAGGTATTATAAAACTTACTTTTCGAATGTAAATTTTTTCAATTTTTTTTTTTTTTATAAAAAGTTTTCTTTTGTAATATAATTTACAAACAGTTTCGGAGGTGTATGGATTAATCATATTGGTGTTCAAGTATTCATTGGACAAATGTTGATTCTGAATATTATTGCAAAGAAAGAATAATACCTAAAGTTTAATAGAAATGAATTGCATCATTTTATGAACAATTGAATTTAAGTAAACTTTATCATACGTTAAAGAAATTAAGTACATTTTATAATTAAATCTTTGAAAAATGTTATAAACTCCTAATAAATTTTTAAGAAAATTAATCATTTGAAAGTTTTAACCATTTCTTTTTTACGAAAAAAAAATAAAACTTACTCGTGTAACAGCAGCAGCATCGTAATTGATTCCATTTTTATCTAGTCAATAAAGAACTGTATCTGTAAAAAGGAATTCAACTTTTAATAATATATAAACAAATAATTTTTAACAAAAAATTGCAAAGATTTTTATTAAAACATAAATGTTTAATTCTTAACTAAGTCCAATGATACTCGAGATCAATTTCACCCTCTATCATTTCACAATCCCAACTCATTCCCATTAAACAGGGCCTACATATTATTCAACATCCAAATTATGTTAATTTTATAATTTATTAAAACAATTTCTATTTGATTTATTTCAAAAATGTATAATACTTTAAACGTACGTTTCTATCTTTATATCTTAAGGAAATTTTCAATTGGGACTTTCGCTATACCTGAGTGGCTATGTAAAATTTCAATGTACATATACAAAACTATCTCTCGGTTATTCCAAAATAAAAATGAAATGAATCAATTAGAAATGTCTTACCGTAAATTGTGGTTTTGGTATAATCAACATTCAATATTTTCTATATTTTTTTTTTAATTTCATATTTTTTGGGCTATTTTTTTTTTATTTTATGTAATATACAACAATGTACTTTTCCTAATTTCTTATTTTTGTTTTGTTTGTTTGTTTTTGTTTTATTTTCCTTGCGCTCTACTCTACTACCCACTACTACTACTCCACCACTTCTTGTTTGGTTGTCAACAATACAGATGTGACCACTGTCTTATTGGTGGACAACAATGGGCCCCGGTTACCACACGGAAGATATCTGAATGTGAAACCAACAATTGGACTTTTGACTTCGACTGCACGGACTTTTATCCAGGAGGGTGTTACGACTGAGTATGCTACTCAAGTACTTGGCACCACCCTGGACAATGGACGACTTTACGCTCAACTATTGACAAAAAGCTCTCGTGTCGTTTACGACAATGACTCTCCTACTCGAACGCATGAAAACGCTGTAAATAAAAAATGGAAAATTAATAACGATATCTTACCAGAAAGTATTAATTATATTAAAAACACTGACTATGTCGCTCCAAATAAAGTCGATGCTTTTCTTGTTTTCCCTACATCTAAACCTGATTCCTATCGATTCCAAAATTACTATCGTAAATTTCCTTCAAATGATGAACCAAAGGAAGTAGTCACTGCAGCTCGTTGGATCGAGGATGATCTACCCGAACCATTACCAACACCCAATGCACGTGTGGCCGATCAAGAACTTTTCCAAGAAGGAACTTCTCAATCTGTTAGTGTTTCAAGCAAAGGAAGTATCAAATCATTCAAAGCAAATCCTTCCGATATTAACTTAGAAAACTACTACAATCTTAAAAACAATGACGAAAACGATATTACTTCAAGAAGACACGCTAAAGACATTAGCATCAATAACCTGCAACCTGCTAAAGTCCGCCCACAAGATTCATTACCAACATTTACGGTGAAGAATGAGTTCGCTCCTAGTGGGTTTGATTTTGAGGTCAACACTGAAAAATCTAAGCATACAACATTGGCAGATCGTAAGGCAAAATTATTATTCCGTGCCGGAATTCCGAACAAACAAGAGCTCAAAGACCTAGAAACCGTTACGTATTTTGGATTTGCTGATTTTACAACAATCGTGGGTGATACAGTAATCGTTTTCTCGCCCAGCACTAGCGCTCAGACAAACTTTGGAAATGGTCAAGTGACATCGATCGCTGGTGATGCAACCTTACCAAATACAGATGTTAAGCAAACAGTAGCTTCGACTGTGAAGACATTTTTCTCGCACGAACCAGGAATGGTAACAAAAACAGTAACTGGTCACAAGTTTAACATGCAAACAACTCTTCCAACTATGGTTATTGATGCCAGCAATAGGCAACGAGAATCAAAAAGTAAAGATATTGACGAAATCGATGTTATTCGAAAAGAAATGGAAGCTAAATCATCAATTTTGGCTCATGAGCAAGATAGCAAAAAATACGATACCTTATCAACAAAACAATTAAAAACACTCGTTACTGAATCATTATCAGAAACGCCTTCGGTTTTATATTCTGAGGACATAATTCAACCATCTGAAACTCAGTCTACATTAATGCTATCGACTCCCTCAGATGAAGATATTGCAAAAATTTTCGCATCTATTTCTTTGGCTCAAGCTTCACAATATGCGACTGAACCTTTGCCTGAAGAAACTACGACAGCAGCAGCAGATAATCAATTTTCAGTAGCTGTACTTAAAACTGATTCTGAAACTAAAGTCTTAGGCGGGGCGACGACTATTTTCTTCGAGGACGATCCTTTTTTGGCTAGCGATATATTTAATATTGAAAGTAGTCCAGTGACTGAACAGCCAGAAACTACTTTATACGAATCTCCAACAACTACGACTACTACAACATCCCCCACAACTCCAGAAATAGTTACAGAACCAACAACGACTGAACATGAAGAAAACGAAAAAGTTACAACAGTTATCACTCCAAAAGAGCCTTCAACTTCAGAAAAAACTACTGAACGTATCACGACAGAAAAGTCAGAAAAAACTACTACGGAAAAAGTAGACGTAACAACCCAACAACAAAAACAACCAACTACATTAAAGGAAGAGGAAATAACCACAAATGAGCCAATTATAACGACAGCTCCAATCACAACCACTGAAGAGATTGATTTAGAAAATGAAATCGATTCCAATAAACCAAACGACCTTCGAGATGAAATTAAATGTTCAAGTGTGGAATCTTCAACTTTACACAAAACTTATACTTATCTCACCACATTCTTTATCCCGGTTGATGAAACAGAAACGACAACTTCAATCAAATCTCGAGAAGTTACGACGTCTGAAATTTTATTAAATACCTTAACTTCTTGCTTACCTTTAAATATCCAACCTACCAGTGTACAAGAAGCTATTCAACCTACTGTAACCAATCAAGTTACACCTCGTTCTGAGGAATCATCTGAAATTACAAAAGAAGAAGAACCTACCACTGTTAACAATGAAATTCCTACAACTCAAGCTGAAGCTGAAACAACTACTTCTTCAGAAGCAACAACAGTGGAAGCTACAACTCCTGATGTTTCTCCCATTATCACAACTCCAATCGAAATTGTTACCGAACGCAAGCATGTAACTGAAGCTGATAACAACAATAACGAAGAAATTGAAACTACTACAACTGAAGGAGAAGATGGAGTTGAATATATTTATAAGACTTTATATACTACTTACACGTACTTGACGACATTCTTCCAAGAATCAACTTCAAGTATTTCAAGCCGAAAAGTAATAATAACTAATGTTGTTACATCAACTATCAATCCAGATTTGCTCGAAGCTTCAGATCCAGCTGTAGCTGGATTGTTTGGTCGCGATGAAAGCTTAGTATATTTCTCAAAGCCAGCTAGTTTTGAAGATTTGCCGTATATAGCTCCAACTAGTGTTGGTATTGGACGTCCTACAACAGCTTACGAACTTGGGGAACGTTTCCAATTAAACGGTGAAGAATTGTTAGATAATGTCGCCAAACCAACCCCAGCTTTAGATGACCATAACGTTTACAAAACAGCTAATGGAATCAAAACCTATTACACAACTTACACATACTTTACAACCGTGTTTGTTGATGGTGAAACTGAAATTTCCAGTAGGACTGAAGTTTATACTAACTATGTAACTCCAACACCAGTACAACAAGAAATGTTATCCACGCGAGGACCTGAAGGTATTAGCAATCGTGGATTAAATGAAGATATTCCTCAAGCTTCAAGAGATGAAGATAATGAGGAGGATGATGATGAAGAAATTGAATCTAGTAGTCGCGAAAAGATAATGAATCTTGATTTGGCTCCTGGTAACAACAATTATGATAGTACTATCAGAAGACAGTCTGCGACATTGCAATCAGATCTTCCTAATACAATAGCAAGTGTGTTAGATAGATTTGAAACAGAAAAACTAGATAATGCAATTGAATCACCTCATACAGCCGAACCAAGTTATAGTACAATGTTGAGAAATCATCTCAAATCTAAAAATGATAGTGATTTGGGTGAGACTATCGCTACAATGGTGACGGATGTACGCAGCAGTAGCTCAAATGGAGAAAGACGTATTATTGATATTGATAAGCGCAATGTTTTAGAAGACCAAGTTAGTTCTGAATCAAATAACGACTCAGAAATTATGCCTTCTCCTACATTATTGTTACAAACTAGTTTTACCACTTTTACGTATTTCACAACAATGTACGCAGGTCCTTCATCGACTAATATTGTTAGTCGTTTAGAAACTATCACAAATGTAGTCACTGAAACTTTAACTCCAACACAAACTCTAAGTCCAGAAGATGCTACCTTGCCAATTACATACTTTACAACATTTACTTACTGGACAACTTTGTACAAAGATGGATCTACCACAACAACAAGCCGGGAGGAAACTATTTCTAATGTAGTTACTCCTACAGTTACTCCAACTACGGTGTCTGATTCATCTCTCGAATCAGAAACTACAACTGAATCATCAACTCCTGTAATTGAAGTAACGCCAACAGTAGATATTATTACTCCTGCTTCAGTTATACCTCTTGAACCAACATCTTCAAGTGATGAATTAACAACTTATTACACGACTTATACATACTTTACAACATCTTACATCGGTGATAGTACAGTTATAAATAGTCGTTTGGAAACTGTAACTAGCATTGTTAATGGAACGAAGGAAGACTCTCAATCTGCAATTAACGATGAAAATGACTCCAAAACGACAGAATTGCCTGGCATTTTGCCCACTGGATTGCTCTCTACAATTGTTGATACTAAAGTCAATGATGGTACTACAACATTAATGTCAACTGATGTTTTTGGTACATACATTGATGGTTTATATGCTAAAGTATTGGAAAGTACAACAAAAATACTAACAGAACCAATTACACCAACTGAAACTCCTGAACTCAAACTTCAACCAACAGGAGTTGTTAGTATTAATCAAGGAAAAATTGTTGATGCTGAAGGAGTTAGCACTCTTTTCTATACCACCAAAGCTATTGGGACTTACGTTGATAATATTTACGCTCAAGTCATCCAAAGTACCAGTTCTCTTAAAGTTGATGAAGAGAAAAAATCAGCTCTTCCACCAACTGAAATCGATCCACATGTAAAGAAAACTGGGTTAGTACGTTACATTGAAGGAGCAATCGTACAAAATCGTACTACTACTGTATATCAATCTAAAGTATTAGGTACAGTTATTGATGGTCGTTACGCACAAATTATCGAAAGCACATCTAGTTTTATCATTGAAAAAACTGCTACACCAACCGTTTCGGAAATATCCCCAACTGCTACTCGAGCACCAGACTCGCAAATATCTCCCACATCAATTTCAATTACTCCATCTCCAGTAGCAATTGAGAGTTCTATTAGTGATGATCATAGAAGTGATGATGAAAATCGAACCGATGGAGATGAGGAAGATGACGAAGAAGAGGATGACGAAGAAGACGAAAGTGGACGTAAAAAATCACGTTTGACTTTCTCGACACGCAAACGTACTTTTACTCCCGTTATTCGGCCATTTGCTTCACGTAATCGACCAACATTTAATCCAAAACGAAAAGGTGCAGGTCCAAACAGTGCAACGACTATTACAAGGTCTGATTTTACGCCTACAATAACAGCTACGCCGGCAGCAAAAACTGAAAGTACTAGAGGTCGATTCAGTGGTAATAGACGTCAAAGTTCTTCGTCAGTTCCAAACAACTTACCATCTAGTACACGACGATTCTCGCGTCCAAGAGGAAGTTCTACAGCTGCAGGAATAAGTCCTACATCTGTAGCAGGTAATCGAGGAAGGTCAACTTCAGGAAAAATTCAACCAACATCATCTACTGGATTTGGTTCTAGTTCTCGTCGAGGAGGCTTTAGAAGTTCAACAACGGGAGCAGGAGCAAGTTCATCACAATATCCATTTAGGTCTAGTACAAATTTATTCGGGAGCAGTCAACGATTTAGAATTCGACCGACTTTATCATCTGCATTAAATCGGTCGCCTAATTCACGAACCGCTACCACTCCATCAACTGATACAACCGATGAAGATAATGATATTACAACAGCAGTAACAGAACAACCAACTTCATTGTCAGAAGAAGATTTTGAAACTACCTTGGCGGTGTCAACAACAACTGAATCATTAAGACGACAAAACCCATTATTACGTTTCCGACGTCCATTAACTCGAACAGTTTCTCCTGGAACCACAAATCGACCAGCAACAACACCTCGAAGAAATCCCAATCAAAGACAACGAGCTACAACTACAACGACGACAACTGCCAAACCAAAAACAAGAGCGCCATTCCGACCACCACCACCAATTCAAAATCGTACAAGACCTACTAATAACTTGTTCCCACCAAGAACGTTGTTCAAACCAAGAACACCGGTCACAGAAGAACCAAAAGAAGAAGTCAATGGAGATGAAGAAGAAAACGTTAATGTAGAAGAAGAAGAAGAAGATATTGACAATGAATATGAAGGTTCAAACACGGAAACTCAAACTGAAAAAATTCCAGCTCCCGAAACTAAAAAGCCTACTCGAGGAGGATATAATCCGGTTCAAGTAAGACCGTTCATTCGTCGACGAGTTAAACGTCAAATCGAATATGGAAGTCGAAGTAGTTTTGCTCGGTATAGACGACCAACAAGTCGATATGATTATGAGGATGTTTATGAAGACTATAGCGAAGCTCCTCGAACTACCACTCGAAGATATACTTCAAGACAACGAGCTCCACCTACCACTCAGCCATCAGTTCAAAAACCAAAAGTAGCACCTACGAGACCTACTCCAATATCGGGACGATCTCAATTTACAATTAGAGAACGTGATCAATATCGCGATACAACTCCAAGTAGTATAAGAACAAACTATCGAAGACCAACTACTGCTACTAGAAGAACAACACCGGCTCCATTATCGCGATCAAGACTTCGTAACTCATATACTCAAGCCGATACTTCTAGAAGAACCACTAACTCGAGGTCAAGAACCTCAACACGGCGTCCATCGCAAAGAACTCGAGGACGCAATGATAATCTTGAGCATGCTTACATTCAACCAAGTTTTGATGGTACTATCACAGTAACTCACCATATTCCAACCGAAATAACCATTCCAGTTGTTAATGGAAAAGTTACCGAATATAAAAATATTATAACTGCCAAACCAAGTCTTGAAATTTTAGGCCCTAACCAGTATGTTACTTCCACCGGATTAAATGGTAATCGTCTTTTATATTTAACAAGTGAAGTTACTGCAATTGCTGGAAATGGAGCAACTGAAATAACTCAATTTGTTCTACATGAAACCCCAACTACAAGTGTAACGTTCACTCCAACTTATATTCGAGGAAGAAAAACGTCATACTCTCATATAATTCCAAGTACTGTTTATGACGTAGAACAACTTGTATCCACGATACAACCAGCATTAGCTGCTCAAGCTCCTCTGGCTAACATTCTTTTATCGCAACTATTACTTGGAAATATTGGCGTTGGAAATCAAAATCCTTTATTGGCATTAAATGCAGCTCAAAACGCTGCTCCAGCAACTCCAACTACCGAATTCAAAACTAAAACTACTACGTATGTCACTACTGTAACAAGTTCAACCTCAACAGTCTTACCATTAACTTTCCACGGCAAAGAAATTCTAACTACTATTGTTGATAGTAATGTTAATGTTGTTACGGCTACTGAATTTATTACAGAAACGATTGTTGTAACGCCAACAGCTACTTTACCAAATGCAGGCTTAAATAGTTTACTCTTACCGTTGTTACAGCAGCAATTGCAACAACCTCAAGTGAATCCATTGTTGTCCTTGGGACAACCAATGATTACTCCCCAAGACACATTAGTTCAACAATCGTTTGCTCAAGATGCCATCGATGAAAATAAGGTTGTTAATGTTGACACATTCAAAGATATTCCAGACATTGATGATAATTTAGATCAAGACGTTTCAGTTGACGAGGTTGTAACGCCTGCACCTAAAAGAAATTTTGTCAATCGTAAAAAGCCACAAATTCAAAAGCCAGTTCCTCCAACGCCACCGAGAGAAACTAGCGTAATAACACTTTATGTTTCTGGTCGAAGACCCGGAGAATTTAGTACTGTTTTATCTACTGTTGTCGTAGGGGAAGATAGCACGTTGAGAAAACGGGAAGTTGAATATATTTATGTTGAACCGTCAATTCTTCCAGGCCCATATAGAGTAAATGATAACGATAATATAGATCCATACTTAATGGCTGCATCTAATGAAATTAGTATTGAAAGCAGCGAGACAAATACGCCAACGGAAAGTTTAGAAAGTATTATTGGCGATGTCAATAAATATATAGCAATGCAAACGCCTACATTGGAGCTCACAAATCAAATTAGCCAGTCACTGTCTACCGACGATTTGAAGGCCTCAAAAGATTTAGACGTAGAAATCAAAATAATTACCTTAGAAAATTCTAAACGTTCCGATAAGGACCATTTTTTAGCGAGATAGGCCTTGTGAAGAATGTCCCGCTCACGCCAAAGGTCGAACCGAAACGCAATGTACATAATAACCCAAGGGGCACAAATATAATTAGTACTAGCTCTAAGAATCTAAGTTTAGACCACGTTTCGATTTTCCAATTTGGCTCTTCACCTGTCCAAAATTATCAAAATTTAGTGAATAGTTCTAATAGCCATAGTTTTAAGAGTAGAAATAAGCGAGATCTATCTGATCAAGACAATACTGAAAGTCAAACAGTTGTTAAGAAACTTGTGGCACGTAGAAAAATCGCAACTTCTCGCCAGCTTGACATTTCAGACGAAAACGATTATTTAATAGTTGATAAGCATATTGAAAATGTATCCCCCCATAAAAGACGAGTTGTAGTTACTAAGAAAAGGCTCTTGAATAATACAAGTGACGAAAGAAGTAATATCGAAACGGTTACTAAAACATCAGTGTCAAGACGTAGAAAAGTTTTAGTAACCAAAAAAAGATTAGTAGAAACTAAGTTAAATGAAGATAAAAACGCTAGTTTTAGTAATTTGGAAGAAATCTCGCCATTGGATCTTGAAATTGAGGTACCTCCAGAATTTTATTTAACACTGCAAAACCCTCCGAATCAAGACGATCCAACCAGGTTTTTCACGGCATCTAGTGACAATCAATTTACTACGATTCCATTCCAACAATTCAAATCCTTGAATATCGATCAAAAACCTGTACAAGAAACTGTTCCCATTCTCCCCACAACCAGCATATACTATGACATAAAAACAGTGTTGTCGACTCGATTACGAACCTATACTTCTGTAGTAACGAGAGTACATGAAAATGAGCAACTTATTATTTCCACAACATCTGTAAAACCGCACGTGAAAACTCTTACCATCACGGACACCCTGACTAGGACTATAACGAGCTTAAACGACTTACCCGACATGACGATGACCCTCTCACCTACACTTGTATATTCTTCTGATGGTCCTTTACACACCATCTTGGTCAACACAAACACCGATCAACACTCTTATACAGATAAAGGTGAGTTTTGGCACCTTCTCTTTTATCTCCAAAGTAATTTAAAACCGAGTTAATGCTCTGAATTATTTTAAACTCGAAGGCTAAAACCCATTCTAATTGACAATTATCCTCTTATTTTAGATCATTCCTGAAGAGTCCTAAAGAAACAAAACTTAATAATTACATAACACTTTGTATATAAGTATTAAATTATCTTTAAGCTATCCTTTTTTGTTTTGTCTTTATGAAATAATGTGTATCATAATAATATGATTTGTTGTAAATAAACTGATCTAAGAGAAAATAAATTTTTGTATTTAATTGTATTTTGGTGTTTTAATTTATTTATTTTATTAATTAGACGATGAAGATGCTGAGGGTAGAGGCTATAACTTAGCCACAAGAAAAATGAGTAATGGAGTTGAAGTAATTGTAGCCGGAGACAAAAGTACTATTCCAGGCGATCCTGATTATAGGAGGATTTTGACTAGCAGTAATTATAAAACTATTACTCTGGCACCGTCCACGTTAAGTGATCATATGATGTTGTTAACACCACAAGGAGCGACTGATGTAAGTATATTTCAACCATTTTCATGGTTCTTAAGCATAAGCATATTTTCATAAATAATTTTCATTTCTAAAAAACAAAACAGTTTTGTAAAATCTTCATCACTGTATACTATATGTAATACAGTACTATAATTATACAAAAGATACGCTGATCGCTAAATAACTAAATATAAAAGCAGGAAATTTTAAAAGTATTGTTTCTAAGAAAACTTAACTTCTACTAAGGATTAACTTTTCTGCAAAAGTCATGTTACTTAAAAAAAGAGTTGAAGATTTTGCATTTTTTTAACTATAACGTCCTCAAATTCTAAATTTAGCACAACCAATTAATTTATGTGAGGATCTAAAAAGAACTTCAGTATCTTTGATTCGATATCAATAACGATTTTTCATGATGAAATTTTCGAAAAAGCTTTTGCTGTTTGAAATAATGGGTATTGTAATTCTTCTCTTTATGGACTGATTTTTATTTTCATAAAACAGAACTAAACTGTTAACAAAATATTTTTATTTAAGTAAATTTAATGGAATAAAATCACGACTAGCCACTAAAAATATTTTATTTTTGTATTATTATAAAGAAACTCAATTTTTAAAATGAATATTTGTGATCCTATTTTTTAGTCTTTCAATCAATTAAGGACAGTTATAAGTAGTTTGGTGTACAGATGAATTGGAGATACAATCAGAAGTAAAAATACAGAGTACTAATTATTCATGAATATCTACTATTTGTAGTTTGCCACGAAGTAAATAAATATAAATAAATAGTTTCAATACTGAAAGAAGTACATAAAATTCATTAACTTAGGTTAAAAAAAACATAAAACGAAAGTCAGCTTACTTTTCACAGTGAAGATATTTCAAATTATGCTATATGTTTGAACCAGTAAAATCAGGTTTTCGATTTGTTTTCAATGTTTTTTTTTCAATAATCGTTTAGTGAATGTTAATCAATTTTAAAAAATTGTTTTAAATCTTTCAAATGATAACTTTAAAATTTCAAATATTTTTGATCTTTTTGACTTTAAATAATGTAATAAGTGAACTATCTTCATGAGAACACGTCATGTTTAAATATAAGTTTTGTAAATTGATATAACTTTTGAATGGTGCATTCAATCATTTTGAAATTTTAACAGTAGATTAAAGATTAGCTAAAAATATTTTATTGAATTTTCGTCTGTTTGTCATGTACATGTAGTCCTGTTTCTAGACGTCCTAAAGCAAAATTTTGACTTCTTTCACAAACCAGTACAGGAAGTATTAAGTAATTACTCTCATAAAACGTATCTAATTTTGATTAGTCTATAACAGAGTAATTAGAAGAAAATTTAATTGATTCATAGTAGTTTATAATATATGTCTAATTTCTATACTTTTTTATGATAAATTTGCATAATTTTGATCTAACACGAATTTTGATACTTTTTTCAATATTTTGAAATTTTTAGATTTTTTGTTATGGTAATTACTAAACCAAATATCAATTTTACTAAAAAAAAAAAAACATTATTTACTTCAGTCCAATGGAATACGATTCGAATTGAAGCGAAAGCTCAATATTACTGCTCAAACATATTATTCACAGAATAACTGTTTTACTCACAGAAATTAAAATAAATTGACATCAACGAGGTCAAAGATTTTCAAAAACTATAACGAACTTTCACTTACACTGGAAACAGTTTTTAAAAATAAACCAGAATGGGGATTTTTTTCTATAATTGATCTTTAAAGTAATCAAAGCACTTTTTCTTAGATAGTTCAGCCTCTTAAGAGTCAATATCAGAAGGAGAAATGATTAACTGAAAACTACTCAAATTCTTCTTTTCAAACATTTTATTAGTTGATTCAAAAGTTTAATAAAATATTGTGTCTCAATATATTCAAGCTCAAAATTTCAAAAATCTAACTTTTATCTCGCTTTCTATAATTTTAAGGGCATTTTGTGTTGGCAAAGCTGTATAATAAAAAAATTCTCTAAGTTATTCTTGCTAGAATTTTGATTTCGTTTCAAAAATCGTTTTTGAGATAGAACACGAATTTAAGTTGCAAATATAAAAAACGTTGGCAATTGTATTTCTTCCACGTTTGATGTTCTGTGGAAAAACGTTGATTATATTATGTGCTTAGAACTTGTAGCAATTCTCTGATATAGACAATAGACATCTTTGTAAATAATTCTAAATGTCCTTAAAAGTTAATTCCTTATGAAAATACATAAACTAGAATTGAGGAAAGTTGTTTTGTATATGCTCTATAAATTCATAAGCTTATAAAATGCATCAACTTCAACTAATAAGCACAAAATTAGATTTAAGTCACTTACCAATTATTGTATAATATTTAAAAATTTCATTTTTTTTTTTAATTTGGCAAGGTTATAAACTTATAAGTATTTCTTTTAAACTCAAAACGTTAAAAAAAATTAGTAAAAACTATTTTTTAAAATCTAAAAATTATTTTTGCAAGAGAAAATGAGAATCATTACACAAATAATTGAATCGGATTTTAAAATTTACATAATTTAATTTATTAAAAAAAAACTTTTTTGATATTAAGAGAAATTATTATAACTATTTTTTTAAAATGAAATATTGAACTTTTCGGAGCAAATATAGAAACTTAATTTCGACCTGCAGCTAGATAAAAATTAATTTTGTTTAGAAAATTTTTTGATTAATGATAGAAAGATAAAAAGAATAGTAATTAAATAATATAGTAGGATGTTCGTATCTTTGACGAGGCCTAAAGCATTTTTGATTTCAAAAAAATATTATCGTTCCTTTAGATATAATATATGATGTTTGCCTAATGTTATTTTACTCAAAATCGTTGACCCACATTTATTAAGACAACCAGCAACGACCTCATGCCAAAATAATTAATTGCTCTTAAACTTTGTACGCTTTTGTAGGTGGATCAGTTATCCTCTTCGCTATATCCGAATCAATTTGTAACGAAGACCTGCATGACCACCTTTACATATCTAACGACTTGGCTCCAAGATGGGACAACGACCGTTAGTAGTCATGAACAAGTTATTTCAAATATAGCGACTGAAGAACGGAATACTGCCCATGCACATATCGCTCCTACAGCGACATCCGGGATTATCATAACACAAGTACGTCAATGCTCTATCTCACATATCAATCATTTTGCCATTTTTCTGATTTCTCTTGCAGAATCCGAATCTTGCAACTGGAGTATTTCATACGACCTACACATATTTAAATACAATGCATGACGGAGATCAACCATTAGTCGTTACGTCGACCCACACTGTGGCTAATACAGTAACCGCGCCGGATGACTACTTATCACTTCTTCAGCCTTCTGAAACGGCGACACCTGTTCAAGACACAAACACTTACATCAGTACCGTTTCACTTACAAAAACATTGATTGAAGGCACGGAAAGTCAAATAATAAGCACTCAAGATGTTATAACACAAGTAGTCATCACAGAATCGATACCTCCAAAAGCAACATCTGTTATGACATCTTATATAGCTCTCGACGTGGATGACTTGGCGCCAACTGCTACTAAAGACTACACTACTACAGACGTGGTTAAGACATACTTTGTCACCTACACTTATTACAACACATTCATGGAAAACGGTAGTACAGTAGTAAAAACAAACGTTTCTACTTCTAGTGATATCGTAACCGAAAGACTGTACTTATATCCCAAAAGAACGCATGTAATCGCCTCAACAAAAAATATCATCGAAATGAAACCAATTTCGAACTTAAAACCAACCGAAACAAACGATCAACTAAAAATATTCGCCACCAAAACGTATCTAACGACCTTCACTTACTACACAACAGTACTTCAAGAAGGCAAAGACGATTCAACTTCAACAATAATAAATTCGAGAACTCGAGTTGTCGAAAATGTAGTAACAGAAAAAATCGAAAATAACCTTTTTGGTTCTGATTACTTGAACTCATTGAGACATTCAGTAAATGAAGCCGAAGGTGATGTAACGAAAATCGCAACTGTTGGAGGGCAAGAAATTGAGATCACAGCCACAATAAGCCCGACAAAAACACGTAAGCCAGAGTTGAATACAAACACGGGAAGACCTTCAGTTGAGCCATCTTCCGCCAATGTTATCACCGGATCAACAATAATTTTCTTTGATGACGACAATAACATTGGGAACACAATA
This sequence comes from Sisyra nigra, assembly GCA_958496155.1. Lineage (NCBI taxonomy): Eukaryota > Metazoa > Arthropoda > Insecta > Neuroptera > Sisyridae > Sisyra > Sisyra nigra. The sequence continues at coordinate 36,262,714 of OY292315.1, read as the reverse complement.
AACACAAAAACTACGAGCACTCCTCCTTTAAATATTAAACCATCTAAAACTATCGATAGTTCCCGAATTAAATCAAAGACAAACTCAAAAAATAAGACGAAACCAAAAACTACCAGCCGTCCAACTTCAAGTTCTACTCAAACCAAATCAAACACCAAACAAGTTCCTTCGGCGACTGCCACTGCAGAAACTCAAAATTATATTACTTCAATTTTAGCCTCAAAAACGATAACTCCTTCAGGAACAACATTAATGCCTGGAGAACAAGTTATTGTCGTTAATAGAAAAAATGGTACAAAAACAATAATTCCTGTTTCGGATCCATCATTGAAAAAGCCTCTAATCAAAAACGATCTTGCTGATTTGATTCATTTGGGATCGATAGGTATTAACAGCTTGTCAGCATTAGGTCCAGTTTTTAATGCAATTGGAGGGATGATTAAGAGTAATTTAAATTCTAACCGAAGAAACGATACAAATGCTCTTACTACTCCCAAGCCACAATTTTCTGCTCTTGTAAGTCAGTATGATAAAAAAAGAACAACCCCGGCAATCGACGTTCAAAACCGTTCCCCAATCTATATTCCGGTCGGAAATATTGGTGACGAGGAAATTCTAGCTGCTGAAAGCCAAAATTTAGGACATGTCAGTGTTAATACGCACGCTCTTCCTGATAAAATTTGGGATAAAAACATACCATCATACAAAAGTCAAGTTGTCGTTGGTAAACCAACTCATGAAAGTCCATTAGTGAATGGTGGTATTCCAATTTCACCTGGTCAAGTTATAACAGCTAATTCAGATGTAATCGTTGGTAAACCAGCTGTGATTGGACCACGGATTCCGTTCATCAAAAATCAAGCCAACCCCAATGAGGTCCCAATAGGAATGCATCCGCCTCCTCTTCCTCAACAGAAATTACATTACAACGAAATTGAAAAACCTCAGATTGTGGTTCACCATAAACCTAGCAGCGACGATTATTTCGGACCACCACCACCTAATAATCCTCCAAGGAAATCATCTATTCGAGGTGAAGCAGGAAGTCCACCTTTTCTAGAGCCAATTTCACCAATAATTGAAGAAATTCCTTTGCCATCTCCTCCATTTAAACTTTTACCTGAAAAGCCACCAGAACCACAAATTATACCAATTCATCCAAGTAATCGGGAGGATAACTTAAACTTATCACCACCTCCAGTTCCCAACTACCCGCCCCCAATGAGTTATCAAGAAGTGCATCAAGAAGGACTTTCAATTCCTTATAAAACATATGAAATTCCAGTCTCTAATTTTAGCAACTCTCAATTGTTCCATATTCCTAATTTCAGTCCAACAAAAGTTATACAAGATTCTTCCAGTTATAGTGAATTAAAACCATTAACTCTTGGAGATCCAATTCTTTTACCAGAAGTAATAGAAAGATCTACTGGTCAACCTTTACTTGTTAATATTCAGCCATCTCAAGTCGCTAATGTAATTATACCTCATGGAAGCTCCACTGCGTTAATATTCGGAGGATCAGCTGAACCACATAAAAATGGCCAATACTTTGACGATCCATCACCCTATCCAGAACCAGGTTTCTTTGGAGGGGATTATAGTAGTCATCCAACTATTTTCAACCAGCAAACATTCCCGAAACCATCTGGAGCAATTATCAATGTGAATCCCAATGTTGCCTCACAAGGAGTAGATATCAATGTTCCACCATTATCATTTGGAATTCCAGAACAAGAAGTTCGTATCCCAAAACCGTCAGGAGGTATTATCAACGTGGATGCTCATGTAAATAGTCACGATATTAGTGTTAATGTTCCTCCAATTTCATTTGGAACGGTTAGTCAGGATGATAATGTTAGAACTCAAATTATACATCATGGTGAACCAATGTCAAATCAACATGTCGTTCATCATGGTGCTTCTCATCATGGTATGAAGTTTAATGTTCCACCAGTTTCATTTGGAGTTACAAACACACAAGGAGGACCAACTCAGGGGCATTCTTCCAATAATAATTACAATCATGGACCAGTTACTTTTGGATCACAAGATAACGGACCTCATGGTCAAGGGTTGACGATTAATGAACAAAAGGTCTCTTTTGGCGGACCAAATCATGACTTACCTCCTTATGGAATTAAAGTTAATCTGGGTCATATAGGATCAGGGGATATTAACGTCAATGTTTCACCTCAGCCATTGGGTGGAAATAACCATGAAATCGTAGTCCCTAATGGAATTGTTCTTGATGCCCCATTAAATGGAAACAATAATTTTAACAAAAGACCTCAACAAAGACCAACAATTCCAATACATAATTATGACAAATCAAAACCAATTGTATTCACATCTGGAAATCAGGAACGTCCACCAATTCCCGGTGATAATCAAAGCGGTATTCAACGACCACAAGAACCAAAACCACAGCCTAATGGAATGAAAAATAATAAAAATTGGCCCAGGCCACAACAATCACTACCACCACAACGTCACCCACCACATCGACAAAATATACATAAAGATCGACCACATTTACAACAAAGTCCTTCTGAATTTATGTCACCGCCTCCAATGCCAAACCCGCATTCACGACCTGATTCGTTTGCTACACCCGTTCCAATTCCATTAAATCATGGAGAACGTCTAGAAACCTACCCACCATTAAATGAAGACCTGTTTGAAGATTACAAAACGGATGATTCTTTCAATGAAAATGGAGAAGCTATTCAAGAATCAAACCAACGACCAGTACGACCGGGACAAGTACCACCTGAAACCCGTGTGCCTATTACAACCACAACTCAAAAACCTGTTAAAACTACCAAATATAATGACAAAAATGTTGAGAACTATTCCACAATTACAAACAGTGTTATTACTCATTCTTATGATTTGCATGGATCAATCAATGAACAAGGACAAGTGTTTAAGATTCCTGTCGCTCATGATAATATTAATTATGGAGTTCGAAAACCAATTCATTCAACTGAAAAACCGTACTTGCCAACGTTTGTTAGTAAGAGACCAAGTCCATTTGAGTTACATACTCCTAATCCTCCAAATATTCGAAAACCGGTTCATGAAAACAATTTACGACCTCCTCATCCAACATCTTTACCAGTAAATAGTGGAAATGGAGTGGTCGTTAAGCCAGTAACCACTGCTTATGAAAATTTGGAAAATACAGGATCTCAAACTGAGAAACCGTTTAATAAAATTTACACAAAACCAAATACCAATGTTCGTACAACTCAAAATCCTAACAAATATAACACTCATAATAGTCACTCATCTAATAATAATCAGTATCCAAAGAAAAATATAACAATAATAGAAGCCTCAACTTCGATGAATCAATCAACTTTATCGCCACACACAAAGCCAGTGAATCCACTTCAAAATATTCTTCAACAAGAACTTGATTTGAACTTAGGAGAGGTTAAAATTAAATCAAAACCAACGACACCAATTCCAATCCAAAAGACAACTCAAGACCAACCTGATGATGAAATGTTTGTTACTAAAGAGTCCACACATCCTCATCACCATGGAACAATTCAAATGAATGATACACGTCCAATTGAATTGACTTTGGAAAAACTCCGACCTCCTACAATTGAGGACATTTACGATAAAATGAAGAATGTTGATATGGACATGAAACCTCCTCCACCTCAACTTGATTCAACTCCGTCGTATAAACAACAATCTGATATTAACGATAAACATTCAATGTTTGATTTGGAATCACAACCCAATACACCACGGCCGTATGTTCCAAAACCATCTGAAGAAATGAAACCTCCACCAGCAATCGGATATCATTCGCAATCTCAAAGAAATGAAGAAGTTATGGGTCTTAGTCCTCCTCCTCCAGCTCCAACGATTTCTACATACTTAGAAGCATCTAATCGACCGTCATTCACACCTGAAGTTTCTACATATCGACCAGCATTTGATATGGAAGCATTTAAGAAACGTCCCAACTATAATCGACATTCCAATTTCAATCAAACAACAACCCTTAAAGTATCAGAGAAACCTAGTACTCCAAGTGTATCTCCAAAACCAACGACCTACTACCAGAAACCGACTTCAAGACGTCCTGATATATTCCGACCACCCGAATTTGATCGAACTACCAAAAAAACCATTATTACTCCAGAACAATATCCAATTACAACTCGAAGACCTCCATATACTTGGCCAAAACGAACTACCACTTCCAAACCAGTACCCACCCCTAACATCGAGAACAAAAATAAACCTATCAATGTATCATCGGCTAATAAATATAATATTCATCCACCAGTACAGACAATAATTGGGTCACCAAGCGAAGCGATTAAACCTACTTCAATAAAAACGAAAATAAAAACTTCAATTTCGAAATACACTACAATTGAACCATCTCCAACTATCATTTGGGATCAAGAACCAACGATCATTGGATCAGAAATCAGTATTCCGATTGAAGAGATACTATCAAGTACCAATTTCCCGACGAAAGCTCTCCCATCTATCACTAGTATATCTCGAGAACAAACAATCAACTTTGGCTATTCTAAATCTAAGGAAAATATTAAACCTTCAAGTACAACAAATATCAATACTGCAACGCATCACGCTGGAAATGAAGTGAAAATCATTGATGAAGAAGTTAACTCTGTAATTCCACTTAAGGAATCGCCAGTTTCAAGTATCCGAAAGGAAACGACCAAATCTTTACTTCCAACCCGTTATATCACTCACACGCAAACGTTAACTGTTACAACAACAAAGACTACTGTAGTTAAAAGCTTGGGTGCACCACCATCAACACTTACTTTGTTACTTACTAAAACACAAACTTCTACGATTGTCGATACTGTTACTGAAACTCATGTTCATACATTAGTTCAACCAACAAGTATTGTATCAACTGTAACTACAACTGTAAATCAATCTCCACAACAAACAGTAACATTCTATCAACCAAAACAACCAGCTCTTGAAGCAAGTGCGTATCCTTCATTCCCAGTAGTAGCCACCACCAACTTAGGTGATTCCAACGAAAACGACTCATCTGAAAATGACGACAGTCTAGAAGATTTTATCATCAAAGATGTTGAGGTGTCAAGCGAACAAACTCATTCAAAGGAAAATTCCTTGCCGACAAATAGCGACGAAAATGAGTCAATATTTGTTGTTATGACTGATAAGAAGCAGGGTAGTGTTGTTAAATTAGATGACTTGCCTAAAGATAGCAATGAACATGGTTTAGATGGATTCGAAACGGTGGACCGTGATGAAATTTTGGATAATGATGTAGATCATGTGATGCTTGGTGGAATTTTGATCGCTACTCCACCTCGACTTGATGCTCCTGATTTGGGATCGACGAGTCGAAATAATGAATGTAAACCTGACTGTAAGGCTTCAAGAAATGAACTTTGCCAACGAGTAGAAGGTGCGATGAGATGTGTTTGTCGACCAGGTTTTGCTAGAATGTTCCCTGACCGACCATGTAAACGTAAGTTTGTTTAATCAATGTCTAAAATAGACAGGTAACTAATTTAACTTTTTTTTTTATAGCGACTTACACGTATAGTATGAAATTGGCATTGGCTCGAAACGGAAAAGAAATGTTAAGATATGAAGATGCTCTTGGAGATATGAATTCGAAGGAATTCATAAAACTTGCAAGTGCTACGCACGATGGTCTAGATCGAATGGTGATGCAAAGTGATCTGCGTGATGTCTATCATGGAGTTCATGTTGATAGTTTTGAACCAACCAACTCAGGTGAAGGAGTTATCAATAAGTTCTACGTACAACTTTCTGACAATACCGACGAAATTCGGCTCATGGAAGTATTCAAGAAATACCTTCGAAACAACAACTACAGTTTGGGAGGAACTGAAATTTACGCTGATCGAGAGCATGTTGAAGAACTACGTGCTAGTGATTTTAATGAATGTTTAAGCCCACAATTCCATGACTGCTCAGAACATGCCCAATGTTTCAACACGAAAGGAACCTACACTTGCAGCTGCAAAGAAGGATTTGCTGATTTATCTGAAAATCCATTGTATCCTGGAAGAATTTGTTCAGCTGAATTAATTGGATGCGATAAATGTAACTATCATGGAACTTGCTATAACAGAGGAGATGAACAAGTATTATGTGAATGTTTCCAATGGTATGCTGGAGAAAATTGTCATATTAATCTAAAAGGTAAATGAATGCAAAAAATAGATAATTTACAATGCCTTTAAATTTTTCATGTCTTTTCAGTAATGTTAATTGGATTGATTACATTGGGAATAATTCTTTTTGTTTTACTCATAATTTGTGCTATTTTAACTTGTGTTCGACGCCAATCGAACGATCCTCGAGCCCAACATCATCGTCCTCCACGACCAATAAGAAGCAGTAATAGTGCTTCCTTTATGCCTCAACGAGCTTCATTAGATCGGAGAGCTATGATTCAAGATACAAGCAGTGAAGGAAGCCATAGTGACACCAACACTTTACCTTACGTTGTAAAAGTAACTATTATAATTGATACGAAAAATGCACATAATTTAACTTATTTTATCTTAATTTAGCAAAAGAGTAAAAAACCAAAGAGTAGTAAAAAGCATGTTTCCGTGGCAGACTTAGAACAAGGTAATACAGATACGTTAGGAGAACAAAGAGATCGGTCATTAACGGTGATGATACCACGAGCTAAATATCATCCAGCTTCGCCTAATTCTCCTTTACGTACAATGGCACCAGGTTATGAAAAAAGGAAGATTTCTTCTACGAGTACAGAAGCTAAATTACTCAGTTATTTAGATGCTGGACCTTCTCCAAGCAAAGTATATTTAAGTTTATTTTTATCAAATTTCAAATACAAACATTGTAATTATTGTAGGATAATTCAAAGAGAAAGCACAGTCATGTTCTCAGTGAGTCAAATATGAGTAGACCAGGGCATAAGACTTCTACAGGTTTGTAACTCTTCAATTTAATTTTTAATCTCGTTAAACAGAGACTTGACATTAACCTAAGTATCATTTAAAAATTTGAGATTAAAAATCAAGCTTTAATGTAAAATAAACTTATAGTTGGGATTGATTTATTTTTAGGAGCCTTGGTTTCTGCTGGGTTTGAAGTTTCAGCTACGGTCAGTGGAACGGAAGCTGATCGAAGTGAAAACGCAACTTTAATACACAAACCAGATGTAATGTCGAGTACAGGCACGAGGTCGCAGTTTACAACCCTAAGAAAAACTAGTAGATATGATAGCCAGTAAGTAAACCATAAAAAAGTTATTATTGGTGTAGTAATTGAATTTAATCCTTTATTTTTAGTCACGACGACATTATCGATTCCATGGGAAATTGGATGGATAGTGCACCTCGTGTGAAGTAAGTCTCCATTAAAAAATTAGATATTAAACATGTGGAAATAATTTGACACTGTTGAAATCAATGAAATGACTGATTGTTAATTTATTATGGACTAAAGCTATATTGAAAATCTGGAGGGTGATCAAAAACGTACTAATGCTAACAATAACCAATAATTACAAACGTTTTTTCGTTTTTTCTTTTCGATCACGTCTATGCATTTTGTTATTTCTTTGTTAATAAATTATAATTTTCTATTGACTTATTATTTATATATTATATATTATTTATTTGGCTTTTTTATAATATTTAGAACGGTTTCGGAAGCTCGATCATACGACGAAACGACAATTCAAGCTCCAACTAAGTCGTTAAGAAGTGTTGGAGGATACGACTCGAAGCCTAACGATGTAAGATTTAAAACAATTCATTTTTTGAGTTTTATAAATTTTAAACAATTTTTTTTCTAAATTTATAACAAGGAGGCAAACACGATGGCCGAAAGAGATGTCGGATCAACATTCCTTCTTCCGCACACGCATCTTTACAAACCCGATCGGGTAAGAATTACTTCCGTAATAAACATATTCGATTTTTACTGAACAATCCTGATTACTTTTCAAATTAAAATGGTTCAGTAAAATGAAATATTGCTAAAAATATTTCTTTAGTCAACTAATATCTATATTTTTTTCTATTTAGGGAAGTGATATATCCGGTTTCGATTCTCTATAAAATATAACAATAGAGAAAAGACAGTAACATCTAATCAAAAATTGTTTTATTTAAAGTTTTTTTTGTAATTCTCGTTGTTATTAATTTTATTTATTGTTATTATTTATGTGCCGTCTGTGAGTGCCTGTGTTACAAAAAAAAAAAAAAAATATTTATAAATGTTTTATTATATTGTTTGTTGAGATATATGCATAATTATGTAGAATACTAACTAAATTAATATTACCTATTATATATTTATCTATCTGTAAAAATATTTTTAAGCGATCTAAGTTATCAACTTATTGATACATTTAATTTGTTTAGTAAGATTAATAGATTAAAATTTAAAAGGTACAAAAAATTTGTTCAGTACTTAAACATTACGTTGTATAAAATTGAAATAAAATCATTTACGTAATGTAACTCATAGTCCCTTTGTTTTACTAAATAGTTATTTATGTATTTATAATAAATTTAGCTGCAAGGTCCATCAAAATGTCACTGTACAAGTTTTAACGCAAAAGTCGTGGCGTTTCAAGTTAGGAAAACATTAATATATCAGTATTAAGCAATAAAAATGATTTAGTATTACGACAGTAATAAACGAAAGGAATGAATCAAATTTGAAGCTTAGATCGAAAAAAATACTAACTTAAGAAAGGAACCAAATCGCCATACAAGAAGATGGTGTTTGCCATAATAATATTTTTTAAAGATATCGATATTTGTACTTTAATTCTGTTAAAGAATTTATCACTAGTTTTTATATCGAAACATTAATTTTATCAACATAGTTGACTCATAAAATTTGTTTTCTAAGATACATTTTTTAAATTTTGTATGGGTATAAGAAATTGAATATTTTTCCAAATCTAAAAATAACAACTTAACTTTTGAAATTTAGTACCAAACTATAGTATACTACCTTAAACAATAAGATCATCTATAAAAAAGAAATAGTAATCAAATATAAAGTACTAGTTTTCAATTTTCAAACAATATTTCCCAAACAAATTCATAAAATTTACTTATTTAAGAATGTTTCCAAGAAATATGGACTCAACTTTCAAAAAAGCATTCCCTTACATCTAAGAAATCACCAAGTCAAGTATTTGGACTTTTTTATTAAATGAGATAACTTAAGAAAGCAATGCTTAACTTGACTTGACTTTAGATATTAATATTTGACTCGAGTTTGACTCGATTTAAAGTCAAATTTAAGACAAGAAGTTTGAAAATCAAGTCCAGTAGCCTATCTCTATATAACCGACTCTTTCTAATCATCCTCCACAAACAGAAATACAAAAGCCAGCTCTCTTTATTAACTTACAAAAGTTACTGAAAATAGCTTCACAAAACACCAATAGCTTCAATTTTTTTGACAAGAAAATATTGGATATGCTTTTGAATGGTCATCCCAAATTTTTCAAAATAGTTGTATGAAAATTTCAATTATTATGAAATAAGTAAAGCATTTATATTTTCAATATATCTTAGAATGGAATGTGCCTCATATATTAACGGTCGTATTGCCAAATTTGATTACAGTTTTTATATATAAAGGATGCTTATAAGGAAAGGACTATAGGATTGATTTTCATGGGAACAACTTTAAATGTTATTTGATCGTTAAATGTCTTTCATATTATGTAAAATTTATATTTTTATGCAAAAAAAATTTAGTTTAATTATAAACTATCAAAAAAAATGTATGTTTTATTAAAAAGAAAATGTTTCCTTGTCAATTGAATACACAGAATATTTTCTTTAACTTAATTAAAATACAAAGCATATTAATAACTTCGTTGTATTAAATGTGAAGAAAAAACGTTTCTACAACGATATAACTTACCATAATTAATTTAAACAAAAAATCTTTCTATTTAAGAAATAAATTTAAAAAAAAAAACGTATTTGCTGAAACAAATTTATATAAACGTTTTTTGTAAATAAGAAATGTAATAATGAGCCATAATATATTACAATATTACACTCTTATATTAAAACATTAAGTATATATAATATATACGTACATTGTACATGTTAAATTTGTTTCAACGAACAACTTTTCTACCATATAAATAATGTTAAATATTTATAAAATAAATATTTAGTTATTAAATATATGTATATAATAAATTGTATATTTAAAAGCAATAACAATAGTTAATAATTGTATAAGTAACTAATTTATAATACAAGTTTAAAAAAGACATTTCTTAAAATAAATGTATTCTGGTCTAAAACAGTCAATGTTAAAATGATTTAGTTAAAACCATCAAATTGGAGACATTTAATTTTATCAGACATTAATTGTGCAACTACTTATATGATTTATAGCGCATTTGAAATTGTTAAATTCAAATTGAGCATTGACTGTTAAATTAATTAAGAGAGTTTCAATTGCGAAGTTATAAATCAAGCAATTGAATTATTTGGAGTATTTAAAAATGTAATCAAATTATTTTTACGAAACATTAACATAATATGAAAATACAAACTTCTTTATTGGGGGGATATGGTTTTTGTTAATTAAATAATCGCGTCTGTCAATGAAGCGAAGTGCCAAAAAAACTTGATATTTACTTAAATTACATTTCAATTGCAACAATATATTTAGACAAAATATACAGTTAATAAGTTGAATGTAAAAAATTTTATACAATGAAACGATAATTTTAAAATATTTTAATAAAACCTATAATTGATAAATCTGTTTTTTTCAAAAGTCTACCTGAATCTATTCATCTTTAAATTCATCCGATATCAAATGAACGCTAAATCACTGAAAATGAAAACATGAAAACCCACTTGATGGCGCAGTGGTTAGAGCAACTGCTCTCTCTGCTACATGCGCCAGTGGTTCTGGGTTCGATTCCCATCAAATCCCTAGATATAAGGTTAAAAATTAAGATTCAAGACCTACAGAATATTTCTGTGTGTAAGACAGTCGTGATATGACCATAGAAGTTACAGCGATTATAAACACCCAAAAAAAAAAAAAAAAAACATGAAATTTAAAAGTTTTATTGCTGAAAGAGCTGTTCTTGTAGAAGTACAGTCCTTTCGGAAGTAACTTCTTTAGTTGTAACGAAGATTTTTCAAAATTGAATCTTTACGTGGTTCAAAGAGAGTGTTTGAATGTTTTAAATTTCTTCTATTCCTTTTTCTGTTCTATCGAATTTCTACAAAAAAAAAATCCCAACTATGAATTCTACTTTTGTAGTTTCTTAGCTCGTTCAGTTAAAAATTGAAAAAAAAATTCTAAATTAACTATCTTGAATGGAGTTAATCTTCTGATCTTCTGTCTTAGTGCTTGCAGTAAAGTAATTTTGTAGTAGTTTCTTTTTTCATAGACTGAAGTCTATTTTTTAAACTTAAACTGTGTAATGTGTATACTTAATTTTTAAAATGTTAAGCGAACGAATTTAGGGTTTTATTCAGGGTTTATTTCAGATAACAGTCAAACCATACATAAACAGCAGAATATATAAAAGAATCGTTCCAGATAAAGCTGTCAATGTTTTTGTACGGGTTAGTTTGTGTTTCAGATTGTTGTTCATATTTCGATAATTAGTGAAAAAATTCCTGTCCACCAATTTGGCTTTAGATGCCAGTACTCTACTGTTCAATCGTGCCACAGATTTAGCAAATAAACCACGTCTTCGGGAAAAAAAAGTACTGCCACACAGATTTTTTTGATATTAACCAGACATCCGATGAAGTTTGGCACGATGGTTTGCTTTACAAGATAAAAAAATGTTTACCAATTCTCTGAAAGCTCTTCAAATCGTACCTCCAGAATTGGAACTTCAAAACAAAAGTAAAACAAGAGTACTCCGACTCATATCCTATAAAATCTGGAGTACCCCAGGGAAGCGTTCTGGGACCCCTACTATACCTGCTATATACTTCCGATTTACCTACTAAGAACAATTTCTATAACGGGAATATTTGCAGATGGTACGGTGATTGTGGCTACTCACTAAGACACTAGTATCGCTTCACAGTACATTCAGCGTCATATGGATCTGCTGATTGATGGATTACATAAACGTAAAATTACAATAATTGATTCTAAATCAGTCCAAGTGACCTTCACTCTCAGAAAAGAAATATGCCCTCCTCCATCACCCTGGGATCAGCCACGATTCCCTCATCTAATGCTGTCAAATATCTCGGTGTCTACGTAGATAGAAGGGTTACGAGGAAATACCACACATCCCAAAAAAGGAATATACGCACTAGAATCATACACCTTCACTGGCTGTTGGGTAGGGGCTCAAAGCTTTCCCTGAAAAACTAAATTCATATCTATAAGACAAACAAAGTTCCGATCTAGAAGTACGGTATTGAGCTGTGGGGCTCCTCCAGCAAATCCAATATATGTCTAATCAAAGCCACTCAGAGTAAAATACTGAGACAGCTGTTAGATGCACCATGGTATGTCACCAACGAGACAACGAGACTTTTCTAGCTGATTTATTTATCCCATTAGTAGCCGACCACCAGCTATTTCAAAAAATACGTCAACACATAGGTATATACCCACTAGTGGCACCATTTCTAATCCATGAGGGTTCAAGACGGCTAAAGAGAAAAGTGCCAAGTAACCAAAATCAGTCATAGGGGGATTCCTCCAGTGGTAGTGATCTCCACCATGTCCAAATTCCAGCCATCAAATTGGATGAAAGGATTCTGATGGTCAATTAAGGGAGGAAAAAAAATATCTTGATGTATAAGATTTTGCACTTCGTTATTTAGTGTATTGGTTATTTCAATAAATGTTCAAAATTATATTATCAGGTTGTTTGTAACATTATCTTTAGGCTATTTTGAATATATTAAGTACAACCCCCATATATTAAGAGCCCTGATACAAAAAAAAAAACATGGTTAAGCTTTCAAAGTTAGTCTTTTGTATTTGTTTATTGCCATGAATAACACTTAATTATTAATTAAAAGTAAAGCTGACAAAATCTACACAGTAAAAAGAACCGGTGTAAATCAATGCGGTGTACGGTGTTAAAATTTCCGGTGTTAAATTCAACACCGAAACCAGTGTGACAGTTAGCGGTGTGACAATTTGCAAATTGTTAATAATTTTTTAACATACACCGATATGGAGTAACTTTACTTTTCTGATTTAAAATTAAACGCTCCTTCTTAATTTATGCAAAGAAAGCTTTTTATTTTACATTGTAAATGTTATTATTAACATAAACATATAAAACCCGAGAAAAGTCATTATATAATTTTATTAATGTTGGTTATTAACGAAGAGTTTGATTTTCTTGAAAAATGTGATGCAAGAAGGAAATAATGCCCATCCTAAACAACCGAGCCATTATTTTTATTAATAATAATAAATACATAATGTCGATGTATAAAAAACCACAAATTATGTTTCCTAGAGGTCACAATGTGGGTTACAAACTATTAAATCATATAAGTGTCAAGTATTATACATGAAATCACGTAGTAGTTCTAATGAACGAAATTTCTTTTAAATACAAACCGAAAATCTTTGAGATAACTTAAATATGCACACACCGCAAATTAGAGTTAATTGAAAGCATTGGAAGAAGGTTTTACCAAAGATGAAAAAGAGGTAGCAAGTTTTTTTATAAAATTCACATAAATGGTCAAATATTTTTTCAGGGTCGCGGCAAAGTCACAAAAGTATGAATATAATAAGAGGCGTACATAGTAATCAATGGAATTGATGCTAATTGAATGCAATGACAAATCTTAACATCTGCTAAAACGAGCGAACTGCATAAATTATGTTTTCTTCGAAAAAAGTGAGAGAAGGTCGCATCGGTCACATGTTCTGTCCTCCCCAGCAGCCCACCCAAAATTAAACAATACATATTGTCTTAAATAAATATTGAATGGCAATTACAAATTATGAACATTATGTTTTAATTGGAAAAATAAACATCATTACACTTTTGGCTAAGCTTCTTATAAAATTTTTTTTCAATTCTATTGATTCAAAGTTAAAGTGAAAATGTTTTCACAATATTCAAATTTAGTTCTTATAAAAATTAAAGAGTGAATAATAACTTGATTTTTATAACTTACTTTTAAGGGAAAATCTGTACGTAATAATGCAAACAGCATCTAATTCAAAAAGAATTCCTTATGAAGTCCTTTATAAGAGGTCCAAATATGGAAAAGAAAATAAATACGTTTGAAATTTTTTTTTTTTGTATTACTTAAATTAATTTAATAAAAGTGATACATTTGAAGGGGATATTAAATGGAGTTTATTGGGCGTTAAAGCATTACGATAAGAGATAGGACTATAGAATGGAACATGGTAGGGTAGCTTGATCATCAGTTTTGGAGGGCTGTCCTTTTCAACAAATTTTTTAATATGCCAAAAAAAAGTTTAGCGGTTCATTTGAAAATCAATTGTTGGATACTGTATCTTCTAGGATGATAAACCAAACATATTTTTTCCCTTAAATTAGATTAACAATGATTAAATATAAGGTGACCATTTTTTTTTTAATTTCAAATCCGGGACGGGAACTTCTAGCGCAAGGGGGGGTAGTTAAGTTAAATGGCTTAGATATGATTTTTTAAATTATTTTTTTAATAACAACTATACATAAAAAATATTATTTAAGGATATAATAAAAATCAGTACCTCAGTATTTTGATATGCACAATTTTTCCGGTTCAAATTTTGTAAAAATAATTCTAGTTGAAATATATTTAAAACAAATATTGAAAATAAGAACCTTTTCAAAAATTCGGAACAATCCGGGACAAATATTTCTTCTAGAACAATCCGGGGCGCAAGGTGGAAATCCGCTACTATCCCGGCCAATCCAGGACGTATGGTCACCTTATTAAAATATAGTGTGTGTTTTATTTTTTGAAAATTTTTCAGCACTAAAAAAAGAGAATGGGGTGTTTAACTTGTGTTGTTCTGTACATCAAATCTAAGATTTCGTATGTAGTCTTATCAATTCCTCAATTATTATTTTACTATACCCTAAAAAATTACACTTTATACCTACAACATGAGCAGTAACATACTTGAATAAATATTTTTGAAATTTTTTCAAAATATTCGAACAATATTAATATTAAAACATAAAACAGTGAGAATACCAAATTTAACACAACCCCTACTCATATTTTCATATTCTGCCAAAATATTAAAATATTTTTTTAATATGAGATTGGACGTCAAAGGTGTCTCTCGAATGTATTATACTTAAAAAAAAAAACTTGAACTTTAGACGAAAAGTCCTTCATATTATATTTACTTGTCATTAACGGAAGATCGACATGACGAAAATGGCAAGAGGTGGTTAATGTCACATTTGTGAAGACAGATTGATATCAAATAGGAGGACGATCGTATCTTAAATAGATAATAATTTGTAGGAAGGTGTGGGCTGGCTAAATTTAAACAGACCAATTTATTTATTACATCACATAGAGTACGAGTTAATTTATGAATGAAATTAAAGCGTATAGTAACGAATTTACTTGATACTATCATCATTTTATACGACTGTAAATTATTGATATTTCACAATAATTATTTCTCACTTTCCTCGATAATATTTTTTAAATATCTTAAATCTGGTTCTAAAACTGCACAGACTGACTAATAAGATACTGAACTATTAAAGCATAAAGTATATATTCTAATTTGCATATCCGCATGTTGTTTTATAAAACGTACGATACGTTATATATACAAATCGTGGGTAGCTTACGATCGAATCTCCATTTTCAGATTATAACAAATATTAATTTCTAAAGAAAAAAATTTGGGTTACTTTCAAATTGTGAGAGTTTTAATAATATTATTAGAGTATATATATTCTAAAAAAATATGTACGGGTACAGTATGTAACTCAATTTCTGAGGGTTCTTATAAAAAAAGAAAACATTATTATACTTTCAAAGTTATATTTGAGCCTCACTATCATGAATATTAAATTATATAAAATAAAATTGGGAATTCATCAAGTCAAGTAGCTGGAAATTTCTTGGAATTGATTAAGCTAAAGATTTTTACTTGAAAATGAAATAACTTTCAAAATCAGTGCTTAATTTAATTCGATAATTGAATACAATTTTTTTTTAATTTGAGTTGGGGACTTGATTTCATTTAAATTATAGACCAAGTAGCTTGAAAAGCATACCAAGGAGCTTTGAAATCGAGCCAGACAGTGAATACTTAATTAGAGTATTTGATGCAAGTTATGAACAATGGGGATCCACAATCCACGTAACTCACTGTGTAAAAGAAAGAGACGGATGTTTGGCTAGTCGATTTTTGGTTATGTTATGGTCTCCATGTTTTTACATTAATCACAATAAAACAACTTCCTACTAAAAATCTTTGCTTACAAACTTAAACAGACAATCGGAACATGAAAGTAATACTTGCTTTATAAACAATGTACCCTAATTTTGCAAATATCAACCTAAAGCTCAAAGATAAGACTAAATGCCTTAATAAACTAACACATCACCACAACAATAAAAATTCAGCATAAAACCTCGTTGTTGACTGATTTTTCTCTTTTTAAATGAAAAACTAACAAACTCTGAAACAATAAATAAGTTGATATTAAAGCTTTCATGTAGTTTTCAATGCATCCTTTGGCTTTTTGTTAAGGTAAATTAACTTCCGACAATGCGGAGAACATAAAAAAGAATCACTCTCAAAGATATTAATATCAACTGTGTAACTTAAATAATAGTAAGTATATCTTTTTAAATTTAATGGAGACATAAACTTTCAAAAAGTTTCAATATTATAACTTAAATTTAACATTTTCATATAAATGGTTTGTTTAGTCTAATTTGTTACTAATTTATGAAAATAGAAACAATTAACGGTAAGCGTAGGAATATTATTACATAACCATAAGTCTTCTTCGAAATAGACTCCTTAATACCTCTTTAGACTTTAGACAACGAAAGTCAAATTTTATTAGAAACAATTAAATTAAAATACCACAACGCTTAGAGAACTAATATACAATAACTCGCTAAAAGGCAATATTTAAGATGTTGATATTTGAAATTATAACAAATGTGTTGAAGGCTTGGCAACTTCGTGACTAACCCAAGTAGCGACTTGACAATAGCATCAAGCGCATAAAATACAAAACAGAAAAATCAATTTGAAATATGCAGACGTCCTTAATCCTTTTAAATCACAATAAACCAGCTCACTCGGTTCATATACTAAAAAAGAAATGAGTGAGAATTTTAAATAAGTTATTTATAACGTAAGTTTCTGAAGTAATACCTATGTATCGTATATACTCTACATATAAAGATTCAGTCCGTTAAAATCAAGTTTGAAAATATGAAAAAAATATGCATTTAATAACCTTTTTTCTTCCATACCAAACACGGTTGGTTTGAGGTTTTTGGATGGATTGACAAATCGTAATTAAAATGTCTGTTATTATCAAGACCTACACTTTGACGAGTAATTTTTTTGAATTGGCTTCACACTTCATAAATCAAATTTGATGTGCATAATATTTAAGGATATGTGTAATAAAAAGGCGGCTCAATAATAATATTATTTCAAGTCATAAATTGGTCTTATGCAAATATAAGTATACCTACCTATATACATAAGTAAAACCTATAGTGCTTTTTAATATATTTCAGTAGAAATAATTTCATTTAAAACAGTAAGAAAGTTCAAAGTACTTTCAACTTTTTTAAAAATAAAGTCGTATCAAAAATATTTTTAATGTTAAAAATAAAATAAATTAAAGATTTCAATATTCAGTATATATAAATACTTGTAGTAATATTTTCCAATAGCTATAAACGGTGTAATTCTCATTAAAAAAATGTTTTCTATACATTCATAAACTTTGAATTATTATTATATATGCCTAAGTACTTGTATAACAGTAGATTATGTTTTCAATATATATTGACCCCATTACTAATTTCATTTACACGTCAAAATATCAAGCACGATTCATTGAAAAAATGACATACTACTTGACTTGATGAATCCCTATCTAATTTTAAGTATAAGGTAAAAATAAGGTACACACACAAGGGGATAAGGTACACTTTGCAAAAAAATAAAAAAAAATTACTGAATTGGGAGAATGTAAACTTTATTCCTTACCTCTATCTTTAATTCTATTGACATTGACGTAAGTAAATAAAATGTTTCCACAACGTCAAGTTTCCTATATTAATAGCGAATAGCATTTTTTGATTCCAAAAAAGTATACGTTAGTATACAAATTTAAACGTTATTTTCATTAATAAGCTTATATTTTTGGAACGGTTGGCATTTCTCTTGTAGTCAGCTTTTGCAGTATCACTCTGAAGCACAAACAGTAGTCTGCAAGCATAGTTGGTTTCCTGATAGCAAACTTTAAGAAGCGTTAACAAGGCAGATAGGAATCAACCATACTTGCAGGCTATTGTTGGTACCTTCAGAGGGATAATGAAAAATTTGGCTACAAAAAGAAAGCCAACTGTTCAAAAAAAAAAAAAAAGTTTTTTTAATGAAAAACAAAGTTTAAAACTGTTTATTTTGTATTTAACTTATCGTTGGATTTACTAAATTAGTTGACTTCATAGTTTCAAATTGTATAAGAGTTGAAAAAAAAAAACTAAACAAAAGGAATTATGTAAATTAGCCGCAATTGCAGCGGAAATTATTCTTGAATGCTTATCATGCTTTATTAATATAAAAATTTAGGCCATTCTAAAATGAAAACTTTAATTATAGAGCATTGGAACTACTGTGGACTGTTCATGGGAGAAAATTGTTCATCTTAAAATTAAATAACCAACGTTGTGTTAAGAAAAATTACGAACTATCTCAGGGTTTCACAATTTTTGTTAACTTATTGTTTTTATTAATACCTATATTACAGATAACCTTTTATTAAATTTATTATTATAATATTTTATAATAATTATATATAATTACTGCAAGTAAAAAACTATATAAATTTTAATATTTTTATTTCTTTAAGAACTATAATTTTCTGTCTTTCACTGGCATTTGGTTACAGTTGTAGTGGTTTAGTGCTATCACTAATAAGACACTCACTATTATACGTTTTCAAATAGGGTAAGCACTTATGAAAGATAAGTTTTTTCGTTTAACAAGAACACAATATTAGCTTATGTGATTAAGTGGATGCAGAGTGTGAAAACACAATTAATAGGATAATTTTTCATTTGGTTAATTAATTATATTATATGGGGTAAGTATGACCAAGTGATCGAAAAAGTACAATTTGTGTTTATTGACAGAGTCAAATAGTAGTTATCTGTTCTTGCGTATTTTCATAAAATATTTCTTATAATGTCTTGAAACCGACTTCATAACAAGAACTAGCTGTTTATTTTATTACCAATCACTAACTAACCACTATACATTCTCTTTGATATACGGGCACGGGTTTTAATTTTTTCGTTCTTTTCATTATACACGCATACCTCACTTTGCGTCGTGGTAACGTTCCAAAAAAACACGACGCCAATTGAAACGACGCAAAGTGAATTATGATTTTCTAGAGCAAGCATTTTTACATACATGCATTTTACATACAAAACTCGAACCCAAAACAAAGCAACTTCGAAAATCTAACGACGCACAGTGAAAATTAGTACTAATTTAGCAGTGGCGCAACTTCGAAAAAACGCAAAACGAAACATCGCAAAGCGAGGTATTGGTGTACCTTCTACGCACTATCCTATATAGTGCAATAATTTGGTTCTAGAGTAAGATATATTACCTATTAAGTTTTAGATTTTTTTTTCTCTTAAAAATACCTGGGATTTTCCTTTTCATTAATTTTTTATTTAATCAAAGTTTTCTCAATAGGAAAACCCCTCTATTTTGTATTTTTCCTTAGTATTGAAATTAAATAAATTTCGCGTTTTAAAATAGGATATTCAGCTTATGAATGGTGTATCCTTACAAATTAACTACCTAATCAAGATTCACCATTCAATGGCGGGTAAATATTTCATCCTCAATTTTTTAAGCTTTTAGAGTTGGAATTTTGCTTCAAATAAAACTTAGAGAAAGTTTGATATACCTCCTATCGAATAAAAGTAATTTCATCCTGAAAAATTTAGCAGGTGAAACTACCAAATGACTGGACTAATAATCTAATAATTAGTCAAATAAAAAAATCTCTGACATTTTAACCGACACAAAAACGAAAGAGGTTCTTAATTCCAATTTCCACATGTATATTTTTATGTTAGTTTTTAATTTTTTTTAATAAATCACACAATTACACACAGTTACCAAATCACACAATTTGATGAAATTATTTTTATACGATAGGGGGTATCTCAACCGTTGTTCCAGTTTGATTCGAAATAAAATTCCAACTCTAAAAGCTTGAAAAATAGAAGATAAAATATTAACCTGTTATTGCATGGTGAACATAATGGTGAATTTTTTTCTTGGGTAGAGAATTTTTTGTGAGTAGGTAGTTAATTGGTAAAAACACATGCTATTTTAAAACGCAAAAAATAATACTAAGGGTTCCTCTTATTTAGAAAACTTTCCACTCCTTTCTAAGAAACTTGAGAAACTGGAATCTGATAAATGTAATAAAGAATCGATGAAAAGGAAAATCCCATGTATTTTTTTAAGAGAAGAATGTCCTTCTTGTCGCTTATTTTCATGAAATTGTTTTCACGTTTCACAAAATGTTTCGTGCGATATCTTGACTTCATATTCGTTTTCCAATCGTTAAAGCTTGTAAATGCAACGTTTAAATGCTATGTTCCAACGTTAACAGGAGCATATTGTCGAAATCCTCAATCCTTATTTCAATTTACTAATATACCTAGTATCAAAATTTACCAAAGTACACTTAGTATACCAATATTATCCATAACATCTGAAGAAAATTTTTTTTTTGTAATATGACATTGACCAAACCTAGGAATTTAGACATTTTGTGCAATGAATTGAGTTTAATATACAAACTACAAATAGATGGAATAGATGGATTTGCGTTGGAAAACAAACGCAGACATATTTTTAAAAAAACCAAATCAAAAAAATTACTAATAAAAATTAGTCAAATACAATGGCTTTTAATAAATCTATCACATATTGAAAAAATAAACCAATTTATATATCTATTTTTCTTACTAAACGTTTATAAAATTTTCAAACATATGATTTTTAGTTGCATCAAAATGTCATGTTAAACAAGAATTACATACAAATTATGCGAAACAAACATATGTTAAAACTCAATCAACATATTTTGCTGAAATAAATAAATAAGATAATCTTTTTTCTTTTGAGTATCTTATAATTTGTTGACAATTCAATTATTTATTTAATATCTTTGTATAATATTTAAGAGTATGATTTTTTAAAGGTTGCAACGTTGAATCATCTAAAATCGGCTCAACTTATTTAAATAATATAAACAATATTTCTTCGCATTTGAATAATCACTCGAAAAGGATAATCAAAATTCTTTTAAGTAGGTATTATTCACGATTAAAATACCACCTGTTGTGAATCAAAAACCATTTAGTAACTTTTATCATCTTTATGTTTCCAAAAAAAATTAACCGCACCCCGACTAATATATTTGGAAAAAATAAATAAATATTTATAAAAGTGAAATGAGAAATAAGGAAAAATTGTTCATTTTTCCGTATTCACGAATACGATCTGTATTAAATTACGAAGGCGTAGGCTTGATTATTAAGTCAAATCTTAGTAATTATAGGTTTGAACGTGTCAATAATTAATTTATTACGCTATCGTATATTATAAAATTAATTGATCGGAGCTGAAAATATATTTAATCGTTAGATTTCTTTATTATAATATTTGAAGTTGTAGAACAACCTTCCGACATCAAGTTAACTTTTCGCAATATGTAAATATGTATTTACAAAAAAAAAGGGGGATTATATTAAAATTCATTTCAAAATTAATTGATGTAGATGTTATGGGTAATGTAAGATAAATGACTAAATCAAGATTTACTCGGGTAAACTCCGAAATATCTAAAATGTGTGGATAAAAGGTCAAAATATATTTGAAATTGTACAATTGCCAGGCTTTAACCGAGGAAATCGCGTACTTTTCGCTTTCAATTGGGTATAGAATTCATTATACAGAGAGGGTGAAAATTCTAGACGTTGATCGAGAAAGGAGCCATTTTTAAAACATTCTCGGAAAAGTTATCGAAAAAACTGATGACGATTTTAAACTAGCGACTAAGAGAAGAATCATCGGAGTAATGTTTTCCGGGAACTAATTTTATATGTGTAGTGAGAAACTTGTAGATCTGGGAATTACTTATATCACCGAAAATAAAGTTTACGACAGCTAACTAAGACTTTACTAAAATTTTACTTAACTTTACTTTTGTTGATAATTACTTTGAGAGGGTGAACATTATATTATAAACGATGCAACTGTAAAACTCAATACATGAACAGTAAATATAAATGGAGAGTTTTATTTTGTAATGAAAGAGTTCTATTAACTGAAAATTTAAACAGCCGTCACTGATCACCACACTTGAGTGTTTCCTCAATTTTGAGTGATTCTTATGAATACCCACCAACTTTAAAGTTATATCAGACAATAAGTAATTAAGGACAAGTTGTTTTTTCGATATTTCATAGACTAAAAAGACTAATTTTAGCTTTATCAAGTCAGGTAATTTTTAGTTATATTAAAAAACTATTTATCCAGTTTCATATTTTCACAAGACTTATATATACAGAATGAGGGCAAAAGTTAGTGTACGCTATCGATTTTTTTTTTGTATTCTTCATTGGTCCTTTCTTCTTTGATTCCACGGTCACTGGGCCGAGTCGACTATTCACTTGGAAATGCTTCACGAAGTGAAAACTGAACTCGATAATAGTCTCATATTCCAGGGAAGATGCAAAATTTAGCAAGCAGCAAGTGGATAGGACGTCATTGGAAGACTGATCGGGCTCCTCGATCACCAGATTGAGGACCTTACTCCATGCGACTTCAGTTTATGGGGAGTGATCAACGACAGGTTATTTAGAAGAAAATCACGAACCATCGCCGAGCTGAAGGATCATCTTGCCGCAGAATTTGAAATCTCACAATTAGCCGCAAATGTGACGTATCTTCAAAGAGTTTGTGCAGCCGTGAAATCCAGCTGTAGAGCCTAAATCGAAGCCGAAGGCAAACACTTCAAACATTTATTAAAATAAACGATTGCCGAACATTTTTTATATATATTTTTGCTGAAAAACTTTTGTATCATTCTTATTTTTTTGTCAGAAAAAAATTTAGTTAAAATCCAATTTTTTTTTTAACTATGCAAAATGGTGCACTGACGTTTGGCCACCTCTGTATTTATTATATATATTTTTATTATTTGTATTATATATATATATATATATATATATATATATATATATATATATATATATATTTATAAGTAAAATATAATACATAAAATTTTATATGATACATTAAATAGTACCAGGTACAAATTTTAATTTTGTTGATACAATAATAAAAAAGTATTTAATCTAAACTTTCATCACGTAATCTGGTACGATTTCTTATAATTTTTCCAAGAGTTAAATCCACTTTGAATTTTAAAAATGCACCTTTGAATTTAATGACCTAAATAATAGCTATATATATATCTTTATTAGTATTTGAAAGAACAATAAAATATGACTACTATTGTGTAAGCAAATCTATCTATTGATGTTCGATCTTATATTCTAATATGATTTAATATAAGGTCACCTTTCCAATCGGCAAAAAATATGATTTATGAAGTCATCTTATCGTTTTGTTTTAAATATGGAGCGAGTAATTATAAAAATTTTCTTGAAGATAAATAATTTCCTCTAGTATCATAAGTTTTCTTAAACTAGTCTTAATATAATTAAAACGTATTTTCAGAAAATACGATTAAAGATTTTTATTTTATGTTTGCATAAATTTTCACTCAAGTTTATTTATAAATAAGGCTAAATTTTACAAATAGTATGAGTCAGCCAGTAATGTTATGTCTCCGCTTGACTTACCAGATATTTGTCGTTTAACACATCGAATATATCTGTAGACTAAACCAACATTTCCAACATCTGTGATAAAAAATTGATTTTCCATCTCATCAGACAACAATAGGATTTTTTCTATAGGCTATAAAGGAATACGTTTAAAAAAAATTGATTCTACATGAATATTAAAAATTAAAATGGAGTAAATCAGGTTCTTTTTCCAATTTTCACAGTGAGATATGCGTTAGAGATTGAGTTGTATATTTGCACCATCCACAACGTAAAGTTTTTTTTTACACTTTCTACAATGTAGGTAAGTGCACCAGGGCCGTCTTGGCGTGACGTCATCAATTCGATCTTATATAGAAATAGTTTGAGTACTAATAATATTTTACCTTCAATCAATACTGAGAGATGCCCATAAAATCAAAAGATATAAAAATGATTGATCTACGAACACGAACAAATAAGAATGTTTAATTGCTTCTGATCCTATCATTAACCAAATTACCTTCTTAACTAAGAAGTGCTGTTATTTTGAGCTAAACGTTTTAGACTTAATCAATCACAGTCAAATGAAGCAAGAAAAAATTAATGAAAACTCTGTTATCGATAAAATGATTGCTCGCAACTCTAAACGAAAGTAATTTATATTGAAAATTATTATTCATAGAATCACAAAGGAAAACTAATAATTATTATATTGAATATGCAAATGCAAGCGGCCCAAAAAAGATGAATTTCAACGAATTATTAAAGTCCTCGGAAAGTTACCCACGTCTTTGTATAATTCCAGGATTTAACCGCTTAGAGTTTTGACCTGAGATAGAAATATTAAAATTCAATTTTTAATTATAGATAGAAAGTAAAAAGAAAAAATCCATTTTAAATGTGGGTGCATTTATTGTTAACGTCGAGGTAATTTTTGGCAATTACATTAATTTATCATTTCGCATAATTTGTATTTTCTTAATCGGTTTAAGGAGTAGGTACTTGATTTTAATATGTGTCCTTGTGAATACAATTTTTTTCTTTTATTTTTTTTTTCGGCGAACTAATGTAAGTATGTATGAAATCATTGGAATCGATATCCATGTGATTGACATTAATTAATTGTATCAAATCAGTGGAAATCAGTGCACGAAATGATTCATTTATATCAGTTTACAAACGAAAAATTATGGCAAGACAAGTCAGTGTTGAGTAATAAAAATACACATGTAAGTACTGAATATTGTTTGCTTTATGTACTTTTAAGTGTAAAAAATTAGTAGAGCTTATTGCAAAAATTTATTTCAAATCAATTAAATTATTTAAAATTTAAATCTTAAATTAATAAAGAGAAATGTCTTAATTCTGATATTTGATACATGAATAAACGATTTTTTTTCTCCATTTTAATGTGCTTTAACTGGATGGTCATTAGCACAATGTTTGTTGGGAGTAGGTTGGTATTTTGCTAATGTTAGACCGTTATATGCCACTCCAAATTCCCAGCCTCTGTAGGAAACAGCAAGCGTTGTCCCACTGTTCTGGGTCTTCCATCGCCTTCTGGATGGAATGTGGCGTTCCCGTCTCCTTCCTCACTCCGAATAAACGATTTGTTTTGCTAAATTAACTGAAATTTTGTACCAGCAAAGAAGGGTTGTTTACCATCGACTCAGGATCATATGGACGTAATAGTTGATTGGTGAAATAAATGGGGAATTAAATTAAATAATGAAAAATCTATGCAAGTAAATTTCACCCTCAGAAAAATTACATGCAGAGCTATCAGAATACATAACAAAGCAATTCCACAAAGTGATTCTGAAAGATAACTTGTTCTCTAACTCAATCGAAGGTTAACTTAGCGTGAACACATATCAAAGAAAAAAGATCAAATTAATATAACCTATAAAAAGTTATACTGACTCTTAATGAAAAAATCCAAACTTAAAGTGGATACAAAACTAATCCTGTACAACGATTATAAAACCCATTTGGACATATGGAGTGCAATTATGGGGTTCTGCCAAAAACTCCAACTTGCAAATTATTGATCGTTGTCAAACAAAGATAATCAGCAATGATTGGCGCACCCAACTATGTGAGGAATATCATTCTACTGAGGGATACAAACACTGAAACTGTCAGTCAAGTAGCGGCAAAAACAACTAAAGCATACAGGGTAGACTAAAGGCACTGACAAACATGCTTATTACTTAATTAGCATGCTTAGCAATTACTGGCGATAAGCATGCTAGCTTCTTATAAACCTTATAAACATCGAATGCATACTAGCATGATCATAAGCAAACGTGTACAAACTACAGACACGCTCAAAGCACGCCCCCTTTCACCCAAGCTTCAGATAGCATGCTTAAAAATAAAACAACTGTTTTTTGAGCATACTTAAAATGATCGCGGACTTATATTTTAAAAAATATGAATAAACATTAGTCCACTTCTTAGAAAGGTTCACCACTCCTGGCTTAGAATATACATTCTATACAGAGTGAACGATGATGCTTAGTCTATCGCTAGTTTGGCAAATAGATCAGTTAATCTGTCGTTATTTATAGGGAATTTTGCTTCCGTAATACTTAACATGTTTAAACTTTTTAATTTTTTAGTGAGTTTTATTTTTTTCTACGTAATTTGGTCTATTTATGACTTATGTAATTGTGAAAAATGTGTAGTAAAGTATGTTTTATGAGTTTGTTAATACTTTTCGAAGCCCATGGAACAGCAGATAGCCTATAGATAGACTTTAACGTACAGCGAATAGTAAATGTTCAAAATGTTTAAATTTCAAGCCCAAAGGCATTACCTAATTGATTTTTACAATGTCTTTTTTAATCTTTTGTTTGTCTCCGAACTTTCTTGAAATTCTAAGCAGTGGAAGTGTAATATTTTTTTTAGTACCTATTCAAGAAACTTTATGCATTTTGCCAGACATTAATAAAGTAACGAAAAAAAATTATAAACGCCATTTAGGATAAATTGCAGAAAACATCGTAATTTTTTTTATTAAAAGTAATAAATACAGTTAATTTATTCTAAAATAAGAGGTTACCTGGAAAGGTATGGTATGATGTTCCTTGATCATAAAATATTTAATTGTAATAT
Source organism: Sisyra nigra (assembly GCA_958496155.1). Taxonomy (NCBI): domain Eukaryota; kingdom Metazoa; phylum Arthropoda; class Insecta; order Neuroptera; family Sisyridae; genus Sisyra; species Sisyra nigra. Next base: position 36,235,460 of record OY292315.1, on the reverse strand, counting down.
TTGTAATAACTCTCGCATATAAGCTGGTGGAAACTTAATATATAAGTGAAAACTAAATGTTAAAAACTCATACTTACCTGGCGTAGGGGTTACCGTGATCAACAAGGCGGTTCCCCCAGGGCGAGGCTCTCCCATTGCACTACGGTTGAGTTGACCCTTGCGATTATCCCTAATGTGGATAACTCGGGCGCGTTATTTTTGGTAGTTGGGACTTGCGTGCGCGCTAGTCCCTTGTAACTCAATTAAAACAAACTTTTTTTACCGTGTTTTCAGCTTGCTATCCGAAATTTCAAAGCTATAGTTACTAAATTTCGAAGCTCAAAGAGACCAACAATGAATAAATTTGTTCAAGTTCTTTTATTGCAATTTGCTTAGTTGTCTTTTCATAGTTTTACCTGGAAAGTTTTCCGGGAGTTTTGAAAATTGTTAATTTTATCAATGTGCTCTATCTTGGCCGCCCGCATCGCCAAAGTCCGAGTCCCGAGGGTCTTTGTACTTCTTGAGCCACGACTGATTCAAATGATTAACTCTAAAGCTGTGCAAGCGGGGTTTTTATTTTGTGTTTGAGAAAGTGAAGACAAAATAAATGTAATCTTTGTCATTGACCGGTGAATCGTTTATTTTAATATCTAAGCTTCTCAAGAGATCGTCATTGTTATTCCTATCATAATATAAAAAAGTTAAAAAACCAACGACAAAAGTCAGTCGATTTTATTGAGAAATAACGACAATTCATGCTCCATTTTTCCTCAACAGTTCAAATAGGAAGCTAAACCGGAAGTCGCAGCCTAGCCCATCAAAGAGATTATTTAAGGCCATAGTAGATTAAGAAATATATTTTGATAAAATATTTCTTATAAAAAATATGGAAAGATGAGAAAAAACTATGCTTAAATCATTTATATTAATGTATGAGTACCTTCTGGAAAGTAGTGTAAGTTTCGCATCGCTGTAAAACGCTATGATGAATAATATAATGATGTTTTTATAAATAAAAATTTCAAACTTAAGATGAGAATTATTTCTTGAAACCCTCTTTATCAAAATGCATTGGTTTAATTTTTTTTTTTGTTAAATGATCAGAAAAAATTGTTAAAACTATTAAAAGTAAATTTGTTCCCAAATTATTAACTATACTTTATTTAACAATAACTTTGTTATTTTTGGTTCTACGACTAAAAGTAAGAACTCAAAATTGTAGACGATTTAATTTGCAACAAAAAATGGTTTTTTAATTTTTCTGTACAACGAATAGTTTGCTCAATATAGCGAATACTCATACTCATTCGCACCCCAGTTTACAAGATGACCCCACAAACTTGGATTTAACTTTACAGTCACCCTCTCTTAACATCTCAAAAATAAAATTGGTCAAACTGAACCACTGAGATTTAAAAATCTACATATTTGTGTGTATTGTGTGTCTGTGTGTGTCAAACGCATGGTAGTGTGTGTGACGTCTTTTTTCATTAATTTAAGGTATTTTGAGCAATATTATAAAAAAATATTATCTCAAAACGCAACTTCCTCATATAAACTTCAATTGTACCAAATTTCATACTCCTCCGTTTGTATAATATTCGGTAAAAAGGGTTTAAAATTTTTGCTTCACGTATTAATATTTAATATATATGTAGATAATCATGACATTAACCATCCATAAACAATGTAACTTACTTTCCCAGGGGTGAGGGTTTATAGTCTTATGGTTATGTGTGGTTTAAAAGACATACATGCTTAAAATTTAAATCTAAAAAAAGGTAGGGATTCAAACTTCGCAGAAAAGGCGTTATATGGTTTATGCACACCCCATAAACCAAATTATAAGAATAAAATAATTTGTTTCAATTAAGTTACAAGGGACTAGCGCGCACGCAAGTCCCAACTACCAAAAATAACGCGCCCGAGTTATCCACATTAGGGATAATCGCAAGGGTCAACTCAACCGTGGTGCAATGGGAGAGCCTCGCCCTGGGGGAACCGCCTTGTTGATCACGGTAACCCCTACGCCAGGTAAGTGAGTTTTTAATTTTTTTTTTTTTTTTTTTTTTTTTTTTGACAGAAGTAAGGTGGGGGAAATCTTCCAAAGACACCCAGGAAAAAGGGTAGTGTCGGATTCGCGTATAGCGCCTACCGACTAAAACCCCCACCTTACAGGTTACCAACCGTTTGGGTTCTAAACCAAGTGATGAGAGAGGTCGAGCAGAAGATGCAGGACACGGACGCCAGTGGCGAAGCTAGGAGATTTGAGGTACCTTAGGAGACCAGAAGGCTGGGCCTTCTGAAACGGTCGGTTTTCTTGCACCTGAAGGATGCAAGAGTGCTGATGGTAGGATTTTGGTGGCCAGAAACGGACCGCCGCAAATTTGCTGCGTAGATTCGGGCCGCCTCGGGAATAGAGGGGAGTTTGGTTTCCCGGAGGATTTGTTCGTTGCGAACAAACCAAGGAAAGTTGAGGGCGGAGCGCAGTAGCCGCATGTATGTGCCGTTCAGCTTTCGGATCCTGTGGGGGGCGGCGGAGCCCCAAATTGGGATGGCATAGGTGCAGATGCTCCTGATGATGGCATTGAAGGCTCGCTTCTTGGTGGACGGGGACACCTTTGGGTTGTTGAAGAAGGGCTTCAAACTGACGAAGGCTCCAATAGTCTTGTTGCGGGTGGCGGTTATTTGTTTAGTCCAGGTGAGGCGTTTGTCGAAGATGACTCCGAGGTATTTGGCAGAGTTGCTCCAGTTGATGGGGTGACCATTCACGATGAGCTTGGGTGGTTTGCGCATTCGGCGAGAGAAGAAAACGGCTTCTGATTTGGTGGAATTGATGTCGAATCTCCATTTCCAGTACCAGTCCAGTACCAAAGGAATGAACTTGTTGAGCCTGGTAGAGGAGATGACCCTAGAGGTTTGCAGAAATCCAATGTCGTCCGCGTATTGAACTGTGAGGATATTGTCATCAGAAGGAATGTCATGACAATATATGTTGAAGAGAGAAGGTGAAAGTTTGGAGCCCTGTGGAACCCCCGAACGGATTGGATGAGAATCGGAAAGTGATTTGCCCACCCTGGTGACGATACTTCTATCGGTGAGGTATGACTTGACTATGCCGATGAGGTATTGTGGAAAGTTGAGTCTGATGAGTTTGAAGATAAGTCCATCATGCCAGACCCGGTCGAATGCTTGTTTGCAATCAAGTAGCAGCATGGAGGTGTGTCTACTTTTGTTGAGGTTGTCCGCCAAGTATTCCGAGACCCGCAGAAGCTGGTGTGCCGTGCCGTGTCTCGGGCGGAAGCCATGTTGAAAGTCTGGTATGATGTTGTTATCGACGACGAACCTGTCAAGACGAGTGAGAATGACACTTTCAGCTATTTTGCTTAGAGTGCAGAGAAGGCTGATGGGGCGGTGATTAGCGGGATCGCTGAGTGGTTTCCCAGGTTTTGGGAGAAAAATGACGGTGGCTGTTTTCCATCTGGTGGGGAAATAGTGAAGACGTAACATCGCGTTGACGATGTTGCAAATAGCCACTATGTGCTTTCTGGGTAGAATTTTGAGGACTCCGTTGCCGATCCTGTCGTCTCCGGGTGCCTTCCTATTTTTGAGAGTCCTGATCACTCCCGCGATTTCCTTGGGAGTGGTCGGGTGGAAGTCGTTGTTGGTGACGGAGAAGTTGTTGACAGTGTTGGACACGGTGTCGTGGAAGTGGATGTGTTTGTTCACGCTTGGAAAAGGCGAACACTGATGTTGGAGAGAGTTTGCGAAGATACTGGCTTTATCGTCATCCAGAGAGTACCTGACGTTGTCCTTGATGAGGGCAGGCAGGTGGGGTTTCCTATTGCGAAGAGCTCTGATGACTTTCCAGCAGCTTTTGGGATGTTGTTCAGCTTCTGAAATGAAATTTTCAAAGTTAGTCATGCTGACAGCCAGAAGGGCCGTCTTAATGTTCCTTTGGATGGAGTTTAATGATCGGCGGTGTTGTGGGTCCCGGGTTGTTTGCCACTTCTTGCGCATTTTGTTTTTCCTTTTGATAAGAAGTTGGATGTGAGGCGGTAGGTCGTTGGATCTAGGAGAAATGGGTTTTGTTGTGGTGGCTAAAGCAATGGAGTTTTGAATTTCGGCCGTCAATTCATTGACTGCAATATCGATGTCGGAGATTGATTTTATGTGGGCACATTTGAAGTTGGAGGTTTCGAGAATGTATTTTAGGTGGAGATAGTCTAATTTGGACTCAGTCTGAGTAGAGGGTGTGGAGTGGCCGACGATGTCCAGGTACACTGGAGAGTGGTCTGAGCTGAGTTCGGGCAGCGTCCACGGGTCCTTGACGAGTGTGATGTTCTTGGTCAGGAAAAAGTCCAAGATGCTAGGTTTGTAACGCGGTGTTATTGGAATGTAAGTTGGTTCGGTTGGGGCGTCAATTACAATGTTGTGCTGTAGAGCGATTGTCAAAAGTTGGTTTCCCTTCTTGGTGTTTTTATGGCAGCCCCAAGCGGTGTGTTTGGCGTTGAAGTCACCAGCGACGATGGTTGGGATTGGGTGGTCGAAGAGTTCGGGTAGTTTGGAGAGATCGTTGTGACTGGGAGGTGAATAGAAAGTGAAAATTCTCAGATGACCTATGTGGAGATTTATTTCAGCTCCGATGGCTTCGTATGATTGGGGACCTGCTTCGAGACCTTTGTGCTGGAGTGTGTTGCGGATGCACAACGCCACTCCACCACCGTTCGAAGCAGGGCGATCTTTCCTGTAGACGGTGAAGTTGGGTAAGAAGAGGTTTTTGTGTGGCTTAAGGCGGGTTTCAGTGATGCAGGCTATGTCTATAGCCCTGGCGTCGAGAAGTTGGATCAATTCCAGGCGTCTGTGGGGAGAGAGTCCATTAGCATTCCAATTAAGTATGCTAATCGACTCGCTATTGGATGAGGTTTTTGAGTGTATCGGTGAGAGTGGACAAGAGCTGAAAAAGCTGCCCCAGGTGTGGAACAATTTCGGGTTTGTTGATTGGGGCCGAGGAGGTGGATGCAACACTTGCATATGTCCTGGTGGCGCTTGGTGGAGGTGGTGCCTTCCTTGTGACTTTTGGTGGGGGCGGGACCCTGGTGGGTGGAGCAGTGGAGGTGGGTTTAGTGGCTGGCTTGATAGGTGCTTTGGGGCACCCACGGTAGGTGGCGCGATGTGGGCCACGACAGTGGAAGCAAGTGGGAGTTGCGTCCTTGTTGTTTTTGGCGGTGCAGGAGGCGGTGGCGTGGTTGCGGGCACAAAAAGAGCAGACCCAGGCGGCGTGGCAGTAGTTTGCCGTGTGGGCGAATTTGAGACAACGCAGACACTGAGGTATCTGCGACGATTTTCTCTTGGCCTCCACCTTGATAGTGAGGCCGGCAAGGGTTTTGAGGTCGAAGATGGCCTTAGCCGTTGGAGATGTGTGGTCCAGGTGGACCGCTAGGAGGGGCCAGATTTTGTCGCCCCTTTTCATCCGATGGATGGACTTGACGGCGGAGTTTTTCCTCTGGAGTTCCTCGAGAAGAGGTTCGTCCTGGAGTGCTTCGTTGACGCCTCGGATGACGACGATGAGGTCTCTGTCCTGGGACAGTTGATTGGTCGTGTATTCGATGTTATGCTTACCGAGGGTTGAAGTGATGGCCCTGAATCCCTTGACGGTTTCTGGGTAGATGAGGACAGCGTCGGTGGTGTTTTTGGCAAATCGGATGGGGATGTCGTCCTTCCTAATGCCGGCGTGAATTTTTGGCCACATCTCCTTACGAAGGATGCGGATTGGGGGTGGGTTTTTCTCCTTGGGTTTCTCTTCGGGTTCTTCGTCCGAAGAGGCGGATGAGGTGGTAAGAAAGTCATCACTTTCCGAGTTGGGGGTGGAGATGGGGGTTGTTGGGACGCGTAGCCGTTTACGCTTGTTGAAAGCCTTAGATTTCACCGGGATGAAATCCAAGGCCGATGTTCCGATGTCCATGAGGCTCGGGACGTTGGATTTCGGTCCATGGGGTAGGGGAGCTTCGGCGGCGGCGGGTGCATCGGTGGCAGAGAATGCTGCCTCGACGATGCTGGTGATGCTCCGTAATTCTACCAAGAATTCGGCCAGGTCGTTTCTATCCATCGACGAGATGTCGGGGAATGAGAAGCGCTTTGCCATCATTCGCTATGTGAAGCAGTGAAGCCAGATCGTGGGATTTCTTTACTTAAATTGAGGAGAAAAATGTCCCTTCCATATGACACGGATATCCACGGATAGGTAACACACACTTACAAAGCGTTGTATGGGTGTTGTTTTACCCGTTTTACCTATCCGTGTCATATCGGTGTCATATTGGAAGGGACATTTTTCTCCTCAATTTAAGTAAAGAAATCCCACGATCTGGCTTCACTGATGTGAAGGAGAGACCTCCAAGCACCCACGAAGTTGATGATAAAGCTGGTTAATAAATAGCGCAATCTGCGGTATTCGTCGTAACAGTTCTTTGTTGAAGAGATGGCCTGGACACAGTCAATATTGATGTTTATTCAATAGCGATGTGCAGTTGATGCTCGTTCAATGCAGAATGGTGATGATGAGTTTTTAACATTTAGTTTTCACTTATATATTAAGTTTCCACCAGCTTATATGCGAGAGTTATTACAAATATTACAATTAAATATTTTATGACCAAGCCACATGATATATACAATGATACAATTGTAACTATGTAATAGTTTATTTCCTAATGTCTTAACTTAAAAATCAATGTTAAAATAATATTAAAATCTCTATTGTAAAACCTTTTACTTATGATTTCCTAAAAATTAAAATGTAGGAAATTCAAAATTTTATTTCAAACATGAATACATATTAAATTCAAATAGTATATTCAACTTGATGCTTTTAAATCTAAATATTAACCATCTTACACAAAATTATAACAAATTTAATATTCTATTCATTTCAGTATGAAGTAAAAACACTTGATATCATTATACTATATGATTAATTACTATGACTTAATAAAATTAGATAATATCAAATTATCTGATATTATTGTGTCAGTCGCTTCGATTATTTTGATTACTTCAATATTTCAGTATAACAAGTAAATGCTTTCGAGTAATGAATGCCCATTTATAATCTCCAATTATTATTAGGTCTTACGTTTAAAACAACCGTTAAGAATAAATCTTGTATTTACTTTTTCGCTACATGTAGTGCATGTAATTTATGCGTAAATCTGTTCTGTCTAAGGTGGTAATTGTTTGGTAAACTAGGATAAGAGCAGTGTAAGATATTTTTTCTGTGACACCTATCACGTAGGAATAAATTTCTTTGTAGTAGAACAAAATATTTATATATGATTATTTCATAGCGATGTTGACGAACAGGTTTATATTAGATGTCGTGCGGCACTGTATTTAGATGTATGATATCTGCGACAATATATGAAACGTGTGTAGGTTTTGGTAAAGTGTTAGTAATCGCACATCAAAGGCTTATTATGCCCAAAATGGAGATTTTTAAATTGATCTAGATTTATTTTACTTTATACATTGAAAATGTTTATTCAGAAGTTAAACATTTTTAATACAGGTATTCAAAAATAGAGAGAATTTTTTCAGGGGTTTACCTACACTCCCACTCGATATTGATTTACTAATTATTATTTATATTCAAAAGCTTCATCTACTATAAATAACGTAGTATTAAATTTTTAGAAAATGTTAATGTGTTAATGAATGTCGAATTGCTAGAAGTGTATATAAAATTAAGTGTTTCGCAAGTTTGTGGAAACATTGCCAATTTGGAAGAATTTAAATAAATGGGTTGTGAAGCTAAACTAAAGACCCACATTAACAAAAGGCATCAATTTCATTTAAAAAAAAATATTAGAATCGAGTTAGACTTCTAAGAAAAAAGAAGCTCAAAAAATTCATAATAAGTCTGCAAAAAAATTCAACTTAAAAATAAAAATTTAGAATAACTTCTTATGACATATTGAACATTTACGTCAACATTGAGAATAAAATTGGCGTAATGAACAATTTTAGACATAAGAATTCATGTTTGAGTAGATAACAAATAGCCAATATAAAGGATTAATTTTTAATTTGTTTAAGGTACAAAACACGTTTTTGATATTAATGTCACAGTTAAATTATTTAATATTCCTAAATATTTTAATTTTTTCATAGCCTACATTCCAAAGATTAGGTTGGGGTAGATTAAGAGGAGACATGTCTCAAACCAAAATATGAGCAAGTGTAGACCAAAAGTTTATATATTATTTTAAAGTGAAAATTTGCTATCTATATAGTGTCCTATTTTTAGCACTTAAATGTTATTTAATTTGGCTGTGTTATGAAAAAAATTATAAAATATTATTTGTTTAATACAAAATATGCAAGCAAGTTAAAATGGAGTCAATCAAAGGTTAACGGCTTACCGAACTTTATTTTGATAAAAATTACATTTTGAGGACACAATTTCAATTTTATCAATGTTATTATTTAATTTATATTTCTAGGCTACATTCTATCGGTGGCTTATGAAAAGATGACTAATTAAGCAATTATACGTAACTAAATGGACAATGTATTAAATTGTTTCAGTATAACCAGAAGAAGCTATCGTAAATGAACAAGAAATAAGAATAAATATAAACGTTATATAATATACGAAATGCGTACAAAATACTCGCTATAACTGACAAGGAACAGAAAATGCTAAATTAACACTTTGATTGCTAAAAACTTTTTTAATAATAAAAAGAAATATTTTTAACTCGTTTCTTATCTTACAATAATTAGATTTTAATTTATCCTCTTTGCCAAAAACGCATTCCATGTATAAATTGATTTTTGTCATAATTAACTTTTTAACCTTAATACACTAGAAGAAAAAGATTCAAAAAATAGTTTACCAGAAAAATTTATGAAATAAAATATTGTTACTACTCGTATTTAACGAAGATTAAATGATATTGTTCTTAGTTTTACAAATAATATTCATTTATAAAAACAGTTTAACATTGGGTGGTATAGAAAAACCCAAAATCCTGACAACTCAAACGCAGAAAATTAATTAAATTGAGCTTTTTAAAAATCTGATTATCAAAATTTCGTTAAAAATATTAAAGAATATATATTTAGGTACGCTTAACTTGTATTTTCCATACAATATACGAGTACCTTTGTAAAAAATTAAATATTTCAACGAAATCTAGTTTTTGGAATTTCGAATTGAGATTTTGAACTTCCAAAATGTCGGTTTCTGAGATTTCAAGTGTTTTAGGATAAAGAGATTTTGCAGTATAAGAGCATTATGATTTATTAGTACGTTTATGTATTAGTATAATCACATTATATTATGATTGAATATATAAAAAGAAACGTTGAACACCAAGAAGTTTTTGAAGAATTTACAATATTCGATCATAGACCAGAACCAGAAACAGAAACCAAATTTTTTAATTTTTTTTAAAGTCGCTTTAATATCTAAGGTCATATTACGACTGTCTAAGTACAGAAAATTTCTGTTGGTCAATTTTAATCTTAAGTCTAGGATCTTAAGTCAATGATTCAACGAGGATCGAAGTCAAACCCAATACAACTTAACGTATGAAGCGGAGATAGCAATTGCTCTAATCACTGCGCCAATGTTGGTCTCTAATTATTATTGTTAATAACCAACGCTTCGAAAGTGTCTAAACAATCAAAACAAGAGAAAAATAAAAACTCTAGAGGTCTATAAATTAGAGATTTATCAAGTCAAGTAGCTGGATATTTTGTGCATTGAATTGAGATTGTCATTTTAACTTTGAAAAAATAACTTATAAAATTAATGCTTAACTTGACTTGATATTTAAATATTATTATTTAACTTGAGTTTCCTTTGATATTAAACTAAAATAAAATCAAACGCTTTCAAAGTCAAGTCTAGTAGTGGATACCTATCTATAACTCTACACGCAAAGAAACAACAAAGATTCTTAGAGTTTGAGATTTTGTTGAATATTCCTGAGAATATTGAGACGTGACCTTATGCGAAAAAATATTTTAATTTTGTTAATTTTCAAAGTTGTTTTTCTTTTTTTTACCGACTTCAAAAAAAGAAGGTTCTTAATTTGCCTGTATTTGTTAAGTGTATTACTTCAGAACTTTTATCTAGATAAACCGTTTTTGATGATTATTTTTTTATTTGTAAGTTGGTGCTTTTCATGTGATCTCATATAAATTTGATCAAGACCTAACCAGTAGTTTTAGAGTTATCCTCCAAGTGCTTACAGAAATTTTAAGAATAAGCCTTAATCTTTCCATAAAAATATGGTAACAAACCTTTTATTTTGGTGGCCACTTCTTGTTCAAGTTAAAAACAATAAATATTAGTATTTGATTGAAAATAACCTTTCTCTATTCACATATTATCCTTATAAGAAAGTAAACATTCTCTTTTATTAATCAGTTTTGGAATAAACATATGATTTCATACCGGGTCCAATACACCCGTTAGGAAGTATATATGTTATAAATTAAAACGCAAGTTCCTAAGTGTTAAGACACTATCAAGAACTAAGGTTTACTCTGTTCTTGTTTCTTACTACCCAAATTACCCTACCCTAACTCTGACTTTGACTGTTTAGTATACCTACTCGTAATATTCAACTGGTGTTTACAAAGCGACCCTGCTTTTCTCATACTCCTAAACGGGTCTTTCTTGCATCTTGCGTTTGACCATCTAGAAACGTATAAAGCTTTTACACTTAACAGCCACGGAATTAGAAAAAATTTTACTACAACAAGAAGAATATAAATTTTGATAAGCTTGTGATCCAACATATAGAAAGTCCTTTGGTGGTTAAAATTTTGACTTGATAATTTGTCTCCATTGCCGATTTTAATAGTAAAAAAATACAAAATTATGTTTCACTGACATAAATAAGAAGCTGTCTGATTTTATGCAAGTATAAAAACAATTTTTGCCCAATAAATTATTTTGGTATAAAACTTAAAATACAATTTATGATGAAAAGTTTGATTCTTATTTATTTACAATATAGCTTTTAATCTTCGTTTTATAAATTTCCTTCCCTCAAATTATAAATCTTTGCAATAGTATGATTTATGATTCAATTATACCTTAATAAAATATTACGTTGAGGTAATTCTTAATTCTTATTGAAAATACTACTACTTTCTTAGCGTGTGGGCGCACAGTCGTTTCTATAAACCTATATATCCACGTAAGAAGTCTTAGCATTGCCCGACTGAACGATTACGTCATTGAATAGCATTTTGATCATCTCCTTAAATGCATAAATGCATCATCGTTACATATACACAAATGCATTCATAATATGTACTCACAAGATCGTCTTATATGCACACTTAACGGAGTCTAAAACCTGTAATTGTGGGCGTTCATCGTTCAAATAAATATAAAATAAATACATAGTCGTGTTGTCATAATCGGCAGTAGAATCTAATTAGATATTTTTTTTTATTAATGATTGTTTAATGATGCCAAAATTGAATAAAATTAGTTGTTAATATTCATTTTCGTAGGTTTTAAATGGATTTTATTGGTTAAAAATTTTAAGCATTTTTAAAGTGAGAACGTCATAAGAAAAGTACCTAGCCCCAAGATCGTGCAATGAAATCAATAATGAGTATTTATTACTGCTCTGGCAGTCCGTTAAGTGTTTGTATTCGTTCGTGTTCTCCTTGACTCTTTGGCAGCCAGATTTCGAGTTTCCTTAAATGGCCATATTATTTAGCTATCGCTGAGAAAGTGAAACTAAACCATATGTGACAATTTTCATAGAAGATGTCAACATGTCATTAGAAACATTAAGTGAATGAATCGATTCACTCATGACTATTTATAAAAAATCAAAAGATCGCACTTTCCAGCCGAGAAAACCTTTTCAATTCCTCCTAGTGGCTCGTAAATTTTGCACAAATAGCGTCACAGTAGCGATAAAATTAATCTGTTTTGAATTTGATACGGCAACGTGAATGTCGAAAATCGGTTGATGGTGGAAATGAATGCAGACGTCGTGATTAAATTTGCATAAAATGAAAATGGGACCGTCTTTCCGATTTTGTATACGCCTTTTTCCAGTAATCGCCGGACCATTTATTATCAACCTACAAAATCTTGTCATTTCATCTATTAAAAATTGAAGACAATTTAAATGATTAAATTTTGAAATTTTTGAATTTATTAAAAATTTATGGGAAAAATTTGTTAATGAACTTAAGAATTAATACCAATTACATAGGAAGTAAAAGCGATTAGCATTAAATACAATGTTTATTTGTTTGTTCTCCTTTTTGTAGTTTGTGAATAGTTGAGAAAAATTGAGATGAGTCACTGATAAAATATTATAAACTTTAAAACCAATTTTACCGATTTTTAATATTTGTTGATACACATCGTCTTGATAATGTATATCTAAATGTATATAGTTACATTTCATATTCAATACATTGCAATAAAGCTATTTTTATTTTATACTTGTCAATGTAGCCCAGTTCTTTGGTATTACTTTTCGAGATATAAATTATTTAATTCTATTTTACAGAGCACTATTATTGTATCAATCCTATTAAAAGATTCTACATTAAATTTTTTTCTAGATTCTGGATTTTGATTTTCTTAAATATGAAGCTTAAAGTGCCTAGGAAGAAACTATAATCTTCGAGTTAACGACTAAACAATAAAATAAGTGTAGTTCTTATTACCGCCAGTTAGTGCTATTAGACATACGTTCAGAGCATTTATAGGTATTTATATTGGTAGCATTTGGTATAGTGCCCTGCATTAAATAAGAAATCTTAGCTTATAAAAGACCTGTACCGACCAGGTGAGACCATCACCCTTTACACTTTTTTCTTAATTTTTGACTTAATAAATACTTAACTCACAAGGGTTCTTAAGTTTGTGTAGTTCGCGGACCCCTTTCTAACTGTAAGCATTTTGTGTCACCCTTCAAGCTTGATTTTTTAATATACTTATTATACAAATAATTTTTTAACTAAAATTGTTTCGCGGATCCCCGGGAGTCCACAGATTACTTACAGTTCAAGAACCCTTGCTTTAGCACTATTGCTATTGAAAAAAAAGTTATTTAATTTTATTGGCTTTGAAATTTTGAAGGTTAAGTAAATTTTTGTAACTAAAAAATCGGTTGTATGTAAAGTCGGTTTACGGACGATATTTTTACGTGATAACGTCATAAAGAACACCTTATTGATGAAAAATTGCGTACTTTTATGAATTGAATTATAATCACCAAAGTATCATTATTTTGTATAATACAAAGGAGTTAATTGAAAATTAACAATTTTTTCAAAATGAAATCAGACTGAAATTTATGAATTATTATTAAGTAAATTGTTAAAGAAAAACACAAAACACGTTGTCTAGGATTCAACAATAACATCGTGCCTCTCTATCACTTGTATCGCGTTCTCGCTTGCACGCACACGCTCAAATGGAACGTGACAAAATGGACGTTCTTTTTCAGACTGGTTGTCGTAGTTCATCAATTTATAAGACGTTATCATGTCAAAAAAGTAATATCTAAAAGCTCAACCGTTGACATTAATATAATTAGCATACAAACCAAATGATATAAACATAAGATTATTTTATGAAGCTATATCATTTTTGACTAAATAAACTAAATATCGCATTTTAAGCAATATATTGAACATTTTTCTTTATTGTTAAGGACATTTCATTACTTTTTTAGAGCATTTTCTTTCGAAAATTAATATAGTATTATTGCTTAAGAAGAAATATAACTTCAAATAACTACTCAGATTCTTATGGAAGTTATAGATTTTCTAGATATATCTTTTAAATCCCTTAAAAATATTATTTTTATAGTAAGGTACTATTTTATTTAAAAACTTGAACGATAAGCACTCAAACCTCATATAGAGACTAAAAACTGTAGTTCAAAAACTATTTTTTACCTGCAACATAAAATAAAATGTAGGTGCTAGATTTAGAGCATCAAATTAATTATTATTACTTATTCATATGATATAAAAATGATTATTTTAAATCTATTGAGATCTATAAAGAAAATTTTTATATCACAAAATTACTGATTTCCTACTCAAAAGTATTTATTAATTTAAAAAAAAAATACATTAATAAACAGTTTTAAGCTTTGTTTTTCATTAAAAAAACTTTTTTTTTTTTTGAACAGTTGGCTTTCTTTTTGTAGCCAACTTTTGCACTATCCCTCTGAAGGTACCAACAGCAGCCTGCAAGTATGGTCGATTCCTATCTACCTTGTTAACGCTTCTTAAAGTTTGCTATCAAGAAACCAACTATGCTTGCAGACTACTATTTGTGCTTCAGAGTGATACTGCAAAAGCTGACTACAAGAGAAATGCCAATCGTTCCAAAAATATAAGCTTATTAATGAAAATAAAGTTTAAATTTGTATACTAACGTATACTTTTTTGGAATCAAATAAATGCTATTCGCTATTAATATAGGACTCTTGACGTTGTGGAAACATTTTATTTACTTACGTCAATGTCAATAGAATTAAAGATAGAGGTAAGGAATAAAGTTTACATGCTCCCAATTCAGTAACTTTTTTTTATTTTTTTGCAAAGTGTACCTTACCCCCTTGTGTGTGTACCTTATTTTTACCTTATACTTAAAATTAGATAGGGATTCATCAAGTCAAGTAGTATGCCATTTTTTTCAATGAATCGTGCTTGATATTTTGACGTGTAAATGAAATTAGTAATAGGGTCAATGCTTGACTTCAATTGGCATTTAAATGTTTATATTGAGCTCAGGTTTGACTTGATCTCAAGTTCAATTTAGGTCAAGTAGCTTGAAAATTAACTAAGGTAGTGAATTTGTAGATTTAGGCAGTTTAAAACTTTCTTTTGTTTTGATTTATTTTAAGGTCGCATCAACTGCTATATGGTCATTAGCGACCGTCGAATCCTAAAACCCAGAAAAAACATCATCTTAGGCTTTCATTGGGATTCGAACCGAGGACTACTGGCATATAAGGCAACTGTCTAGTAATCCACGCCACTAAGTGACTAAAAAAACTTTCTTATTATAATAGATTTCAAAAAATGTGTTTAAGATTTGCAACAAATATTCCCTTCTTAATTTCTTAATAATTATTTCCGTTACTGATTAATTAATTGCACACTAACATTAAACTGGTAGAAATCAATAAAGTTAATGTTTCGAAGATATTCATTTTTACAATTCAGATTGGATAGGAAAAGTAATTTGAAAAAAAAAATAATGTTAGCAACACAGTTATTTTAGGAGGAAAAAAAATCTAAAAAACTACATCAAGCCATGACCTTCTGTTTTAACCATCTATAAATTTTACGTTTTCAATATTCCACAATACTACAGTTATTGTCAAAAACCAGAAAATAAATTCAAATTTATTGCGTTGTTAATGAAAACAAACATCTCAATTGATCACCGTTTCCTATTTTAATTAATACAAATAATCCAAACTTTGTTAACTTAATTGGACAAACAAAATGAAAAATATTAATTTCATTTGATTGATTATTGTTTGTGAATCATTATTGATTTGTATTTGCAACAGCATGAAAGTTGAGACCATTTGTATTAATTAACTTTGCCCAATAAGCGTTTAAAAAAATAATCAAATCATGTTTAAATGTTATATGTAGTAATCTGAAAATGGTATGATTTCATTTATTTGAAATATTTAAAATAATATTTATAAATTTAAATTATTTCACGTAGTTCTAATGTTAAAGCGAGAAATGAGTCATTTCATCAAATATGGAACTTCTTCAGAATCAAGTTAAACTGCTTACATAAAGACTAAATGGTGGTTTAGATCGATTCTCCAAGAAAAAGCAATTCATCAAAATTGTTTTATAATAACTTTCTCTTAAATAATTTCATCATTGATTTAATTGTTCCCTTTTATCCTTAATAATTTATTGATATGATTTAACCAATAAGCCTTGACTGTATTAAGTTACTTAAAAATTTATGAGTTTATAAATTGTTTTTTTATTTCGACAAATTGTATTTTTCTCAAATAAATTTTGGAATCTTTATATATGTAAAATGTTTCACAACAAATTGACCAAAAATCGTTGTTGGTTATATTTAAATGATGATTCAATTGCAGTTGTTGCGGAATCAGAAATATATTTCCTTTATCCTTATTTAGTGGATACTTCTATCATAAATCTATTATACACAACAAAAGTATAAATCAAATTTTAATTTAACGTGAAAAATTCATCCACTTGTAAATTACATTTTTTTCAAAGATTCTCTCGATATAAATCTAAGACTTGTTCCGCTTAAATTCAAAGTTCCATTAATCAATTCCATTTAACGCGACATAATTACCTAATATTAATTTAAATGTAATTTGTTTTGTAAAAATATGAATAATTACATTTATATGCATCGTAAAAGACATTTAATTTATTATATCACAAATTATTATAAAATTCAACCTTAACGATTTAACAATAGGTATCCAACTGGGTTTCTGATGTTGAATCTAATAACTCCTTAGATAAATTTACATAGAAACAAATGTTTCATGAAAGATGTGATTTTCTTTAAATTCAGTTCAATTTTTTTGCAAAATCTTGCTACTTAACCAAACCATTTTTGCCTAGTTGAAACCTACATGAAAAATGTGCGAAAACACCAACAAAACTATAAAATGAATGATTTATTTTTTTTCATGAAATATCACGTCATATCAAAGAGCACACATGTTATCAAAATTTAATTTTTGTTTTCTTCCACTATCAATATAACATTGAAACTCAAAGTAAAACACGCATAATTTGATTAAGTTAAGCATGAGTAAAAGTTTTCCTGCTCATTTGAAAACATGAAGAGATTATTTGACAATAAACATAGCGATAAAAACGAGGTAATTCAAATTAGTGCATTTTAATGGAATTCAAATGCAAATATATGAATGATAGAGAGTCGTAAATTTGAAGGCTTATTTCAAAACAACTCTAAACTATATCAATTTTGCGAATCTGTGCTACTGTTGAATTATTTTTGAATTCGCAGAATGAAATTTCAAGATCTTATCCATATGAAATTCATGTCATTTCTGCAAAAAAGGCTACAGTGCAACTCGATTGATAGAACGACTTTTATCAATCAAAATATCATTGTAACTTTTTTCTTTAAGGTCACATAAAAAAAATAATTTAAGTAACTTCAAACCAGTTCATTCAACTTTATAAAAAATCCCTATTAGTCAATTTTAAGTCGTAAACTATATATATTATATGTTTCAACCAACTCAATAATTTTATGACTTAATAAGTACAATATTAAATTGAAAATCAATTATCCTATTAAAAATCAATAGGTTTTCTATAAATAAGACTTAAATTTTTTATGACATTAATTTATTGGAACGGCCCTTTTTTTAGTTATAATATATTAATATATTTATAAAGAATAATATTTCAAGGTTTCAATTTCCTCCAAGAATTACAGTAAAGAACTGTGCACAAGCCATAATCAAAAGTTGTTTTATATTAACTAGGTCATAAGCACTGTAATTCATTTCCAATTAGTACGTGATTCATTGATCTAAAAATTAAACGATATGCTACAAATCACCCTCCATGAAAAGTTTGTTTCATTTGATTTTACTTATTGCCTTTTTTGTAATGTTTAACTACTATGAAAATATGTTTGCTAAATTAAATGAATTGAACGTTTTATAACTTCATTTCTAATGATTGATTGCACTTATAAAAATCATTAGTAGCGTAGTTGATTATTGGATATTTTATTTTTATTAAATTTTATGGAAACTTAATTAATGTTATGGGCGTTTGCAAAAGGAGACAATCATTTACGATTTTATGCCATTCACATATCAAAGGAAATGTTTTGAGATTTAGGTTGAATAAAAGTTATGGAGATATTTATAAAGATATAAAGATAATAACAATAAAAGTTTTAATGATTTGATACGATCTTTATGGTTACCAATAAATATATAAATGACTTATTGCAGTTTACTATGAACTATGGTTAAAACTAAAACTTATAAAGATAGATAGATAGATTGAACTATACTCATATCAAAATTTGAAAAATCAAATATACTGCTAATTATTTAAATTATATTGTTTCAAAACTTGAAATATTTTAACAAAATCTTTGGCGAAAGGAAATTATTCATCAAACGTAGCCGAAAAAATGTTTACTTGAAAAATAAAAGTAATGCTAGGATTCATAGTCGTTACTTAAATTTGAGGGAACACTCAAGTGTAGTGATCAGTGTTAGTCGGTAAAGTTTCACTTTGATAATAGAACTCTCTCATTATAAAACAAAGCATACGCTTAATTAAACACTTACCTCAAATCTTTTCATAATAAGCCAAATTTCAAAAGCCCTTGGTAGCGTGGTGTCTACATTGTCGCCCTATACGCCAATTGTTTTTACTTTTTAGGTTGAATCTCAAAGGAAGCCCAAAATTTTCCTTGGGTTTTCAGATTCCCTGTTTGCTTATTTTCACAGCAGTCAAAGCAACCTTAAATAATAAAAAAGTTATGTCATTATTGTTTGTAATTAAATTAATAAAATAAAACCTAATCATGTCTTTGCATGTTCCAGTTAGGTGAGTGTCTACTGTATACCTATTTCTATGGAAATAATCCATAAAAATAGGTTTTGCAGATCAAAAATAACATTTTAATAAGTTTTTTATTGCATTTCATATTTTCAACAATGAAAAGTGTAGGAGTTAAATATTAAAGAATTGTAACTTTTTGCGATATTCATAAACTGTAAAAAAAACTGATTAAAACACAGTAAAGTTTTGTAATCGTGAAAGCGTCAATTCTTAAATGTTAATACCTTACATGAGTTAAAACTGAAATATTGACTCAAAAAATATTATTTTAAAATAGATCTAAAATAATCTACAATAGGAAAGAGGTTTCAAGTGCATTTTATTAGAGGTTTGTACCTCTAATACGGTGAAAAATACGGTTCCTTTACATCGGGAGCTACCCAACGATAAAGTCCCTTCACAATTGGAACCTAACATAACCGGGGTCATCAGCAACTAGGACTTTTGAGAACTGGAGCTTTATACAATTTAGCACATGTACAACTGGGGCCACAATTTATGTTTAACGCAAAATGTTAATAAGATTAATTTTTAATAGTAGAATAAGATTCTATTTTGAAGAGTATAGTACCTATAATTTCAAGTTTCATTGAAGTTATGGAAAAATAATAGCAATATTTTAGATACCATTTACTAGGTGTGTGAATGTGTTACTGACAACAAATGTTTGTCTTAATCTTTTAAGTAAACTATTTCTAGTTATAGGGTTCACATAAATTCTCAAAACATCTGCATATGCAGTGTACACTAATTGTGAGCCGACAACTTTGTACGTTTGGATTGACTTATTTGACAATAACACAAGACACATTTAAAAGTGTTAATTGATTGGTGTTATATACAATAGGAATATAATATTTAGACAGTTACCAGTAATGGATTTCAAATTGAATATTCTATTTTTCAACGCAGTAGACAATAGTAGACCCAAAAATATCAAAAACACTAGCAAAAAAAAAATTCGCTCTTATTGCAATAATCCATTTATGAATCTCTAACCAAAAATTTTTATTTGAAATTGATTTTAACATCTCATTATTACTCACTATATACTAGTAATTTTATTAGAGGACATATTTAACAGTGAATATTTGAAGGCAATAACTATAAAATGAAAAAGAAAGGTTTTTTTTGCACAACGGGCTTTTTCTGGAAGTATTTTTGCGTTGGCCGCCATACTCACTTGGCTCGTGAACTTGTCCGCCCAAACATTAAAAAAATACTGTAACGTCATCGCAAAAAATACTCTTAGCCAAAATATACAAAATAATGACATGACTTGTCTCTATTACGCTTTGAAATTAAAACCAATTGTAAATTTGTCCATCAACAATAAAGTAGGTAAAATCGCTTTCCTTTATTAACATATGGCGAAGAAATTTCACAACATACAATAATATGTACAATGTACAAACATATATTTTCAATAGGTTTACATTCAATATACTAAAAAATAAAAGGAACTTTTATGAATTCAAATTGAAAAAACTTGGAATAAAACGCCATACAATTTATTATAATTTATAAGTTATTACCATAAGGAGACAACTTTCCATATAGCTCTGATTTCTACTTAAGATTCAGCTCCTTAAGCTCATCGATCATTCCCCTTTCACAAAACAGTTTTTTTTAGTATTAATCAATATGATTCTTTGAGACAGTCACTTAAATAAGAAGTCAAGCATAGCTAAAAGCAGATGATTTCTACTGTTTGATATCTTAAATGCAGTTAACCGCTCTTAAGTTTATTTTCTTTTACTACTCTAATATTATAGAAGCAGCAAATTTACTAGATTTTAGAGCCTAGTATGGGCGATGCCCCGGCACTAAGCGCCAAATAAGAATTTGTACGATAAATACGTCTCATGATAAGAGCAATTAACAATAAAAATTCGGTTTTAATCTTAAAATTTTGCAATAAATGAAAAAATACATTTAATTTTGTGTAGTTGTATAATTTTCCTATATATATATTTCAAAGATGTTTATAATACGGACGGGAGAATATTTTAGCCTTATTTGGAATCAAGCGCTATAATACCATGCTACGGTTCTTCGGGATCTTTTTTATAAATTGAATATCATACTAAACTTTTTGAGAAAGTCCTTACAAGGAAAACGTCTTTATTTTTTAGTAAACCTATAGCTTTTTATAGTTTTAGAACAAGAAACACATGTGAATGTTTTTTTTCCCTAAATTATGCACGATCTGCACATCGGTGCAAATAGTGCATCTGGTCGTGATTAGCTCGTGAAAGGAGTAGACCCTCCCTATGGACTACTCCATATTGATGATTTCTTTATTGGAATCTATCAAGTAGATCAATTGATCAATCGCTTCGCTATTATTCAGCAAGTTCAATGCAGAGTCGTTTGAATGTTCATCCAATATTTTCTTATATTTATCGCTAATTCTGAAATCACTTCCTTTACTGTTGGAATTTTTGTGTCTTTGTGTGTTTTTATGTTGTTTAGATAGCAAGGGGCATTAATAATTTGTCGTAAAGTTTTCACCTGGAATCTTTGGAGGATTTCAATATTGGAGTTGGAAACTGTTCCCCATAGTTGAATCCCGAAAGTCCAAAGTGACTTTAAAACTGCTCATGCGAATGTTAAGTGAAAAGATTGTTGGTCACCCGGTTTTAAGAAATTCCTTTCAATATATAGGTATTATATATTAAAATTATATTTAATTTTTTCTTCTAAAACAAACAAACGTGCATATACGTGAAGAATACATTACTTGATTCAAGTTCGGAATCAGTAAGTATATGCTTGTAAGCTTCTTCTTATTTACTTATTATCACTTTGGCGCTAATTCATCAACAATATTCTCAATTTGATTTCAAACTAATCGCTTTCACAATTACTGACATAGCGTGGATTAATGTCATCAAATGCGAGCCATACATTTGCCGCCCCTTATTTTCGTAATTGAAATAATCTGTTAATGACCCAGAATATAACGCCACTCTTTCGATAAATATACTTAAAATAAAACACCTTTCTCAAATTAAAATTTTATTATGCATGTTTTTACAAATTTTTCTCATTTTTAACAATTAGTCATTTCATTGGTCTGTAAAAAGGGTAAGACAACCACTTACCCCATATTTTTATCTAAAAGGCTAGGGCCTTGTTAGTCCCCTTCTCTCATATCTTATGTCACAGTGCACAGTTCATTATTTATTAATGACAAATGACAATGAACAAAATAACAAAACCTTAAAAAATTGTGGAAAAAGGAATCACTAATAGAGGTTAGTTTTTTTTTTCTGCAAAACATGAAAAAAAATAGTTTTTTATCTGAAAACCGCTTACGTTTCAATCGTTCCAAAAATACAAATAGTAATTTAAATAATTAGGCTTTAATGACATAAAGTTTAATTATTGGATTTCACCTATCACTATCTAATTTTTTATCGTTGTAACTAAAGACCAAATTAGGCACTTTTCTCGCACATAAGGCTATTTTCTACTTGCAAACCAACAAAAAAACGAACATTTAGCCTTCTGATTTATTTAATATGAGTAAAAGTATATATTTGTGGGTTTTACTAATGCTCTCTCCTACATCGCTGATATTCATATTTCTATTTCTACGTGTTGATCCAAATTTTATATTTCATCTAGTTTTCAATCGTCAATTATTTTACAACGTGCTACAAGGAACATAGGTTTAACAGTTCAAAAGAAGAGTCTCAATGTTGAAATTTGTGTGCATTAAGATGAGCGTTCATAAAAATACCAGAGATACTTAAGCTAAATGATAATTTAATATTAGCAAAAATTAGCCAATATATTCCAGTATTTGAATGGCGGATAGTAATTATAATACTTTAAACGATTCTACGAATTTCTAAAGACTAACATTTACATAATTCAAAATGATTCTTTTAAGTCACGGAGATAACTTTGAAATATGTTAAACAATTGAAATTTCCAAGATAAGAAATTATAAAAAATATTTTTTGAAATAAACTATTGTTGCAAAAACGATTGAGTTGTTAGTAAAATCCTTTAATGACCTCCCACTCAAAAATATCTTTACCTAATATAGCTGTAGAGTAGTCTTTTTGTTTCGAATTCAAAAAAAGGGATAAGTCGTGTGGGATGCATCTGCTTCTGCACATTAATTCGTTAAAGAATAATTAAAAATACCATGAAATGATTCATTCGAAAAAAAATATCAAAGAATATTAGCTCCGTTATGACAATTGTTTAGTGTGAAATTGTTGTGACACCTGAAATAATAAGCATAAGTTACTCTAATAACCGCTATGATTGACAAAAAATCGTTACAATTAAAATAAATTAGCATAATATTTTTAAAAATAAAAACTGTTCAATGTCGTTTGAAAAATTCGTCATTCGTCAAACTATAATTAAAGAACGGCCAACGCAATAAAAATCGTAACACACATATTTCCATCAATCTTTCTGTCCATCCATCCGTCTAATTTTCTATCTCTAATATTGATTTAATAAATTATTTAAATTATTTTCATTATTGTAATAATAAATTTAATAGATAAGTATTAAGGACAATCATTCCGAATATAGGCAGAGATTAATTATTGCATGAGGACAATAAATAATAGTATGATTCTTTGAAGAGAAACGCTACTTGATTTGTCCATTTATAGTTTGAAAAATTATGGCTTCATGCATTTTTATGCTGCCAATTTATGGGAAAGAAAATCAATTTTTACTTGCGATCTCTCAAATGGCGACTGAGAAAAATTTCATTCGCATTGTTTGAATTGTTCTTCGATGGCAACCTTTAGGCTGAAGGCCACCTAAATTTTGTCTCACACCTCAATCTCGTGAATGAAATTTAAGATATGTCCTTATTAAATTAGAATGATTTTCCTGATAATATCTTTCTATGAAAAATATTTACATTAGCCAAATGAAAGGAGGAATCAATTTTTCAATACCTAAGCTACGCGTCGTTTTGGGATTATTTTTAAAGTATTACGTTACTTTGTAACTTAATATCCAGACATGTATTTAAAGTATAATTTCATGAATTAATTCCTTATTTGTCCAAGTGATAAATAATGTGAAGTCTTCAAGGTTTACAAGACCTATGGCTAGTTACCGAAAAATTACCATAAAAATTAAATCGAAAATACGTCCCTGACCAATACTCGCAATTGCTGCCCTGTAAGCTTCTACTTGACATTTATCTCTTGAATATATTCATCCTTTGCATTTTGTGCAACAAAAAGAATTGAATAAATGAACTGCATACAACTTAAAATCGTGACATCACTGTCTCTTGATGTGCTAATAATCTCTGTTCTCGTCTGTAGCTCCTTATCATTAATCAGAAGTCACTTGTACTTTTTTTCTTTAATATTATTATAACTTTGAGTAAGTGTGAAAAACTAAATTGTAATATTTTTCTTCCGGTTTGAAAGCTAATAAACTATTTGATAATTTATAGAGTCATTTATTTAACCCACTATTGATTAACCGCCTACGTAACGAAATGTTTTGGGCAAACATTGAGTTATTTATATTACGTTTGTACAAGCGACCATTAATGCAATCAAAATATTTTTTGCAACTAAAAGATCTGAGTGGGACAAATGAATGTTAATACATTGACACCATAATCAATATTCCTGAATTAACAATCTTTGGAAATTTGATATAGTTTATACCTACGATGAGTAGAGATGTTCAGAATTGTGTTTCTTTGAAATGGACATCAACATAAATCGCAAAAAAAGTGTAAACCTTTTGCTTAAAACTTTTTTTTTTCAATTAGCCTTTTCAATGAAAGCAACAAGTTTTCATTTTAATTCAACTAATAATGTTAGGTTCATGATTATTTTAATTACTTTGAATTTTTAACACAATTTAAGTACGTTTTCTTAACTTGTAGAAGAGGAAAATTGAGTCGATTGTTAACACGAATTTGTTGACATTACTTGTTCTTGCTTTTTTCAATGCTAAAAAATCATAAGATGCTATCGCTAAATATCATTGTGAAGTTTAATTAAACGATAATCTCAATGAAAGATGAATTTTAGAACTATTTTGACTTTTTGTAAGACACATTCTCGTTTTCTTGAACAATTTTACTTTAAAATTGAAGAAAAAAATGTAGGAAGTAGTTGATGTGTTTTATATTCAGATTTCAGAAAACTTTCAATAAAATGCAATTGAACTCAAACTTGTTTATAATGTTGTATTTGTAAGGAATATAATAAATTTCTTATCTTTCGCATTGCAATCACTAAAAGTTTCATAGGGCCAATTAAGGAGTCATCAAACAAAGTAGATGAGCATTTTTTAAATGAATTATGCTTGATAATACATATGGCTTGTAAATGAAATAACTAATGAAGTCAATGCTTAACATGATTTGAAATTTAAATATTATTATTCAACTATAATTTTACTTGATTAAAATCAAATATAGATCAAGTAACTTGGAATTAAAACCAAGCTACTTTAAAATTAAGTCAAGTAGTAAATCTCTAGGGCCATAAAATATGTTTAATAAAACTAAAGAATCATGTATTTAGACATTTAAGTAATAAAATATATAATATTTAAATTTTGAAATAAAATATGTTGCAAATTCAATGCTTGACTAAAGTTGACTTAATAATTAAATAATAACATTTGACTTGATATTTAATCAATTTTAAGTCAAACAGCTTGAAAATCAAATCAAACAGCTTAAATAAATGGTGTAAAGAAGAGCATTTTGAGATATTTTTTTAAGTAAATTAATTATTTTATTAAAATTAAAAAAACTATTTAAAAGTTAAGTTACATAATATATTAAATCAAATCACTAGTAAAAATTCACTATTTGACTTGATTTTTAAGCTACTTTACTGAAATTTAGTATAAAATAAAGTCAAAATCAAGTTAAGTGTTAATGTGTTAATATAAAGTCAAGCATTGCTTTTTAATGTTTTTTTTTTTTTTTTGTTATTGTAGATTGCATTGCATCAATCGCTATGGTAATTACCAGTAGAATGTAATTTTATTACTTAATTTAAGTATAAGATTCTTCATAATGTATAAATACTTGGCTTGATGCATTGCTAATTACAAACCATCTCTTGAAAATCTGGATGTCAAATGCTTTTTGATTTTCATGATCCGAAATGTTCATATATTCTTTCTAATATTAAAAGCAAATATTACTTATTTAAAAGCATAAAGTTTTTTTAGTAAAATTAAAAGAATTAACATATGTAATCAAACATGGATGGGTGTTTTAAAGTGATTTCTAATTGAAACGTTCAAACTAAAATGTCATCAAATAAAATACGACAATATTGCATTAATGCACAAGACTATATATTATTCACTTTCAAATATCTACACCAATCTTAATTTTTGACAAATACCACTTAATAGATTATTATTCACGTATACTTCTATTTTCAGAATCAAAAAAAAAAGGTTTGCCGAAATAACGTTGATATAAAAAGACCTTGCCTTTCCATATTATCTACTATTTATGTTAAGTAAACATTAAAAATTGAAAAATCAAACTAAAGTGATTTTAAGGTGACATAAGACAGATTAAGGAAGTTTGAAAAAACCGTTTATCGTCTTCTTTTCTTGTAAATGAGATCTTTTTGTGTAAGAATTATGTAAAATAATTTATTTTCGGTTTCTTAAAAATAATTTATTTTGTGATATTTTAACATAGTCGTCTGAAATAAGAACAATTAATTAACGTCTTAATTAGCATTTTAGACAAAAATAAAGAGATCTGAAGTTAAATAAGTGACGTTAGCGTAGATACAAGTTTGGAATTATTTTATTTTAACTTCAACAAAAACCTACAGTCGTAATTAGAGTAAGTAAAAGTTAAAAACTTAACAAAAGGCTAAAAATGTATCCTTAATAAATGTTATAAATATTTTGTGAAATTTAAAATGTTATCAGATACATGTATAATATATCAAGCTTATTATGAAACTAAAAAAATATCATTGAAATATTTGACTAATAGGTATACCTACTCTTTAATTTGAAGCATTTGAAAATTTTTTAATAATTACCAAAAGGAAGGTTCTCTCACCAGCAATTTTTCCTTTTGAACCGACTTCAAAAATAGAAGGTTATCAAAATAAGGTTCAACAATTTTTCGAAAATGTCTCTACCAAATCCAATAACTTTTTTCTTACTGTATAGATACTGTTGAAGTTAGAATATATTCCTATCTAATTGGAAGGAAATTACCACACAGTTAAGTATTAAAAATTTGGAAATAATAAACAACTTTACTTCAGAATGTTCTTAAAAGGCTAAATAGAAAAGAATAAAATTGTCTGTTTTTACCGGATGATTAGATTTTGATAGAAAAATTCTATCTTTAAAGGTTGAAAATTAATATTTACGGAAATCCATTTTAATGATTACTTGAAATCACGGTTATAAGGTTTAATTGTTTTTGTGATGTTTTATTGAATTTTCACAACACTTAGTTGGTTTCCCAACTTCATTAGGCTTAATTCTAGGTATCAACTGTTAAGTGTATGTTACAATTGAGACAGGTTAATACTTAATAACATATATAATAGTTAATAAATAAATAATAATATCCTTAATAAATGATAGATCAGCTATGTTATTAACCTGGACGGTGATGGAGTCAACTGTTGTATTTTCATTTATCAACTGTATTTTATTTACTGGATTATTGTTTGTATTTTATTTATTTAACATTTTATGTATGATGGAAAAGTATTTAGCTGTGTTCTCACAGTGACCTCATTTGAATTTGAACTACTGAATTTGCTTGAGTGTGCGCATACGAAAAAATGGTGGTTTCTTACACTCACATTCAAGCAGTTTAAGAGGTGTTCAAATCCAAATGAGGTCACTGTGAGAACACAGCTGTTATTTATTAAGTTTTGTAATGAAAAAATATTCGAGTTGCGCTTAACTTGTCTCAATTGTAACAAATACGTAACAGTTGATTTTTAAAAATTGAGCACCTGATGAAGTTGGGAAATCAACAAAACAGTGTGAAAAGCCAATAAAACATCACAAAAACAGTTAAGCCTGATAAACGTGATTTCAATTGATACGTAACCTAAAGGCTTCTGTCGGGGCGTCAAAACTTGCAAATCGAAAAATTTTGAAAATAATTTGAACGAAACTTTTGAACGAAGTCTCGGGTACATTTAGTTTTAATTAAGCATATGAAAAGTTAGAAGACGTTTAAAAAAACGTTGTGACTATTTAATTCAAAAACTTTAACTTTACATTTGACAAAATCTAGAACGAAATATTACTAAAAACCAAAAAATTATTTGTCTTCATTTTTGGACCCACAAATAGTTATTAGTATAAATAAAAACAAAACGTCATAGGCATAATATTTTTGAAAATAGTTTACGAATAATAGTATGGATATTATTAACAATTAGTTATAAAAAATGTTTACCTATTTTATTAATTTCTTTTTAATGTTTGGTAAAAATAGTTTTTTTAATTTTTTTCTTTCTTTCTAGAAACTAAAGAATATGGGAAACTATGTTTTAAAGAATATGCACTACAAAGTAAAATATATCTTATATTAAATGTGTATATTAACGTGCTTAATTATAATGAAACTAGATGAACTTGTCGCTATTTAACATTATGTGAACTTAAAGGTGAATCGTGAGCATCTTGAACAATCTTTGCATAAAACAAGCTCATAATACGCATACAAATGCATAAAAATGCACGGGGGCATCCACACTATTCATGAGAAGATGGCATGAACGTTATAATTTGAATGGTACAAATGGTAGATGCAAACGAATGGTTTAACTATGGGGCAGGTATCCAAGGAGGGATATTGTCTTGGAATATTTGCTTTGATGGTGACCACGATGTCGGCCACTGGCCAGTCTTGATTCCAGCGCGATTATAATCACACGTAGTAAAAAAACAAAAACTAAATAATACACCGCAGAAAAAACCCACACACACTTGTCGCTCTCGCACGTTCAAATCCCTCATTGAACGATTGTTGAAGACTAAACTCGACTGTTGAACGATTCAAAAACTTTTCAAAATTCAATAAAATGTAGTTTTAATTTTTTTTTTTAATTAAATTGTAAAAGTGACAGTGCCATTTCGTTATATACGTAAAAAATATTTTTTTTAAATTTGTTTCTTCTTCTTTTTTTAAATAATTGTACACATTGGACAGAAGAATTCGCATACAAGGTAAAGTTCACTCACTTTCATTTAAAAGCTTTTCGTTTGTAAACGTGAGCCCTTAATAGCCTTGACATTCTATGTATACCTATAGACTTTAAACGCATCGTTGCTTTCAAATTATTTCTCATCTTCGTTTTAACTGAATAAATTTCCAAACTAAGGCAATATCTCAGCTCAAACAAGTTCAAATAACGACCTGTCGTATAATTTGAATTACCAACAACACATTTTACATGGCGTAAAAAATGGCTTTTTTCAAGTGAAAATTATACAACAAATCGTCATAAAAAATTAAAATAACTTTATAAATAAACCATCCGGTTTTGAATGCTAATTTGTTTGAAATTCGCCAGATCATTTCTATTTTTTTTCTTCATAAGAAATTGTTAATTTAATTGTTCGAGGTGAATAAACGTCCGTTAAATAACCACCGATTTATGTTTTCATTATTAACAAATCATTTTTTCGTTTTTTCACGGACAAAAATGAATATTAATAAATTTACAATTAGTTATTTAGAATAAATACTTTAATATAATGTTGTATAATTCTTAATTTAGTTCATTCTTCAATAACATTACTATTTATGGGATGTCTCGAGGTTTTTATTTAGCCAGAACGAATTCTCCATTGCCAATGACTTTCATTGCTTGGTTTTTCGTTCGTTAATTAATTGTTGCCTGAAGGTAAAGGGCATCATATGGTCTCTCATATTGTAATATCCTCAAAATTAGAGTACATTGGACAATAGTTGTAATTAACATTTAAATAAAATGTTATAAAAACAAATTATTTCAACTGATTTTGTATTAGAAACATCATATTTTAATTTGTAGTGCATGTAGGCCATTTTTTCGTAAGACGGCTTTAGCATCCGTAGCTATTTTTTTACTTATCCTTTTACTATCCTTAGAATAGTCATTCAACTAACTTACTTCATACTTTGTAACAATGTATGTATCTCCATTGTACTTTTATCCAGGTGTCAGTTCAATAAGAAAAATTATCACACTTTTGAAAAAATAAGTACTTATACCTAGTTCTTTTTGCTTATTTTATTTAACCTAGGTACCATCGTAACGTTCCATTTTTAGTTTTATAGGCACTTTTTAACCTTTTTGTATAGAATAGTATTTATGAAATTAAAAAAAAAAATTTATTTGTAGATTAAAACGTTTTTATGTACTGAATTTAGAGTAAGGGCCATTATTAAGACTTGATTTAACGTTTATTAGCAGCTATCTGTCACTTTGTAATAAGATAACTTAGATAACTAATTAATAATTCAAACAGGCCATAACTTTGGGGATTTTCTTGAAATTTTAAAAAACTGTACACAATCTTTAAATGAACGAATTAAGAAACAAAAAAATAAGAACAGAAGTGCTTAACATTTACATGTTAATTAACAATTGCAAGAATAGAATTTTTTTAAACTGATATTTTAGAAGAAAGACTTAAAAAAAACTTTTATCTTCCTTTTGAACATTTTAGGGGTGGCATTTCTAAAAACTCTTTTTTAGTAGGAACTTTCTTCTTTTGCAGAATTTTTCCACAGTCCATTCAGGAATAATTCTCTAAAAATTCATATCTTTAAAATTAATGGTTTAGCCTCCATTGTATCCATCGTGTCTGTCAATCAATAAGTGTCCTTTTTTATAAATATAGAGATGCTCGATATAAGTCTAGGCTTGTCAATTTTAACTACCGTTTCGCCAAGACATCCATTAATTTTGTTATTTTCGTTACTTAGTGTTTTAAAAAATAATTAATCATGAAAATTAGAATTTAACACTCGGACTATGAAAAAATTTGCACCACTAGCAAATTCAGATCAAATTAGTCTTTTTTTTAATGAAAAAGTACCTCTCGATTTAAAGAATCTTTTTTGATTTAAGATAGCTGAAGAATAAATATTTTTTACTGGCTTTTACATTGCTCATTCTACTTGAGCTAAAGAAATATACATTTTTTCAAAGAAAATTTTCATTTCTTTTAATTTGGGCAAAAATTTTGATTAATAGAAATGCATTAAACTAAGTATAGTGACTTCTTTCACATAAATTTAAATATCTATTACAAATCAGTGAAGCCATTTTCCATTTTTTTTTTTTTTGAGAGTTTTCAAAGATATTTTGTAACCCTTAAATAAACGAATTTAGAAACTAAAATAGCATTCGTTCTTTACATTTACATATAGACTGATAATTGCAATAATCGAATTTAAAACTTTTTATTATAAGACAAAGAGTTAAAAAATGCAAAAAAGACGACCCCCTTTTTGAACTAAGTAGTTATTTAGGGAAAAAATTTCGAAAAAACCTAGAGGAAACCACAGTCCACTCAGGAATAACACTTTAAAAATTAATTTTTTTTACGTTCAATGGTTTAGCCGCCAGCGTGTCTGTCAGCTAATCGGCTTTTTCTTTTATATATTAAGATATATAAGTTTCAAAAAGAAAAAAAATATCACAAAAAATAAATTAAGTTACTCTTAACACTGCAATGAAAAATACAAAACTGATTCTGTTTTTAATTCATGACTCAGGTATAGACTAGCATTCATGTAGTTACCTACGTTTATTGTACCCCCTGGAGATTCATACAAACAACTTTGAAAATCACTGATTACGGTTTATAAATATTAAATTATATAGAAAAATTATCAACGAACTTATATAAACGATAACACTACGTAATATATTTAATACGTTATTTTCAAAACGTTAAGAAGTTTAATTATTTTTATAGGTTCCTCAATAAATTAAGTTGACTATAGCAAAATAATAAAATTACGTATTAAAATTAATTACCGCTCAAAGAATGGGAACCATTTCATCCAAATTTTTTGATAAAACATTCTCGGAATATTCTATATTAAATTTTATTGCAATACAGTTTATTTAGGCATTAAAATCTTGAACTTATTGTGAAACTTAAAAAGCCATCTTGTGATTAATTCAACTGGAACATATTTTTGCAACAGCCCTTGTGCCTTAAATACGTCATTTTCAGGTAAAATACAAAGCGTGGGTGTAAAAAAAAATACAATGTAGACATCATACGATATTTATAACTTTTAAATAAATCAAGCCCACAAGATACAAATGAATTCAATCTCACCTTAAGAACGATACTTGTTCAGTAATTTACCTACACGATTTTATTTCGGAACATTTGTCATATACTCAAAATATAATAATTACTGTTTCCTCCTTTCTGGTTCAATATTAGAATAAGAAATCTTGACCTACGAACCTGATCCAACATTCAAGCTCTTTTTTTCTTTTATTACCCACTTTAATATTGAACAAACAATTATTTTATTTGAAATATTTCTTAGCCTACGATTTTTGAATATTTATTAATGTAAATAAGTCTGGAAAAAATTTATTGCCAAAACCAAGTTATAAAAGAGATTAACACTAATTAATATATATTTTTTTGAATTTGATCATACCTTAATCCTATGGTAAGAACTTAAAAAAAATAATTTTTGTTTGTCAATCAACACAAGACCACCCGTTAAAGTAGTTAATTGATCAACAAAGTTTTTACATAATTTAATTATAAATACATTAATATATGGCAAACTGCAATATAACATTCTAATAAATAAAAATCTCCAATATGTTAAGAAGTCAACTTTTTCATTATACCATAGTTATCTTTATAAAAATTACAATATTCAAAAGAGTTAACAAAGAATTTTAATGCACTGATAACAGCAAAAAGTCCACGTGTTAAAATAGCGATAGTCAATAACTCATGTCGTCTAATTTTGTATCAATCATTGGGTCAGTAAAAATAACTTTTACTTGCTAAATTTCTTAGTTAATTCAAACAGTTAATTAGATTTCTTATCATGAAAATGTTGTGGGTTTACAATTTTTTCTTTAGTTCATTAGTGTATGTTTTATTGGTTAGTAAAATAGTCTTATGAGATCTGAATCAATGATAAGATTACGGTTTGACATAGATCTGATTTTTTAATAAATATTTTCCATCAAAATTTGATAAGCAATTCGGATAAGATTTTAGTTTAAAAAATGTTTTGATAGTGAAACAATATAAAAGGAAATTTATTCATTTATTTCATTAAAATTTGTATTTTGTCAATTATTTACAACTTTTATTAAGTTCTTCATGACGCAAATAGTTCAAATTAATTGAGGAAATAAACAAACCTAAAAGTAAATCGAGTATTATTTTGAAAAATATGCCATTAGTACGCGTAAGAAGTGAAACTTCTTTCAGTTATCTGACAATTGTTTATATATCGATGGCATCATAGCAATATTTCATTACTCAACTCAAGCAAGTTTGTAGGAACAAAAAAAAACTTTTATATATATCTACTGATAGTAGTGACTACTAGTGACTTCGTTCACGTAAAATATTTAAAAAAAAACACATTCAATTTAATTTTGGCCTTATTTCCATGATAAATTTTTTAATTTGTGCTGAAATTACAATATAATTAAACATTTTTAATTTTTATCATCCTCTCAATAATGCGTAGAAAAAGTCATTAAAAAAGTAAAATATATTGATAAATGAGTCTATGGTGGTATTTCCTTGAGTATTTTCTTAAGGTTTTTAAAAAAACTGCGTGTTTTACTTTAACTAAACAAATTAAGAAACTAGAAAAGCATAGGTTCATAACATTAAAATATTGGTAAATAATAATTGTAATATAAAATGCTGAGAAAATGGTAATTTGATAATTAGTTAGAGTTAATAGAGTTAGATTTAAATAAAAAAATAACTCCCCTTTTGATCTACTTGGATGTGGAATTTTAAAAAATCCCTCCTTAGTGGGGACTAAAGTCCATCCAGGAAAATTTTTTTTTTAAATTTATGGTTTTATCTACAATGAATTAGCCTACCGCGTGTCTATTAGTCACTGTTTATATAACTGTTTATATACTGTTTTATAACTGGAGATATTGTTGAGAGATTGATTTTTAAACGGTTTAATCTCAAATATATTGAAATGGTAATTTCATATAACCTTTAAAACCATTATTTGTACAATTTATTGCATCATATTTTTAAGATGATTATTTTAACTAACCCTTTGATATATTGAATAGAGATTTTTAATTCTTAAAAATATACGTTTGATATAAAATATAAATTAATTGCCATCCGTCATCACATAAATATAATATAATCACCTTTATAGTTACACCTTTTCTTTAATTAATTGGTTAAAAATCGGAGTTCTTTTTGAATGTCTAAATTTTTATGTTATCATCAGATAAAATCAGGGTTATTAAATTTTCAACGAAAATATTTTTCATCTTTACTTCCCTATAAAAATTTAAAGTCAAAGAAATGAACTTTTTTATTTTTAAAATACTATCTAAGTATCAAATTTTTTTTAGATAAAGAATTGTAAAGTTTATAATTTTATTTACCTAAATACATTTTATTAATCAAAACCTGATTCAGTCAATTGTTAAAAAATGTTATTTCAGCAATAATTTAGGTAGTCGATATAACTAACGAAATGTAGGCATAACTTTGCTTCTTCCGCTTTAAAAATTATAACTGTTTTTTTTTTTTGATTTTTGTAAACTATATGGTTTCTTTCCATTCTGATAAAATCGCATATTGTTTAAGCAATTTTTGAGTTCTAAACGACCCAACATTTATTTTTAGGAGTTTATTCACTTCTAATAATCATAATAATTTTAATAAAACATAACGTGGGCACTTTCTGAATCCTCTATTTTGGACTTTTTTGATTTGTTCGCCAACTGTATTTGCATACAAAAAATTTAAATAACCTTAGATCACACCGATTTCTTTTACAAAACGATTATTTTGTTTTAGTACTATCCTCTTGTCGTCTCACAAATAAATTGTGGCGGCATTTCAAAATGAAAGTTAAAAATTTTATGGTTTTCAACCAAAACGAAGCTGTAAATGATATAAACTCTTTTTATGCACTTATAAGGAAAATATTATACGAAAATTCAACTGATTTAATTAAATTCGTTCGAAATTTCAATTAGATTCAAATTTAATATATTGATATTTTATTCTATTTTCCATGATTATTTTAAGATACTCGTAGAGAAAGGCTACAATTAAAATACAATTTTAACCAGTTTAACTATACAAACTTTTTTTTTAAATGAAATCCATAATTCAAAATCTGAATCCCGGTTATGTTAATCAGATCTCGTCTTCGTTTCTTTAATGCTTGGAGCTCTTAAGCATATGAAAGATTAAACAATCATATTTTAATCAAATCTTTTTTTACATTCACTTTACACTCAATTTGTATGTTATTACTATAACAATAAAATCGCAAAATTTATTACCAATAAAACCTAATAGGTCGCATAACATTTATAAAATTAATATTCATATTTCATTTCGTGTGAGAATTGGCAATTTCCCAAAGCTAAATTTGATATACAGCCTCCCAGATGCAAATCTTCAACCTTCATCCAGTTTGTCGGTATCGTAATTTAAATATGGTTTGATAATATCAACATTGAAATGATTATACTTCAATAATAATATACATTTTTAATTCGTTCTATGCATAATATCAAATGATCCCACATTCGTACTTCAATAATAAATAAAACGTATTAAATCAATTATTAAAAATAACAATTTCAAAAATGTATTTAGTATAATATGAGGCAGCCTTTATTATTACTTCCAACGCACAAAGTCACTTTTTCTGTCGGTTTCTTTTTCTCCGTGTAAATCTCTGATCTTTGAATTGTAATTTTCTTATTTCAAAAGACAGTAGTAAAATCAATAACAACCTGAATTTAAAAAGCCATAGATGGAAAGACGAATAATTTTAAATTAAATTTTCAAGGTAAAATTTCATGTTTACACTTTATGAAAAATGCATTTGTTACAATTATACAATATCATTTTTTTTTTCTGTAATTGCACTTTGGATATATATAAAAGGCGATAACTTACAAATGTTTCATGCAATTACGTAAGAAATATGCTATCATAACTCACAAACTGTTTCTGTTTTTATGAATACTCAACAACACTGTTTTTAATGAAGAGTGGGAAAACTTTAATTTGAGATAATTATTAATGAATTGAAATATTAAAATACTAAGTGGAGCATAAATATATTCCCATAAAACAATTAAAAACACTGAAACGGTATTATTAAAATGATAATAAGCTTAAGACGCTATATTTTTTATTTGAATATGTTTTACGGTATTGAGAAAACAATCAAATTATCATAAATTACTGAGGTTTATGAAATAAGTTAATTGTCTGTGGCAAAATCTTAATCAGAATGAAAAGTTATTAAAAAAAATTCGGGTCTGTCAAAATTACAGGTGTTTTTATTGCTTTTATCTAAGTTATAAAGATATTAGTGTAGAATAGTTATTTAATATCGAATTTTAAAATATAAATTCTTCTTGAATCCTATAAACATTAATCCTGAAAATTGATTTTCAACGAAAGCATAATTTATGGGTCTTATTGATAAGAATTTAAACAAACTTAAAAAGAAAACGTTGAATTTTTATGTAGAAATTTTTGTATATTTCTAATATTTTTGATTGATTCATCAAAAAAGTTTTTTTTTCTTCTTCATTGCAAGGATTCTCTAAATTTAAACTATTTATAAGTTTCAAAACATTTGCCATCAAAAATGGGTAATCTCAACAAATATTCATCATTTTATCAGTTCTTCATTACAGAAATTTGAAAAAAATATTTTCAGTAGAAAAAAATTAACACATAAAAACGCTTTTTTAAAACTCTCTCTAGCAAAATAGTTAAAAGTGTAAATTTCAAACTTCCTAGCACTGGAAAAACGTATTTAAAGAAACTTTTTGAATTTTACATCTATCACGTCATGGATTTTCAATGTACTTTATTCTCTTCTTAATACGTATTTAAATTAACTAATACAAAGATCTCAGTATAACCTTTTAGTAAGGATTTCAAGTCGGGATTTTTTTTCTGTATATTTAAACGAAGTTTTAGATATCTATTCAAAATATAAAACATTATGTTTCTCAAAATCGTCAAAGTTTTCTCGCTTTCTCTTCAGAGTCCAAAGCTTGTGTGAATTTTATCGTTTTGTTAATCATTCCTCCTTCGCACAATGAATAAAGATTCACTACTTGACTTAAATTTGTTTGTAAAATCAAGTCAAACTCAAATCAAATGTTAATTTTTAAATATTAAGTTTAGTCAAGTATTAAATTTCCGTGTTTGTTCATTTAAAAAGTTGCAGGCGTATTAAGTTCGGAAATAGGTGTCGAAACTTCAAAAAAAAAATTTTTTTCTTTCATAAATCTTTTGTAAAACTATGCATAAATATTCTCTAAACGTTTCAAAACAAAATTTTAATTCGTTCCAAAGTTACAAGCGATTAAGTGAGTATACCTCGTTAAAGGGCCGGAGCACATAGCATGTAATACGGAGCAGTTACTTTTTTTCAAACGCGCTTTTTTTGAAACTACTTTTTTGTAATTTGCGTAAGAACATTCTAACTCAAGAAGTTTTTTTGAGGTTTGAGTAGTTTATATAGAAGAGGCACATACAAATAAAGTACATTTTTTTATAAAAATCATTTCAGATGAAAATTGTGACCATGAGGATGAACACAAACTGCTCACTTAGATGGTGACCTGCAACTCGCAGCAGCTCTTATTTTCTGAAAAAATTTTTAGAAAACATATTTATAAATACCTACTCTTGAAGATGATATAAATAACCTCATAATGCCAAAACTCATATTAAATAAAATATATTTAAAAACACGACTAATGTGTTTAGTTAATTTTAATTTTGTGCAAGCATGAGCAATTAGCGGATAATCTTTCAACCCTTATTTCCTCGTAAAGCTCTTTAAAGAGTCTACATTTTGGTTCTTAAAAATTCCTCCCGTATCCCACATTATATAATTCTTAGAGTAGATAGGTACGTTACATGACACATTTACCATAAGAAAAACGAGTAAAAAACGTTCACTTGTCATCTACACAGGTAGCTTATAGTAATTATAAGCCAACTGATGGCATAGATGTTATTCCATATTTCTTTAAAAATTCTTCTTTTCCATATATTTCGTGGTTGCCAATAGTAGGTATTTCTATTAATGAATATCTGCTTTATTTTTTTCGTTGCAAAGATGATGTCTCATCCTTAATATAATGTGAATAGTTTATTATTCTGGCTTCTCGTAACCTTGACTGTAGTTACTCTGAATTTATGTTTAATGACAGTCAATTTTGAACAAACGCAATTATTATATTTGTTTGACTTTTATATACCTATAGAACGTTTCTGAACGGTATGGTACTGTTTTGGGGATAAGTTCTTCATCGCTACCTAAGTAGAAAAAAATGAACACAAATATAAACCTGAATTTGTTTTATAACTACTTATTACATTGAGCATAAATGTATTTAACAAAAAAGTATTCCATGTATAAGTTGTTAAGACTATCGTTTCAATTAAAACTCTGAAAATATAGAAGATATAGATTTCCTTTCAGTTGAACGTCTTTTAATAATTTTCAAAATATATCTTAATTTTTATAGCAATTTTCATGGGCAATAATCGATTTATTTCATACTTTTCAAACAATAACTAATCCCATATAGAAACTAATTAAACGTGAGAGTTTTTTTCAATCTTGTTTATGGTATTATTTTCTTTTGTGTTCAATAATAATAACTATGCCTTAAACAAAAATTTATCAATAGGACAATATTTTACACATGTTTGTGTGTGATAAAATCATATTCTGCTCTTATTGTTATGATAATTTTTTTAATAGCATAGAAACCATTTAAAACTGAAGGTTTCTTTTCTTTTAATTATTATATAAACAATAAATAAAATACAGTTAATACAGTAAGTGATAGACAACAATAAGTGATTAGATTTATTGTTACGACTTTCAGTCAAATAGAAGAATTTCTTTATCAGCGCTAAGATGGAAAGCTAAATATTTCAAATATCATTCCACGAATTTACTTATAATGCATAGTCAGCGAAAGAATCGACGACAATATTTCCTTTAGTGTCTTTGAATAAACATTGTGAGATAAAAATTAATAAACATTTTTTTAAATATTTTTTCTCATTAAGTAGACCCAAATATTGAAGTGATAACTTTGAAGTTTTGAAAGTTTCGCAACTTTTTATTGAGGGCACATTTTTTTAATAACTGGCAAAAATGTTGGTGTTTCATAAAGTAAAAATTTATTGAAATATGTTATATAATTAAAATTAAATCAAGTTCATAAGAAAATTACTAGAAGTTAAATTTCCGGCATGCAATATTTTTTCCTTCTCAACAACCTGCGTGGTCAAATATGCATATTAATTAATTCATAATATATTTATTTAAATACAGTGCTACGAACAAAAAAAAATACTACATACAGTATAGTAAATATTTAGATTTTTTCAAACATGTTTGTTTAAATACGCATTTTTATTGCGTAAGAAGTGTATTTTGGTAACCTTTAATAAGTTAAATATGAAATTTGCAGTGCTGACATTGACTCAGTGATCTTAATTATTCCAAGAATTAAATACAATAATTTTACTATTATTAAATGGCGTGATAATAAACTAAATGAGCTATCAGCATCTTGTCATTTTGGATTCTACAAATATATTTCTGGTTATATTTTTATTCTTTGATATTCAACATTTTATAGATATTTTGATGGCATCTTTATGTACCAATAGTCTTATTAAATTTGAGTCACCATCATTTAATTGATTATATGTATCAAATTTTTTAAACCATTATTATTTTGTAATTTTCATAGTATGAGATATTATCTTAAAGAGAAGTGTTATTATAGTAAAATAATCAAATAAAATGTTCCTGTTGTTTTTTTTTTTTTAAATCTTCAAAGATACACTCTTTTAATAAATCTAATAAGTAAAACATATAACTGTCCATCTAATTATAATTTGTCGTATGTCACAAAAAATGTGTTGAACAGGAAAACGGATATAAGATCATCTACCTACATAGCTTGCATGCAATGCTACAACTTTTTATGAGACTTATTTTCAATACACTTAAGCATATTTAAATCATTGCTTTAATTAAAACTGAATTACGATTATGTGCAAAAGAAAATTTCATTCAAATATATGGCCTCCACATTCTAATTAACTAATTCTATTCTAATTTTCAGTAAAATTATATATAGAAGTACCTAATGTTTGCTAAGAAAAGTTGTAGTTTTTATGTAGATAACTATTGATTCAATTTTAAAAACTTCCTCATCAATATTTAGAATTAATCATTAGGTTGGATATAGGCTATGTCATTTCTTTGAAATTATAATTTTTTTTTGGGAAGATCAATTTTGCCGAAAAAATACTACTTTAATGGTATTGAAGGTATAAAGATGAACGCTTATTATAAAAAATACCTTCTACAACATTTGTTATGGTTAATTCACAAATTGATAAAATATTACTAAAATATCTATCTTGGAGAATCGGTAAATCTTTGTTTAAACTATTGTACAAATTTTAAATACCCATACTACTATATAATCTGAAAAAATGCATGATCTTTTAGGATAAGTACCTATAAATCTAAAGAAGAGTTTTTATTTTATTCTCACACAAGAATAAAGTAACAAATTGACATGACTATTTGTTTAGGAAAAGTTTGTTAATTAAAGGTAATTATGGCTTTGTTAGAAAATTTAATGAATCTTATATAGGATAATTAAAAGTAAAAAAGAGTGTATATTGGTTCTTACAAAAGAATCGGGTGACTAATTGATGTACTTTTTGTGTATGCTTAACTTAAAGATAGAAAAAAATAAATATTTCGTTTAGTTTGAAAAATTGTATGGTTCCTGTAAAATAGTTAAAAAAAGTAAAGCGGGTTTGTTAGTTTTCTATTACAAGTTTGGCGTTATTTTTGATAAAAAGGATAGTTTACAGATAAGATGGTGTAGCCAGTAATTTTTATCTAGATTATTATAGTTTAATGAAATTAAGTTTAAAGATTTTTTTAAATATAACAGTAATTACTTTTCATACCGAAAAAACATCTTACTCTTATGGGTTTTTTTTACATATTAAAACAGTTGACTTGATTTTATTCAAATTAGGTGATGATGTATCTTAAGTCTTGGAAAAATATAACGGATATTCGATTGTAAGTTAGATTTTGTAGGGGCTGGTCAGTGATTTTACTAATAATTTGATTTATGACCCTCATATCAAATGCTTTATGGGCTTATTGCTCTCGCTACGTCAAAAGGTTTTCATATGTAACTTCAAAGCCAAAACTACCAATGTTCTCTGATTTGCATTATTAGGGATTTACTACAAAAATGAACTCTATGTTCAATATATAAAAGGGTATAGGAGATTGATTAACTAACAGGTACACTAGAAATTAAACCATTTAAGATAAAAACATTAATTTTTAAAGTGTAAGTCTTAAGGATACTGGACTATGGTCCCCACTTAAGAAAATTTTTTCGGAATTCCACCCTTAAATAGTATAAATAAAGAGTTGAAAATATTACATTTTTTAGCCTTTCTTTTAAAATATCAATTTACCAAATTCGATTTCTGCAATAATCAATATACATTTAAAAATAAAGAACTACAACTTTTGTAGTTTTACAATTCGTTCATTTAAGGATTGAAAACAATTTTTCAAAATTTTAATAAAATACCCACAGAAATGGCCTTTCTTATTTATTTAAGAATATTTTTTTCTATAATCGTAGTCTATTTTCTTTGTTTGATTTTCATAATAAAATTCTTAAATGTGCATTAATATGATTTCAGTGTTTCTCTCTTCATACCCATATAGGTTTATTTTCTTAGGCTTATTGTTAACTTATTATGTCAAATTTTACGTGGGTGAAATCACTAGTACCCGCTAGTAAGTTATTAAAAACCATTTAATAACAATCTTCAACTTGCCAAAACATAAAATAATTTTTTGCAGAAAAAAAAACTCAAATTAAATTTGTATAATTTATTATAAAGGTTTCCTTAAGTTATGATACATAAAATTTTATTTCAAATCAGGTCTGTGCCCAAAACTTTACTGGAAAATCTATTAACTTTATTTATGAACGATATTTTTCTCAGTTTCCTTGAAAACATAGTTATCTCTTAAAGGAGTATTTCGCTATGATTTAATGTAAAAGCCCATTAAAAGATCACACAAGAAGTGACTCCGTTATCTCGAGCCACCCTCGCGTTCTCTACTGAACCTGTTCTTCAATAATCAGGTTTCCTTATGTCTCTCCCCCGCACATAAAATACCTTCGTAAAAACCTCACTGACTAAATCTACACACATAAGTGTAATAAAATTTAAAAATGCCATTACAAGAGACCAGCATTTAATAGGCAACAAATTTATAAAAATCAAATCAACTAACCGATGTTAAAACAATATAACTCTAAAAATGGAGTTTGGGGAGCGAAAGATGATTTTGTAGAAAATATATTTCATCCACACCCAAAACAATTAATCAACTGGTTGGATTCGAGGCAAATTTATTAAATTAGTGGGTGTTTCACTCACTGATGACAACTGTGAAACATGTCGCGTTAAATGAGCATTAAAATATTCCCCCCACGTATGTGTATTTAAATTATTTGATCAAATATAAAATATAACTTTCGTTACGAATTGTTCCAAAAAGTTATCAAAGTAATTTAATCTTATCTCGTCATGTAATGAGGATAATAAAAATTCAATTCTTGAGAAGCAAATGAAATTCGAACTATATGGAATATTTTATGAGTTTTTTTTTTCTTATTTAAAAAGCATTTACTTCTGCAAATATCATCAAGTTGAAGTTAAGTCTACTTAAGGAACATTTGTTCTGTTTGGTCTCAGATTACGATGGTAAACATTAAAAACAATATTTTCCTGTTAATTAAAAGCGCAAGTGGGTTTCTTTTATTTGATTTGAAATCTGGTCAGCTGAAATAATAATTCAAATGCATATGCTTGTAATTATTATGGCTTAAGAAAGTCGCGACTTATTCGTAACTGGCGTCTGATTTATTTTTTTAGTTCGATTTCTTTTGACAAATTAACTATCTAATGATTTTAACTTAAATGGTTTACACTTAAAAAATTATGTTGTATTGAAATATGTGGCTCATTACCCTATATAACCATAGTTGTCGAAGACCTCGAATAATTGTTTCAAACCAATATTCTACAAACATAACATATAATCATTGCATAATTTTTTTCTGTTTTTGTTGTTAGGAAATTGCAAGCTTATTATTATTCTAGTTTTTATCTTACTTTTCAAGTGTGAATTTATAAACTAAATTTGAGGTTTACCAAATAACTAAGATAACTAAGAGTTTATCAAACAATCATTAAAACAAAGTTTTGATTTTAATTGTAAAATGCAAATTTTACATCTTACATTAAGTTAAAATATTTCATTCATTGTAATCAATGCAAATCTAGAGCATTTAAGAATAAGATAACTATCATTGAAATAACGTTGTACACTTAGCTATAAAATTCCAGAAATTCTAACAACTGAACTCGTATTTTCTGAA
The DNA here is from genome assembly GCA_958496155.1 of Sisyra nigra. NCBI lineage: Eukaryota > Metazoa > Arthropoda > Insecta > Neuroptera > Sisyridae > Sisyra > Sisyra nigra. Next base: position 36,192,048 of record OY292315.1, on the reverse strand, counting down.
TCACAAACAGGTTTCATAACTTAAAAAGCCTTTGAACCAATATATATATGTATATGCATGTAACTCCTCTTTATAAATTACTATATATGTGCTTTATTTCATTAACTTTTTATAGATTTTTTCGGTATTATTTTTAACTATGTCAGTATGGTTTTCTTTTTTTGTATAAAATAAGTTTGTTTAAAACTTATTTATAGTCGCTTCAACATCTTAGTCATATAGCGACTAGATCTTTGGTTAATTAAATAAGTGTTGATAATAATTTTAATGGAGGGGTGAATAATAGTGATAGTTAGTTTAAACAATATTAGCACTATTCGTAACTGTAACTATAACAATATTTATAATAATAGTATTGATAGTTAATTAATATAAATTTTCTATAAATAGACAAATAAAATAGATAACAGTGATAAATAGTTGAAATAATAATGACAATAATCTTAATAGTAACAATAAAATAGTTGTAATAATAGTGTTGGTAATTACTTATATGTACCAACAATAATATAAAAAATATCAACTATAAAACTGTTAGTAATCACAATAGTAACTATAGTATAAGTAGTAATAATAACGCTTAAAGAAATTAGGTAACTAGTACGTATGAAAGAGTTAGCATGAATAGGTGGTACTTGTTAAGATGGGTTCTTTAAAGCCCTTTGAAGTATTTAGCCTCTTTTAAGAATTTTAATGTATTTTGTGCTACTTCTTCGGTATTAAGGCACTCCTCTATCGTCTGAGGCATCTTCCATTTTTTTTCTCCCATTTTAATGTGCTTTAACTGCATGGTCATTAGCACAATGCTAGTTGGGAACAGGTTAGTTGTTTGCTAATGTTAGATCGTTATATATCACTCCAAATTCCTAGCTCTGGAGGAAACGGTAAGCGTTGTACCACTGTTCTGGGTCTCCCATCGCCTCCTGGATGGAGTGTGGCGTTCCCGTCTCCTTCCTCAATCCATCTTCCATTTTTACCTCAGATATAATTATATTATATTATATAATAATTTATTATTTATTTATATTAACTATTTATATTAATCAATGTATAAGTCACCAATTGAAATTTTAAGTTAATGCATTTAAAATTACAGAATATAAATAATAATATTGATTTTTAAAACCTTTAAAAATGACAAAGAAAAAAGAATTTATGGACCTAGTTAATAAAGTAAGAAGAGAGATTTAAAAAAATTTTAAAATTATTTCAAGATTAATAATTACTTAAGAAATATTAGGTTGTCTAATTTAGTGTTTTTGTCAGTGGCGAATTTACACATTCGCCGTCAGTAGGCTATTCAAATTACTACGAAAATACTCTATGTAGTTGTAAAGTAAGAAAAGCGTTTAAGATATCTTTAAGATTTTAAATATTACTAATTACTTAAAAAATATTAGTTAGTCTAATTTAGCGTTTTTATCAGTGGCGAATTTACACATTTGCCGTCAGCAGGCTATTCGAATTTTGTCACCTCTACTGACCTATATAATTCGATACCCTATAAGTTCATAATCATATTTATTACAATTTTTTGTCGATGAAATTGTAATTTTATGATTAGCTTTTATAAACAAATGACCGTATTTATGTTATACTCGACTATAGAAGCTTTTGCTCTTTGCTTTTCTACCCCCCCCCCTTTTTTTTTCTCAATAGAAGTCTATCAACAAAGAAATGACAAAACGCAGACACGGCCAAGAAGCAAGAACCTGCAGTCAACTCTAATTTATAAATTACATCTATCAATCTCGAGTCTGCAACTCTGAGGCATAAATGATTTAATAATAATAAACGCTACCGGAGCTTTTTTTGTGTAAATTTTTATTGGACACCAATGAGTCAAAGTATTGAACATTGTATGTATCCACCAAGTAAATGAAAAGTATAATATGACAGCTAAGTACCTACCTAATTATGTTACTTTATGGTTTGTTTGTTTTACATTATTTAAGTAAGTTTATTTTTTATTAAAATGTTTGGGGGCTACAGAAAAGTTAAATCTTATTAATTTTTAAGACTCCTCCCATGAAGTTAGACCATTAAGTTAAACTAATTTGAACTAATTAATCAGCAAAAATATCGTATTTTTAGAAAAACATAATGACCTTTTCTTTGATACGTATGGGAAATCAAAGGCTTTACTTCGAAACTGGGGTAGTAAATAAACCTTGAGTAATTGAAATCTCAACACATAACTTTATTTTTGAAACTGGTAGTCATGATTTTGAAGATAAACAACCAATTAACAATTTAATGCATTTCTATCATTATGTACGTATATATCCTCTGAGGAAACTATACGCCTACATTACAATTTTAATACGGATTTAAATTTTATTAGTTTTCTCTTTAGTCTTGATTAGTTGTAGTAGGACACAGCGCCAAGGTGATGACAATTTACTAAAAGGCCGTTTACTAAATACTGCCGCTTACATTTTTATCATTAAAGATTAGACTAAACAGATTTACATGGATTTGCACAAATTTGCAAATTAGAGGTTCGGCGAACCAATTGCTAAGAAGCTTAAACGTACACGTTTATGTTTTCTAAGCAAATTACTTCATAGCGTACTTTAGTTTATCCTCCATTTTATCCTACTAACTATCTTTTGGTTGTTAAAACGAACCCTTTTAATTGACATTTAAAGACCTACACCTTGCATTTGTTCATAATATTTTTTTTTTTTTAATTAATTTGACAACTTTTTGTACATATATTGTACTATATAGTTCGGCTTTTTTACATACATCGCAGTGAAAACATGAGGTTAGGCGGCTGTCCACTGGCAGTCCTAGCTCATAATATTTTGAAAACGATATTCTTGATGGTTTAAGTCAAGCTATCCCTTGATTTACGTGGTTGATTCGTTCTCCAAAATCATCGCACAAACTAGAAACTTTTTTTCGAATTGACAATTCCTTCAATACATCGCTTTATATTTTCATGTAGCCAAACCGCATAAAAAAGACGCATATAGAAATTCCGTGAACCTCTTTTATGAGGTTTCACAAAATTTAGAAAAAAATAATAAAACTGTAAGTAACTAGTAATAACTCTGAGTAATAACCAATTACCTGTGTATTAAAGTAGACAACTTTTTGTTTTTAAATGAGAAAATACAGAATATTAAAAATAATTCTTTTTGCATTTACAATCAAATGGTATGAAGTTATTGTATAGTATGCATAATTTACATAATCTTGTACATACAACGCAAAAAAAAAACTATATAGGTAGGTACTCACCGAAAATTGGGATCCGAAAAATCACCAATTTTAATTAAAACTTCAAAATATTTATTAAAATCACTTTTTGTAATATTTTTAACCAATAAATCGATTAATTTGATTGCATATAACATTTCCACGCATAGCGTTTAACACGACCAAACATACTTAGCTGTGAAATCGATCGTCTTTTTTTTTGAGAATCACAGAACTGTTCTGGTAGTTTAAGAATCGAAATTCAAAACAAACTTCAAATAATTTTTATTATATTTAATACTATTATTATAATTTATATTATTACTACTAATCCTTGTTAATTTCACCCATATTAATTATATTAAAAATCAATTTTTAGGAACTTAGATAGTGAAATTAAATATGATTACTTATTGCTTTTAATAAGCTTATTATAATATTGATTGTGATTGAACTATGTTAAATTTTTCAAAAATAGAACTAAAACTGAGTTATATAAAATGTAGATTTCTAATTATAGATACATCAGAGCTTTTATTTTGAAGGGGGCTTAATTCTAGGATAAGCCATATAATATTAGTGACTCCTTCGTAAAATCACTTACCTAAGTCCATTTTTTTCCGAAAAAGGAGCTTATGATAGATTTTGAGTCTCCATTCAACTCTTTATCAACTGTCACAAGGAGAATTTCTAATTCAGCCTTCATTGTCAAAAATCAAAATATGAATAAACAACCAAAGTTTATTTTTCCAATAAATTCATCTAACTTCAATAAGAATTTTTCCATTTGCAAAAGTCTTTAGATCTTAAAATTGCAATATCTCGGAAAACGACAAACTGAACTTAGGTGATTTTACTAAGGAACGACAGATGTGATATCTTAATGTTGAGATATCTATAGTTTTTAACTGTTTAAGAGATCGTTTGAAAGCCGCAGTGTGAACGTATGAACTCTTTGGAAAACCCTTTCGTTTTCAAGAAACTTTATATAGCAAATATTATTATAGATACATGTCTACCTATATTTTGGCAATCAAATGTTTTAGATTTGAAACTAATCTTTTCATCGTCTTATTTACTTTGTACAATAAATTTACTATGTAAAATAAATAGTTAAAAAAAGGCAATTGCACTTTTGCCAATAATACACTACTTATAGGAGACAAAATCATTATGCCTGTTGTACCTAGATAATGTAGTACCTTAACCCTTATGTCAATACCCAGTCGTTACAACGTTGTTCAATAGCCGGGGTACCTGGGTACCCACATGGATTATTCTTTCCATATAAGAATTTAAATTCCTGAAAACTTTGATATTTCAATTCATCTCATTAGAGATTTTCCAAATAATTATCAATCATCTGAAAAACTCTATTTCTAAAGAAATAATAACCTTGGGAGGGATGAAAAGGTAGAAAATTAGCAATAACAATTAGAAATAATGGTCATTTTCAAACTGGACTTGATTTAAAGTAAAAATGAATATTTTGTAAGCATAGTGTGTATTTTTCTGCCTGAAATTTGTGAGAAAATTGTTATAAATATCTAATGGAAAATTTATCACCAACTGAGTTTTCAAAATACGTTCAAGTTTTTCATATAAATAGTAGTTATTTGAATGGATCAACTTTATACAATTAAATGCTTATTACACTATATAATTAAAAAATTTATAATTTAACAAACTGACGGTTGATGAAAAGCATAGATATTTGAATGAATTATTGGGAGAAGATTCCGCTGTCGAGGATAATGCCGTAGATAGTGACGACGAGGACTACTACCTAACAGAGAGCATTCAGAAGCCTCAGACTGCGAAGAATCTGGTACTTAATTACTATTATTTTTTCTAGCATTACAATTTCTATATTCAAATATAATGTAGATAATCTTTTAATATTTCTGTAATTTATATAATATGTCTGTGTTTAATGGAAAATCGTGAGAGTGAGGCTGAGTTATAGACACAACAGTTACAATTAGTGGCGAATCGACACAGTCGATAACAGTCTGGTTGAAATGGTCGACATAATTATTCGTACCACCAACAAAAAGGCAATTGCTGTATGCAATTTGTACAGTAAAGAAAATCCTAGAAAAAAAAATGTCGTGGAAAAATATAACTATTCAAGAGTTCTACGCATTCTTGGGAGTTTTAATTATGACAGGTGCGAATAATTCCAATACTGGACCATACATTAGATATTTCTAAATCAACTTCAAATCCATTATACCGAGCGGCTATGGGTATCAATAGATTTTGGGGCATTCTAAGATTAATTCGGTTTTGTACTGTAATGGTTTGATACTGTCAATACGACGTTCGAATAAAAGAAGATAAGGCAGCGCCGTTCCGCGATATCTGAACAATGGTGAATGCCAATTTATCAGCACTTTATAAGCCGACAGAGTGTTTGACAGTCGATGAGCAAGTCTACCGATACAGAGGGCGAACAAAATGCACCCAGTATATGCCATCGAAGCCAGCAAAGTATGGAATCAAAGTATGGTAGATATGCGACGCAGACAATTTATACCCATTGAAAGGTCAAATTTAAACCGGCAAATCATCAACTTTTTAATAATAAAATTAAATAAAATCGTTTGTTTATATATTGGGTATTATTTTTTATTTCTTGAGACAAGTTTAATTATTTATTACTCCGCAATTTTGTAGACACACTAAATTTTTACATATGGGTACCCGGGTACCCCGGGTATTGGGCAATGGGGGGTTAAACTTTAAATCTTAAATTTATATATTTTTTTGCATATTTAAATGTTTTAACATGTACGAATCGATGTTGTTAGATTCAAATAACGAGGATCTAAAAGGATTTGGTAATTTTCCGTTAGAAACAAAAGATATGTGAGTAAGAAAATGCTAAAGGGTACCCAGGTACCCGGGTATTGACATAAGGGTTAAGCTTATGCCATATTTTAGGAAGAATAAAAAAATAGATTTTGCATCAAGATCGGATTCATTTCAAATATTGTGGAAAATACCGCCTTACTTTCTCAAGTTTACATAAAATTAAGAACCATAGGATAGGCGAATTGACTAGATTTAAAAAAAAATGTTAGCCAGTTCTATCGATTTTTTAAATTTTAGTCCCTGAATGTTGCTTTCTTGAATGAATAAAAATATTCTCAATATTCCTATTTAGTTAAAAGTAAAACCTTTTAAAATTCAAATAGAAATAAAATTTGAATGGCAAAGTTGCACCATAGAACGTAGATACATATTATATATCTATTATATATACGATATGTATTATGCATTATACAATATGTGCACCTACGACTTAAGCCAATGCTCCTAAAATTCATGGTATATGTATGGGTATTCTGCATGAAGAAGCCATTTGATGCTCTCTGCAGAAGAAAAGCATACCTACTTTTGTTTCAAGTTTCAACCAGAAAGTTTTAAGTAATGTCTATAATATTGCCTATGTATCGTACATCACTAATGAGCAAACAAAATTAATTTTTAGATAAAGAAATGATTTATTCGTGAATATTTTACAATTTTACTTTTAGATATTTAGAAAAAAATACTTTATTAATGTCTTTAGATTAATTTTACTAAAAAAAAGAAATTAATTTTAGAGTGTAAGTAGTTTAAGCATGATAAGGATTTATAAAGTCAAGTAACTGAACGATTCTTGAAATGATTTGAGTTTAACATTTTGACTTGAAAATGAAATAACTTGTAAAGTTACGAAGTAACTTAACTTTGTATTTAAGTACTAATTTTTGACTCTATTTTGACTCAATTTCTTTTAAATTTTATGACCAAGTAGCTTAAAAATCAAGTAAGGCATATTAAAAAGCCACCCAAGCAATGAATCCCTAACGCTTACCGAAGCGGGCTTATAATAAAGCTATTTAGTAAATAGAACTACAATATAGTACAAATTCAATTTTGCAGTATTATACGATACAAGAATAAATATTTTACGTTTTCCTATCCAACATCATTTTCAATACGTTTTTCACGTAATTTCCTTAAATTTTAAGGATTTTTTAGTTTCATGTTTCTAATAAATTTTAGTCTCTATCTTATTTCATAAATGAAAACTTTTTTAATGTTTTGTTCTACAAATTATATTAAATAAGATTTAGTTTTAGTAAATCCTTACCTTGATGTTATTATGTTAAGAAATCATTCTCTTTATTCTCATTTTAAAAATGTGACTTTAACAATGACTGACGTTTTGAAAATATTTAAGTCGCCCTTGTGATATTTTATTTCACGCATTTGTAATCAGAAAAAGAGATTTGTAACATCATTCTACACATAATCTATTTATATAAAAGCATATAAATAGTATTTTAATGTACTTGCGTTATTACAATAACTTCTCATATTATCATTTGGCTTTGAAGATATTTTAATTTAAACGCTTCCTATAACACAAGCAAATTTTATGACATCTAAAAACTCTTGTCACTAATTCAAACTAGCAATAAATTAAATGGTTTTACGATAAAAAAAGGAATATAGTTGTTGTTCATTGTATGGCTCTTCTTATGACTCGTTTCGAATTTCATTCATTCAAAATCGCAAACACCCACAAAAACTGATCACCAAATTTTACAAGACGAATTTTTAAACTTTAACACCAGCAATAAATAATTCCATTGACGAGAAAATTTTATTGATAATAATATTACTAAAATATCCTTAAAAAATAAAATAGATTTCTGGTTTTCCTAAGATGGATACATCAAATAACTGTTACCAATATTTATTGCTAGACTTGTCATTTTGCTCAACTCAAAATGCCAATCAAAACGAATTGAATTATAATTTTGCGTTCAGGATTGTATGTTAATTTGTCTTGCTTCTAGAGAAAGTGCAACATTTTAATTTCAAATCAACATTTAAAATTAATTTCTTCAAAACCACTTATAAGGAAAAACGAAAATGAATGTCCAATCATCGATTAAATCAGTACCTTGATCTTTTTAATTTTTTTTTCTGAGACTGAAGCTTAAATTAAAAATTAAGATAGATTTAAGATATAAAATTTGGGAAAAATTTTCGAGTGTTATAATTTCTCTGAACGCTTTTTAATTAAAAGAAAAATGTAAATAGAGATCTTGTATCGATAGTTCTGTGTTTAATTTTTATTTAAGGCCATACAAAAAATGATTAATTGTAGTTAAATGTATAGAAAATCCTGCATATTAACAAAACACATGTCTGTATCAGTAAGTGCTTATCGTTAATACTTATATTTATTCTTACATAAGATGTACCATGAAGGTAAGATACAAGAGTGGCCTATTTAACCTTTTATGGACGATGACCAAATATAGCGCTAGAATTATCAGCAAACAGCATTTTTATTTGGAATTAAAAAAGAAAAAACAACATACACTTATACATCTCATTATTTAAAATTTATTGTATGAAGCATTATGTAATAATCTGTACTGTATTAAAACAAAAAAAATATCTTTATAAAATTATCGATCAAATCTGGTTAATGGCGAGATTGCAATTTTTGATAGGCACGTTTTCTAATTTCACAAAGTTCAACATCTTTTTTCACTTTCAAAATTTTATAGTCATCAAGGATTAACCCTACATTGGTATGCATAAGATGATGAATTGAAGAAATCATATTTTATTTTTATCCTGATTTCAAAAAATTTTTTAGACAATTAATATGTTAAACATCAAGTTTTCATGTTTTCTTCTTTACTTAAATGTGGATCAAAAAGTATTAACGTTTTCTTTTCTTTACAGATAATAAAAAATGACGACGATATCAGCAGATATAATCTCAATAACGGATGAAGATCAGTTGAAGCGTATGGTAAGTTTAAGTAGCATTAAATAAGGTCATAAAAATTTAAAAAAATTAAAATAGCCAAAGTAAATAAAATATTTTGTATTATAAAGCAGTTGTGAGATGTGTTGCCTACACCACTCATTAAACTATTTCTATTTATGTAGCTTACCCCATACCAGGAAAAGTTATGGAAAAAAGATAGCAGACATTAATTTTTTTTAATTCAAAACATTCTTTGGGTGGTATTTTTTGTCGCTGTTATCGATAGAAAAATTTTCAAGTTTTATTTAAATTTAAAGTTTCCTTTCATAAAGTAGGTAACGACAATGAAAAAAAATTTTCATCATTCCACAAAAGTAACTTAAAATATATACAAATAACTGTCCATAATGGCAATATTTCTCATTTTATATGCAATAACGAAATGTTCATTACCTAGGTATAGTATATGGGTGAAGGAAATTACATTTCCTTTAACTCTTATAGAAAAAATCAGAGGAATTATCAATAAAAAATTTCAGTAAAAAAAGTTTTTTTTTCTGTCTGGTTGTAAAGCTCTATATTCAGATACAAAGAAAATGTTTAAATTCAAAAAAAGATTTTTATTAGCTTTATCAAAAACAGTATACTATTAATGTCAGGTAATCTCATTTCTTGTCAAGAATGAAATGGGTATAAAATTTCGGATGTGGATACGGATATAAATATAATATTATATTATACCGGTTTAAATGAAATTATTAGGGATTACCCGTTATTTTTTAATACATTGAGTTATTAATTACATTTTTAAGAAACTGCTAAAGTAAAACAATAATAGATAATAACTTAAACTTTATTTTTATGTTTTCATTTGGTGCAACACAAACCGTCGTATAAGTAGTTTCTATTTTAAATCTTATCTACTTAAAAATAAAGTTAAAAACAGTAACAAAATTTACGGTTAGATGCTGTTAGATTTTCATTTCGGATTTTCGATAACATAGTTTCGGTTACAGTTACGGAGCTCCTTACCATCCTTGTTTTTCATTATCTATTAAAAACTTACAGTCTTACAGTTAAAACTGAAAATGCATAATATATTTTTTAAACAAACATTAAAATCCTCAAAACGTTTGTAATCATAATATATGGCGTTCAGTAGAGACTTAATTAATTTACACAATAATACAAAAACGTTATTCTACTTCCAAAGTTCAAAAAAATTAAAATCTTTATAGATAGGTACGAAATTTTAAGTATATGAACCTCAGTGAAGGCAAAATTAAGTCAAAGCTTAGTGCTGTTTATAAGCTACTGATAGAGTTTGTTTTTGATTAAACAATAATGAAAATTACAGAAGTAATACGGAAAAGTAAAAATATAATAAAATACCAAACACATACATTGATGTATTGTAGTTTGCCTACACATCAACCTTTCATATATCAAAATGGCTTACATTCATTGAACCAACATGCAGCAATATAAAAGTTTTAAGGTAGATTGTAAAGCATTTACAGTAAGGACAACACATTGGAAATATAAATTTGACTGGTCACATTTATTGGCAACAAATACAGTATACCTGAAAGTCTATCATACAAAAAATGCCACTATAGGTAGGTAGGTATAGCAAATTAAAATAGACTCTTCCCTATCCGAAACTTTAATATCAGATTCGGTTACGGTTATGGATAAATTTTTATTCCCGATATCCATTAGTTTTGGTTACGGTTTCGTAGCTCCTTCACATCACTGATCTACACAAACTATCTTTTTTAAAATCTTTTTTTAGACATTGCTATTATTAATATTATTAACTATTATTAAAGGATTGGAAAATGTTACCAGTAGTTTTAGATTGATTCAGAACTAACTGATTAAGATTATTACATGAATATTGAAGTATTGAACATCCTAACTCATCAAGTTAAGTAACTGAACGTTTTTTGTAGGTACTAAAATATTTTAATTTTGAAGGAACTTAAAAATTCAATGTTTGACTTGACTTAATGTTTAAATTTAATTGCTTATCTTAAGTTTAACTTGATTTTGAGTCAATTTTAAGTTAAGGAGCTTTAAAATAAAGTAAAGTAGTGAATACCTAGTCCTAATACCTACTCAAATTCTATTCTATATTATATCCTCAATTTATTCTGAACCAATTCGTGTTTATAGCAAAAGAAAAGGCTACTCTGTCATAAAATCAAAAGTTGCGTAACGTACTATATTATAGAAAATTAAACAGATTATATTCTAGATTATTTCTTTGCCTCTATAATAAATAAACTGATTGGTGTCACAAAAATCAAGAAATGCCTATTTTTTAACTTTATCGATTATTGTACTCGTAGTTAAAGTTGAAGTTCGTATTATTTTTTATCGATTACATAGTCCTGGTATAGAAAATGTATTTTTGTAAAATACATCTTTTGATTTTATTAGTATTTAAACGATTGCATAAATAATTTAAAGATTTTCATTGTTTTAAATAGGAAATTTTTATTTTTATTTTAGTGGCAACAAGCTGACGACTTCTCTCGTAAAAAAGAAATAAGAGCGCACATGTACAAGTTACGGGAGCAAAGATTAAGAGATTTCTATTCAAGCGGAGAAGTACTTCGAGATGTGCAACGCTCCAACAGCTCACCGGGATTCCGGGAAGAAAATCAAAAGATTATCGAAAAACCTGCCATTCAAACGTACACAAAATCTTCACATTATACGCGAGTTGATGATTCGGGAACTGCATTAACTCATGCTGATTCGTTAACTGATCAAAGTTTTCTTTCTTTAAAATCAAAAGAAATTCGAGACTCAGAATCGCCAACAAGAGATTATTCCTATCGAAATCAAGGTAATTAAAAATAAGTTTCCTGTTTTTTAAATGTATAACCGAAAAATTATGATTGTACTTTAGATATAGTACGTAAAGGGGATAATGATTGGAAGATTATTACAACGAATGAAAAAAGTGAAGATGGAAAAACCCAAACCAGTTCACGGTTGGCGAAAACTGCAGGTGTTCGTGAACTCGATGGGGGTGTTAATAAATTTGCTGCGATCAATGAACAACGAAAATTCGAGCATAACGATGGAGATGAAAATAATTTTGTTCGTACGAAAGCTAAGAGTGATAAAACTTGTGCTGAAGAGCACTTTGTAAGTGGGGACGATAATAATTTTCAAAAAAGTTCAACTAAGACTACATCAAACAGCTCACGAACCGCAACTCATTATGGATCTACAACAGAAACTCCTGCAATTACCGAATATGGTACAGATGATGTAGATTTCGCTCGAACTAAATACACAAATAGAGATCGTGATTCCAGCAAAACACGTACCCTTGAAAAGAATCAAAACGAACAATCAAACTACGAAACAAATAAAAATTATCAATACTCAACAACTTCTTCGACTAACAAATATAATACAGCTAACATTTCATCCAAGTCAGAAAAAATCGATTCTTCAAATACAAAAATTGAAAAAGATGGTACTGTTACGGATCGTGTAGTAAAACTGTATAAATCTGATGACCCCAATTTGCCCAGTTTTGCCAAAAATTCAATTGTAGGTGGGACCACGAAAATTGTTACTGAAACACGAACTCTTGCCGATGGTAGTAAAGTAACTTCAACTAAGTATGAAACAACTGGACCAAAAACATCCCAAGATACACAAACTACCTATGTCACTAAATCAGACAGTGACCGGAAAACGACTAAAAAATACGATGATGAAAAATATGGAACAACTAAATCAACCATTAAAATTACTAAAACTAACTATGATGATGATACATCCTCTAAATATATAAAAGATTCTTATGATAGTAACCAAACTAACACTGAAAATATAACTAAACGAAACGAATCCAAAACTTATAAAACTGAAAATGTTTCTGATGAAAAATATGTTTCTAAAAAAGATATAAAACAAAAAGACACGATTGAAGTTACTGATAATGAACCTTTTGATTCCGTTCCAAAATCTCCAACTAAAAAAAATCAACCATCTTCTCAAGATGGAGTAGCGGTAGATAAAGATCATTACACAACTACTTACCGCCAGGAATATACCAATAAACGTATTACCGTTGACCTAAGTCCTTCACATGAGGCATTTGCTAGGTCACTTAGAAGCAGTCCAGAAAGAACCTTACGATCAAGTTCTAACTCTTTGCGTAGCAGCCCAGAAAAAACATCACCAACCAGAAGAAGTAATCGATTTTCATCCAATGAAACAATCACCAAAAGCCATTCTGATATTCCAAGTCGTGGTTCCAGTCCTACTAAAGATTACAATCGTCGTTCTCCCTCATCGAAACGAACTTCGAAATATGACGACAATAAAAGTTATTTATCTCAAACAACATCTACTACCCGTCGTTATGATTCTCGTTCTCCAAATCGATCCAGTCCAGAACGTACCAGTTCTCGAGAAGGATCTCCAAGAAAAAGCATTTACACCACTGATTACTGTACGGACACGATTAAAAGACGCAAACCAATCAATGAGACTTCTGATAACAAGATACGACGAACTCCATCACCAACGAAGAGTCCTTATTCACGAGAAACGAGTCCAGAAAAGAAAATACCCGCACGTCGAACCCCATCTCCGAAAAAGCAAGTACCACAACGTGAAGCCAGTCCAATTAAACAGACGCCTTATAAACGTGATAAAAGTCCATATTCAAGAGCTTATTCCCCTGTTAAACAACCTAGAGAAAGTTCACCATCGAAAAATTCTACTCGTAGAACACAAAGTCCTACAAAAACCATCACGGAAAAAACGACTGTGGATAGTACAACAAAATCTACAGTAAACACTGATACTTTCACCAGGCGCCGTTCTAGTCCTGAAAAGAAACTTGATAATTCAAAGGAATACAAGCCAAGCGAAAAGCCTAAAGAGTTTGATAGCGGTACATATCCAAGAAATCGCAAAGATAAGCCAACACCTGCTTATCCTTCTCAAGACGCTGATGAAGATGATATCGGAATTAAACCCACTAATAGTACTTACTCAACTGATACTTCTGATGTATCTTCTACAAATGAATTCACTAAGGTTGAAACAAAACGTAAAGCTTCAGGTGGAATTTTAAAGAAACGCCCATCACTTGAACCAACCATTACTTTGGAACCAGTAACTGACGATTTAATATCAGAAAATGCTTCCCCTACTTCCGTGGCTACAGATATTGAATATATCAGTCACAAGACTCAAATCATTACCGACTTGGATACCGATGAAACCATCACAGTTACTATTGACAACAATGATGAAGTAACAATCGAGACAAACAACTTATCAAATAAACTTTCAAAGGATACCATGGATTTGATTAACAATGAGCGTAACATAGAAACTGACAATTCATTTCCAAAACAGGTTCCCAGTACAAGTTCTTTGGTTTCTCCGATAGCAAATGAAAAACCACCATCAACATTTTCAGTTTCACCAGAACCAAGCTTGATTGAAATACAGAAAGAAGAAAATGTAACAACAACTTCAAAAAGTACTCGAAAAACTCGGCCTCCTTTGAAGCGAACCGAAACGTATGAAGAACGTTGTCGGGAAATTCTTGGAATTTCTACGAAAAAATCAGAAGATTTAACTGAAATTTCTAGCAATGATACGTCCAACCATACAATTGTTAAGAAAGATAATCCAGAAAAAGAATATACTTCTTTGAATGTTGATGTATCCTCCAAATTTATTTCAACTGAAATTGAAAATACAAAAATTACTGATGAAACAACATCCACTTTTGAGACCACCAAAAAAGATGACTTAAAACTTGATTCATCAGTTAAAGAGTTCCCAGCGCAACGCCGATCACCTGACAGCAGTCCTACTAGGAAACAACCAAGTAAAAAACAACGAAAATCTCCCGATGTAAATCGGGAACCTGACTCTTCAGGACCTAATGATCGATCTGTATCAACAAGTCCTGAAAGAAAATCTTCGTTAAAACCATCATCCTTGAAAAAACAACCATCAGAAAACAAATCTCCAACCCTTCAAGAATTTCCTGCCCAGCGCAGATCACCAAGCACAAGTCCAGAAAGGAAATCTCAAAAGCCAACACCTCAAAACAAAAATCAACCCTCGTCGAAAAAACCGACCGTCCAAGAATTTCCAGCTCAGCGTAGAACACCTGAAAGTAGTCCCGAGAGAAAACCTCAACAAAATATTCCAGAAAAATCGAATAAACGACCCAAGAAGTTTTCACCTGAGAGCAGTCCTGAAAGAACAGTTTCCGATAAAAAACCTACTTACAAAAAACCAGCAAATGCTCTCAATGGAAATTTAAAACCAGAAATGTCTTCTACTAATAAAAGTCGTGCAATAACAAAAAAACGTACCGTTACTGATGAAGAATACGATACTGAATCAGATACTGAGGCTTTCACAGAAGAAGAAACAAGAATTTTAAAAACAATTCGAATTAACAATGAAAATATTACAATTGGAGATCAAAAATCTAAAGATCAAGCGATAAACAGAATTTCTGGGGTGAAAACACCTACGAAATTGCCTTGTAAAGTCAATCAAAAAGATCAAAAATCGGTATTGAAGAAAGACAATGTTTATCAAAAAACAGTTACAGCTACAACAAAGGCTACGACGACTCCCACACGAGGAAAAATCATTGCTAAAACTCCAAGTAAATCTTCAATGAAACCTACCGAAACATCGAAACCAGAATCACCAACAAAAGGCGTGAATAAAACAAGACATGTTGTGACTGCTACAATTTCTGTAACTTCTCAAAAAACTCCCGAACTGAAAACAGTAACCGGAAAACCAGTTTTACCAAGGCGTCACACAGAAGAAGGAATTGGAAATGCAAAGCCAAAAGTAACCAATACAAAATCAACTGCTCGAACAACGCATACTACTGTTAAGACCACGACAATTACAAAGCCGACTACATTAAAAAAAATTGAGCCTGCTTCCAAAAAGGTTAATGAAAGCAATGACATATCCGTCAATTACCAAAACAAAACTAAGCAAATCGATAGTAATGTGATCCAAAAGCATTCACGTTTAGACAGCAAAGTCACACGTATTTCGTCTGAAAATGCCATCAAAATTCACAAGTCACCAGTTCGAGGAAAATCTAAACCTGAAATAAGTGTTTCTCCTGAAAAAGCAAAACCCAATGATCAAATTAATTCTAATATTTCATCTCCGAATAAAACTACTCCAAGAAAATTAGACTCAAACAAGAAAGACGCTCATAAAATGAGACCAGATTTGAAAATGTCCACAAAAACATTAATCTTAACAGAGGCAACTGAAAATGTTGAACAATGCGGAATCGTGGATATTCAATTATCAAAATCATCTCGTGAACCGTCTCCTGAACACATTTGGCCACGACCGATCAAAGATGGGGAAGATTCTGGTAAACCTCGCCATCCTGATAATGTTTGTGAACCTGATGATGAACTTCCTAAACGAAAATCCACAAAACTATCCAATATTCCCATTCATGAATCCGAAGATCTGTCCGACTTTGAAGATCAAAGAATAATGGAGCTATCATCTGATTACCCCAACAATCAAATTCCTCGTGCCACACAAATTTCCGATATTGACAAAGTAACTGAAACCGATGAATGTCTACTCAGTGTCACTGCTAAAGTATCCAAATTTTTGAATACTGCTGAAAATTTGACGAAATCAAATCTTAAAGATTCAGTTGCTCCAAAAGTTCCACGACCAGAGCTAAACGTTGAAGATGAAGATTTGAAAGAAGACGAATGTCTGCTTAGTGTTTCTGATAAAGTGAGCAAATTTTTAGCAACTGCTGACCAAGTAACCCAACAAAAACCAGCAGATAAACCAAAATCTACAATTATAGATGAAACATATGAAGTAGATGAATCTATTAAAAACGATGAATGTCTTCTCAGTGTTCATGATAAAGTTAACCGCTTTGCTTCAGTATCAACCACACAGATAAGTAAGCAAAAACCGGATCAAGTAGCACCAAAAGTTAATCGTCCAGATTTATCTAACATCGCTGAAGAATTAAAAACCGACGATTGTATCTTAAGTGTTACTGATAAAATTAATAAATTCTTAACGACCGCAGACCAAGTTACTTCTTCAGAAGTAACAATAGAAGAAACTCAAATAGGAGAAACCAATCAAAAAACTTCAAATGTCCAAACATCAGAAAAAGAATCTAAAAAAGAACAACCAAGACGTCCATCACCAATCAAAAAAACTAAAGAAACTTCTCCGGCGAAAGAAATAAGTTCTAAAAAATCACCTTTGGATGAAGTGAAAACTCCTAGAAAAACGTCTCGAGATGAAGTTAAAACTCCTAGAAAACCATCTTTGAACGAAACGGAAAAGAATGAAACCACTCCGAAAAAATCAATCGATATCCCACGTGTATCTAAAACGAATGATACCGTCAAAAAAGCCAGAGCTTTATTCGAAAATATAACTACAACTCAAAGCTCTCCAAAACAACGAGACATTTTAAGCCGTCCTTCAATATGGGAAGCTCGAAAAGAAAAAGAAGCCACAAAAACTACAAGAGAAGAAGTTAAACTTACAGATATTGGAGTTTATGAGACCAATACAGTGACCAACGTTGATTTAACTGACAATGAACTTCAAATTTGTTCAGATCAAAAATTCAAAAGTGCTACCATTACAGATACATCAGACTCATTAAAGAGTACGAAACTTGTTCTAAACAATACTTATACCAACGAGCCTGAAACACCCGAGAAAAAAGAACGAGCTTCTCCACCTAAGTCAGATTCACCCGTTGAGCGGTACAAAAAGCTCATTACTCAAAAAGCCAGTGAACAAAATCTTTATGAAAAAACTCCCGTTTCCATTAAATCGAAAAATCAACGCCGTCGTTCTAAGTCTCCTCAGAAAGCAGCTAGTCCTTCGAAACAAGTACCAACAAAAACAGACGAACCTGATGCCAAACGTAGACTGTTTGATTCCAAACCTGATGCTTCTAATATAAAGGATTCAGTTGTACACAGTGATAATTTGGTTAAAAAAGCTCGATCTCCGAGTCCAATAAAGAAAGTCAGTACAACCGTCGAACCCAGTGATGAAGTAACCATTAAAACTACTAAATTTGGTGTGGCCTTAAAACGAACTGAATCGTCAAAGGCAATGACAAATAAAACTAGTACAGTAACGGTTGAACGAAGACGAAGTAGTTCTACTGATCCAAACCATCAAGTTTGTATTGAAGATATCGAAGATTTGGCTCTTCTTGAACAAATGGTATGTTTTAAAATTATTTAATGCACTTTTTTTTTAATTTTATTTTGTAATTTCAGTTGGAGAAAGTGGTAGGATACGAACAAAGACGACGAATCAGAGCTCAGATTCGAGTGGTCAAGAAACTTATATCAGAAGGAAAATTAATCAGTTCATCGACAATTATAATTGAGCGAAAAGCATCTCCTACTCGAACTCTAAAATCAGATACTCGTCGAAGTAAAAGCCCAGAAAAAACAATGAAAAAAGATGGAGTTTCAGTTGAAAAATCTTATATGAGGCAAACATTGACTTCAGAAGTCAAACAAGCCAAACCTGAAACAGAACATAATAATCTTGCCAATAGGCAACCAATCGAAAATCACGAGAGGAATGGATCTTGGAGTACTACTACAACGTCGAGAACTACAACCGAAACCAGTCAAGTTCAGAAGAAAACTCGAAGTCCTAGTCCGAAAACTAAACATCGTACCCCCAGTCCAGAGAAGAGAACTCAAAAAAGCTCTGATTATCATCAATCAACAACTTCGTGGTCTCAAAAATCAGTTTCAGTCAAAAATAAGAGTGATTTAAGAAAAGTTCCACCACCGACAGCATCGAATGATGACAAACCTGAATGGGTCACTCAAAACATCCTACGAAAAGTCAACTTGGACAACAAACCAAATACACCACATCGGGTGGCCAATGTGAAAACCTTAAATGATCTTAAAGCTAAGAAAGAAGAAACAAAAGAGGTATCTAGTCGAATCAAAGAAGTTAAGCCAACTGACTGTATAACATCAAGTTATGGAATCGGGCCCACAGATGAAAACGGTCGTCCATTGTTCGGTATTCGAGCACTTCGGCATCAAGCTTCATTTAACGACAAAGTAGAAGGTGAGAAACATTATTATATTTTTGATTTGTTCCAAAATTTTAAATCTCAATATCCGAAAGCACCAAAATCTCTAAAATTCAATATAATCTAAATATCCAAATAGGATAAAAAAATATTTGAACTGTTTCCAAAATTACAATTTTCATATAATACTAACTGATACCTGCTCGCTTCATTGATCATACTTGAATTAAATAGACTGATTTATAGAAACCATGACACAAAAATAAAAACGATTCTTTCAGTTATTTTGACAGTAAACGATAGTAGTTATCCCTCAACAACAGTACATTTTTCATGATAACAAATATATCGGTATAATTTCCAGTTCTAAGAACTATAGTAGAAGTTAGATTTCATAGTTAGTTCATTAAAATCTGTTAAACTACTTTTCCAGGAAGAGATATTAGCTATTCCATAGGATCTGTATGTTTTTGTCAGGATAAAATATGCTATACTTGTGTTAAGATCTTAGAAACTTTCATACCAAATTTTATTGAAATTCATTCAACCATTTTAGTAGAACGGAATAGTAGTTATCCTATAAGAACCGTGCAGTTTTTTTAGAATAAACAATATTTAAAGTGCTATCATTTGAGTTGAGGTATTTACAACCAATTTTCTTTAAATTCTTTCAGCTGTTTATACTAGAATAAGTTAGTTATCCTTTAGAACCGTGCATCTTTACAAATAGTTTTTTATCTATTCTTTTATAAACTATCATTCTATAAAAGAGCAAATTTATTTACCACTCTGTTTTTGCGTGAGAGAAGCTCAAAGCAATGAACAAATGTTTTTTTTTTATAAGTAAAGGTACCCCACAAGAATCATTGTGCTTTTCCGATCTCATGCGTTTTGCCGGTATAAATATAATGTTTCTTGTTTTTTTTTTTTGGTAACCCAACACATATATATCTAATTTTATTCCGTTAAAACTAAATTTCATTTCTTTTAGTTTTATTTAATTTTATTTACTTCGATGTCATTTTAATTCGATGGGTTAGGGGATCCATTAATTATTTATCATGATTTGTGTCCACAAACATACTAAAGTTTAATTTTTCTATAAGTATCTATACATAAAGAATCAAAATAGTAAAACTGGACTTCAGCATCCATTACAAGCGTCAGGTAATTCCATTGGTTATACTATTACTGACCTATGAGTTTTAGGTACCCCATACTATTAAAAAGGGTTAATATAAAGATCTAAAATAAGTAGTTATATTATGATAAGAATACATATAATCAAAGTTTGTGCCTACATATTGTGTACCTATGTACTCATTGCCGAAATGACTCGCGCTTTATTAACTTTAAATAAACATTAGGAGTATAATAATAAATAGCACTAAGAATGCTAATTGAAAGATAGGATTAAGAGGCTGATTTTTTAAAATAAAATTCTTCTACAATGTAAATAGAAATATTATTTTGTGAAAAATATAAGGAAAAATAAAAAGGATTGTTTCCTATTAGGATATTTGAATTTTTGAATCGTACCGTTTAGTATTACATGCAAGTTATTAATTTTGTTATTATTGATGGATAATAGTGCGTGGAACCGTCGTATCAAGTTCATTTTATTCAGAAAACGGATCGGAACCCGTCGGCGAAATATCTGTAACTGAATACTCAACAAATCCATCCGATCTTGGTAAAATCAACGATGCAGATGGGAGACAAATAAAAGGATTGACGTCCGTAACAACAACGCAGAAGTTTGGAGACAGTTCTAATAGTTCCTTCAAATTAAAAGCGATTAGTGATAAAAGCAAGGTATTATGGCATTATATATTATATTAAATGGATTTTTTCCAACTGAATATGATAAAGAAACTTTGATCCTTAAAATTGTGAGTACATAAAAGAATGTATTCTGATTGAAATTAATATGCGACGTTTCTTTTTAACTAGGAATCAAGCGATGATATGCTTACCAAAAATAATGTAACAGCTCGAATTTCTCGTCGGGGTTCCGTCAAGGAATTGTCGAAGAAATTCATTGAAAATACAGGTAAGAGAAATTATTTAAGATTTTATATTATATTTTAATATATTGATTTATAGTTGAAACAATTAAATCCGAACGACAATCGACTTATCCGAAGGCTGGTTTAATTCTCAGAACATCCAGTTTTAAAGACACTCAAGCAGGTAGTGATTTAGGTAGTCGGGCATCGACACCAGGTAAAAAATTTTAGTTTGGTTTGATCTCTCCGGCAATTCATAAAAAAAATATTTTTTCAGTCGCTGGAGAATTTAGCAAGACAATTAGTTTGGAATCGATGGATTCTAATTCTGATACGTATAACGTGCGAAGTTCGGGAAAATCATTCCTAAATTCCCAAACTCGAGTTACTGGTGTTCAAGATGTTTTAGTTCGTATGAAAAATGCTGAAACTGGTAAATAAAGCCTTATTTTATTCATTTAAAGAATATTTTTTTTAAATCAATTAACTTCTAGATGTTCATATTGGTGATAATGATGAGGATACTGAAGCTCGTGCCTTGTTAAATAAATTTTTGGGGGCCCAAGTCTTAATGACTGGAATGGACCCGTTGATGAATGAGGGAAAACACACTTCATCTACTGCAGTCGAACGACGTACCATTGTTAAATCTTCCAAACAAGTAAGTGCCTTAAAATCTCTAATTAAAATCCAAAAAAAAAATACGTCGCACTAAACATCTCATATTGTAATAAATGAAGCATAATGAAAACAAAATTTCATAAGGATCTTACGAAATATTTTTCTTGTTAATTTGAAAAAGCCCAGACGTTATATTACGACGATAATTTATTAGTGAAATAAAAATTCCTATATGAAAATTTAAGTGGTGCAATTGCCAAAAATTAAAAAAAAAAACCTACACAGCTTATCCTGCCTATTTTGGAGATGTATGAACCAAATAATTTTAACGCAATATTTGAAATACACAGAAGAGTTACGATACAGAAAATAGCTGAAATGAAAACAGAAAAAGGAAAATGTTATTAAAAGAAAAGTCCATATAATAAAATTTACAACGCTAAGTGATGATTTAAATATTCCGGAATGTAAAACAAAGACGAAAATTATACTTCAACGCTTGCCAAATGTGAAGCTCAGACAAAAGAAAGTAAATAATTTCTAATTAAATTTTGCGTATATTTCTTTATTCTTACATAGACAAAAGTTGAAATTAGATTAACTATCGATGTACGTTTAATTTTTAAACACGGACAATAAGACGATTAGCAAACTTAAACGCATATAAAGAAATTTCGTTTTTCTTAGAATCCCGGCAGCTGGTAATAAATTTTCTTTTACTTGTAGTTATTACGAAATTAACGATTAAAAATAAAAATATACTTTATGCATGTTATGCGTTTGAACAGCAAGTGGTCGCACATTTTAAAATATTCTTTGGTGTGTTAGAAAAATCTTAACATTTGTTTCGCATTTTACAAAGTAAAGAGAAGCCTTGACATATCGAATCTATTTTAGTAAATTAAAGAATTCTTTGTCATCAGTTTCCACAAATTTTTTTAACTTTTTAATTTAATGACAAGAAATAAAAAGTGTGAAACAATTCTTCTTTATGGAGAATGAGTGCTTACTTTTTATAGATCTAACAAGTCACCTTTTGTCTCAGAAGCAAATTATTTAGTCGTTCTTTTCCTTTTTCCGGTTCTTTCACAGAATCCATTTTGGAAAATTCAGTCTATAAATTAAATCTTTTGTAATTGAATTGAATCTTGAATTAAAAAGGCTGTCTTATAATAACAATAAATTAGCAATAAATGTCTTGAGATTCTTAAAATATGATTTCTTCAAGATCTTCAAATATCATCAAATTACATTTTCGCTGACTTTGAACAGTTATACTGTTTATACAATATATATTTTTTATCTATTGCATAAACTTCAAATATCATGTATTTTTGGGTGAAACAGATTAAAGTTTTTTATGTCGTTAATCCATAGGTTCAATAATATTTAATAAGTGGCCAAAAAAAATTGACTTAGACCCCAAAAAGCTAAGTACCATTTCCAAAAAAACCTAATACGTACATTAACCTAATACATTAATAGTTATTATTCATGATCATGGTATTTAGCCCGCTTTTTACATTGTTGGCAATTGCCATTGGTTAATTACTTTTTCGGGTCTAACTCAAATTTTTGTTTCCGGCACTTAGCCCATTATTGATTTCCAGTCTTCAAATATTTATTACTAGTAAAAGCCCGACAGTCAACAAAATTGACTGCTGTTCTAGATATATATGGGCTATTTGTATTCCGTGGCAACTTTACTCCATTGGCTGGCATTGTTACGCAAGAAACCAATAAGGTATCGGCAAAAAGCTGACACACACTTAAGTTTCATATATTAGATCATGCATATATCATTTTCAAGTTTATTAAACTTTTTCAAGTGTAACTCCTCCTGAGTTTATTGTAGTCCTGTAGTCAATTGCATTTTAATTTAAATCTTTTCCGTTCCAATTGAAGTCCATGAAAATATTTCAAAATTTTTACGTCTAGAATATGAAATCCACGAGCTATGATTGAATACTGCCAAAGTTTATTATGTTTGTCAATAAGTAATTTATTAATACTAATGAAAATTTGTAAAACTTAGTTGTTCTGACTTCTGAGATCTCGTAAACTTAGCCCGTTTCTTCAGCTTCTGAATTTTGGTATTATTTCAAGGGTTACAAATAGTTTAATTGGTTAAAATAAAATGGCCTATCATTGATTTGGGAATAGTTATAAGTTGTACTTACTTTTAGAAGGGTTTCAACCAACATGGATAGAACTACATTTGATTTAAAAAGGGTGATTTCGGGCTTGAAAAGGGCTGTATTTAATTTGTATTAACTACAAGACACTAAAAACTGTTCAACTAGATTTATTAATACACATTTATCATTATTGATTATTATAACTATAATAACTACAATCAATATCGAATTTCTGCACGTGTAGTTGTTATTGGTAATTTTTTTTCGAAGGTCTATCAAAAGCAAAACTATTTACAATGAAAAACATAATTCAATCATTTTCTCTTATTACAATAAACCATCATATCATATAACGTGTATTACTGCATTGTTCATTTAAAATATTTTTATGTCATAAAAGTGTAAACAGTCTGACGACTAAATGATCCGTATCAAATTTCCATCATCATTCTTTTCCTCAAGTCGCAATTAATCTTACTTTTCTCATACTCGCTATTTCGTTTCACAAATACTTACCCTTTAACTTTTTTGTTCAAAATGTCAACTATTAAAGGAAATATAGCTAATATCAACAGCCATTGTTCATGTAAAAATTTCATGAAGAAGAACAAAATCATTTGTTGTTTGGTATTGTTGTTGTAAGTGCTACAAGCGATTCATATTTAGAGGGTACATATTTAACTGTTACATATTTATATTACCTAATATTTTTATAAAAATAAGTTATCGGATTACACATATTTTTAATAAATAATTCCAAGTGTAAGTTAATCGTTGAAACTTCGTAATGTCGTAGTAAATGATAATATCATAATAAAGCGAATCCAAATTAATTTTTAATTTGTTCATTTCTAAAAGTATGCCACCCGTAGACCGAGTCTTATACGGATGAAGGCGTAAGTTCATAGCTGAATCTCCCATAGACATTTAAACATAAAATGGACCTATACCACTTTCAAAAAAGACTTCAATGTAGGTAATATTTTTCAACTCTTAAACTGTTTCGTTTTTTTCCAGTGATATTTTCTTAGTTTTTTTACTACAGGTCATTAGTCACTTTGAAAGTTTTAGCTATAAAGAGTATAAGAAATAGGTAAAACTGATAATTTTGTCGTCGTTAAGTTTTGCTGTCCTTCAAATTATACGATTTTAGGTCCGGGCCTCACGGATCTAGGCGTAAATTAATTACTGAGTTTATACGACTTTAAATAACCAAAAAACAGATAAAATTAAACTAAATCATTGGTAAATTTCCATGTTGGAATTGCATTTTTTGGCATTAATGTTTATTTAAAAACAACCCCAAAATACAAGGTGAATGTTCGTTTCAGTTTTTCATTTTCTCAAACATATTTTCGTATTTTCCACATTTCTGGCCTAGCACATTTTCCTTTGTGCTAATGTCACCTTTGTCAATATTCTTGAAATTACAAACGAGAACAAAAGGTTTCAATTCGTCACATACAAGTTGAATAAATTATAAACGTGTTCAAATTAATAGCGAATCATTTTAGACGCATTATGCTTTTATTTTTATTCAAAAAGTAAATGAATACGAGGCGTTTCTCCGTATGCAAATCTTGATTTGTTTCACATAGTTTATTTTCACCATTTACAATATTCTTCTGCACGCGTCTAATTTTGGATGCCGCGGCGTGATTTGTATACGACGCTCACACGTCACAAACGCTGTGCGAAGAAAGCAAACTTACCAAATGTTTTTATTGGTAAAACTTAAACAGTTGTCGTTTAACAACCACCCAGTTTAACATCAAAACGAAACGAAGAAACCACAGTCAAAATTCATCCCAAACCCAATAATTCCCACACGGATATTAGTGGTGTTAACAATCAAAATTAATTCCAAGTTTTATTCGTGATGTGGAAATTTTAAATTATTTATTGTGATTGTATTGAAAATTTTTCTGTGAAACAAATTGGAATTTTTTTAAATAATAAGCTGATGATATCTTGGTAAGTGAATTTTTACTTTAGCTATATATAGGAAGGTAATTAATCATTTTAGTGGATAATTAATCAATCAATAAATAATAAATAAGAAGTCAACATCCGAGGAACTGACCCATGAACTCGAATGAATGGAATTCTTTTTGAACATGAAATAAGTGTCTAATTTTAAATATTGGCAACGATTTTGTGTAGCCACATTTGGTATGGATGCGATGTGTTCGTGACCAAATTTAGAAACAAACAAAAATTGTCATATGCTACACACAAATTAATATATTTAAGTACTTAACGTACTTGAAGATTAGCAAAAGTCATCCAATCGTTCGCTTCGAAATAAAGCCCCAATCACCAAAACAAGCCGACAAATAACGCCCGACGTTGTGCTCTATTTCTAACGCAAAATTGGCAACTTTAAGTTTTTCTTTTCAATTTTGATGCTATTAAAGCCCAATTAAACAGGCAATTAACAATTTTTATAGTAGACTCGCGAAAGAGGAAGATTTCAAATGTGACAATCAAAGTTTCATTACGAGGTCAAGGTGTGCAGCCTCCAAAACATTTTATTTTAAAGAAAATAGGAAATGATATCTTTGTTAAAAATGCAAACAAATTTGGATGTTAAACAAAAGATACGTTATGAGTGTATTTAAAAATTTTATAGGATTAAGTCATCGTCTATTTTAAGTTCATTTTAAAAATTTATTTTTCCTGTCAATATATTAATGATTGTGTTTAAACTCGTCAAAAATCAGTAGAGCTAAAATGCGTAACTGTTATATTTTTATTTTCTAATATTCAATACTTCAATGCTAGAGAAAGATATAATAATATAATAATATAAAAAGGGAATTAATCAAATTATTATTTTAGGTGATTTAATTATTAATACTCACAAATAAAACTTAAGATAAATGATTATTGCTTATACAATGCAAACATTAAAATTGGTGTTCCTCTAGATTTCTATAAATGGTAGGTACCTCAACTTTCGTTAAAAATCTTAATATTTGATGACTTACCAAAAATATAAGATACCCCTTTCATGGTCTTAACTCTAAAGCAAAGGTTCAAAGTATGGGCTTTAATTTACTTTTCTATACAAAAGTGCCTTCTTAGTACCTTCATATATTCTGTAGTTTTGTGAAAATTAAACTTTGCCCTAATAGTATTCTTTTACTTTTTTTATATAAGTATATGGTATCTTTGTTAAGTCTAATTGTAAGTCAGATAGTTGGAAGAAGGCCTCATTAGCTTTTTCGTTTTCATAAATTTCCAGATAATCCTTTTTTTAAAAAGGACACGCAAACACTAAATACTCTAATATAATGCTGAACTTTTTTTAGTCCATTAATTGCTTATAGCTAATTCATACATTGATATTACTAAAGCCTTTTCAACTATAATGATTATTGAAGACTTCATTTTGATTTCGATAAAATTCGAAAAACCAAAATAATAACACTACCATAGAAAAAAAAGAATATCTGGCTCAGACGTGGGATTTACGGTTTCCTGTGTATATTTTCATGCTGGGCATGAATTCATGGTTTTATTTTCCACCAGCACACTTCAGTTTTTAGCAAATCGATTAAAAATTTTAGAAAAATGAATAAAACATCAACTCGCTTATATACTTTCTATGCAGTATATAGTTTTCCATGTACTTTTTTGGACGCTGAGCACAAATCAGTAAACAGTTTTTCTCCACAACTTTTGCTTTTCAGAAAATCGCTGAATAACTTCACTATTACACACAAAAAAAATTTGATCTAGAGATTTTTTAAGACCGGAAGGGTGCTGGAGAAAAACGTATTACTGATTTGTGCTTTTGTGCTTAAGCGTCTAAAACAGTACACTGAAAACTATAAATCGCATGTAAATTCCAAAGCGTTTTATTAAATTTTCTAAAAATTATCACCGATTTTTTTGAAAACTAAAGGGTGAAAACTGACCATGGAGTCGTGTTCAGCGTACTAAAATACACCGAAAACCATATATCACATCTCTGGGTAAGATATTTTCTTTTGTGTGGCAGTGTAATCCTTGGCTTGCAATTGGATTCGATCCTAGGATTTAAACACTAGTTTAGAAAACGCCACTTAGTGAACTTGAAATGTTATTTCTTTAAATACTTTCAATTTTTAATAATAATGTTGAATAGGGGACAATAAGGACACTTATCTTTGTTGAATAGTATAATATTTAATTTCAGGACTCTACAATTAAATGTAGTACTACCATAAAAAAGTAAAAAAAATATAACAAATAATAAAGAACATAAAGTTTATTATAACATACAATAATCTATACGATATATTATTTTATTTTTACGTTATTTTTTATTATATAACAAAATGTTGATAGTTATTTGTTTTTTACCTACGTACAAACTAATTTTATTATAGTACTACATTTAACTGTAGACCCCTGAAGAAGTCAAAAATTTTTGACGAATCGTTGGCAATGAAATAAATAATATTCTATAAAGTTAAGTGTCCTTATTCCCCACTTTTCAGCATAATTATTATTTCTTTAAGCGTTTATAATATATCAATACATTTTTAAGCCCTCATCTTTAACTCAAAAATTATAACTATAAATAAAGTGTTATTTTGGAGAAAATGATCGTAACTCTTAGCTAATCGCTAATTTGATTTCAAAGCACTAATCAACATTATTGAATTTGTACGGTTTTGTTAATACAATGTATTCAAGACCATGAAAAATTTACTTAAAATAGAATATTCAATGAGAATTTGCATAGTTTTTCGACAGCTTAACTCATCTTAAGCCCACGATATTTGGCGCGAACCATCAGTAAATAAATGCATGTTCTGAAGTAACTGATAATAATGATTACATCTGTAAGCACTAATTTGGTACATTAAAATATTTTAAGACGCTTAACATCAACGATTTTAATCATCGGAGGTGTTATAAAAAACGACCACCTCTTTTGGTTACTTTAACTATCAAAGAAACATGAAACAATACCCAAATTTTACAAGCTTGTTATCATGGTTTATTCAGGACTGTGTAAAATTTACGCACATCATTTACTCATAGATCATCCATTGCGAACCAGTTTACTGTAAATCCACGAATATTGTCGCTAATTATCAGTTAATTGATTATATTTTGATCCACTATTAAATCAATACTATTTACCTAATTTCATCACACTATATAATTTTTTCTTTTGAGTATGACTTTAAAAGCTTTATACAACATTCTCCCAAAAAATGCTACTTAATATTTGTCTCTCTTTTATGAGATCTTAGACCTTTGGGAATAGTCTATATTTAATGTTAGATTTATCTAAATATTTTTTTTTAATTATGATTTCCAACAAATTTTCTAAAAGTTACTGCTCCTGTTCTGATGAATATTTCATTTTTAAAATATAATGTGTCTTAAAATAACTATTTTTGGCCTTAAGCTTCTCCAATATAAAACGCAAGTCTATTTTTAAGTCACAATATTGAACTAAAAACGTATTAAATATAAGACGAATATATCGTCAGATCTCGAAATAGATCTTTTCCTTGCAATAATTCATTGGATGTGTTTTCTTTTAATATTGACATTAACCATCTATTCCATCTTAAAACCTGAAGACAAAAAGAAAATATTTACTTTCTTCAAGTCTATAAACAAATTGTTTAAGCGTTAATTTTCAATTTCCTTATTGATGAACTGAATTCTCGAGAAAAGCATGTTAATGGAAAGTAACTACGTCAATAAACTGTTTGGTTTGTGAGTTTTGCAATAATGACTATTTTTATGGTTACTATTATGTTAGTAATCGTTTCTGAAACAGATCAAAGATTTTCCGAAGCTGATCGATCTATTAAGTCTTCAAATATAGTTAGGTTCGGTCGTGACGACTATTAGTCATAAATTATTTTTGATTGTCCTTCGAAAATCGAAATTGTTGGAGTTTTTAATCGGTCAGAATTGGCGAATATGACACCTGCCAAGACGTAATAATGTCCTAAGAGCCAATAATTAAAATCTGTTTACAAATCATTGAACATCTGTTCAAACAATCTTCATGCTATTTGCCCGAGTTGAAACCTTTTTTTTTCTTTTTAAAATTTACATTACTGAACGCTAGAAAATCAGTAAATTATTGTCTCATTTGTAGTTAAAATTAACTATTAATGTCTTCATTTACGACGTAGTTAAACACTGAAGGTGAAGGATTTGAGTGACACCTCAAGAAAAAGAAATAGTCAAGACATGAAATAATTAATTTCCTCGAATTTTCTTTGAGTATATTTATAACTCATATAACTGATTTTTTAAAGCCATAATTCGAAAAATATATCCTAGAAAATCCCAAGAGATATACGTGAATTTAAAACAAAAATATTGATTTTATTTATTGTTCCAAATGAAAGTTTGTGCCTCCAAGACGAGTCGCTATATTCCAATGGGAATGTGTGGTTTTTCACTGTATTTTTAGACATTTTTCCATGACGTCTATAAATTTCCGGTCTTGATCAAATCGCTTAAAAAGTTAAGTCAAATTATAAAATTTAAACCATAATATAAACTCTAGTTAATACAATGGGCGTAAGGCCAAAAGACGAGTTATTTCGAAAGTCATTTGTCAAAATTTGCCGATGACATATTTGGAGCTTTGCTGCAACAGTATTTAAAAAAAAAATTGTGGTTGAAACTGTTAAATGATGAAAATTCTCTGTCAATGTCAGGAAAAAATTATTTTTTATTTTATTTTCCGCGTCGGCAACAGTTGGTGATCATAGACAAGGTTATTTTCCTCGCAAGATTCGAGTTTCTTGGTGAAACACGTGTTGTCTTGTACACATTTATACTTATTTCTTAAAAAAATAATGTATTTGAAATTCGTTTAAAGAAAGAAATGTTCAAATGTATAGATCATTTCCTCATGACGCAAATTATCTATTTGAAAACGCTGAGTCTCGAAGCTTTTACTACGGTTGTGAATTTTTATTATAAGCTATAAGGTGGAGCAAAGAAGACAGTCAATGTACGATAATTTTTTACTAACGTTTATTTGAAATAATTTCTCAGAAAATTATTTTTAATTTAATTTAGTTTAATTTATTAAAAAACCTAAGTAAAAATAAGAAGAGTATATTTATAATTTTTAAAAACACTTAAAGACATTTAGATAATTAAAAGTTTTAATTTGAGTTTTCTAAAACCTGTCTTTGTAATACGGATTTAGAGCAACGTTTGAATAAATAGAATTATATAAAAGCTCTCTATAAAAGGTTCGATGCTATACATAATTATCTTAAATTATATTCTGTTCTAGAAGAAAATAAAAACTTACATTTACGGTACAATTAATGCGTTACTTACACAAGATTGTTACAATTGTATACTGCGCAGAACTTCTATTGTGTGCGGTTTTTTTTTTCATCTGGAATAGACTTAGTGAGATACTATTCCGTGTTTGTGCTATTCGGAAAGGATGTGATTTAAAATGGAAGAAAATGTAAAGTTGTTTCGTTAAGGTATTTAAATTGTACGAGATACTTTTGACACTGCTAGATAACAAGGACAACTAACTAAGAACCTAAGATTTTTTAGTGAACGAAACTTTTCCTACTATCAGTGCAATAGTTCCAGATTTACCCTTTACGTTACAATATAGGAAAATATATAAAATTGATTTAAATTTCATACAAGAAGATAAGATACATACATACATACATACATACATAAGATAAGATTTACAAGATAGCTGTCGTAAAAAGTTATGAACCAAATTTTGTTCAAAAATGCACTAAACTATACAACAAAATACTAACTACTAAGTATTTTTTTTAAAAACCTGAACAGAGAAATAAAAATGTTTGAATCCTTTTATTAAAGTAGAAAATCTATTTCACAGCATTTAAAAAGAAAAAGTGACGAAGATAAGAAGAAAATTATCACGTGATTAGCGGATTTTTTCCTTTTTATAATAAATCAAATATTTTATTGTAGTTTTTCTAGCAACTTGCTGGATAAATTTTGTTATGGCTTTGAGTTATTCAAAATGAAAATAAAGGACCAAAATTTTTTGAAAAGTTTGAAAGAATTTTTTTACTCATACATTTTGTTTCTTCTCATCACTTTCATATTTACAAAATACCACTGAGAGTACTGGAAAAAGAATTAAAATAGATTTTTAAGACGACATACCTACTAAGAATTATCATATTGGACCATTAAAATTAAATAGGGTATTCGATTTGTTTTGAAAACGTGCTAAACATTTCGAAACTTGCAAAAAATGTACATATAGATATCATTTTTTCCAAACCCTTCAAATGATAAATAGGTGAAAAATGTATCAGATCAATTTTTACTTGCATACAGAAGCATAGCAGTAGATTGGGTGGTGCGAGTGTATGAATGATGCCCAGGTACCAGACGCCGAATGATAAAAATTCCGTACGATAAAAGCGGCAAACAAGATGCTGTTTTAACCTTCCAATTTTCTATAATAATGCTAGATGATGCAGTTATGCATTTAATGTTGTATTTTAAAGATGATTATAAGACTAGGGAGGGGAGGGTATTTTTCCATCACTCAAGGCGCCGTAATATTATGCTACGGGTGTGTACAAAAATAATAAACTAATAAATATTTGATAAAGTGGTACTTATGTATATTGTATGTATTGTGGGCGTAATTGATTACACAATTGTAATGGTGTAATGAGTAATCTACCACATTTTGTGATCTAACAATAGTTCCTTTACCTTCAACCTTGTAACTTTATTATCCTTACTTTCTCAAATATTAAACTTTATATAAAACATTGTTATAAAAGACCTTATGAATAGATGGTTTTAACGAACAACTCAAAATTTATATGGTACTTAAAAGCATATAAAAATGAATAGTGCTTAGTAAAATAAAAAAAAAAAAACGTGTGTTACATGTAGTTTAAGTTACATGATTGTTATTTGTGATCGTTAATCAGTAGTTCAATGCATATCTGTATATGTTTACAAAGCTCAAAACATACTCATATACTAATTCATTCTCTTAACAATTTTTCTTGTAAAAGTTCTTAAATGACTTTTCTTACTCAAAAAGCAAAGCTAATCACTTTATTTATCATACAAGTGTCACCATATTTCATCATAAATCAGTTACTTATAATTTACTATAATATTTACTTGGTATACTATTGGCACTATTGATTACACTATCTGGATAACTTTCTTTGCAATTACTTTATTAAAAGTGTAAAAAATAAAATATTGCATAAGTTAAGAAAATAATTTTTCAATGTGTTTAACTTGATTTAAATAAACAAAGATGAAATTAGCAAAAACGTATTAAGTTCATGCAAATGACGTTGGTCGTCAAAAATTATATATTTACAGTTTACTTACAAGTTGTTGGTCACGTACTCATAAACTATCGAATCCGAATTACTATAGATATTAAAAATGTAATGCATCGTAACGAAGCATCACATAAAAAAACGGGCAATTTGCAAAAATAAATTTACGATGAAATAAAATTAAAGTGGATGGCTTTGGGTGAACGCGTTTGATAAAAATAATAAATTGATCTATGCTTGATTTATTGAAGAAAAAATAACATAAGCATAAGACAAAACGAAACGATAGTTTCCAGTCAGGGGTTCCTAAACTTTTCAGTCTAAAAACCAGACTAATTGCTTCATAAGTCCCAACGTTCAAGACGTAATACATCAAATTAATACACCATTACAGTTTAAAAAACTAAAGATAGCTAATTAAGCTTTGTTTATTGCACATTTCTATTTCAAGACTAGCCAAATAAATTTCTAAACCCATTTTATCCAAAAAAAAACTTACCATTTTTGTGATTTCAGAACAGTCTTCCATTCACAGTTGATAAGTTACATAACATCGAACGTCAACATTTTTCCTCTAGATTTTTTCTAAAACAAAAATCAGAATTAGACATAAAACACTACAAATTTTACAAATAAATTTATCATTTTATAGTTCCTATATTATTCTTATGATATTTATTTAACAGTTTAGGTTACTAAAGGTACTGTTCGCGTTACCAGATCAATTTGAAAATTGCGAGGGAGTGACATTATCGACTCTATAAGAGCTAGCAAACCAAATTTGGAAAAATTCTAACGAATATTGGTCGAGACAAAGCGTGAACTCCGAACGAGGGTCGGTTAAATGTTTTTTTAACTTGGATTCTAAAGCTGAAATGTTAAAAATATAATGGGGGGGGGTGAGGAAGTTAAATTTTTTCCGGACCAATCACATAGATTCATTATTATGAAAATAATACACCAAAAATTTCAACAAAAAATTTAACTGATAAGGACCCTAAATCACCTTTT